>JACCIB010000003.1:0-1205000 GCA_018906965.1 Philotrypesis tridentata | reverse complement strand
AGAGACCAAAGTATATAGCTGGAATTTCGAAAGCTATTATAGTTTTTCCAATCGGAAAATACTTGCAGTGCACGTACGTAAATCCTTCGACTTGCACAGGTAAGTCTCTCTCTCTCTCTCTCTCTCTCTCTCTCTCTCTCTCTCACTGCTACGCGTCGTTACTACTTGGATCGAGCGCAACTTCTGCTTGACTGATATTCCCTACGTTAAAGGCTTATAGAACGGAATTGGAGTGTGAGAAGCCAGTAAACTCATTAAAGTCGGAAGGATTACGCAACCTGTTGTATGTTTTTGTTATTTTTGATTGAGTCAGAGAATCAACAGGCGTCGAGAATTGGGCGATGCGTACTTGGGAAAAGACTGGGCGATGTTAGAATGTAAAGTGAAATTAACATAGTTTCGCAACTTTCAACCAGAACTGTTGTTTACGTTATTTTGCTAGAAATTCATATTGCGCAAGAACAGTGCCCAAACTTTATATACTGTCACTTACCGTTACGGCGATTAAAACATTCAGGTATTTTATACATATTCACGCAAGTCGCAAATAGTTTAACAGCGAGTGGTTAGAAAAAGTAGTGGCAGAAATAAGTTTGTCGAAAATTGAAGATTCGTTTTACTTATCAGTCACAAACTAAATTGTTTTGCCGAACTGAAAATGAAGAAATACAGATATATAGGTCGAATTTGATTGATATATTGACTGAGCAGTTTCAGAGATATTATAGTATACATGTATTTTCTAAAATCGCGTGATTCAAACTTTTAGAACCCCAAATCATGTTTCTAGAGCATTTCCACGAAAACTAAAATTTTATCATACCAGAGCTTCTGCGCAAGGAGACGGGAGAAAGCTATAAACAGAAGAATGAACTTTAATTAGAAGCATTTGCGGAAATTCTCACTCGAGTTATCACAATATTTGGTTAAACCCTTCTAAAATAAATTTCATCCGCTAAAAAACAGATTGCTGCGGTAATTTAGGTGAGGCTCTCTTAATTAGATTAAACAATACACAGACGTTCTCGCGAGAGCTGCGCAACGTCGTTGCAGTGGCAGCTGCCTCGTGCAGCGGCTACAATCGAATCTGGCAGGCCCATTAATAAATGCCCCGGAAAATGGAGCTTGATTAGTTTCCTCCGTGGCGCCGGGCTTCATTGTCGGGCGTTGCTACAAGGCAACGCGAGCGCATTAAATCGTATACCCGAGGCTTGGAAATTCACACATGCGCGCGAATTCTCTACCCTTATACGCTCTCTCCAACTGCCTCGTCGTGTTTTCCCGCTATATACGAGGACGTTCACCCGAACGTATACCCACAGTCGAATCCACTCCCTTCCTAGCTTCCCGCGGAGTAGCGATGCGATTTATTTATCTATGCGTGTCTAAAGAGAAATGCTTCATACTTGCTCACTCACGTACACATCGCCCATATCGAACTTCACAATCTATACAGAGACTTCGAATTTCCCTGATAACGTCTTATCTTATCAATCAGGGGTTAGCGAATCAGTTTTCTCCCGAGGGGATGAAGAAAGATTATCACGCATTTTTTTACCTCTTTTTATAGATGTTCTCAAGCTTTTAACAGTTGGCAATTCAATTTTTATCCTCAAAGCTATTACTCTTATGAATATACCTAAACACTGCTTAAAAAGACCTTAACCTAACTTATTTTAAACTAATGAAAAGAGTTTCAACTTTTATTTCCTCAAAGAGAAAGCGTTGTGATAGTAAAGTTTCAAGGTGTTCAAAATTCTTATTTTTTACCAACACATTGAAAGATCCTCATGCCTCAAAAAGTTGATTATCCTTGTGAAAATTTTTTTAACATGTTATTTAAGAATACGTTTTAACTATGAATTAATTAAATTTTGGAATCAATTGAAAGATTTCAAGATCTTTTATTATAAGATGCACAGATTTGTTACTCTAAAAAATACAAAAAAATGTTCTTCCTTCAAAGAGTTCCTTGCGGAAATCATTTTTATAAATTAACTTATATATATTTTCGAAAAATTATAATTCAATCATAAAAAATCATAATGAAATTTTACTGTTATTTATAATCATCTCACTGTTTAAACCATTCAAAATTTTTTGTATATAAATATAGTTTTCTTTTGTAATTATAATCAAGCTTTCAAAGGTTGGAGTACGTAATGTAAAAAGAAATAAAAATAAAAATTGAGTGGAGACTTGCAGCTTAGTGCGTATGTGTATACCGCTTTATCTCGGCAGCTATAATTTCAAATTTAACCGGACAAAGCTTGTACATAGTTATGCGCAGTTATGCAGCACGAATAGGATAGGGTGGCTTTAGATTTTTTTTTATCGCGATTACTTTAATTTTATGTTATCGTTTAAAAAAGGTACTCAATATTTGAACAATATAATTTATATAGAAAAAATAATGTTGTTTCACATGCAGTATTGGTTTCAAGGGCGTTGGATTAATTTCTTTGTAAATTAATTGCCTTCAGATACGGTTTTGTTACATTATCTTTTATTTTATGTTCTTCAATATGAATAATTCAGCAACGATAAATTAAACACGGCCTTTTTACGTTATTACCTTTATCCTTAGAATTTCGAAAAAATTATGACTACAATTTTTACTTCGAAATATTTTCTCTCAGAATACCTTACCATCAATATGCCGGGTTTTCGAAAGTTGCGAATTCGATTTTATTATGTTTATTCTATTTATTTAATTCAAAATCACAATTATGTTACATAAATTATTTGGCAATTTGTGTAATATAATTGTGACTGTTATGCTCTGCAACATCAACACTGCAGGTGAATGCCGATGCTTCATGTACATCGCTGTACTAGCGGAGCCGAAGCAACATTTTTAAAAATAAACTCCTATCCTGGCTGCGGCGGAATCTCAATCTATGCAAGCATTAATCACGAAATCGAATCCCTTTACACCGGCCAAGTTTACTCAGAGTCTCGATAAATTTGCACGGCTCAAAAGGAAAAAATTTACTTTCCTCCTTACTCCCTATTTTTCAATACCTTGCGCGGTGGCACATCCCACTCCGTCCCACTCTCTCTCTCTCTCTCTCTCTCTCTCTCTCTCTCTCTCTCGCTCCTCGATTATACCGGTGGAATACAGATGCCGCCTCGCAGCATCTCGGCACGTCGGGATCGTTTGTCGACTCGAGCACGGATAACCACGACGACGTGACTCGATGCGATTTTACAATTCGATCACCGCCTGCCGTGACGAGACGGATATCCTGTGAGACGCCGCGAGAAAGGTGGAGCTTTTTCTTTAGTTGCACACTATTTTTGCTCCCTTATGCTTGTCCGAAGGATAAACTAATTCGCCTGAGCCCCGAGGCAATGCGGCTCCTGATTGTGTTGAGGGCTTCTGTAGCATTGTATTGATTGTGCGAATTTGCAAGGAAAATCGCGAGATTTCACAAACCTTTTTTTTACTCGACTAATGACTTAGATTTGTTTTGGCAGAAAGAGAGAGAGAGGGAGAGAGAAAGAGAGACTCGTTAGGTTAACGAAAAGCGACGCAAAACAAAAGAGCACAACAAGTTACAGCTGGACAGATTTGAAGACGTATACGCGATAAGGAGCAGATACATAGAGTGATGGGAGTGAGAAAAGGGACTCGCTTGGGCATAACTGTCGAGGAAAAATTGAAACTAGTCTGGAGGTGGAAAAATATGTGCAGTAGGAGCAAGCAGCGGTTGGCTAAGCGAAATCCGATAATCGCGTCGCAAGCGGTAAGCGTAGATTGGACGGCTGCGCGTCGCGGGAAGAGAAAGCGAGTTACTTCCGTTCATGTTTTCTACTACCGCATATTCGTTATGTCCTTATGCGGCGTGGGATTGATTCTCCACTTCTCAGAGGTTTTGAGCTTTCGATGCTGATTAAAGCTTTTCATCGAAGCTGGAATGCTAATGCCGGCTGAAACGAATTGCATAAATTTTATACAATTCATCTTGTTATTCATTCTTCATTAACCTTTATTCATTATCCAGCAGCTATTAGTTCGATTAATCGGCTAGATCGGCTATCAACGAATGCAATTGAAAATTGAGAAGAAATTAGGAAGCCGTGAATCAATTTTCATTGCTTTCGCCGAAAGCTCTCATCGTCGATTCTTTTTTGAGTAGAAAGAATGCAGCTTGCGATACTAAGTAAAGCTCAGGACTGCTGATAGCATAAAGTAAAAAAAGGAAGAAATCGGAATCGGTAGATCGTATAGAATAGCAGAGAATATGGAGGAAAGCCGAGAGAGAGAGAGAGAGAGAGAGAGAGAGAGAGAGAAGATGAAATTGGCAGCAAATTACGAATATACGAAAGAATCGCGGCCGCCTTGGGGAATCGACTGCGCCAGCAGCGCATTTCAATTTGCAGTTTTCCAGAGCCGGAAGTTCTCTGAATTCTCCGAAAAATCGCTTTATTATATTGGAATGTGGAAACTAGTCATCGAACGTCCTCATTGTTTGGCTTTAGGTCTTTTGTAGTTGCAGTGTAAGTTGGGGAGATCGAGGATAGAGGACTGCGTGCGCGTGTGTGCGTGCATCGACGCGTATCGAAAGCTTTAAAAATCCCTTCAGAAAATTTGACGCTCTCGCGCGCCGGGGATTATCGAATTATCGTTAAAGTAAATGAAATTCTTGGTCGAAAGTTTATTTACTATTCGTTTTAAGAGAGGAAAAGATTGAACAAGCCAATTTGGATTTTTTGTCACCTCTTGAGGAAAAAAAGAAGGTATTTCGTCCTCGGGACGAAAATTCGCTTTCAAAGCCCACACGATCCTCTTTCATTCCCTCGAGTCTCCTCTTGGCCAAGAAAGCCAAGAGGAATCGAAGAAAAGAGGAGGAAGTGCGACGAGGAAAACAAAAATTCCTCGCTTGTCACTTCTCGACTACACCCCTGTCTTTCCGATACAAGAGCACACACATTGCAGCATCTCGCCTCATTCCTCCTCTACACTGAGAGAAACATTGCACTAAATTTTACCAAGAGTTTCATAAAAAGTACAAATTCAAAAAAGTTGCAGTCTACTCAAGAATCATTAAGTAGTAATAATTTTCTATACTCTAGTATAGTCAATTATTCAACTACTTAGTTGTTTGGTTGTTTTAATTCTGCAAAATTTATTATCAATACAAGTTACTGATCGGGTAACTAAAAAGTTGAAAAAAATTTGTCGTTAAAAAAGTGGAATTTAGTCATCGTCTCTCTGAGTCTGTGAAAATTCAAGGATGCCAAAGGTGTACACGTTCCGGTTATCAAAAATCATTGGGTAGTGCAATTAGCCGAGCTAATTGGAATATTCGTAAGAACCGTATGAAGTAGAAAGCGGACAATTAAATTGGCAAAACGTGGGCAAACATTGGGTCGTTGCGTGCTTGTCCAGGGCTTGCACATTGCACGTGCAGTCGCAGCGTGTGTATTTAAGTCGAAGCTAGCATCCCGAACAAAGAGAGAAAAGTAAAGAGGAGGCAGAGCCACACTCTATACAACGTCGAATAGAGTGAAGCAGTGGAGGAATCGAGTGTACGAGTACACAGAAGCGCGACCCGTGCGCGAAAATACGTGTCCGGAATTCAGCCCTGCGAGGGCTGTCGGTGGAAAGAGGCCCCTGAGTTTATGTGCTCCTTTCCGCGTAGTCTCCTTCTTATTGCCTCGTATCTATAGTTACGACGTCGACAGTGTGCTCTTGCAGCTCTGGACGACGATGCTTGATTTTCTCCTGGACGTACTTCCATACATTTTTTGCGAAACATCATTTTTATCACGACGCGCTCCGCTGCTAGTCGTTTTTCTCTCATTTTTTCCCCCGCGCCGAGCTTACCTGTAACATACAGAAATGAAATATCGATTAGATGTGGATTCACCCCCCGCGCGGGCCAAGTGACGCGCACGTATTTTGAAATTTAAATATCGTGTAATACAACGTCAAGCGTTACATACATGCATCAATTCACGAGAAAAGGGCCAAAGCCTCTTTGGATCCGCGACTTTCGCGAAAGCAGCTCAGAATATATTGCGGCAGAGCGATATTTTCTCTCGGCACTTTTCGGACACGGCAAGCAACAGCTGCTACGTAGTCGCGAGCGTATCGGACTGAAGCGTAAAGCCGCACTGTTCAATTTAGCATGCGAAACCTGACTGACTACTACGCCGAGTTTTTGCTGAGAGAGAAAGAGAGGGAGGGCGGGAGGGCGGAGGGAATACGTATATATAGTCTGCGGTTCCTTTCTCGCTCGTCCTCTCATCGTAAAATTTTTCCTCTTCTCGGCTCTTTATTACATTTTTCCGAGAATGCCGGAGAATCGATGCGAGTGTGTGATGAATTTTTCGAAAGAGGACTGTTTGAAAATTGCAAAACTCGATTACTACTTACACTGCTTTCACGTGTACGCTTCCGCGAAAATCTTTCATACAAGGTAAATTTTGAATTCGGCAGACCGTTAAATTTGTCGAAACTTGGAAAACCGAGAAAAAGCTTCCTGAATCTAAAAATCATGGTAAATTCCGCACGCAAAAGAAAACTAGTTAATAAGGAGCCCAAACAGCAATTTGCTTACAAACAATAAAATAGAAATTAGAAAATAAAAAATAAAAATGGAAAAGCGTGGAATACTTGCATTTCGTTATATGCAATAATCGGTAGTTTCGCCAAGTTTCGAGTTCATATTTTAAAATTCAAAGTAAAAAAACTTTGCACAGCATTATTAAAGATTATTGCGATACGATTATTACGTAAGGAAATCTGTAAACTTAGGGTATTTGTTATTCTTTTTTTTACATAAAATTTCAATTTACTTCTAGGAGACATTAAAATCGATCCTTTGAATCTGTAAAATCCAAAGGTTCGACTAAGTTCATTGACTGTGACGATTTATCAAGCGAGAGAGCAGAAGAAAAACTGAATTTTTGAGCTGCAGCCTGAATAGCAAAACAGCCATATAATAGCTTGACTCATTTAGTGAAAAAGGGCCGCAGATGCAGACCAAACAGCTATACATCCATCCAGTGGGAGACGGTTCCTCTGTACTATATTCTGCTCCCAGGCGGAGCCGTGTCGCCGGTGAGGTTTATGTCTTCGTTCCGAGTTTGAGAAAGTTTACGAGAGCGGTTGAGTGGATTTTTGAAATTATCTTATAATTCAATCGGAAGATTAACGGTGAGAACTTGGCTTAGGAAAAGTTTTTAAGGGCTTTGCCTGCCGTCATGTTCGATAAATTCATAAATTCACGTTAGAAAATTTCGTATATATCATCATAGAATAAGCAATTATCTTCGAGACATGAATACTTTAAGCATCAATGCAAGCTTATTTTTAGTTTGTCGAATCTTTAGAATATCGATCATAAATTTAAAGAATCGTATAATTTATGATATTACAACAATAAAAAAATTTTAAATTCGCATCGGTCACGAAGATGCTGGAACCACTTTAAATATTTATGAATTCCTAAAGATATGTATACAGAGGAATTTCTAAATTTTGTAATTCGCGCACTTTTCATTATCCTGCACAACGCCACGCATGCGCAGAATTATGCCAAGTTCATCGCGCAGTGGTTCTCATTTACGTGATTCATTCAAATGGTGACCAATAAAACAAGCATAGACTTGTTAGATACTTTATTTCTATTTGAAATTATTAATTTAGTTTCTTTCATGGCAAGTTTTTGTGGTAAGCGATTAATGTCCAATTGTGAACATAATTTTTTGTATTTGCATCTCTTATACAAATTCATATTATTTACATATTTATACACATTCTTATTTACAATATATTTACGTCACGTAAAGGGTTATAGATTTATTTTCGTGAATTTATCGGCTGTTATAATGAGTTTTATGTATTTTTTGAACATTTCTTCAATCAGAGGTACCACTTTAAATTCAAGAGTACTGTTTATCCACAACCTGACGAAAGGATCGATGTCATTTTGATTATCAGTGTCCAAGAATCTAAAATAAGTATAATTTTAGACTAAACCAATTAAAATTTTCAACGAATATTTATAATCTTATTCTTACATAAATTTATCAATCTTAAACTCTAATAAATTGAGATCGCATGTATTTCCTTGGGATTGTTGAATCGAAATCGTTAAGTAAGACCCTTGCGTCTTGTAATGTTCCTCGATGTTGTTCGATTTAGTCTCTACAACTCCATGTTTTACAATGAATTGTTTAAAACGTATCTGCAAAGTTTTTTTTAGAAACATATGAGCAATGATTATTAAAATTAATAAATTTGAAAACAACGTATTTATTTACATTCAGATCTGCAAAGTCGACTGGAACGTAAAGCACGACAAGGTCGTTTTCCATAGAGATTATACAACTCTTTTTTCTCAATAAAAAGTTGAAACCCCTCAAAGAATTGCGGAAAGCTTGAAAACATTTCTTTTCGGCTTTTTTAAAATTCAATATCACAGATATATTCGGTAAAGATATTTTTGGTACGGTTTGCAAAACTAACAAATTTGTTGCATCGATTATTTCATCCACAAGATTATTGAATGCTTCATTCATATTCTTTGTGTATATTCTGCAGTGGAATTGATATGAAATAAGTTGTGCATGTTTT
Organism: Philotrypesis tridentata; assembly: GCA_018906965.1. NCBI lineage: Eukaryota > Metazoa > Arthropoda > Insecta > Hymenoptera > Pteromalidae > Philotrypesis > Philotrypesis tridentata. Next base: position 1,196,410 of record JACCIB010000003.1, on the reverse strand, counting down.
TTATTTTGAAAAATAGTTGATAGAAATTATATGCTCACCGAAAAACATCTCGCTGAGAGAAATCATTGCCAAGAGATATACTGACAGACATCAGATCAAAGGCTGATTTCAATTTAGTTTCTATCAAAGTAGTCGCATTTTTATTCATATTCGTTATAATATATTGTACCAGCGAATTTTCTAAAACCAACATTGGAATAAAAGTTTTAATCATCATCACGATGAACGATTCCAAAATTTCATTTCACACATACTTATAGATTTATCTTGCACTTTGTCATAAACGGGAATCATTTTACTGCCACTTTTATATACGAGTGATAATCTGGCATCGATAAATTCATGAATTACATGATTTACGCGATAACTGTCTTCCTCGATATAAAGCCCAACGACAGATTTTATTTTAACATTTGTTAAATGTAATCTATCGAATAAATAAATTTTAATAGTGTGATTTTCATTTTAATTTCAATTCTTATTAAAACTAGAATTTTCAATAAATTACTCACTTATATGTGGAATCCAGAGATTGGTCTAAAACACTGCAAATGCGTATTTTACCATTGATTTTTGTGTCAGAGAGCTTAAATACGAAGGTCATGGACAATGTCTTGAGATTTCCGATACCAGAGACTAGTAGAATGCTTTGTTTCTCTTCCATTACGGATTGGACTAATTCTCTTTATAAATAATAATAAATTCTCTCATAAGAAAATGATGGCCGAATGTTTTGAAGCATTTAATAATGCGTTGCTAAACAATGAAACGATTTGATTGGTTGTGCGACTGCGGTTTGAATTTTGATGTTTCGTAAATTGAGTTACGATGTAATATATTTTCTAACCTCAAAAATTGAAGATCATTTATATATTACTTATTATCATATAATTGTGTATTAGTTTTTTAGAAAGATAAAAAAATCAGTTAGGTACATATGTATCAAGTGCAAAAAATATTCGCTAACGATTATGTAATTTTCAGAATTCGAACCATATTGGATTTAGTTAGTAACGACAAAAATGAAACAATAATTGCATACAATGTAAATTATGTGCTACTTACACATGATCAAAACCTAATTTAAATCGTAAATCATCGATTTCATCTTTTTCCAAATTTAAATTTTCCATTTGTCCATTGAATAGTGTACCATCCCAATGCTAAAATAATTGATGTTCTTAAAATAATTACTGATTTGTATCTATTCATTAAGTAAACTTACACAACGTATCGGTTCTAGACATATGTCGTTTGCTCCTTTTACTAATTCTCCCAACGGCTCGGTATTTATCCCTACGTCATAATATAGGCACTATTATTATGAAAGTACACTAATTAAAATTTTAGAAAATACTATTTTATTTATTTACTTTCAATGTACTCCATTATGCTCTGCCACAGTAAATTAAAACTTCTTTCAATAATCCATGGTATTGTAGGTTATGTTAACATATCTTATTGTACGTGCTGCAGAGTGTAATTATTGATGACGACGCGTTTCTTCACTATTCATATACGTATTACTTGTTCATGTTTTTTAAATCTCTGTTTCTTCATCAAGCGACACCTTGAAGTATACAAAATTTTGCTTTTCACTGCTCTTCACATTGCAACATATGTTTTAATCTTTCCACACTGAACACATAAAACACACAAGTTTAATGCAATAATAATAATTTTTACATCTAATGATAATTTAAAATAATATAATCCACAGGTAGAAACTTTTTTTATGGTATTATTTCCATCGAAATGGTATAAGTACTAAGAAGCTGAATTCTAGTCCGGAATCGAACTGCGCTGCGACTATCGCGTTTCGCATTCCGTTGAAAATCTTATCGCTATGCCTAGATAAGTTTATCTCGAATTTTATCTGGAATCGGTACGGCAGCGAGTCTTGCCGCAATATCTTGCAATTAAATGAAAATGAGGTAAAGTGAACTACCAGTACTGTATTCGTATGAATTTCACATTTTGTTAATAGTCTATTCATTTTAAATGTTATGTAAAGTGCACAAAAAATCTGAAATATATTAATTTTAAAAAGTATTTTGAACAGAATGTTTGAAATATATTGTATTTATATTCGATTATTTATGTTTGATGAGGTCATCTAATACTATAGTTCTTCCGAGAGAGAACAAGAGGATATTATGATAATCGGATACAGCTGAATAAGTCATTTAACTAAATTTTACTAGTACAATAAAACCTAAGGTGTTTTTAGAATAGTAATTTACAGATTATTCGCATTTTAAGAACAGTATTGAATATGCAAGCACGTTTTCATATTAAGGGCACAAAGGAAACGTGACTTGTGAAGTTTTTAAAGGCAAGGTAGTGATAGTGAAATGCAGTTATATAATTTTACTTTTATTTTAATTATTGTAGGAAGGAAAACCGCTGCTAACTGAGTAGTAGTATGCTTTCTCAAAGAAAATGCATTCCTTTAACTGTTTACTTTTGCAAATTATTATTATTAAAAATATATGAAATTGGTTTTGAGTTACAAAAACTGACAGGACCAGTTAAAACATTGAAATGAATAACAATTTTCGATTTTATAATTTGCACCGTTTCAAAGCTTTTTTGAAAAAGCAAATATTCAATTTTGTAAGCAAAATTAAATTAACCCATTACCGCCCAAACGAACAAAATTTTAATGTTGAATTCGGCGGCCCATCGTTCTAAAACAAACAAGGAACTTTTAACTCAAGGTACATATATTACTGTTTTCGAGGTCGCTCTTTCGATTAGCGGTGTCAAAAATTACGAAAAGTAACGTTTAACCTATTATTTTTTTTAAAATATAAAAAGAATGCACTTTTTGTCGTTGGATTTTTTTAAACCTAATTTTAACAGTGTTACGAATGTCTAGGCAACTTTTAATGTTATAAAAACGTGATCCTAATACTTGAACTTCAAAAATATTTTTTTAACATTCAAATTTTTTTTAGCATTCACAGATTTTTTACTCGAAAGCTGTAGACTTTCATACAAATTTCCTAAGAATAAAAATATCTTAGAATTAATCAAAGAATGTTCTCAAACTTTTTCAGAATGATCCTGTGCAATTTTTGAACTTTCAAAAAATCAAAAAATCGAAATTTCAAAAAATGTCCGTAAAATATCTGAAAAAAATTCATAGCATTCTTTGATAAATTCTAAGACATTTTTGTTCCTTCGAAAATTTTTTAAAACTTATAGTTTTTGAGAGAAAATTTGATGAAAAATTTTTTTCAGAATTTTTCCTCAAAAATTATAAGTTAATTAGTTTTTTAATTCAATTTTGAAAATGACTTCAATGTTTAAATTATTTGTGGTTCTATGTTTGTGAAAATTAAAGTTGAAAAATGGTTTTACGATGAAAAGTACAAATTGATGAAAAAAATCAGGTGTGCTAAAATAAATGAGCCATTTGAATTTGTAAAGGACCAGTATATGAAAAAATCTACAATATTAATTCAGTTTTTGGAGTTCCCATAATTAAAACAACATTGTTCTAATAATTCTGACACCGATCCGTCCAAGAGAGAACAAGGGAATGTGCTAGTTTCAATCCGATTAATTTACAGTACAGCTCATTATCGTTATATTCTATTGCGGGGGAGGGTGGATGATATGATATTCGAGGTCCAAGCCCGTGATCGTGAATAAGGGTTTTCGATAGCATAAGAGGCGAAAGGTTTGAAGTAATCCTGTTTAATCAAATAATTGCAGAGAGATTTGTGTATATGTGTGTGTTTGCGAATAATTGACCGAACGTCTATATGCCTGGATACGTGAATACTCGAATACTTGAAGGAAAGTTTCCAATTGAGCGCAATATATTATCTTATTAGTGATAAGAACGGTTAGCAACCGCTTGGCGCTGAATAGCCTGCGATGCACTTCTGGGCATCGTGTTCTTTTATTGATTAAATTGTTAAGGATCGTATTGCTTTACGTTCGCAAGTTGGCATACGTAACAATTCAATACTAGAGAACCATGGATGTAGTTAGTTAAATAAATCATTTATTTAAACATATAAAAACGTTATTCACTTTCATAATAGGTGGTATAGCTTCCTACAATTGTTTTTAAAAATTGTTAATTGCAAGGAGCTATTACGAAAACGAATAAATTAAGTACATGTAACGATCTGTACTCTAACTCGGTCAAACGGAAACTGTTAAGTCTCCTGGTTCTCTCTAGGAGGGCTGACATCTAATGTGTACAGTATATTTATCATGATCTCTACCACACACTTTTTCATTGAGTTCATAGCGAATATTTTGTTCATATTACAATATTTTCTACATGATCTTTCTAGCTTCTAATACTATAGGACTGTACATAAGGCGATTCTCAAAAATTTCGTTTTCAAATTAAGAATTTAAAGATTTTTTCTTGATTTAGGCAAGCATAATAGTTTGTATACTTGGAAAGCATAAATTATTGACGCGATTTTGATTCCAGAGGACTAATCGTACATATTTTTAAATCAGAAATTAACCTAAATTTTTATCCAACCTTTTTATCAAGAGACTTTTTGACGTAGAAATCAGGGGTAGAGTCCTTGAATTCTAAGTGCATTTCTGAAGTTATGACACACTTGGTTACGCCGAGCACAGTGGTGTGCATACAAAAGCTTAAGACGCGGAAGTGATATATATTACTGACCATTTTTCTCTTTTTCTTACACCATGTAATTAAAAATGATTGATAAAAAATATTTTCTTTTATCTTTATTTTAACAAAACAAATGACGTTATCATTAAACTATGATCGACAGCCAGCTTTCATTATTCGTTACGAATTTCGAACTGTCATCGATTCTGTTCGCCTCCAGTACCGAACGAAAATTTATAAAAACTCGTAGCCAATCCTCTGGAAAAAATCGATAATAGCTGCTCTATATCTCTTCGCTTCCGGCTATATCACGTTCGTGGAGGGAAAAAAACAGCCACGTGGTCTATCAGGAAAGGGCTCCTCCTTCATACCAAAAAGAAATTCTGAAAAAAAAGAAAAAGGAGAAGGAAGAAGAGAAGAGTAGATCGGACAACACGGAAGCATATTCCGGGACGGAAAAAGCGGGTATAGGGAGCGAACCGGAAGCCAAGAGTCAAGCTCGGAATTCGAGCTGCGATACTAAAACCTCTGACCTGGTATGTCGGCCAATCTTTCCGGGTGGGTTTCGGAGCCTGTATTTCCTCTCGGCTTCTGTGTTACATCGAGGCAGCGGAGTATAGCCGTACAGAGAGATGCTTCTGCACAAACCAAGCGTGTCATAAGTTCAGAAATGCACTTAGGGATTCGTCAGTGCTTCGTTGCTTTGTGTGAATATACGCCATGTCGCACGTGTTTTTGCAGAGACTCGATAAACGGAGGAGAAATATTTTCATATTTCTGTATGAACACGATCATGTGAGCTTGTCTAACTCTATTGACCAATGATTATAGCTGTTACTTATCCTAAATACACCACGATGTACCAATCATCGCGTAACCTTTCGATTGCAATGTTACAGAGAATTTACATAGAAAGAATAGAATGGCAAGGGCTATCTGTTCACTAATGAAAATATGTTCTTATAAAAATCGCGATTACGACTGTTTTACGATTTACAATAGAGTATATTAAATTAAGTTTAAAAGCTACCTTTATTAGGTACTATACTCATGTATACTCATGTATAGTACCTAATGAAATAAATCATGGCTATCTATGTTAAGTTTAATAACTGTGACTATACTTTTTTTTGCATATAGATAAAAAGGTATAGCTGTACATCAATTTAGACTACACTAATAAGTATATTCTAATGTGGATTAGAATTATGCTAAAAAGTGTGAATATCATAGTATAGGAGCCATCAATAAGCAAAATTGAAATTGAATATAAATGAAAAATCGACTGCATCGACTGTCTTTTTCAAGTTATACTGCAAATGGAATATTCGAGGTGAAATTTCACACATAAATATAAAGGCTATTCATACCTCAGGTCGCTGTATGTTTGGAAATTTATACAGCCGTAGTCAAATCCAATAGATTCAATCAAAGCAAAATTTCAATGGTGGTATATAGATATCAAAAGAGCCTGCGCGCGCGAGAGAGAGAGAGAGAGAGAGAGTACCTCTCGAAGGTACGGATAATCTTTGGTTCTTTTTTAATTTGAAATATTCATGGCCTTTGCGAACGTCCGCGTCTCGATCCTGACCTGTTTTCCTTCTTGCGAAAGAGAGAAATGGAGAGCGAGAGAAAGAGAGAGAGAGAGAGAGAGAGAGAGAGAAAGAGAGAAAGGGAGAGAGAAGAAATATCGAAAATGGATATTGCCCAATACTACAAAGCATTAGAAGCTGTGTGCGCGTGTGTTTGTGTGTATACACCGCACAAAAGCGCGGCCGTGATAATAGATTTATGGATTTTAAGGCGATTAAACTGCTAAAATGCAGCACGGCTGCATGCGAGCACTACCCACTTTTCAGCTCTTTCTGCCGGTGAAATATTTTCTTATCGATGAATAATTCGGGCACTAAATAAGAAAACGATATCGCCTGCCCTGCTGTTTGTTCATTTTACCTTGCCACGTACAATATGTCGTGAAATTACCAAAGATGTATATGAACGCGGAAATGGAAAAAATTCGAATCTCCCCGCAATACCATGGTAGAAACGTTCAGCAGTTTCTAAGCAGTGTCTGCACAATTCAAAAGGAATTGGGCAGTTATTTCAGCGCAGTCACTAACCAGTGACACTACGAATTTCGTCAAATTTTTGTGTAGCACATTGCTAAACTAATCATCAACTTAATAATAAAAGAACAGTAACAATTGAAGTTCTTTACGCACAATGTACAATTTATATAAATAATAAATAATTCGGCAATAAATTGAACTAAATGATAGTAAATGTTTTTTCGTATCTTTGTCCACAGAATCAATAGGCAGAATTTTTCAAATATTAAAATTTCTTTGATAATTTATTTAAATGATTTTGCAATAAACACTAAAATCGAAAGTAAAAAAACAGAGAGGTATATTATTTTTGTTAAAACACTGAATGGAGTTTGGGTTGGGTGGGGGGGGGGGGGCAAAATGCTATTTTAAATAATTTTACAATTTTTAAATATATTTATCATAACTTAAAATTAATCGATTTTTTCCGTTCGAAATTTATTGTTTTTAATAAATAATGCCGTTTAATTATACAGTTAAGAGGTAAACAAATTATTTATTTTTAAAAATGTTAGCTTTATTTTAGAGTGAAAGTAGAAGTTTGTAGAACGATCGTAAAACGGATTAGCTCGGTGTTCGCCGGAGTACTATGCAAGTATACTACAGGTATATGCACGTACATGCAGGTATAAAGCGCTCAGTGCGCGGATACTTTGAACGATTGTTTTAATATTTCCGAAAAGACACAGCAGTGTCAAAATTTCAAGGGAAGAAATGAAATGTTTACACAGTTTCCAAAAATCGTTATATACTATGTCTCATTTCTGTTTCTGCGCAGCGTGTTACGGTATACTATATAATTTATTCTATATTGTCTGTGTATAGTCGGATGCAAATATGGTGTTCTTATTCACTAATTTTGTGAAGCTTATATCGCTTGATAAATAGTGAAATTGTCCAATACTTTTAGAATGGTTTATACGTTTTGGGGTGATATATAAAGTATACCGTCAGTAAACTTAATATCGAGCTTTAAAATGTCGATTTTAACGGCTTCATATCTTCTGCCACCATTGGTAGCGCATAAAGATATGATGATAGAAGCCAAACTTGACGCAAATATTATCGCACACACGACATAACAATAATAATAAAAAGAACGGGATTCATAAAAAATTTAAATAAATAATTATAATAAAAATTTGGAAAAGTATCGGAAGTGTCATAGTTAAGAAAACCCAACGCATTTCCCTCGTACAGTAGCTCATGAATGAAGCTTCTATTTAAACAAAAAAAATGGTGATAAATGACAAAACTTAGCCTTTCTTCATCATATTCTCTTATAATTAGTTCTTTGCTGGTATATCCTCATCCCATACGAAGACTACTATTCGTTTAAATGACGTAGTCACCTCTGTTTCGAACCATATAACTGAGTCAAAAAATATCGCATTAAAAAACGAAGTATGAGATATGATAGGAAAATCAATTGCGTGTCGATTCGTATAAGTTTCGTTACGTAAAGTTGATTAGACGATGAACAGCAACGAGTAGAAGCTAAAAATGGAGATTTTCGGACACTTTTCAGGAAGGTCAACTATGCAGACCTGCCATTCATTCAAAAATAAAGCCACTCAAAAATAGAGCTTCCGAGCCGTTTTTCCAGCCCTGTCTTGAAAATGAGAACAGCTTGCTCTTACCTGGAGTATGCTAGGAAATGATCTGCCAGCAATGCCAGTAAATACATTTGGCAACGTTGTATATTAATGGCCCGAGATTGATGTCCTAGAACATCCCAACCACGTCTGCAAAACGGACACAAACCGTTCTGGGACATCAATACAAGCATTTACAGGCAACGTTACAGATGTATGTACTGTTACTGGTAGATCATTTCGGAACTACCCTGGTCGTCGCCGAGACCGAGACCTTCCTAGCTAATCCTTTTATAACGATCAGATTTCGCACAAGCGAAATTCGACAATTATTTAACATTTACGAAAATTTTATATTGTCATACAAACAACAATGTTTCAACGATTAAAACGCAACTTGAATGATAATTTTCTGACAATTTTAATTTACTTTTTCGGCTAGAAAAATCGACCTAATACTTTAAAAAAATAAATAAACAAATTATAATAAAGTTTTTAAAAATATTCCTAAATTCTGTGAAAAACAAAAAAAAATAATTTCTATAAAAAATTTAGAAAAAATTTTTAAATAAATTATTTAAACAAATTGTTTTATAAATCTAATTTCAGATTCGTAATCAGAAATCCTAAATCATTTAAAGAAGTTATCACTTTTTGAATTTTATAACCACTGACTAAATAAACAGTAAAATATTACAAAAAATTACATTAATATATCGGTTATATTTAATAATTAAGTTTTTTATTCTAATAAAATATTTGACTAATTATTGAGCAGTGCTCGGGCAGTGACACTTCTTAGAATTGCCCAGTGGGTACTACCCAGTGGCTAGTCTATTCAGTAGTTTTACTACTCAAATTTCTTTCTCTCAGGGAATTAAAACATAGTTTCACTGCGGATTATTACGAAAATTTTTCCCCTTTGCTTTGTATCAAGCAATCATATTAAAAAAAATTAAAAAATTATATCTAAAAAATCTGCTTGCGTCACGCAGTACAAATCGACGCATGCACATTCCATGATTAAACACAGTTTTCTTGTTTACAAATTATGAGAAAAAAGTCACTGACGATATAGAGTGCTTAATTGCTTTAATCTCGAGATTAAAGTGATCGGAGCTCCGACGAGCATAAATTTTTAAGGGGACAAAACGCCCCTATTGGCTTAAACATAAAATCATAAATAAAATTAGTATTAAGTAATTATAATAAATAATTCAGTATATTAGTGTTTTTACATAAAAATTAGACAAAATTATCTTAAATTTAAGTCATTATAATTCATATTTCGACCTTCGTAACCTTAGTGTTCGTTCACTTTGACATGAGCTATTTTACCTGGGATAAATTGCAAAATGTTTAAAATACTTACCATTATTGAATACAGGAATTTTCACTTGGATGCCTAGAACATTTATTTGCCAAAAAATGTATAAAAATTAATTAGACAAAATTAAGTTTCTTTGCCGCCAAAAATATTCTAAGCATCCAAATGAAAATTCGTACATTTACATGAGAATGACAGGTATTTCAAACATTTTCCAATTTGTCCCAGGTCCCTTGGCCCATTTGTTGGTCTGAAATCCCTACGCTAAGTGAAAAAGTCCATGTCAAAGTGAACGAACACTATAATTATGATTACGTAGGTCCAGATATGGACTATGAGATGACTTGCATTAAAGGTAACTATTATAAAAATATTAATACAATTAATTACTTATTATAATTACTTAATCCTAATTTGTCCTTTTAAGGTTCAAATCTGTGCAATAAATCCCTTGAAAGTAGTATGAGAATCGTACAATTTTTAAGCAAAAAGTGTAGAAGCTTGAATAATAAAATTGATATTTCGCATATCGAAGCCTCAACAATTGAAAGCCTCAACAATAACTAAGAGGCTCAAGCTACTTTGCAACGACGATCTCTTCTCGCTATTAAAGGGAAGCCTTTATAGGTCGAGAGCAAGAGCGAGACACGGAGCAGGAGAGCAGCTCATTCCTACACGGATCCACGATACGGATATGCATTATTCAACTTCACGGTGTAATCCAGCATGGATTTTACCATTTCCTTATAGTGACCCCGCGTATATCTCGTCCATAATAGATATTCCCCGTTTCTCTGTAAAAGACGGTAGCGGCGGCAACAGCGGCGCCGGGCCAAGAAAGAGCGAGAAGCCAATTTCGTGAAAGAGCCCGTGTAGTCGAAGCTCGGCATAAGCGAGGCAGGTGCCGAGGAGAGATTTTCAGTAATAATTTAGGCCAAGCTCTCTCTCTCTCTCCCTCTCTCTCTCTCTCTCTCTCTCTCTCTCTCTCTCTCTCTCTCTCTACGTTTTCTCTACTCTGAGATTCCCCAATGAGAAAACTTGAACTTGAATGCTCCTGTGAAATTTAAAAAAATTGATTTTTTCATCCGATTACTCCCGTAGGAGACAATAAATATTTGACAGTTTGTATTCTATTATACAGATCATCAAACTGATATCCAAGCAGTTCAAATAATTATTCGTGCAGCAGATTACAAAAATTATTCAATTCATTCTTGTTGCGGATCCACAATCCATTATCAAGTCAGTTTCGATTCATTTGACGCAACCGAACGTATACCAACGTCAAAAGCGAAATAAAAATATATATTTCTATGTCAAGAAAAAACAGCTCCATTCACTAAGATTCTCTATTCGTATTTTCTCTGACACTTAGCCTCTCTTTACTTTGTGGAGCTGGCTCTCGCGCATATTTGTATGTAGTGCGGATTTTGAGGCAGCTTTTACGCGTATTCACATGTGGAGCGCGAAAAAGAAAAAAATAAAAAAGAAAAAGAAGGTATCGCCGAGAATAAGTTCGGCGGCCCTATAAAGAGAGTAGAATCTTTATAAAGGGAGCTATGGAGTGACTCTAGTCGAGGAAGAAAAATAATTACAGTCGCTTGTCGCCTGCCCAAAGGAAAATACGACTGTCGATCGGTCGGAATTGTAAAAACTTTGCAAAAATATAAATGTCGCCGAAGCGCGAGCGCGAGATACTAAAGCCTGGCGGAGGAACAAAAAAAAGTGTTGCGCAAAGCGATAAAACTCTTGGATTCCATAGGAATGCGCAAGGCTCGAAGGAGAACGACCACGCGGAAAGCAGAGACAGAGAGACAGAGAGAGAGAGAGAGAGAGAGAGAGAGGGAGAGAAGTAGAACGAGGAAGAGTTGGGTAAGACGTCGGGAAGTGGATGCGGTTTTATTAAAAACATCTCTTATTCCGCTGAAGTGCAAGCAGTGCCGGAGCCATCGCCAGGCCATTTCTGTCTCTTTTCCTACAGTGAATACCTTTAGTTTGAAATTTTTTAATAAAGCTCGCCGACGTGACGCGCCACTTGCGCGTATTGCGGGACACATCGACTGCGATACCTAAAGAAAACGGATAAAAAGTTCATCAAATTTACATTGTTGCTTCTTGTTTCGAGATCGGCTTCGATATACGCGGCAGTGTTATGTCGAAGCTTAGAATATCTTCAATCGGAAAAAAAGTGATTCGTCCAGAGGAGAAATGAAAACTCGTATAAGCTTTGACGTGGAATTTTCAAATATCCAGTGCAACCGCATGAATTACCCCAAGTTGAAAAGCAGAGGCGCATTCGACTAGCCCGGATTAAAAATTTTTTAATAAAATCTAGCTGTCATTGCGTTTCTTTTTTCCGCGCGCGGTTTAAATGCTTCTTTCAGCGACCTTAAATTGGACTGATATTTTACTAAAACGCGAATATACGGTTAAATTGATAGAAAAGTTACATTAAATGGTGTCATAATTTTAAAAATACCGTTAAAAGCATGAAGAATTTTTTTGTGCCCGCTATACCTATGAAGTTTCCAACAAGTCTTTTAAGGCCGAAAACCAACAATTTAATTTTTTCACTCACCGAAGATTTTCGTAAGTGAAAAAGAATTAAAAAAATAAATAAATAAATCTCGACTCGAAAAAGAGAAGCGTCAATGGTTATTTATATAGTTGTAGAACTGCGTATACACAGCAAGACTAGCGCTCCTGAGTCTTATTTGCATAATTAACTGGGGAACGCTTCGGCTGCAGCACGAAAAAAGTAATGATTTGCGCGCGGCTGCGAAGCGAAAAGAGCATAGCGCGGAGCAACGAGAGATGCAAGCGCAGGTACACGTACGCGAAACTCACGCTAGGATAATCGCTATTATTCGCCGTCATAACTTTTCGCGTGGTTCAACATGCCTTGAGAATTAGAGTTGAATTCAGGGGTAAAAGAGAGAGAGAGAGAGAGAGAGAGAGAGAGAGAGAGAGAGAGAGAGAGAGAGAGAGAGAGAGAAATTGATGTAATAAAAACAGAGCGATTATCCCGGCTGAACGGACACGGCCCCGGAGAGAGAGAGAGAGAGAGAGAGAACGGGAACGAGCTTCTGCTACACATTCCTCGTGCTACTGGCGCTTTGACGTCATGCGCGCGCGCGCGCTCATGAGATAGCGGATATCGAGCCCCGGATCATCGTATCCACCTCCTCGCGCGCCTCAGCCGTATACAGCCCGTCTTCCTGAAAATAACGCGGCACACGCGCGCGCGCACAAGACTGCACTTTATCCTTTTGTTTTTTCCTATACACTTGTCACTATATACTTGCGCACGCGCCGCGGCGCTTCATCATTTTCCTCCCGGCAGTTGACGAGGCTCGCGCGAAATCGAGCTTTACTCCATCAGCGCGACGGGCTTGTAAATATTCACGAGCCCAAGAGCTCCGAGTGTGTTTGCGCAGACTGTTCGAGGCAAACAAGAGGCTGTTTAGAATATCAAAAGCCGCTGAAAAAGTCGCGCCGACGCGAAAAAGCTCAAAAGCTCCCTCCAGCGCGAGACGCACTCACCTCCTGGAGGGAGTGCAAATGAAGCCCTTAAATGAATTTCCAGCTCCTCCCCCTCTTCTGGAACTTACAATTAACTTCCCCCCGGAAAAGGAGGAAAGGTCGTTGTCAATTTTTGAGAGCGAGGGAGAGATAGAGAGAGAAGGGGGGGGGAGGGGAGACTGAGTGAAGCGGCGCTTTTATACAAGTTTTCGCGCGGCGCTGCAAAAAGCTTCAACTTTATGCGCGGGGGACTCGTATTTCCAGCGGCGCGAGTGAGCTCAAGGGGCCAGAGGAGTATAGCGGCGGTGCGGCTGACGCAAAAAAGGACATTTTTCTGCTTCTCGCCGCAGCCAAGCAAAACACGCACGCCCCCTGTATGCGGCAGCGCGCGCGTGAGCGCGTGCGTGTTTCCCCAGTTCCGCGACCACGAGACTAGAAAATCAAAGCTCCGAGGAAATATCGCGGAGCAGCGCACAAAGGAGGAAAAAGGATCCCGACTTCACCCTCATATTTTACGCGATTCGTTTCTTTAAACTCTCAACCGTGTACTGCACGCGCGCACGTTTTTTTCTTTAAAACTCCGGGGGCATTAGCGTCTGCATTTGTTTCTCCAAAGAGCCGGGTATTACGAGAGTAATTAAAATGAAGTTCCGCGGAGGGATGAAAAAAAAAGGAAGCAGCTTAGAAAACTCGGTAATCCCTGGTGTCCGGATTTCAACGAAGCGGCTACGTGCATCTTGTCTACCGGAACAATTCGAAACAATTTTAATTACCAAACAAAAGATGAGCATTGAGCCTTTCTGTTGCGAGATTAGCGGGTGAAATGGCCTTTTTTCCATTCGCTTTATGTATAGGTGCATCTGATTCGCGCGCAGTTGTACGTACAGAATGTTTCTATACGAGCTATATCACACGTGTACAGCATCCTCTCTCACTTCTAAAAAAACAACTTTACTCAGCATCTACTTTCCTCTGTTCAACAACAAAGAATGGGGGGTGCAAAGTTATGTTTTCACCTTTAGCATTGCCTCGGGCAGCTCGATGAATTCTCGAAAAAAAATTTGTTACAATAACCACCGAAGAATAAAGCCGAGTACGTGTAGATTAAGTTTATTCACGTGTCTATACGTATATACTTAAAGTAAAAACTAAATTGACAAGAGCATCTGCGGCGGATGAAAAGCTGACGAGAGTTGAAAGATAAGCGACGATGGCGGCTTACGTGTAGTGTGCGTAAGCTCCGGCCTCCTTGTGCCAACGTAATTTAAAAATATACCGAACATACGAGTATAAATACAACACGGAAGAAGTGAGAGGGGATGCGCAGAGCCTCGTTTTATTGGATAAACTTTATTGATTTAGCTCTTGCGAACAAGCGCAAATTTTCCCCTCGAGCAATGGAAAACATCGACGCCGAGTTAGCAATCTATTATTCAGGAGATGATGTACAAGGATAAAAAAGAACGATAATTAATACTAAATTATTTATACCACAGAATATACACATAAATAATATTCTAGCATTACATTCAATCAATTTCTGTTGAATAATAAAATGGAAGGGATGTCAACAACGATGTTGATAATTCTATAATGGTATAATCCCACAAAATGTAGCGGTTTCCGCAAAATAAGGGATGCAGTAGGTGACCAAGATACATAAAAACGATACTCTTTGCCAAATCAATAATGACCCTTGCAACAATCATAGCACAATATCATCGAATCGGATTGAAAGAAGCGGTCTTGTTCAGAATATAATATGACGAAAGATGATAGTTCATTGATGAAATTTGAGGTATTTCGTCGTCCACTAATTGGTTCAGTTCATGTGATTCGATAGAACTTGAATGCCGCTGCCGACATATAGACGAGTAGCACAGCCTACAGCTCGACCGACTACTCAGAGTGAGAAGGTCAGAGTGCAGCTGCCCGTGGCCCAGCTTCGATCATCCTCGATCTGGACCGCCGGTCGCGAGCCCTCACTTAACCCTAATCGCGCTGCCTAATCCAGCGTCTCTAATTGACGCCGTGCTGGAGGCGCGAGGATGTCGCCCCCCACGACTCGCCGATATCTCCCGACGATGTCGTGCACGTGCGGCTGATCCTCGTTGCCGGAGCGAGCTTCCTACGGGATCCTTGACTGACCTCGCCCTGGCCGGGGTCTCAACCGGAGAGCCGCCATCCGCGCACGCTTCCCCGCCATCGCTCTTGCGCTCTCCTCCTGCGCGGTCTCGCGCAAAATCGAGGGGCGTTAATACAAGAACTTTCAGTCGAGCGAAAGAAAAAGGAATCCTACGTAAAATGGGCAGGATGTCGTGCAAGAGGCAAGTTATATGCATAGTCTGTAAAAATCGTTCGAACAATTTTGTTTATTGCATTGCAAAGTCCCCTCGTCAAGGGAGAAACGTAGAAAATAGCTTGATTAACATAGCGCACGGAATAATGAGTGAGTTTCATGCAGGATACAAGCGCGAGCCTCTAGAACAATGGACGTGAATAAAGTGCTTCTGCACGCATCGTTGAAAGTCATGAGGCATTTCGGAAATGTTTATCCATGCAGCGAAGAACGTCTCATTGCTCTGCATCAGCTACACAATTACAACGTGACCCAGTAATATTCAATAGCTGGACGAGAGTGTGAGAGAGAGAGAGAGAGAGACGCAATACCAAAAGCATCGCAGACAGAGGGATAGCTTTGCATCAGTGGTTGCAAGCGCCTACATTATCGGTCCGGCGCTGCGGCTGCTCTATTGGTATGCTTTAATTACCAATCACGAAATTATCATGCTAATTGCAGCGGCATACTTGGTATACCTACACACACATATATATATACACGTACATGCAGCGAACAATGAGATTATCAAGGGCTCGTATTAAGATATCCTTTCGTGTTTGACATACTTAACATTTGTTGATGATCAAATAGCTCACGTCAGGCGAGTCCGATAAGAGTGTTGCGGACTAATTATTATTGCAGTATGTTTGCTGCTCGCATGCCTTCGACTGCGAAAGCAGAAGCAATTAATACAGTCCCGGTTGATTAACGCAGTGAGCTCGAGCTCAGTATTGGGCGCAGCTTTTGAGATGCCGAGTTGGCATTCGCTCTTTGCTGACGCGCGTGGATTGCGGTGATTCAATGCGCATATCAATGACTCGCATACATCTCGCGTATTAGACCGCGCGTAGCTCTTCAAACGCGAGTCTTCATTATTGGCCGGCGCTAACTTTCTGTAAAGTGCATGTGAATCGTGCAGCTTTTTGCTTCTCTCCGCGCGCACGAAACGCATTGAGTTTTTCCCGAAAAATCGATGCGTCGCGCGCGCCAAACTTTTTACCCCGCAGTATCTCTCTCGCTCTCTCCCGCCGCTTTTT
Organism: Philotrypesis tridentata; assembly: GCA_018906965.1. Taxonomy (NCBI): domain Eukaryota; kingdom Metazoa; phylum Arthropoda; class Insecta; order Hymenoptera; family Pteromalidae; genus Philotrypesis; species Philotrypesis tridentata. The sequence continues at coordinate 1,179,865 of JACCIB010000003.1, read as the reverse complement.
GTTTCTGGACTTTTCGCTCCTCCCCCGCGAACAACAACGAAATCGCACACGGGATGCCCGGCCGAAAAAGCTATCTCCAAATTTAATACGCCAAGTCCGCTTGTTTATTCGAAACACACGGGCCGTCTCGGCCCTTTGACCGCCCGCCGCGGTGAAGCCCATAAAACGCGTGTCCGCGATTAAATCCCCGCGAGGACGGGCTCAAACGCTGGCCTGGCCGCGTGAATTTGTTTGGCCGAAAGAGAGTAACGAAAAAGAGCTATAATTGACGTTGCGTTCGGTTGCGCAACTCGCCACTAGTTTCACCGATGCCTCCCGAGGCTGCATCGTTCCATTTTGTTATTAAATTTTCCGAAGGTTTGCAGCGCCAGTCGAGAAGTAATAACTTTGTTTTCCCTCAGCTGTATAACCTTCTCTCTCTCTCTCTCTCTCTCTCTCTCTCTCTCACTATCCCCGTTATAGCTATCTACATTTGTAAGCTCAATTGTACTTCGGTTTATTTGAATTGTTCATGTAATCGTTCTCTTTCGCTCGGCTCCCCGGTTAATTGCTCTCGAAGAGAGATATTCCCTTTCTTTCCTCTCCCGCAACCGAGGAAATTCATTTCTGCTGCGGAAGGCTTTTCATTCTCTTATCATATATCTCGCATTGCGGCTCGCTGTACACGTATACATCGTGTATATCGATTGCTTTTTCGATCCTCATTGCCAATGCTCTTTGTTTCTCTTTCGCTTATTATTCAACTCTCTCTCTCTCTCTCTCTCCATCTCTCATTTCGTTATTTGCGTCATCGTACAGTATTATATACATCGGCGTTGTCGTTATATACGTATAATCGAAGTACCACAATTTTCCTTCCTTCACCAATGTTCTCGAGGTTTTCTCGCCGAGAGCGCGCGCGCGGCGGCCGAGCGCTTTAAGACGGTAAGCTACTCTTTCAGCGGAATATCGATCATTTTTTTTTTCACTTGACTCGCGCGATCTATACATATATACGGAGTTGGGCGGAAGTTACAGGCGAAGCAGAAAAAGTTACTTGGCGCCGCATTCAATTCGTCGAGCAAACAGAAATAAAAGGTCTCGAGCGGCCGCGGCGGCGGCGCATCTCGCCGAGGATCATCGTCACGTCGCCTATTAGACTTGTGCGTGCGCTCGCGCTACGTACACGTACATACGTGTATATACATGTATATATGCATGTGCTCGTGGATGCCAAGTATAGAGGGAGGGAGAGAGAGAGAGAGAGCTGGCCGGATTATTAACGGACGAGAGCAGTCGACTGCAGCCAGTGAAGAATGGAGCGTGAAGAAGGAAATGCTATAATCGCAACTTGGAATGGAATTCCGCGGACGACGAAGCCGCAAGTCGCAAGTCGCGAGAGTGAGTCACGTACTTGTGCAGTTTCCTCCTCTCTTCGTCTTCCTTTTGCCGCTATATATTTTTCTGTCGCTCCCTGTCCTACACACGAGAGAGCGAGAAAGAGAAAGCGGGGGGGGGGGGGCCGCGCGCGCTCCGCGCAGCTCTCTCGTTTCTTTTCTAATTTCGCGAGCCAAGACGGTCTTTGCTGGCGTTTTAAAAACTTTTTGATGAAATCCCCGGGACTTTTTTAATGCCGTATACGCGCTCCGCCGGGACGCACGTTCGAGTTATGCACTCCCACATACGCTATATCCCGATTATATGGACTCGGAGGGGCGGGGGGGGGGGGGCAAGCAAAGCTCGCGCAAGCTTACGCAGACGTACAATTTTGATTGCAAAGTTATAACGATGGGAGCGATGCCCGCGTGCAATAAGCTCGTGTATATCTCGCTTCTCGCTCTCGGCTCCGTCAAAAATGGAGCGCGGGCTGTAATCGAGTAAGCGCAGCGAGCGCTCGCTCTCGTCTCGCGCTCCTCTCCGGCTCTTACGTGCCCGACCAGCAAAGGCAATCAGCGGATAATCGTAGAAAGGTCGGCAGATAACGCTACGTCTGCTCGCTTCGCTGTATATCAACTCAAACGGCCCTCGAGCGCGTTTGTACGGATCGCTTTCGATGAGTTCAAGGAGAACTTAACGTGTGTATGTTTGTGTGTATGTGTGTGTGTGTGTGTGTGTGCATAGACAGCGACGAGCCGAGCCTATACGTACCGGCCCTCAAGAGATGAGCGGCCTCAAATGGGCAGCGCCGAGGCTTCCGCAACCGTTTAATATCGCGGCGGTATCTCCTATTGCCGCTCGGCGAAACGTTATCTTTCCTCGGAGCGGTCTCCCGCAAGGTCGCTTCGACGACGGCGCCAAACGCTTCCGCGCCGCCCGACTCCCTCCCCCTCGCAAAACGTCCTTCTTCTTTATTTCTACTCCTGAGCTACTTAGCTAATGGAGCGTAGATACGTATGTATATATATGTATGTGCGGTATTTAAGTCGAAGATTACGCGGTTGATCTGCTGCTGCAACTTGCTAGCGCGCGCACTGCCGTATTTTCCCAAGGATATATTTAAACTTGAGACGCTCCGATATCCTGCGCGTCGGCTGCTTCACCAATTTTTCACCCGCTGCTGCTGCGGACATCGATTTTTCGATTTCCATATAAGCGCGAGAAGCGCTTCCTCCGCCAGCAAAATTAGAAGCTTCGTTAAATCGCTTTTTCTAAAAGGATTTCAAATTCTTGGCGGTTCGGGTAAGCTTTGCCTAATGCTCCTTTTTACCACAAGATCCCTCACTCGACCGTTTCACTCGACTCCGAGTTGTCGCTTAACCCTTTCTGTTCATCGATCGCTTCTATGTCATTCACATGCCTCTTGTCCGATTTTACCTCACATCCCTTTATTTCATATATCTTTAGTTTTTTCTTCATACTTCGCCGCCTACAAGCTGTCAAATCGATATTACAACAGCGACATTCGTACACGGAATTTCGACGTTTCGTTCATAGGCATACATGCATCAAATTTAACACATGTTCGAAATGCGAATGAAAATCTAATGAACCGACTGAGACGCAGCAAACGCAGTTGAGCAGATTTTGATATTGTATTTATATTATTTTCAAATAGAAGACGACCTTAATATAATTCATTCTAATACACTAGCTGCGAAGAGATTGGCGAAAAAATTTATTAGAGACTCAATTATTCTATACTTTATGCTGTAGCAGCAGGGGGCTTTATTGCTTTTTATTTTTTCAAACTTTTACGACAGTTTTCGACGCCCTTTTCAAGTATGCTATAAACCTTGTCTTTTATGTCTTCAAACGCATAGCTACATCAATGCTAGCATAGGCACGTGCCATTTTTTTTTTCAGCTAATTAATAAGAGAAAAAAGTTCTCTATTTTTCGCGCCTCACTGCGTTCGTTTTGACGCGCCTACAGCAGCACGGCGTCGATTTTTACGACTAGCTCCGTGTAAATTCCACGCCAGCTGATACACATCCCACGTAATATTTTTTCGAATGCACACCTCAGTCGTCCCGCACTGTCCCTCCTTCACTCCCAGCATCCTCTCGTTTATTTCCGACGCCGACCTTTCCCTACTGCTCTCGGCTGCTTTCTTTTCGTCACAGCCGCATCTTCGGCTATTAAAATTCAAGCCGTCGCGTCAATTCTGAAAATAATTCAGCTAATTGCGCGCACTAAAAATATCTCTTATACTCGAAATGCGCCGCGCATGCTAAATTCTTTCTGGAACGAGCTCGACAACTTCGAGAGCGAAGACAGGTTTAAAACACGTTTTATTTCTTACTTTTCGGAGAAGGGCGGCACACACACGGCTTTTAAAAAACTCAGCATTAGATTTTTTTTCTGTTTTTTTTTTGGGTAGCACGTAAAAACTTCATCCCCGTAAATATTGTATTTCGAAGCGAGGTCTTTTGCTAGTAAAAAACCTCGTTAGCGGATGTGTACAGTACCACTCGTATTTTAGCGATCAACGTGTTCGACAGCACGTATGCGTACAAACGTATGCGCAAACTATTTCGTCGTGAACTTTCATAAGCCTCGCGAGGTCAATCCGATACATTTTGCTTTACGCTTTGTCGGCGCCTACCAAATCACGTGTCAAGCGGATGGACGGAAAATTTAGAGGCCTCTGAAGTTTGACAAGTTGACGTTTTTCGATGATCGAGCAGAAAGGAAGGATACATACGAGATATTAATAACACGCGTTGACTCATAAATTTTGATTGAATTTTTCAGCTTATGTTTTTATGATACATCACTCGTCAAGTGTATGGCCACTGCTATAAACGATTATTTGAAGTAGCTTGTACAGAGCAGCAGAGGAACAGGGCCAAAAGTGCAATCACCCAATAAACTCTGGAAAAAAAAAATCCAACAACGCACTCACTTCACCCCCTCGTAGCATATAAGCTCTCTCTCTCTCTCTCTTTCTCCCTCTCTTCTCTTCCCTTGCATATGTCCCACATATATGGAGCTTTACTACTGGTTCAGCAGCAGTTTCCCTCGGCGTCTCTCTTCGGGCTCGTATAAACTCGAGACTTCGGGGAAGGCTCCCGACGGGCGCACCTAGTCCTCCTCCTCCTCAGGGTCGTCCGAGGGATAAAAGCGCGCGGACAGTAGAGCGACCGATTTAATAATTTTTCTCCCAGCCCGAATCATACGTTGAATATTAAAGTCCCCCGAGAGCTATTTTATCGGAAAAGCTTGAGGTTGACGGATGATGACGTCCTATACGTGCACTGCTTCACTCGCAGAAATATTGCACTGAATTTTTTCGGAAAATTGGGAAAAATTTTGCTAAAAGTCAATTTTATCTCGTCAAGTCAATTTTCGCGCTTGCATGTGCAAATAAACTGAAGAAGAAAGGGGTACTCACGGAATTTTTACTCAGGAATTTTCTATACGAAGAAAAAGGGGACATGACAATACGTACACATTGTGAGTGATCTGTGTAATGTACGAAATGCTCAGCGAAACGAAGAGTGGAGAAGAGAACATGAGGTAATGGAGGCGGCCGCGGATAATACAAAGAGAGCAAGCCGCGGCGAAAATCCTCGGAGCGGGACTTATCGAAAGCGCGACCGGGTAGAGAAAATACAAGAACGATAGCCTGCCGAGAAAGGAATTATACCTGGCCAGCACAGTGCCACCTGTCACGAGCAGTTAATACATCGTCATTTCAGCTTGTTCTTTTCCTCGCCAGCCAAGTTCCGTGAACAGATACGCGCAGGAGCTATCGGGGCAGCAAAGTTGAGCTGTGTGCTTTTGATTAGGGGCCATTACGAGGAGGTTAGTTAAAAACTTGGACGGATCGACCGTTATACGGCGAGACCGCTGATCGAATGATAAATATTTTATGATCCGAGGAATCGTGCTGAGAAGGGTGAAAAATCAGCGAACGGAAAGTTTTTAACGAGCTGAAATGAGTGAAACTTTTTATTGCGCGGCCGACGGTCACCGATGTGACATGACCCGCCCTGGTATTCAAGTCATTAAATTGACATTTTTACAGTATATCTCTCTCTCTCTCTCTCTCTCTCTCTCTCTCTGTATATAAGGTGGAGATGATACGAGGTAAGTGACGAGAGAAAAACACGCCCATATCGAAAGATTTTTAATGACTGCTATTTTTACTGAACGGTCCTCGCGCGCCTCGGCCCATTAAAAATTCCGCGGATACTTAATCTCCAAGCCTTTTCTTTACGATGCTCGCGCGAACGCAAGCACTCACCCGCCCGCACGCTATTTACTATACAAGCGACGAACATTGTCGTAGTTATGCGCGAATGCTTGAAATCTATCTCTTTGAATTTTTTCAGATTTTTTATTTTCAGATTATACATTATGTATATAATATAACTATCTTGTGAGCCGTTTGAAATTTAAAACCATTGCTAACTGAGTAGCAGTATGCTTTCTCAAAAAAATGTGTTCCTTTAACTGTGTACTATTGCAAATTATTGTAAATTAAAAATATATGAATGTATTTAAATGAGTGTGTATACACTATCTAGTATGATTTCATCCCTCGGTAGTTAGTTAATATTCTTTTGTTGGCTTATATCGATCTCTCCGAGGCAGTGGTTACGAAAGGGTTTAAGAAATCAAAATCCCTTTCTTTTTAAAAAACGACGTTTCGGCGATCATGATGAGGGCAACAATGATCGCCGAAACGTCCTTTTTTAAAAAGAAAGGGATTTTGATTTCTTAAACCCTTTCGTAACCATTGCCTCGGAGAGATCGATATAAGCCAACAAAAGAATATTAAAAATATATGATATTGATTTTGAGTTCTAAAAACTAATAGGACTAGTTAAACATTGAAATTAACAGCAATTTTCGATTTAATAATTTGCATCGGTACAAACTTTTTTGAAAAAGTAAAAATTCAATTTTGCAGGCAAAGTTAAGTAAAAAAATGCACAGCTGATGCTTAAATTTTAGGTATATTTACGCGGCCATATTTAATTTTTGGTGCCGAATTGTTCAAACCTCACCTCAGATTCGGAAAGAGCAAGTTTTTTTACCTAAGAATCTGTTGCTCTTTATAATATTTGGTTAATTTTACGTCTTATTGTACAGATCAAAAATCAATCGACGAAGTGGTAACAAGTAGACATATTTTTGATGAATTAATGATCTTTTAGAATATGGAATTAGATTTTGTACATCTATAGTATCCATAGATGAAAAATGTAGATTTTGTATAGAAAATTGTCTCCAAATTCTAATTGGATTTTAGTTGGAACTCAATCAATCAGCACACAAAATTTGAATTTGTTTTACCCATTCGTTCTAGAGATATAATAACTTTCGAAATTGTGTGTATGTGTATGTGCGTGCATTTGTGCGTGCGCGTGCGTGTGTATGTGTGTGTGTGTGTGTAGAGGAACTCGAGCTTTTTGGTACCATGTTTATTTTTCCTTGTTTCCGTTGGCTCTTTTGTCAGCTAGAAAATAAACTGTCCTTTAGCCTTTTGACCGCGAAAAACGCGGCAAAGCCGCCTTACTTTATGCGTGTGTGGAAGTACAGCAGTGTAGTCTACGCGCGCGCATGGTTTGGCCGATGCTGCTGGTTCTTAAAGCAGGCAAGGTAAGGAGCTTACCGCTACAGCTAAGTGATTGAATATTTTAATAGTAATACGTCTGAAAGAGCCTAAGCGTTGGTGATTTCTGACCTTCCCAAATTATTAAGAGAGAGCTTTACCAATTTCTCATTATTTCGTAACAAGACGAAAGTCATCTATACAGCAACATAACTTGATAAATGAATATTTGAACAATAGTCTACGTTTCGAAAATAAAAAACAATGAGATACAGTTATGAAGTTCATTTTAACAATTTTAAATTTGAAAATGATTAACATGATTTTTTAATCAAAGAACACATAATATTATAAACAACATACAGAACAATGATTCTAACAAAAATGTAATTGTATGTACACAAAAATCGGTATCAAAAAAGTATCTGGAATCGTGTTCATAATATTACGGGGGAGAGTTGAGGGATCGCGAGCTTGTGTACGTGAAAGTACATTTCAAAATTTATATGCAAGTAAAATTCTTGTAGATTTACGTATCAAGTTAATATCATAACAATTTGTGCCCTGATTTGCAAATTTTAAACGTGAAAATTTTCAGCATATTTCGAAAATAAAAAGGGATTTGCACCAGCTTAATACAGACGTTTTGTAAAGTTTGTAAAAATCCTTTTTATTCGGGGCGCCAGCTGAAAATCTTCAGAATGAAAATTATACGACTTGGAGTAATGAAATCGTGTCTCCTCGTGAATCCTGTAAAATTTCAACCGCTATAAAACGCAGACACGGAAATTCCATCGAAAAACCAATATTTCTATCATCAAGGCTTACCCATATAAATTTAACGGCTCGGTCAGTCACAATGAACCCAAACTGCAAAAGCTCATAGGATCCAAAGACGTATTTCGCAAAATCGACTGAACAAAGCCCGTTCACTCTCGCACCCAACAATTTTGCACCGTTGGTTATACATAGCAGCGGAAATTAAGCCAGTATATTCTTGCCCTCGCGAAGTGTGTGTGTGGTGTGTGTGTATGTGTACGTAGATATGTATACGTAAAAGCTCGCTCTCGCTCTCTCTCTCTCTCTCTCCCTCGGTTTTATCAACTGCAACGAGATGCGACTACGTCTCCGCTTCGTGGTTTTTGATTTACAAATCGACGCGACGCCCCGTACGCGCGCGCACGGTAATTCATTTTCGAAATAAACGTCAGCGCCCGTCGCGGCTTAATAAATCGTTAACGCGTTCGACTCGTCGTCAGCTCTCTCAGGCGTCACGGTTTCACGCACCGTCGACGAAACAATAATGCGCGCGACGATGCCGACGGCTCTTCCGCTTCGCCGAGCGCTCGCACTCTCCTGCTATTGCTGCTGCTGCTGCTGCTGCTGCCGCTGCTACTACTGCTTTATTTTTCTTTTTCTCTTTCCGATCGAAGATTCTTGTTATTTTAGTTTTGGATGATTAAACAGCGACTTTCCGAAGAGTGAACGGCGATTACGAGCCCTGCAATTTAGGATCGAATCTGGGTCGTTCGATATACGAATATCGGCTACTTTCAACGTAGAGCGAGCTTTGCAATCTCGGACGATTCGAATATGGATTTTAGTGGGAATTATATTTTTCCGCGCGTGTCACTTCGAAGTGGCGCGAACCGTAAATTCTGCGCCTTGACACAAAGATAATTCGGCCAGGATAAATATATTCCCATATAAGTATATGAAGACGCTTTTCTTATCTAAGTTTTTCACTTTTCGATAAAGATAATTCATTTATTAGCTGAACGCAAACAATAGCTGAGAATTACGATGCTTTTTTTTAGTTTTGGCTAACGCTTTACAACAGACAATAAAAACGTCCTAATCTTATCACACAAAAGGAAAAGAAATGGAGCGGCACGATGCGAGAGAAGACCTACGCTCTCATTCTCGTGGTCGCAATTACAGCAACACCTACGCACACATTTATAGAATTAATTCAGTGAATTACCTTTGCAGATAAATCACACAAATTTTCAGGGTTAATCTTAGTATCCACTTAAATTTGTTGATCTCAAAAGTGAATATTTACACTTTTATTTGCATTATTTTAGGTTGCATCTCTCAGGTGTACACTAATTCGTCCTCAACTTTATCTTCACTGTTTTTAACTCAACAAATATGCGAGTTTAGGCTGAAATTTTGCTAAATATTTACGGTTACGGATTTCCAACTCTGTAAGAATTAAGGGAAAGTGAAAAGTTTGCGAAATATACCTCCTGTTCGTTTTGAAACAACAGTATGTTTAGGAACTGAATACGCGTCGAGAAACGAAACGAGGCTTCCGCCGTTTAAAGCGAACTAAAAAGCTCGATGTGGAGCGACTGCGCGTACGTGTCGGTACGATGTAACGCTCGTCCATTTTGGAGCGCGTTACTCGTTATTACGAAAAGTCCCGCAAACGCCGTAAAAATGCGAATATGGCTGAAATTGCAATGTCTCGTGAATCGTCGCACGACTCCGTCGCAGAAAATCGATGAGCTCGAGCATTATTCGAGTTGCCGCGTGTAATAAAGTGCGGAGAGGAATTATCTGGCTCGAAGCTTTCTCCCCGCGCGAATCATGCACTGCCGCGTGAATTTCAATAATAAGAATGAAAAATTCGAAGTTACGCATAAAAACGTTTGCGTATATAAAGTGCGGGAAAAATAATTACTTAATTCAGTGAAATATAAATAATAATTCAATCGAAAGAACTGGATTTTATTTCAAATGCGCATTAAGTTAAATTCAATAAATGGTTTTCTTTTAATCAATAAAATATTTCACACACGGCAATGAATTTCATTCGCATTTCATCGAGGCAGTAAATTTTTGTTTTGTAAGAGCGAATCTTTTTTGTTCGGCGTTCTTCTGGTCGTTTCCATATCTAGCGTTTGAAAGGTACATATACGAGAAAGGAATAAAAGTCACTGCCCAAGATTTATATGACGCGAAAGTTGCAGTGCGAAATATCGAATTTTACGACACGGCGAAGGAGATGAAGTAATTCCATTCCTTTTTTCATTATCTCAATTATGAAAAGCTCTTTGCGCTGCTGCGATGATTAATATTTGGGGATAAACCTGGTCGTCCGAAAGGCTCTTGCGTGTGTCGGCGAAAGAATATGCGAGTAAATATGCACGCGAAAGTCGGAAAACGATGTGGCAAATATTCGCCCAGCAATAAATTATTTCTTTCCGCTGCAATTATAATTTCATCCGTATTTACTTAGCTTTTGCGTCCACACAATACGTGTGCCCCTATCGCCATCCGGCTTGAAAAATTACGTTTTCATTTCGCCGTGAAATTTCGCAATTACTCCAAAGATTCGCTTATTTTTAAAAACTGTGTCTCTTCGCGAAAAAACGCAACGCTCGACAAATCACAATTCTTTTGTTTTAACTCTTAAATTTATGCGTTGTTAAATTATTTTCCTTTATTCAATGTTTTATATTTATATTGACGTACAGCATATTTTGATAAAACTCACCGATTAATCAATTTAGAATTGCGTGCTTGCATGATTGATATGACAGTTATTATGCGCGGATTTGGCTTTGACAGAGGATTTTGTCATTTGAGGTTTTGAATTTTATTCATTAAAATTTTTTTATTTTTGATGGAGTATTGCAATGCGGTTACCAATTCGATTCCTGGCATCTCTTGCTAAACCGCATATTTTATAGTAAAAAAGAATACAGCACGCGCTTCGAACGCGATTCGGATTATGTTTTAGGCTCAATATATCAGTCATAAACTATGAATTATGATAACCATAATCAAGTTTACTTAGCAATCGATCAGAATCACGCATTAAATGCTTCACAACAAAGGCCATCACGTTTCTTCAAGAGGATTATTTAATAGACCTATTCAAAATAGATAATGTTAATTAAAAATAGTGTTTCTAACTAATCCTCATAGAATAAAACCGAATCTAAAGATTAGATAGAACAGTTTAATGCAAAAGTTGGAAATTAACTGAAAATCGAACAACAGTTAGATCTTGAATTGCAGAGTTTACCAACTACATAAAATAGGTACTTATAGTTTTCGTTTTGTAGAAGCTAATATATCTAAACTACAAACTTTATACATTTTACAAATACAACGCAAAGTACATTTATTCGTGTCGTACAAATACAAAATATTTCAGTTATAATCGTAGCATTATTCCAACTCGTATACCTTGTTTCCGGTATACTTCATTCTCGCCTATGGTCTTTTATTTTTCCTGTAACACCGTCGAATTTGCCAGTAGCGCTAAACGCTATATCGAAGTCATTTGTATAAACAATACAAACTGCTGTGTATGTATTTACTCTTTCCATTACTCCGTGGACGAATGAAACTTGAAGCGGAAGCAACTATCTCGTCAAAATAGCGACAAAAAGTAAACAAGTTTCCCCTGCTTTTATGTTCATTTCGCTGCGTCATACGAGCTCCTCCGTTGTGCGCATGACGGAATGCCTCGTCTGTCTCGATAAACGTGAATAGGAGGGATAGGGCCAAAACGACATGAAAAAATTGTGGAATGTGAAGAATCATAGGAGGGGAGAATTCACCGCCGAATTGCTCCATTCGCGTAGATTGAAGCCATCGACTCGACATTGTTCTTTGCTCTCTCTCTCTCTCTCTCTCTCTCTCTCTCTCTCTCTTTCTCTCTTTTCCTCATCGAAGGGGATAAAAAGGAGGCTAATGCCACCGAGCTTCCGGACTCTTGCGTGGGCACGCTCTTGAGGGCTGATTTTTCTCAAGGGGAGAAATCGCTTGCAGCAGCCTATGCTCTTTTTCCATGTGTGCCTCACTGCAGTTTCTACGTCTCACTGATTTCGACGTAAGACTCACTTTATTCTCTATTTATTTTCAAAATTCTTTAGTCTGATCAGAAGCTTAGTTCATAATGTGCTACAATCAATTAAGCTTTTAGGAGGTGATAAGTAGATTCTAATTTTAAACAACAAATAAGAGTGTGATTAGTACGAACAAGAGATCTTTTATCTAGTGCCAATTTATAGTCAATTTTATCAGTGCAGTTCGAATGGTAAATTGAGAAGCTGGACTGAATTTGGAAAAAGTGCCAGCGGTTTTTGTAGGCAGGTGAAAGATCGTGAGAAAAGAGCTAAGTATCGGAGGAGAAACGACGTGAGCAGCATGCAAAAAGGAATAGTACGCTCAAAAGGAGAAAGACAGATTGCCGAGAGCAAGAGGTAGAGAGAAAGAAGAGATAAGGGGACAAAAGGATCTGTAGGATAGGGAGAATGGAGAGGCATCGATAAACCGCAGAGAGACAAAGAAGACGGCGAAAATTCAGATGAGTTCCCAGAGGAAAATAAAGACCGAGTCATCGGTTGGCTGTCGTTGCAGGCGCCGAGAAAATAATGTCGGCCAACGATTAGCGCCTCGTCCTAAATAATCGAGGAACATCTTTCTCACTGTCTCGCTTTGTACAGAGGCAGAAAAGAGAGAGAGAGAGAGAGAGAGAGAGAGAGAGAGAGAGAGAGAGAGAGAGAGAAGTGCTAAGCGACTGGAAGCCATTTGGCTATTGTCTCTTCCCATCTTCTACCCTTTTCACTTTTCATTCGCTATACTGCCAGAAGCTCCGCGCCGTTGGATACATTAATCGGCCTAACGACGTTTCCCGCTACGATGCGGATTGAAATAAGTTTGTTCGTCCTTGCGGTACTTCCTTCACTTTTGTCTTTTGCAATTCGTGTGCTTTGCATTATTCTCTCTCTGTGGGCATGCGGGCCTCTATTATTTTCCCCAGCGCACGATATAAAATTAAAAAAAGAATCGGTGCCGCAACAATGGATGCCGTTATTCGCTTAAAAAGTTACAGCTCCGAGGCTCGAAAGAGAGTATTCGTATTACTCGTGATCCCCGCTCGTCGCCTCGTCCCCTTTTATAAGTAAATACGCGCATTTATTTGATGAAAAAAACCGCAACTACCGCCGAGCGTTTAATTCATTCTATTTACATAATGAAAATCTTTCTCTCTGTCTCTCCCTATCCCTCTCCCTCGTTCTCGGGGTGCTTCGTTTTCCCCTACTCTCTCTCTCTCTCTCTCTCTCTCTCTCTCTCTCTCTCTCTCTCTATCCCCCTCTCTCTCTCTCTCAGCTGCACCCATAAATCTGTTTCTCCTAAATTGAAATTCTTCCCTTGCCTTTAATCGAATGGCGCTGCGCGAGTCAGTAGAAAAAGCCCGAGTGCGGTCAGACACTGCGACCACCCGTCCGTCCTTTCGTAATTTGCTTAAACGCCATTCGGTCGATCGCTGACCATCGCCTCCTCGTCGTTCCTAATTGCTTGACCCGCTTCCTCGTATCATCCTCCTTTTCGCGATGGCCTGCGCTAAATATTTTAAAGATTCCCCGCCGCCTCTGGAAAAATCACTTGGACTGGATTTTAATGCTGCTTTACGATCCGCACCTGACCACAGTCGAGGCTTATTGTTTTAAAGCTTTATGTAAAAGTCGAGTGAAAAGTGTAGCTGGTATACTTCATTATCGCTTTACCTGTTCAAGCTTGCATGAAACTCAAAATTCAGGGATCCTAGAATTTGATTTTTTTTACGGCCTTTTCAAGACTTTATCCTAGTCTTATACGGCTATATGTATTGCCTGCGGAAATTAATGCTCAATTTAAGTACGTTGAAGCTATATTTTAAGTTACCTGCGCAAAACTAAGGACCTACAGTTTTATGGTCTCACTATACACGGTGGAATCCGAAGCATTGGAGCTCAGATGTACATAGCCACTTATGTACACAAAGAGACGTCCCCGAAATTGCCGAAGGTAGACTTAACTCAGGACCTCTGGGTGTTTTTCATTACATAATTCTATAGTGAAAAAACTTTGAATCTAAACTAAAAGATAATCGATGCAAAAAGTCTGAACAAATTCAGGGAAGTGGGTTTCAATAACTGGAAGTGATTTAGTATAGTTAGAAAAAAAATTAAATTTTGATCGGTCAATGTTAGACACCCATCCATACGTATGTGTATATATCATATAGTATTTGATTATTTTGCAAAACCCTTGGGAAATGAATTCCAATAATATTTAGGCATTGTCAAAATTACATTCATAACTTTCGAAGCCTGAAGATGTCAGTAAAAGTATTTTTTAGGATCCTAAAATTTAAAAAAATGTTGTTCTGCACCTCTTGGTCCAATAATTTCTTGTTCTTTTATCATTTTATTTTTAAATTTTTGGACCCCAAAAAGTGCATTTTATAGTTTTTTACAGATACATAAAAAAAACTGTATGTCTAGTTACCTATTCAAATCACAAGGGAGTTACAGTATTAAAAAAAGTTTCTAGATTCAATAGCTTAGTTAGGGCACTCGGATAAATGAATTAGCGAATATGTACCGGAAAACTTTTTATTTCACGCAAATAGAATTTTGCGTAAAATAAATCGATAATTCAAAATGATTAGTGCAGTTGGAGATGAGAAGCAACGAATGGATCAATTTACTTCCCGAGCGAGAAACTTATCCCCTGGATGTATATCCAATGTCGCCTCAATTAAAAGTCGCGGTGCAGCTAGAATCAGTAGTTCGACTCCTCGAAATCAGATCGGGCTGGAACAGTTTCGAAAGCTATTCCGCGTAGATACATGTATTCCAACTGGCTTGCGGGTTCTTTAATTGCTAAAGTCACCTATTCACCATGCGACTACGTGAATAGCAGGAAATAGATATTGTTTATGCAGCACGAAAAGTCAGCTGTGCGCGTAAACTCGACGCGGAAACTCGAGTCGGCCCTACAATTCTGACCTGCACATTTCTTCCCCTCTTATTTCTGAGCTTTCAATTTCTGCGAGGCACCTTTTCATTTACCTCGATTCCTCGAGGCAGCCGAGCGCGTACTTTTGCATCTATTTATGTAATTTCTAGTTCCATTGTCTCGGCCTTTCCTCTTCGGAGAGCGAATTCCCTCTGTTGCCCTGTCTTGGATAGTCTCCTCTTTCTTCCTCGCTTCATAATTTCCTTTCAGAGTCCTCGAATAATGCGCCCTCGCGAATTCGGACAAACTACAAGCTTGATTCTTCAGGAATGTGCTGTTCCCCTTCACTTTTTGCGCATCATTCCTCGTTCCTGGTTGGGAAACATCGATTGCAAATCTTTTTTAGCGACCGAAATTACACAATAAGGCGCAATCACTTTATCGATTCGATATCGGCGATTATCCGATATTTAGCGACAACAGTCGGAACAGTCTCTCATACATTCCCCGTAATGTGAAACAGTCAGAGTTTGATGAGAGGGAATTGACGTGAGCGCGTATAGTCGTATAATAATAAGACTTGGCTATGCCGCTGGCTCACAGCGCTTCGCAATATCGGAATTAACCGAGCGACTATGGGCTCGAGCTCGAAAGCAAAAGTCCAGGTATAAACTGCAAAGCATCTTCGTGGAAAAAGTCTCTCTCTACATATTGCTCGGAACAAAGAACAAAGGCGAGCGAGCTTCCATTGAAATCGAAGTCTCTGCCGTTCGGATGACAATCCGACTTAATGAGCCGCTCTTTCAGCTAATTAAGTCGATACTATTTTCCCTGAGCTACACTGCAATTATAGTTACTGTCTCAAAGGCAACCGCCGCGGGCGAAAAGCGTCTGGCAATCCGGTTGAACTTTGATTCTGTGTGAACCACCAACTGTTTTTGCATCTGCTCGTCATTGTTGCCGCGAGAGACATTTCCTCGAGAGCTGCGGAATATAATCGTATTTTCGATTACATGCTCAACCGACGATCGCTCCGATAATTGAGTTTTTGCGCTGACGTCGCATGTTTACGCAGGCATTGCGGCCGACGACGTCAATGGGTTTACGATAGCTAGTGCAGACGAAGACTCCGTGTTCTATACTGCTTGGATTTTTTTTAATGGCAAGTGGAGAGCTGCTGTGCTGCAACTGTCGCGATTTGAAATTCAGATTGAATTTATTTGCGAGCCGTAGTCGCCGAGTAGCCCATATCGCGGAATAATGCTTAATTACTCGAGGCTGCGTGTAAGGGCGTTAGAATTACTGATGCTTCGGCGTTGGATAATTAATCGGCAGACTCCCAGTGGAAACGATATTTTGAAAGGAATATCGTACAATGTACGTGTGGAAATTCCAATTATCAAGCTATTCATAAATTGCCATATTTGCTGTAACGATCGCGCCCAAATTATTTTACGTAAATTCGGAATTTCAACGCCAACAGAGATTCGAAAAGTGTATTGTAGGTTTTAGGTTTTTAAAACTTCTAGAAAATCTGAAAACTTTTGCAACTGACATTTTCTTGGCGCACGTCACGTCAAGGATAAATAGAAAGTGTAAATAAAAATCATTTGTAACGTATGGGTGTTCTCAATTTTGTGACGAACGTAAAGAATTCACTTTTTGGCACGTACTTGGCATAAAAGGGGTGTTTAAAAAAGTTCGTTAAATTTAATATTCACGTAAAAAATTTTCTGCGTGCAAAAAATAGTAAAAATCATGAATTCTTTAATGTTTATCTCTTTGATTTTACTGCTCATTCAAACCTTTGTGCTGTAAATCAGCCTTGCACGGAGCATAAATTGAAAATGTCTTTCTTTTCTTCAGTTTCAAAGTACATAATTCACATTTCTATAATTCTTTAGCTACGGATTTATAATTTCCAATATCTAGTGGTGAAATTTACTGTACAAGCCGGTGTAGTACGTTGACGGCTATTATCAGTTAATTGAATCGTGTAAATTACATTAGGTTTACCCTAGCTATATAGTGCTAAAGTTGAGAAACGAGAGCAATCCTGTCGGAGAATGCCATAGATACAGCAAAGAATCGACAGGTTCAAAGTGACATAATATCGACTTTGCCCTTCGAGCGGGAATTTTTGAATTTCAATTTTTGAGCTAACTCTTCAAGTCCAATTACGCGCTGGCTTAATTGCTCTACGCTAACAACATCTCGCGACGACTTTAAGTTTTTCGGGCAAAACAGTTAATCGATAAATTATTTCTCGAATCTTTCTCGCTTCAAGTGTTCCCCGGGGAAGTAGCTTAAAGGTTGGATAATCGGAGAAAAATTAGTCTAACGAAAGTTACGAATTTCTCTTCATCTCCAGGTCCCGGGCGCAGTCACATAATGATGTCGACACGTTATAAACGAAATCCGCAAGCTCGAAAGAAGGAAAACGGGTAGGTAAACCACGCTAATCCTGCCAACACAAGTGACCCAATCTAAATGTTTGATCTACCTCGATGCTCGTTCATTTTTTCCTCTCGAATATCGGCTCTTTAGACTCAACCGCGACAGCGTCGTCGTTCTCCACGAACCTAATCGCATTAAAAGATTGAAGCGAGCCATGCTTGCAGCTGCTGTGTTGCGCTCCTGTATACACGTCTATTGACGTGTATGTGTTTGCGTGTATGTTTGTACGCGCAGCACCTTTTAAGATAATGCGACTTTTGCACTTGTGTTATACACGCGGTATAGAAGGATACTTTGAGGATATAAAATAAGCTTCTTTAAATATTTTTGTGGTCCTGCAAAGTGGATCTTGGAAAGGAAAATGTTTACTATCTCACGTATAGGAGTTGTTAGGATTTCGATTTGATTACTCGATGCTGTTGATAAATTTTTTATCTTCGCAAATTAAATTTGCTTGTTGAGCCGAAATTTTATCGAACATTTTCACAGATTTCTCCATAACTGATTCTGAATTTTTATTGCAAAGCAAACTCGACGTCAGTCCAAATAAAACCAAGAATATATTCTACTTCCTGATTATGTGCCCGAATTTCAGCACGTGCAGCTGAGTCAATCTCGTTGGATTTTTGACTCTCGAGTTCAAGAAAAGTCGATACGGTGATAGTAAACCGAGTGTATCATTATTTCACATGAAAGGGACGCCCGCAACAGTATAAAATATACTTGTAAATCCTTACAACTTTATATCGCTGCTGCGGACTGTCTTTTTGCTGTTTGATATGTTCTTATGTCCCAACGAGAATCTACAGTGACATTGAACACTGTTTAAAATAAGTCCGATCGATTTCGGACAGAATCTAAGTTTAAATTTAAACAAAAGATTGACTCGAGAAATTGTGTCAATGTAATAAAACTAAGGTACAAGACGCAGTGCTTTTATCCAAGAAAGAATTTCTACAATAAACGAATTTTATGTATAAACGTGCATCAGAATTAATTTCAGTAGAATAATCATTGGAATTCTTTATCCGCCTCCGATATTGCTAAGCATCCGAAAGAATTCAGATCCGCAAAAATCGCCGAACTAATAAACTTGAGAAATTCATCAATTTAACAATAAAGCTGGCTTCAACGTAGACGAAAATCTCGCCGAAAACACTTCCTCGAAACGGAAAATCCAATCTAAACCAAAGCTGCATAATCCCTCCGTCTTACAGCGACAGCAGGGTAGAACGGCAAGAGTATAATATTCTGTCGCTCTGTTCCCTTTGATCTTCCTGCGGTTTCGCGTGACGACGCATCAAGTGTGAATTTTAAGCATATATACGCGGCAATTCCATTACAAAGAAAGGCTTTCCACGCTCTTTTCCCGTACGCACCTACCGGGAATGCCAACCGCTCTATAACGCTGCGAACAACGCTCTCCTACTCGTGGCGGGGATCGATAACGAGTGCAAACTCTATTTTCTTCGTCTGCGCGCGTGTGTGTGTGTGTACGCGCGTGTGCGCGCCGAGCGCCGGTTGCGAGATTAGAAGAAAGGGGGAGAGCGCGAGCTTTTTGAGACGCGCAAAAACGCTTTGCGACGCGATCGTTATTTTTGGAGAACCGTGTGGGAGGCAAGGCAGGAGGATATTTTTGTACTTCGGCCGCGTGTCTGTGGAAGATTATTTGGTCAACCGTGCAGCCGAGAATATTGTGCGTTCGGTGCTTTGTGCTGCATTTAGTTCGAGAAATTTACGCAACGGTGTTTTGATTGGATTTGAAGTAGTCGCTGCCGAAAGCGGTCGGACCCAAGAATGTTTAGCTTACAATGCAACGGCTGCGGTGATTCGAGGAAATAGCTTAGCGTCAGAGAAAGAAGACAGTTTTCCAGATGTCTCTTACTGCCGGTCTGGTGCCAGGCATAATTTTCTAATACATCGCAAGCAAGAGCCTTGGCAGTCGATATATACCAGCGTTTTCAGTTCAAGCGCGAAAATTAAATTCAGTGCTTGCGCACGCGCGTGCGTGAGCCTTTGTGGAATAGTAAGCTCTGCAGTTTCCATTTGAAAGTGCAACCAAGTGGCGTAAATAGTTGTAGAGGCGGCGCATAAAGGATAAGACGTTTGCAGGTATATTGAACAGACAGAAGCGCGGAAACCCAATGCCGAAACGGCTGGGCAAAGAGACGGAAAAAAGGCAGAAAGCTTATAGAGAGAAAGAGCTGTGTTGGCAAGAGCAACCGCAAACCAAATATGTATATGAGTATAGCGCTATACGCAACTAGAGATTCGTTCTGTGTTGTTATGGAAATGTTCTTGTAAGGAAGCGTAGTAAATAAGGCGAAATATCATTTAGTGCTTCCGTTATTGATTATACCAACGCCAGTTGTAGAATTTTATTACGATAAAGACACTGGATGGATGCCGCCCCTACCTTTTACACGATACCCCTCCCTTTTACATACAAGCAACCTTCCCTTTTCCCTGACACCATTTCCTGTAATATGGTACACTCCTCCTTTTATAAAAATATGTGTCGATTTCACACGATACCTCGCCCTATTATTAGCAGTCAGTTCCTTTTACGTAACAACCCTGTATTCACTTAACTCGAAGTTATCATATATAAGAAAACAAAAAATAAACGAATTAAAGGTGCAGGCTGGTTCGGAATGGTGTAATACAATCAAGAATGATTAATTCGTCCAGTGTGGTAGAAACAGTCGTTCGTATATGTAAGAACTAAATATTTGTCCGGAGGAAGCGATATGTCTGCGATAGGAAAAAATAATGCACGTACTATATAAACATACACTGTATACCGTATAAATCATACCAGTCGAATGTCAATGAAAAAAGGATTGAAAGGACGCGATCGCGAGGCATTATTTTGAAAAGCAACGGCGGCACTCCATAAATCCAACGAAATCCTCGATGATAAATATATATAGTCGTGGGGCGAGTGAAAAACTTGTCATTACCAAGCGGCGCTTCACTCTTAGAGCTGCCATCCAGCTCGCGGTATCCGCGATGCATGCAAATGCGTATTGCTAGGGGGATAGCTCCGAGCTTCCGGAAAATATTCCGATTGGAAATTGGCTATGCCTATGCTATATCTATGCCGCAAGTCGGTATTCCAGCCGAACCGCTCGAGCGTGACATTGCGTAGGAGAGAAAGAGACGGCTGGTGCTGCGGGACCGTCGCGTCACCGTCGCGTTGACTTGACTCGCAGACGGGATAATCGATCATATTTTACTTTGGCTAGGAGCTTTTTTTATCCCGCCGAGAATCGCGAGGCTTCGAATTGTGATTAAAATACTTTTCTGACTATGACGCTTCGGCAGTGCGGGCAAAACGAATTTTGCATTATTATTTTATTATCGCGCGGCTGCGCTTGCCATCTTCGCGGAGCGAAATAGAGTACTGCATAGAGTGATTAAAAGAAAACATTGCGCGGCCAAGATAATTCATTCGAGCACACTTCTAGCGGAGTAGCTCTTGTCAGTTCGAAAAAGAATGATTCCATTGTGACAGAGAAGTACACGCGGTATCAGAAAACTTTTCGAGTTAATTCTGTGATAACATTTGTCTTCCATAGGCAATATTTACCGATTAAGGTCGCGCGTGCAAGATGGAGAGAGAAAGAAAGAAGCTTTTATTTCGCCGAGTTGCTTTCTTATGGGGATCAGTTCGGCCATTTTTCATGATAATTGCTATCTTCTCCGTCTCGTCTCGTCACCGCGGGCTTATACCTCTTCAACCGCGAAAATTAAATGGTCAGGGGGCTACGCTAATATTTATAACTCATCGGTTCCTCGTCCTCGTCGTTCTCGCAAGAACGTGTTTAAATTAATTTTCGTCTCAATTGCAATTTTCAAGACTTTATCCATTAACGCTAAGTGCACAAATGCTGGAGATGAGGGAAGAGAAGAAAAAGGAAGACCGGGTATAGGGAGGGAAAGATAAGAGAAACATTATACAGTGCGCAGGCAATTAATTATAAAATAAACTAGTGGTAAAGTTGTCTAGGGGACAGCAAAATTAACACAACTTTTAGATGAAGTCTTTCGATCGATTACGACTCTGTGCCCGACGATATTTGTCTTTGTCTAATAGAATATGCTCTTGTAACATCTACAAGTGCAGACTTTCTCTCGCATAAATAATTTATCGATTAACGGTATACATATATTTGGATCGCAGATCTATCTATCATGTTTAAGAAGCGATATTGGAATTCAAAGTTTCGAGCAGCTTTTTTTGCCAAGGATTGGCAGTTTGAATTAATCGTTCTTCGAGGTGGCTTCGACGCTTTTTTTCGCGTATACTCTCTATAATAAGCGAAAATAATTCGGTTAAATCGCCTTCTATAGTCGCGGAATCGAACCCCCAGTTGCCCGCGCGCTCTCCAACTTTGTGATTAAACGGAGAAAGTTACAAGTGTTAAAATACGAGACGAAAATGGAATGGCCTTATCAATGTTGTGTAACTGCAGTTAAGCAAACTTTCGTCAGCAAAAATCAATATAATCCCGCTGATGCGAACAGCGTGAATTCACGCTGTAGGTTTTTGTTCTTTTTTTTTTTTTTTTGACGTGCAGTGTACGAAACCACTCTCTAGAGCGTGAAAACTTTTTTGGATCTGTTCTTTTTTCAATTGCTATTCTTCATAGATTTTGCATAACCCGTATGCAATTTTAAAAAATGCTTGTCTTCTTTTTGCAGTTGGCGAGAAAAAAATAACAGATTCGAATGCAAGCTGTGTGCAACGTATAATTCGTCGCGTTTGGATTCGCAGAGAAAGAAAGAGAAGAAGAAGAAGAAGAAGAAGAAGAAGAAGAAGAAGGTAAAGGATGAAATAAAAAATGCGGAAACCTTGCATTTGGGGTACTCCTCTTCGGGCTCCGATCTCTTCCATCCGAGCAGCGGTGGTATGCAGATGACGGCGGACAATACCCAGACCATGGCGATCATGAGGGCCGCCCTCGCGGGAGTTCGTTTCTTGAGGTAGGAGACCGCCTGAGTGATGCTCCAGTACCTGTCGAGACTGATGAGACACAGATTCATGATACTCGCGGTGCAGAGGAGCACGTCCATCGCCGAGTGTATGTCGCACCACCAGTAACCGAAGATCCAGTAGCCCATTATCTCGTTGGCGAGGGAGAAGGGCATGATGACGAGGCCGAGAAAAAAGTCCGCGACCGCGAGGCTCGCGATGAACCAGTTCTGTATGTTTTTCAGGGCCTTCTCCGTCGCGATGGCGATGATGACGAGCATGTTGCCGATGACGATGACGATCATGAGGAGGGTCACGATGATCGAGGCCAGGATAATGTGGGGCAGACCGTAGCCCGAGGGGTAGAGACCCCCGAGGAGGCGGGTCTCGTTGTAGAAGCTGCTGTTCCACTCGAGGCTCTCGTTGAACGAGCCGTTGAACGCCGAGTCGAAGGCCGACATCGCCCCGTAGTCGAAGAGCAGCTGCTCCGTGTCGGCCGCGCTCTCGTAGCCCTCCTCCATCATCTCGGGGCCGCCGTCGACCGGCAGCTCTTCCACCGGCAGCTCGTCGACCGGCAGCTCGTCCACCGGCACCTCTTCCACCAGTGCCTCCGTCCCGTCCTCCTCTTGCGCCGCAGCCACCTCCTGCAGTACCTTCGCACAGCTGGACGCACCACAGAACACCACGCGCACCTTCTCGGTCGGCACGTCAAAGACCGGCTCGCGAAAACTACGATCTACCACGTCGCGCACCTTGCTGTCGTAATCCTCTTCCGGCTGCAGCGTCTGGTTGCGGCTGCTGCCGTTCACGGCGTCCTCAGCGTAGCTTGTGTCAGCGATCGCGCGAGCAACGTCCCACGTGTTCATGTTGGCAGCCACGAAGTCGCTCGCCGCGCTAGGACTACCGATGCCCATGGCGACTGGGGCATCTCCGTGGAGCTGGCGACTCGCGGCGGACGACGCTGACAGTGAGGTTTGCTATCTCGGGCTGAGGCTCTGCTCGGCCCGACGACTCCCTGGCGGCGGCGGCTCCCCCGGCGCGGGGGAGTCGCAGCTGCTGCTGGCGCAGGACGTGCCGGTGGCCTGCACCAGCAGCCGCGAGTCCAGCAGCACCAACTGCACCAGGAGCACTTTCGTCAACAACGACAGCTCGCATCTCGTCATTGCCCGAGCGAGCGAATCACGACTCGGCCATCCTCGGCGCCGGGCCTGCTTAGCTCCTGAGTCGGCGATTGAGAGAGCGTCCCTTCGACTTGGATTAAGCCCGCGCGGAAGGCCCGGAGAGCCGCCGCTGCTGCTGCCGCCGCCGCTGGCTGGCGCCTTGACTCCTCGGCATCGCGTATCGAGCGCACGTGTCCTTCTCTCGGGAGCTTCTCCCCGGCCTCCTCGTCATCGACTCCGGCCTTGACTTTCTCCTCCTCTCGGCGTCGAAATGCCAACCGTGCGCTATCCGTCGCTTGCACCGATCAGGCGGAGCGGCTCATCGCAGCCGGCGCAGTCGTCGAAAGCGGGAGCCCCTGAGGCTCCTCATCCGAGCAGTCACCCCGGTGCTCGTGCGAAGCGGCAGCCCCTTCTTCCTCAGGCTCGCGAGACCGAGCATCGCGTGCCGCTCTGTCGACTGGCAGGAGCATCCATGACTCGCGAATGGCACTGACGCACTCTCGCTCTCTCGGGCACGGGGTCACCAACCGGCAGCTCTCTCTCTCTCCCTCTCACTCTCTGCCCCTCGCAAAACGCAGAGTCGCTGCTGCGGCAGCTTTGACGCACGCACTCTCCCTCTCTCTCTCTCTCTCTCTCGCGCGCGCGCGCGCTCGTTCACGTGGGGGAGAGGGTGGCACAGTTACACCGCACTTGCGTGGAAAATCATCAACGCGATACGCGAGCCTGCTTGCCGAGCTGCGCTCCTTCCGTCTCGCGGGCACGCACAGAGACGAGCGCTGGCGGATAACGAGAGCGAAAAAATACGGGGAATGCGGCCGGGATCGTTGCGGGCGCGCGCGGCAACCGTGTCCGGCTCGCGACGAGTCTTGCGACCGACTGCGCGCTGCCAGGTTTGAATTGCCCGTACTCTCTCGCTCTCCGGCGACGCGCGAGGGAGGGAAGGAAGAGGAAGCGATGGGAAGGGCGGCGCAGGCGTCGTGTGAGCGGGGTCGCCACCGCCGCTGCGCTCCCGCCGACGACAGTCGCCTTTGAACCATCGGCCTGCGAGTCACGAAACTTTCCGATGCATTACTATTCTTTACTCCCCCGTGGACTCTCTCTCTCTCTCGCTCTCTCTCCCTAGTCCGTCAGCCCTTCACGCAGTCCCACGCGCACGCGCGCCTTCCTCGCGCTCGCTGTCTGCGTTCAGTGTTTGCGGTAGATGTTTACGTCCCGCTCTCAAGATGAATCGACTCTTTCGACACTCGCGAGCGCGTAAAAATTCTTCGCGCTTTTATATTGGAAAAATAAAGAGAGGCGGAGCGGGAAGAGCTTGCATACGACGTAAGATATACGATTATCGAGCCCGGCGGCTCCGCAGCCCTCTATTTTCGAGCCGAGAGCCGCGTCAATCCGATATTTTTACTCCCGAGAAAGTAATAAACTCGGCTGCTCTTCCCGCTACCCCCCCCCCCCCTCGACGCGCGCGGCTACAGTATCACGGCTCGTCGTATCACGGGCAAGGTCACTCACGAGGTTGACCTCAATTTCAATTCTCGAGCCTCCATAAATTAGCCTGCCGCCGCCGCCGCCTCTAAATCCAATCAAACGCCCACGGCTCAATCACGCCCGTGTCGAGAAGGCTACGGTCAAGTGGACGCTTGGAGCTTGCGATGCCTCTTGCGCGTCTCGTGTCTTGCGACTATAAACGTATGCGCTGATCTCTCACAGCTGCCGCGGCCTTTTTCCGCAGATCCGACGTAATGGCCCGAGAGACAGCCAAAGTTCCCCCGTGGGACACACTGTCATTAATCGATGACGTCGTTGCATGCACGCCGGAAGCTCATCGAGAATGCGCGGGATGCCGCAGACTCGGCTAAAAACGAGCTTTCTTCGCCGGCCGTGATTAATCTACCCCTCGAGCCTCAAGGTCGCAAGCTGGAGGAGCCGGAGTCGCGTCACTCTGCAATCTCGCCTAGGCTCCTGGGCTTAGTGCAGAGCCTAGGCGGGAGACTTGGCTATATAACGTATATAACCGGACGCAAACACCAACTGGCTAAGATGCCGCTCTCTCCTCATACATATGAGCGGGTCCAAGAAATTTCGGAAACAACTCGGACAGAAAAGTTGCAAAAAATTTTCTTCAAGGCACACCTACCAGACCTGTTTTTTCTCCTCCCTTAGGCCATTCTGGAAGAGAAAAAGTTCGCGTGCATGGCCGATCGTAGGGTATACATTTTTCCGGAGCAAAAACGATTCGAGAAAATGACAAACAAAAAGCGAATAATTCATACATTTTTTTCTCGAAAACTATGGACTTTTAAAAAAAGTTCATTAGAACGACAATGTCTTAAAATTCATGAAAGAATACTCTGAAATTTTTTCAGATTGATCCGATACAATTTTTTGATTTTTCGAAAATACAAAAAAATCGAAATTCCGATAAGACTTTCTTCTGTAAGCCAAAATATAATCAAAAGTGCAAAGGAACATGGGAAAAGTTACTAATAACCATGTTTCTGAGTCATTTTACGTTCTTTTTTTACAAAAAATTAATGCGTCGAAATACTGGAATCATGACAACTACGAATGTTTTCGAGGCACAAATAAAATTTCAAATTACACCACAAAAGTTATCTCCATTTGACAAAAAAAAAGTAAATAAAAATCCGAATAGCCGATTTTCTTTTTTGTTCCATATACCTCCCCATGTTAAATTCTAATGTTCCACGTTTCCCATGTTCCGCTGCATTTTTGACTATTTTTCGGTCTAAAACCTCTAGCTTAAAAAAAAATGTTCGTTTTCTGGACCCCCGAAAAGTGCATTTTTCTATGAGAATTGGTCATATATATTTTTTTTTTCGGGAGAATGGGATGATGATGTCCGCGGGACTTTATTGCTCGTCGGTGCGGCTTGGACCAGAGGAAATAATGCAGGAGCGCGTTGATTTATTACAAAGCCATCGAAACTTGATAGATTTTTACATTATGCTGCCGCTTCCCTTCGAAATTGATGAAGGAAAGTGTAATTTTTTGAGTTATCGTAGAGGCGCTGCTCGCGCTTGGCAAGTAAATAAATGTCGAGCATCGACAGACGGATCCTTACATGAATAATTATCAAAGTTCAATTTTATAGCTATTCCAAGAAATTTACCCGAGGTATTAAAGAAGCTTACGCTATAATTTTCTCCCATCAATTATATCAAAGCTTGTTCGCTTCGTACATACATCTATACAGCTATACTTTGCGAGTTTGTATTGATGCCTTTCGTGTCTTTTGTCTTTGCTGCACTCAGTAAACTTCTCTATGATTGATTTCGCCCTTTGCTAGTCCAGCTTTTGTTCGTTAATTAAATTAAAATTTCAAAGGCGGCTCATTAACTTTCAATTAAATTAATGTTGTCCTACTCCTCGACCGAATCCTCGTAAAACGTTTGGTAATTTGCAATTCGTTGAAAATTCTGATTCCGAGGATGAGTTTCTTCTTTGAAAACGTTGTATATTCTAACCCGCGGTGATGTGTGCGCGCGTCATCGCTATCGATTTGAATGTGGTAAGGATATGGATTACGGTGGATCGACATGAGTGCAGTAAAAAACCGTATAAATGCGACAACGAAAAGAATTTCAGTTTTATAAGCCGTAAACGTGAGGATTGCGAGTAACTTTATGATGTATAGTTTCAGTCTTAAACCTGCGAGTAAAATTTTCCCAGCTCTCAACAAAGTAAGCGAACAAACTTGTGAAATCCTTTGTTTAATTGCAGCGAGTATAACGGAATCTGTTTGCGCGAATTTTTCCGCATAGTGCTCCCTAGTCAAGTGCAACTCTGAAACATTGATGGTTGAAGGGGCAGCTTCTACATGACTTGTTTGCGATGCAAAACAGAGCGCAGTAAGAATCCGAAGACTTTTTGCATTTAACATAAACTCGCAAAATTCGTTTCGTACCGTCAGAATAGATCATAATTTAAACATGACCTCGTAAAATTCCACTTCCCTAAGTTGGTAACTTGTACATAATAAATAAAAAACTCCGAGTTTACTCTAAGAGGTCACGTTCCTGCGTCTTTCTACGGATCGCATACAGAAGGGTGCATTCTGAAAACTGAGATATTTGAGCTTTTTGATGCTTTGAACTAATGGTGGATCACGTGTGGTACGGAAATCGCTCGTAGTACATTGTGATTCGACCTCCAGCACTAAGGGCATGCAAGTGCATGTGTGCGCTTCGCTGTGACACAGACGACCAACCACGCAATGGTCAAGTTGCGCCCCCCAGGTGTACTCGATTAGTCTGTAGAATAGATTTTCGGGTACCGAGCATTGCTTCAAATCTGACAATGGATTTGGATCGATTGAAGCTACTGCAGCTCTGCGTTACAGGCAGCGCACAGTTCAGTGGGAGAAATGTCGCGCAGTAAAAGTTCATAATTTTAATTTTCCGAAAAATGTCACAGAATATCGTTGTTCACAGTCGAGTATTTCTTTCAAGGCTAACGAAACTCATCCGTTCTTCCAAAGAGAGCGGTAAACTTTGTAACATCGTTTGCCTCGGTGAATCAGACACGTCGATACATCATCGCGTGTTGCAAGTGTATTCTCGAAAAAAGCTCCCACTCCCACGCAGAGCTTTCGGAAAAAAAGCTCGAAAGTTGGAGTCGAAGGAACTTTTCCTTAGCCAGCCATTAAGCATTAGCAATCTTAAAAGCTCGAACGCTTTAGACTCGGGGAATACAGCCGGCGGGCGTGGAAGCTTGCACACGTATAGAGTGCGCGGGCGAGCAGCTGTTGAGAAATCGAAGAAAGCAGTTGGCTCTCTACCTCCCCCCCCTGCCCCCCATCTCTCTCTCTCTCTCTCTCTCTCTCTCTCGCGGGCGCGCGCGTTATGATCGAGCGAGTAATTACGAATTTCCTCGCGGCCATCAATCCACGTCGGGAGGCAGCCACACGCCGATTCACGATCGAATCGTTCATTTTAGAGCGTCGCCGGCAGAAGCCCAACAACTGCCTCGTAATTTCTCTCCTCTGCGGGCGAGTACAGTGCGAGAAGCGAGAGCTGCATGTATACCCCGCTCTCGCATTGAGCGATCAACAATGAGAAAGAGCGAGCGAGCGCATGGGAGGGGGGGCTCGCACACGTAGAGGAAGACAGAATACGTGATCGGTGTAAGAAAGAGGGAAGAGGGACGAGCCGGACGAACAATGAAAGCTGTTATCTGCCATCCGTCGAACTTGCTTGCCTCGCTATGAGAGGGCAGAGAGAGGGAACTGGAGGGAGAAAGTGAGCTATCTGCCTGAGAACAGACGTAGCATTGACGAGGGCCCCACGTATGCGGCCGAACAGATACATAATGTGTACGTGCGTTGCCCAAGTTTCGGTATCAGTCAGCCGCGAACGGAGGCCTGCACAGCGCCGAGTGGCAGTCTCCGGGAAAAGAAAAACTGTCCGGGGCGCGATGAGACGGGCCTCCGGGCTTCTGATAGATGTAGAACTCTGCGGCTGACTCTTGCGAATTTCTCCACTTGGAGAGGACTCCATCGAGTAGATAGCGGATGACGTATGTGCAGCGAGTAGCATATTATGCACCCAGAGCTCTCTACGATCGATACCTCTCGCGAGTAGACGACAGTCGACGAACTGTCTTGTTAGAGGCTAATTGCTGATTATTCCGTTAAATTGATTTCTCCGTACGTTCCGCCTGCAACACAGCTTTCGATACTATACTGTATACCTGCTAATTATTTCCTCGCTGTCGATCGCTCATTACGAGTACTCGATCACGATCGATCAACACTGCCATTTTAATTGAACATTCTGTCTAGCAGCGCTCTCGAATTAACCAGAGCTAAAAACATTTTCATGCACACTCATTTCGGGACATTATTTTTTAAGTGACGCCTACGTAGTCGTCCTTACGAGCTTAATAGCCCACTGTAATAGTTCGCTGCGTCGCTGGTTATCCACTGAAACTTTCTAGTCAACTTGGCCGGTCTTTCTTTCCTCGCGCTTTCCCTCTTTCGCTGTGCGCCCGCCTCTTAATCTCTCGCTTCCGATCGCCGATCAATTTTTCTCTGCGGAGAGCCCCCCAATTTATTCTCCAACCTCCCAACGGATTTTCCTTAATGTCGCGACGAACGAGCGGAGGTAATCTTCGAATAATTGAAAATCGCTGTGAACTGTAAAGGCTCTTCAGTTTTTAGAATAAAATAAAATGCACATATAATTTACGCTTATATTCTGTGCTAGATTCCCGCTTTCTCATTTTCTCGCTATAACGTTCCAATTTCAAATTTAAAAATTCATTTCGTAATCCTTGGGTTTTATTAAAAAGTTAACAAAAAAGTTACAATTCAAATTTTTTGTTTAATTAAGCGTAGCTCCAACTTTCACTTATATTGCTCTAGTTTTATTTACAAATTCCATGCAAGATATATCTTTCAGCTTAATACATCATCCATTTAATTTAAACAGGAGCTTGACAACGATTGAACGAGGATTTTTCGAATTATACAAAGTTTACAAGGGTATGCAAAGAAGTATCCAAAGAAAGGGCTCCAGAGGGGTGCAAAACAAATTCCAGGAATGTTCAACAAATGACTTTCAAGAGTGTCACGGTGATCTTGTCAAGGTACAGCAGAGCAGTGTCAAAAGCAGGGGTTGCAAGAGTATCTAAAAAATTTGTTCCGATAGTGAAGAGAACAAAACAGGGATGTCCCAAGTGGGGATTTAAAAATGTAAAAAAAAAAAAAATTCAAGAAGTATGCGAATCAGAGCTTTCAAAGAGTATCAAAAGCAGGGATTCCAGGAAGCTTTTGACACGTTTTAAAACTTGTGAGTACAGAGGTTCAAGAGAAGTTTAAAAGAGGAACTCCAAGGCTGTCTAAAATGGGTTTCGAAAGATAATTAATCGTAAGTGATCATCTTCCTAAAACGTGATTACTTGTGAATACAACTCGTCGTTATTTCTAACTTCTAGAAGATTAAATTAAATCAAGTAAAACACTGATGAAAGGCGGCATCATTTCAAAGCGAGATAAAAGTACCTTGAACTTGAGCCTATAGTCGTTTCTATGTTCATATGTTCGTGGAAAACCATAATACATGCCATAAAGTCCCAGCTCGGCCCCCTCGAGCTTTCACGTGCGTTGCGACGAGCTCACTCGTTTTCTTTGAACCGTCAGCACCAGCATATAGTGATAGACTTGAAGCTCATGCGGCTCTGGAAGCTCCGAGCAGCTAAATTAATTGCATATGAAATCGCGAAATAAAGCAAAAACGAGGAGGGAGGGAGAGAGAGAGAGAGAGAGAAAGAGTTAGTGCTTGGAGCATGCTGACCTCCTTTGGCCGTGCGCACTTGTTTGAAACGAGTTTTAATTACTTTTTTATCCGCCAGCTATACGCGGAATCGCTATGACTCCGCTACCGCCGCTTTCAATAAGAATAATAAGGATTTCAAGTGTACGATGTTGTGCTCCCTCTCTTTTTTCACTCGGTTATACGTCTGCTACTCGAAATAATGTTGAGTAAAATGGGAACTTAGCGAATAATCTCTCTCTCTCTCTCTCTCCATCTTTTTCTCTGGCAGAAACGAGCAGGTAAAATAATGGAAAACCAAAAACCGAATGGCTCGCACGATCATTGCGCCAGTACTGCGCTTGATTTTTCTTTTAACCTGTACAGACGCGCCCCCCACGCAATGCCATACTGATGAGCGAAGGCTTTTATGAAAGCTTCGCTTTCGGCGTTCCATTTTATTTCGAGAGCTTTCGCCTGCCAGAGACGTTCTTTTTCCATGTTCGACCGAATTCTATCATAGCAATGAACATGAAAAACTTATTTCCAATGGGAATTCCCATGCATAGCCTGAAAATGTTTCCCAGACAAGCACTTTTCTGTGGGGCCCACAACAAAGAGAATTAGATTTTAATTTAAAATCTGTCAAATTGTGATTGATACGGCTGCGGCAAGAGAAAGGGAAAAAAATAAAAAGACGACCTCTTGCGCGCCCTTCGAAAAAACTGCTCTGAAACAAACGAACCATACTACTACTTGACGACTACTGCATATATGTTGACTCATCGTCCACACAGTCTTGCCTTTTAATTTTTTGAAAAATTTGATTTTTCAAAAAGTTAGAGTAAACATTACACTCCATTAGAATAAGTTTCAACTTTAACTTCAAGGGGAAACTTAACTTGCTTTTTCGAGTGAAAATTTACTCTTATTGTAGTCTAAATGCACTTCATAATACTTTAATATTTACTTTAAGTTTAGCATTTAAAATCGACTTTTTTCAAAGTGGCCATTCTCCTTAAGAAAGAAGTTTAAAAAAGACGATTTAAAGAAATGTCATTGCTTATATCTGTTCTTGATAAACATTATTCGAATCGTGAATATAGATAGCTTCGAATTCGTTGAAGAATGCATAGATTTGTAATACACTATTTTCGAGACTCAAGATGATTTTACAATACTAAAACATGCTTACTAAATTTTTAATTTTAGAACTACAAGAAAAAAAATTCATACAAAACTCTGAATACTTTCTTCCGTTCAATAAAAATGCAGACGCTAATTAGATGCGATCGGCGCGTTTAATCTCATATTAAAATAATCAACACGTTAGCCTCTCGAATACTCTGCAAATACGCGTCAAATCTCCAGTATACACAAAGCTCACCGTTATTTTATTTATTTAATTTTTTTCTTGGATGTGGAGTCAGTGCCCGATCGTACGCTGACCATCACCACGTGTTGCACTCCTCGATTTTCCACTGTCAACACATAGCATGTACGAATGCTTGAAACTATAAAAAATAGAAACATTTATTTTCGTACTTGAATAGAAAAAAATTGAGAATTATGTTTAAGTTTTTTTCATTTTTGCAAAGTGTAGCTTCGTTTTACTACTTTTTTAAAAACCATGCTGAATGCTAAAAAAACTGTCAGTGTACTAAAATCAGGATCAGGACCTGATCCTATATAAATGCAATAACTTTGTCTAAACTTTACGACTTTCCACTGCTATGGCGTAATGAAAAAAACAAGAAATAGTTTTCCATTCGTTCATCGACAGTATTATTCCTGTGAAACAAATGCAGCCGGCGCAGTGGTTGGAAAATTAGAAAAAAAGTAAGCCACCGAAAAGGCACGTCGCCTGTCGGAGCGGCAAATCAAGGCTTCAAAAGAATCAAACCGAGAGCCGAATACGCATGGAAAGTGCAGCAGCGCGGGAAGCGCGCAAAAGAAAGGCCGGGAATGAATCGAGGCGTCGCTCCGCTTGGAGGAAAGAGCGAAAAAGCAAAAAGAAAGGCCAGTGCTCCGTTGCGCGCGGGCGGCGTTATACAGTGTTGAACGGACGTTAACGAGGACCCCGCCCTGTGACGTCAGCCCTCCCTCTCTTGTCTGCGGCCGAGAGAGAACTGCGCGAGCATCGACGCCGCCAAAGCAGATGCACGCACGCGGTCGCGGGCAAGCGAGAGACGAAAAAATGGAGCAGCGGAGAAATGAAGGCGACGCGCGATGAGTCCGGATTGAAACGACGAGTCGAGGGGCCGACGTAATGAGGAGAAATTTGCGCGGGGGAGGGCCGCCGCGCTCGGAAATCTTCGAGACGACGAAACGGGGACATTCCGGCGAATGCGGATCAAGCTCTCGAGTCGCAATTTTTCCTCGAATAATCCACTTATGCACGCGGCCAGCTCTCCGGGCGGAATTAACGGAAGGTTCAAATAACAAGGGGCATGCGGGTGCACGGAGCGGGAAAAATCGAAAAACAGAAAGTGCAGCGAGCGCCAGAGCGAGGGGACGTGTAAAACGGGGAGCGAGAATGTTATAAATGAAGACGGGCGGCTCTGACGGCGGGAAGACAGGGCAGCGCGCGAGAGAGCCGCGCGAGATAAAAACGCAGAAATTTACATTCTGCGAAAAGCGCGCGCGCGCGCGCACACACCGCGGTTATCGCGCAACGAAAATAGACGAAACCAAGTGGGCCGCACAAAGCGGTTTCCGGCTGAAAAAGGGACGAGCCGCTGCGCGAAAGAATATTCTTCGAAATTGCCGGTTTAGCAGACGCTAAATTGCGATTGTGCTTAGCCGCTGACGTTTTAGCGCTTTTTCGGGGGGGATTCTCTCCTCAACAAAGAGCGAGCACTCGCGCGCTGCAAGATTTTAATGGGAAACGCGTCACTTTTGTTTATTGTTCATTCAAGTGGCGCTCGCTTCGCTTTCGCATAACGCATGATTGTGCTCAAAACACAGGATTGAGAGTGAAAAGTTTAAGCCCCTCGCCGAGTAATTGTAAAAAGTTCCTCGCAAGGTCTCTCGCGCTCTTTTTAAACTCTGCGCCGCCCTCCCGAGCAGTTTACTAATCGTTTCGGAGTCCACATACACGGCCGGCTTTAATGGATGTCTTCATTAGCGGTAAACGCGAAATCTGCCCGGCAGCACTGGCGATAGAGTGAATCTTTTCAATCAAAACAGCGTACACACGACTTGCAGCGATATTCTTGTGCAATAAATTAACTTGAACATTAAAATATGACAATCGCGTTCTTGCTCAGGACTGTTGTTTCTTCGAACTTGGGCAACCAGCAGTTTTAACTTGACAACAAACTTTTAACTTGGAGTTGAGTCTCTTCGCTTTGCTGGGAAACATGAACTTGCGAATAATTATTGTTATCGCAACTGAAGCTGAAAAACTGCATTCACTCGTTTTGGTTCGAAACACAAATAATAATTTAATGCTTGTCTTTTGACATTTGTTAATTTTAGATAATGCAGAAGGTGATTAAGTACGTTTCACTTTGTAGCATATTTTATTTGTAAGCTCAAGTAAGGTCTTAAAATACAATATAATCGCATCATTGTTAAACCAAAACATACTCTTTTTCATTTAATTCATATCGTTCTTTCTATTTCAACAATAAATCCTGACCTTCTTTTAAGTGTTCTTTAGTATAATTGTGAAAAATTTTCGAAGTGATCCGTTGACATGTTTTACTCCGACATCTTTTTAAATCCTTGATGTAAATAAGTCTCAGAAAACATTTTCCCAGAAAAAATTGAGGTACTGTGGAAGAAAGAAACTTTTTCAGTTAAAACTGAATGTTACATCCTTCAAAAAAAGTTTAATTAAAATTTAGAATATTTTTCTTTTTTTAATTAAAAAATAAATTGCTTTAATTTCAAACATCAGCCTGATTACACTTTAAGGCCTTTCTGAATTGAAGTTCTTGCCCACCATTTTTGATATTTCATTTGGTTCTACATAAAAACTGTTCTTCACAGTAGAAACTTAAAATGCTGTGTACCGCGAGTGCTCTTATACGCATTACAGATATATACTTATCGATTTCACGCAAGTCTTGCAGAGGATTTGTAAAGCTTAGAGCTCATTCTCAATATAAGACTTGTAAAACCTGAGATCTTATTTAAATTCCATCTTTACGGTGCAACAGCTCAACTCGGTGACTCCTCAACCTATTTTCTAAAATCCAATTTTATACGCGCATAATCCCAGCGAACTGCGTACTAAAGCGAGAATAAACATCGCGGCAAGCCTATATAAGCAGCCAGCCTTAAAAGCTCTATTCTCAGCCAGCACAATCCATACAAAGAAGAAAATTTTAAATTCGACACAAGGAGCCTTCTTCCCTCGTGCATCCAGAAGTCAGCTGGCTCCAGAGCGCGAAAAAAAAGAACAAGCGTCCCGACCTATTACAAGGGACTGTCTTTAAGGCAGCTCCGGCAAAGAGCGGCACGAGCCGTTGGAAGAGTGTATCGACCCTTCGCGAGAGGAGGGAGCAAGCAGCGGGTGGTTTTTGCAGGACACTGCTGCTGCCGCCGCGCTACGAGCGCAATGACGTCATGGATATGTTGTGGTGCGCGTGGAATGGGGCCGCGGGTTGAAAGGGCTGGGTTGGCGACAGCGCGTTTTGAATTTCTCTCACTCGGCTTTTTTTCCATGTCTTATCTTCTTAATGCAACATTTTTCGTCCTGGCTCTATCTCCAACATTTCGGATGATTTTTCACCGAGCAAATTTTTTCACCCAACACCATGGCAAATTGCACGTGGCTCCCCCGCTTTTTTTAATGGCTACGCTGATGTTGAGTGCTTACTCGTTATTTCAGTTTTTATTTTCACGCTTGCGACGGCTGCATTTTCATGCTGTAAGCGTACAATTTAGTAGAGCACGTAATAAACAAGAAATGAACTAAATAATGATGATCAAAAAGGCACTGTATAAACATTTGTATAATCTTTTATTTCTGCGTTTAAAAATGATTTAGCTTGCTTCTGATAGCGCTAACGGGCGAAACGTAAATTCTACTCGAAAATGATGAAACGACTGTACGATTATTGTGCGAAAGAGCTTCAGACGAGTGTTTTTACATGCATACGTGCACGAAAGAACTGAGAACAAAAATAATGCTAAAATCTACATTCATCTCAAGCGGAACACTTAGAATTTTGCTTCCGTGCGCGTAAGCAAAGCACTGAAAATGACACTGAAACGAAAAATAGCGCTCGAATTGACTCTGAATTAAAAATACTATTCTACTACACTGGCAGTTACACCGCGTTCGCAGTTTAATTTAGTTGGGCATAAATTTGAAGATGTAACATTACGCGCACACTTACTCGAATTTCGAGATTGTTGTTAGTGCATAACAATGCGAGAGCAATGGAAGTACGTATAGTCGCGGTTTAACAATGTTTTAGAGCAATAGCAGAGGGTAACAATATTAACCAAGAGCTAAAGTGAAACAGGTGGCTACTGCAAAGGGGTCGACGAAACTTGAGCCGCGAGAGCGCGCGGAGCAGAACGAACTTTGCCAAGCCTATATAGCCCCGCGCTGTACGACTTGTACACGTATATACTTATACGGCTCGCAGGCAGAGGAGTAAAACTCGCAAGGACGTGGAAGCCCGCCGATATACGGCTCGCGGTCGATGCGTCCTTCGAAGAACGTCGGCACTGCTCCGCGGTCCTCTGCATTCGCTCCCGAGCATGTGCTTTTACTTACTTATTTGACATATTTTTCTGACCGGCTTTTCTCGACGTGTTTTCGCTCGACGCTCGTGTTGTGCGCAGGCTTCCCGCCCGACGACTCGGAATCGACTTTCTCGCGATACACGGGCACACGGGCGAAAAAACGAAAAACATTATAAATTGCGTTTGAAATTTCTTCAATTCTCGGCGCTCGCCCTATATACTACGTCTTATATATTTTTCTTCCAGTTCACTTAGACTCGCTCCTCCCGTCGAATATCCCACTGTTTTTCCTCTTCCCTTTTCTCCTTTTACTCGGCTTCTCTCTTTACCTTTCCTCCTTTCTTTCTCGCGCAACTCGCCTGATTGACGATCTCCAATCGGATGTGACGCTCCGAAGGATCTCGATCACTATTACGTACGTGTCAGGACTCGGCTCGAAGAGCTTATTCATAGCCCTGCGATCATTTATAAAAGTTTGAATGCGCTGCGCTGGCGAAATGCGAAAGAATCGGATGATTTAATTTTGAAATCTCGAGGAGCGAGCGGCGCGCGCGTCATTTGGACAGGAGCTCAGCTGCTGCCAGGTACATCTGATCAGAGCCAAGATCCTAACGTAAATAAATTGCGCTTGGAAATAGCCCTTTATCCAGCCTTTCAATCCTCTCATTTGTTAAGCCTTTCCACGTGGCTCTCGCGCAGCTAGTCCCGCTCTCATACTCTCTCGCTCTCCTCCATAGCTCTTCATTTTGGCTCAACTGCAGCAGCAGCAGCAGTAGCAGCAGCAGCAGCAGCAGTAGCGGCAGCGCAGCAGCGCAGCGGCGGCAGTAGCTTCTCCATACGGCGGATCGAAACGATCTGCAATCGGACGTGACGCACGAGAGGGTCTCGATCACTCGGCTCGGATGTGCGCGATAAAGGCGACGACGACAGAGACGGAACTTGGGCCAGGGATCGATCGCCTCCGGAAAAGTGCCTCCTTTAGCCTGCTCTCGCTCTCTATACCCACTTCCACTTCAACTACTTTCTCTCGGAGCTGCCGATGCTTCTCTTTCTCTCTACTCCTGCTTACATCTGCTTTAGACCACCTTTCAGCCAGCCCCGCAAAGTCCGGCGATTGATCGTAGGGATTTTCCCGAGAGCGAGAGAGAAAGAGAGCCGACTTCTCGAACGCGTTAAGACGAATAAAGCCCCGCCCCCTTTTTTGAATTTCAAGTTTGTGCAGACTGTGATGTCCTCGGGGAAAAAGTTTTCGGAAATTCGCGAAGGACTTTAGCGCTGTCACGATGCCGAAGATCCGATACGCCACCTTATTTGCGTTTACATCGGCTTCAATGAATGATCAAGGTGAACGTTTACGAAATACGTTTATGCAGGTGAATCCTAGTTGATTCGGCCAATGCGATAAAAATGACTATACTTTTTCGTAATTTTCAGGTCAATTTCACAATTTCCGCACAATCAGCCGATTCAAAGGACTTGCAGCGACATCGCAG
Organism: Philotrypesis tridentata; assembly: GCA_018906965.1. Taxonomy (NCBI): domain Eukaryota; kingdom Metazoa; phylum Arthropoda; class Insecta; order Hymenoptera; family Pteromalidae; genus Philotrypesis; species Philotrypesis tridentata. The sequence continues at coordinate 1,142,067 of JACCIB010000003.1, read as the reverse complement.
ATTTTCTCATATCGCCATGTGCGGTTCACTGGTTCAGTAACCAAGGGCTTGACTTCTCATTTCGGAAAATTAGCTTCGATATCTCGTCAAGACAATATTTTTATCACAATTTATTTAGCAGTGTTAATCATTGAATACACAGTTGAATTGTATAATTTTAATGGCACACAAATTCATAAAAATTAGTGTACATGTGTCGTAAGATTAATTAAATCTATCTACGATCAAGCTGTTGAAAGGCTTGACATAAATTTCAGATTAAACGTCGAAAAGAATGGTCCTATAAATATTCTAAACAGAAATAGCTCAACACAAGAGCTGATTGCTGCAACTTAATAACAGGCACATCTGGTTCTATCGTAAGAAAGCAAATAGTTTTGTTTTATCTTCGAGAATGTATCAAAGTGAATAACTTCGGGACCAACCACACAACGATGAGCAAACAAAAATCAGCAGAAGTGCCATATTCGAGTGAAGTATGCGAGATAAAAATATACAAGGAGCACCCTAATGAACCAGAAATTATATTTCCTCATTTGGTTGTCGAAAAACAAGGGGGCATCGCCCTTCAATACGCGAACTTGTCTCCGGCCAACGACTTTTTCTGACGCACGAAATTTTTTTCTCTCACGGCTTATTCGCACATGATGGATTTCTCTTTCTTCTCTAGCCAGTGTACCCTCCGACTTACCTACTCGTCATCTCGGTATAATCCACATACCAGACTCCCCTGACGATTTATCGTTACACGATAAAATTCAGGAGGCGCGAATCAGATCCAACGCTTCGATCTCTACACGCTTGCCGTAAATCATTCATTGTTTGCGACTGCGATCTAATGAAACTTGTAACCGTTTTAATTCACTGGTTTCTTTACTTTCTCTGACTTGTGTGTCCTTGGCTGACGATTAAATAATGAGCTTAGTTGGATAATAGGGTAGAAATGAGTTTATTGTTTTTATGCTTTCATTACAGATACAAAGAATTATGATAAAAATAACAACAAAAAGCACTGTTAATTCACTAGAATTTGACTTCCTCGAAAATAATTGATTGTTCAAAACTCAAATATACAAAGCCGTTTAAAGCAAAAAGTATAAAGCCACCTAATTAAATAAAAGATTGTAAAATTTCAGAAACAGCGCAGTATTTACACTAAGTTGTAACGGTCGAGTAATCCGTCGGAAGACTATATACTTATATATACACGTGCGATGTTTCGCTCAGCAGGCCAAATGTAAACATCGTGAATAACATCTGGAACTCACGTCTAGATATTATTCGACAACGCTCGAGCGGAAGTTCTTGCGCGAGATCGCGAAGCAGGATAAATATCATAGCACTCGCATATTAATTGTAAGGAACTATCTTTCAGCGCTGTCCGGCCCGGCAGTTCGTCTTCTAGTGTAGAAAAACACTTGTATTGGAACAAAAAATCGCTAGACGAAAAAAGGGATATCTCAAACGGCAGGATCACAGCAACCATCGCAGTCTAGCTCCGCGTTTTCGCCATCGCGTTCTCATTACACCGCGTGGGCCTGACAAATTGACGAATCACGCAGCAAAGAGCGACGAGCGACCAATAGCGGAGAAAAAGATCAACGGACAACTTAACGACAAATTGCGTTGCCTGTGCGCACCCAACATTATTACGTCGACTTCGGCCTTGAAGGCTATTTTGTTGGCAACGTACGTTTTGGAATACTAATAAACCATCTCTTCGAGCCACTACACCTTCTTTATTTATCCAACGCTTCGAGTTGACGGGGGCTCCTCTTCGGGTCTGTATAGCTCAGTCAATAAGAGTGTATGTTATTTTCCGAGCCAAAAATACGAAATAAAAAGAGCGAAATAAATAACCGAATTCGGTTATTATTAACCAAAATACTCCCGCTTGTAAATATGTACCTTAAATCAAATGTGAAAAGAATCTATCAAATCTCAAAATTTAAAGCGAATGAAAAGTTGAACTGAGGTAAAAATCCCTAGTCTACATACATACATATGCTCACCTGGACTGTGTCTAATGGACAATTCAAATTCCGCTATCTCGCTCATCCATCTGGAAATTTGTGAGTTCGATGTCTTCCATGCATTTAAGTACACAAGGCTTTGACAGTCCGTGACAACAACAAATTTCAACGCAATCACCAATGATCTTGACTTAGATAATGCTCAAGATTTGACTAACAACTCGACTAACAGCTTCTACTAATCGCATACACTAGACGTAAAGGCTTGCTTTCCTTATCGGAAATTTTAGCAAAATAAACTATTAATTTCTTCATAGCTATATTAACCCTATAATTTTAAAGTGATAGTTTCTCAAAAATTTCACTTCTTGATTAAAATTTAATGCGCAAATATTATTGTAACAAATAATAAATAAACAGTTTTCCAATATAATCTTAAAATATATTAGAAGTGACATACTTTTAGGAAGACTTAAAATGTTACTATTTAATGCAAAGCTTCTTTTGGGATAAAGCAACATAAGTACATTAGTTGATTAACTGCGTCAGAACGGTCAAATCGTATCACGTTAAAAATAAGTTAATCTCATGTGATCGTGACATTCGGACTAATCTTTTACGATAAAATCATGTCATATATTGCAAGCGGAAAAACGTGAAAAACAACTTTGTATATGACGAGATACTTTAATGACTGAAAAGTTTGATGCAATTTTTAATGCTCTGCGTGCGGTTTGAACTTGGGCAAAAACAGTATTAAACGTTACAGAGTCTACCAGATAAATCGTTGCAAGAATAAAATGATGTTGATGCGTGTATAACATATATGTATGCGATATATGTATAAAGTGGAATTGACATAGCAAACTTTATAATTATTTGATTGCATTTTACGTATGATACTAAAAGTGCACGACACTCCAATTCGTTAAACTAGTCCAACAACTTTGCTTCGTGACTAGATTACTACTTTCAAAAATGCAATTCAACTTATCGCATATTTTCATGTGCGAACTATCAAAAGCTACAAATGGACGTAAAGTGTAATGGAAAAGTTTGATAATTACTTTCCTCGAATTACGGGGGAAAGCGTCTGTAAGAGAACACGTTTTCGAAATTCATTTTCTCATATATATGGTTAAACGTTACATCTGCGATAAAAGAACAATCAGCATCAAAGAAAGTTTGTTCAAAGATGAGTTGAAAAACTTCGATTTTTGTACATAATTGATTCATACTCAAACCCATGCGCGTTAATGGTAATTAAATTCTCTAAACTTTCGATTGGAATCCCGTTCACGTTTCGCTCGTTGAAATACGCGGAGTACAGAGAACGAAAGAAAAATATTAATTTAGTTGAAATTCACTTGGAAAATTTTCCCATTACATATATATCCTAATACGCTGCACTATTGCAAATATTCCATCTCATAGATCTAGATCAAAATTTTCCAGAATATACCAAAGTTTCAGACTCAGCAAAATGTTCTCAGCTCTGCGAGCTTTCGTAGTAGAAATATGCATATAGATATATCGATATTCTCAAAGAACACTCTTAGTTTATTCGGTATGCGTGGATTTGACAGTCGCGTCTCTGTGATTGCAAGATCCTTGTTCTTCTTCCGAGTCTCGTGCTTATCTCGCTGGCATATTGTCTCTCTTTAAGAAGAACATGTTCGGGACAGAGAAGCATTTAAACATAGTTTCTGCAATGCTGTAGTTATATTATATCGAAAAACGCGCAGTACCCGAGCCTTTCTAGATCGATACGAGAGAGCAGAATTGTCAGAAGTATGAAACTTTGTTCTTGACGTAAAGAGCTCTTTACTCTCTCACAGCAAACATCCATCTAATCCGGAGTTATACTGTTCGTGCACACGGCCGGTCATAATTGTACTCTGCTATAAGCACGTGCGCATTCGGTGCAGTTGGCTGTTTTGGTTTTTAGCGATTTCGTAAGATTAACGGATGAATCGTGCATCATAACGCTGAATAGGATCGTGCGAGCTTTGAACCGGTGCTGTGAAGCATGTGTGTGTCTGGTCATAGACGTCCTATAACTACTTGCGGTAACGACTGCGGCTTACCAGTAGCCTATACCAAAAAAGAGACGGAGATATTATTTGCTCTCACATTGACTGAGTGTTTGGTAGCTAACAGAAATCTTGTTCCGAAACGAGATGCATTAAACTTTGTATCCGATGTGAATTAGTGCTTACGTTGAGATACATTTGTTTTTTTACAAGAATGAGACTCAGTCATCATCCGGTTTTCACGCTGCAATAATTTCAATTCATATCAATATTGATTTATTGAACGTGGCACTTCAGGTATTTTGAAGCTTCAATTCATTAATTGTCTCCATGAAACAAGTTATTTTTCTACATTCCTTCTCTAAATGGGTTTAAAAAATTTTTCCAAAGCTTCGTTAGTGACCCAAAGCTTTCTGTTACTGTTTTGTCAATATTACCTCTAACTCGCTACCAATTCGAATATAACTTCACAGCTAGAATATTGAATTGTAGCGGTGTCAATTTTCTATATGTTAAGTTAACAAAATAAAACAGAAATTGAGCTTTTTCTTCTAAATACGTCCCTTTGTTAATATGGGTGTATGACAACAATATTCACTTGCAACAATATATGAATTGCAATAGCGAGGAAGTAAAACTCGTAAACAAGGATATGATACGAAGAAGAAGAAGAAGAAGAAGAACGTCTGTGTCAGACAAGATTATTCTAAATAATACAAGTAGCGATACACGCCGCATTCGACTATCCATGCACTCCCGCGGCGAATCGAAGATACAGCCGGCATTTTTGCGAAAGCGCAAGCCGTCGTCTCGAGGAAAAGCCTTCGTCCCATATCGTTAAAATACAAAATTCAGCGACGCACAGAATTCCCAAGCGGCAGCAAGTGAGACGAAACGGGAGCAGCCGCGCAAAGTAGAGCAGTAGCGGTGCGAGACCGGAAAGGACAATATTTTCTTTGTATATTCCCGCGAGCGATGCGGCGGCGCGGCGCGTACGTATGCGTATATATACTGCCTCTATACCCTTTCACACTTACATACGCACGCTCCTGTACACAGAGAAACAGCGCGAGCGAAGAGAAAAATGGTTAAGCGATAAATTCTCGCGGATGATGTAGCGTAATATCTTCTTGCGAGAAGGAGAGAGAGAGAGAGAGAGAGAGAGAGAGAGAAAGAGAGAACGCCTTGCGCGTGCTCTCGATCGCGATTGCGAGCTTTGCACATATTTTACGGAATAATAACTGCGTCGCGAGCCCGGCCTGTTTATCAAATTTTAATATCTCGCGGCTGACACCGCGCGCCCCTGCGCGCGACTACTGCGAGGGACACGACTCCGCTGTAGTTTCCTTTTGTTCAAGTTATTCTTCTGTAGTGTAGAGTTATGGTTACGGCTTATTCATTGAAGCCTATAGAATCGGGCTGATAAAATTTAACCTGCCCTGCTTACAAAATTTTAATGGCAAGCCACTGCTTTACTTTCAATAAAAACGGTTAAGCCAAAATAAATCTTCATTTTTGCCTTCGGATGGCTGAAGTCGAAAACGCAGCATTATGTGTCATGCACTGAGGAAACAGAATGCGTTGCTACAATAGGATAATACTCTCATCAATAAAATTTTTTAGCCATAAGAGAACGTACGTCGCGCGAATTTTGTAAAAGGAAAAACCTCTTGGTTGAATCCTCTTGAAGTAAGAAATTTTTTCTTGACACAAAATTCAAATTAATTGTAAGTACATCGAAATAGATCAGTATGCGAGCGAAACTCCTCGCGTTAACATCTTGAGATAAATTAAAATGCGCGGCAACAGAGAAATTCGTAAAAGAAACATCGAAATCAGTTGTGCGATTTTTCAGAAGCTAATTGTAGAGTGCTATTGTTTTTGCGACTGCTGCTATTGCTATAAATTATGACTGATTGGTCGACGACGAGTGCGATACGAATCAGTCGGGAGGCTCGAATTTTGACGCACGGAAAATTATAATCGCTTCAAAATAAGCTCATTGCTAGAATTACGAAGCAATAGTCACTAGCCCGTTTATTGCTATAGGCGTAAATTGTTAACAATTACGACTTATTGTGAACAATTATTGCCAATCATCGATAATGATAATTGTTATTTATTTTTTTATTATAGCAATCGCACGAGCTTTCATATATACTTTTCATTCTACACAACATACAAACGACGGAATATTCTAAACTATCGTCACAGAAGCGTAATTCTATTTACAAAACAAAAAACAGAAACGATTTATGAGTTAATCAAAAGAAGTTGTCGCAATAAAAATAGCATCCCAAGGAAGCCCCAGAACAAATTCGTCTCTCGAGCGAGCGAGCGAGCGAGCGAAGCTCAGACATTGACGCTCTGCACATTGAGCGGCGACGTCGTTGGTAAGAGCGCTTAGATTTAGGTTTCAGATGGCAGATAAAACGAGAACTGCTCATGAGAGGCTATAGAGTGTATATCTTGCGCAAGATGCGCGCGCGCGCGCACACGCCTTATCCCCCGGGCGAGTTGCTTTGCATTACCCCGTGAAATCCCAACAGTTTAATTATAGGTGTGCGCGTATTTCGCGCTGGCAATCGCGCGAATGAGAGAGGGAGAGAGAGAGAGAGAGAGAGAGAGAGAGAGAGAGAGCGAGAGAGAGGGAAAGAAAGAATCCTCCATGAAGGTATGTGCGCGTCTACACAATCACGGAGCCCTGCACGCGATCGTAAAGGGATCTCACTCTCTGTCTCCCTCTCTTTCTCGTTGCGTATCATTTTTTTTTCTTTCTCAGTCGTATATAGAAGAGCCCAACACTTAATTACTGACCAAACAATGAGCGCGCGAGAAGTGTTCCATTCTCGTTTTTCGTAATCTTGAGATTTTAGACAATTGTAGACAGTTTTCTTCACCTTTTTACAACTACTCTTCTTTGCTCAGACGTAGAATGAACTAAATATTATAAAGAGCAACATATTCTTACGAGAAAAACCTGCTCTTTCCGAATCTGGGGCCAGATTTGAAAAATTTTGCACCAAAAATTAAATATGGCCGCCTAAACATACCGAAAATTCAAGCATCGACTGTGCACTTTTTATACACTAATAGGTATGTTTTTTGCAGTAGGTCTTTTTACATAAGAATATGTTGCTCTTTATAAAATTGAGTTAATTTTACGTCTTGTATACATTAAAAATCAATCGACTGTGAAGCCTTCACCGCGTGGCCGTTAGTGGGTTAAACAAAGGTTAGTCGATATAATGACTTACTCGCGCGGGATCAATGTCAAATTATGTAATTGAAGGTTTTGATTGAAAATAAAATTGAGTATCCTCTTAAATTCGTAATGTTTTCTAGCTTCATTTGCACCTTGCAATAGTACAAAAAATCGACTAATCGAACAATTTCGACTATAACATTTTATCCGAGTTAAGCGCAATTTGCAAAATTTTACACGAGCTGCTGTGTAAGTTCAACTGATCCCTTTGAAAGCGAATGCATTGATTTATTGCCGATCGGCTAATAATTTCGGAATAACTTTCTCCCTCAAAAGCGAATCCAATGGAAAAGCCGCTGCTGTTCAACCATCACAATTTTAAGCAAAATAGCCGAAATGAGACTTGTTATACTCTCCCTTTCCCCTCTGACTAATCTTTCATTCTTCATTCCCTGTATTTCTATATATAGGAATAATATACATAGGCAGAGAGAAAGGGAGAAAGAGAGAGGGGGAGGGGGGAGCGTATAAACAGTGGCGTATAACATTCGGGGATAAAGAATAGCTGGGCGAAATAATGCGCGAGGCGATGAATTATACCGCAGCTGCCGGAACAAACACGCAATTTCGAGAGCATTTCGCGCTCACCCCCAGCATTATTAGAGCGACCAGCCGCGAGAGAATGAGGCAAAGAGAATTTTCTAACGCCCCGACAAAGACGTCGCGGCGTGTAAAAATCCATTAGCTCTGCCATCTTTTCTTTTTTCGCACGTCGTCTTCCGCATCTGCCGCTGCGTTCCAATCTTTTTTCTTTCCCACTCCCCTGTCTGATAGAGTCGCGGAAATTGAAACTGTGAAAATTAATGCTGTGGCTATACCTAACCGTTTGCATATAAATGCACAAGTCGATAAAACGCTTCGTGAAATAACGCGGGCAATTTCATTATTTCGTTAAACATTTGGGGAATTTCGCGAGAAATTTTCAGATAATTCGTTTGAAAATCTTAAAAAAAAATGTTCTTTTTCTTCTATAGGACGCACAAACACAATACGAAAAAACAATTGCTCGTTTGACACTGTAATACCATCGTATCGATATAAATGTTGATATCTAATTGTTTATTATATCTTGATTGAATAAAAAATTCTAGATTATTGATATTTTTATACGGGACAATTGCAGAATCTCAGTGGAAACTGAAACGGAAAATTAAGCTTATAGTGCAGTTGGTTCTGAGATAAACATTACAAATTCCACGAAAACATAAATATCACACCTATGCAGCCCGTGCAGCTCAACTTTTTAAAAGCTTCTTTTCATAAAAGTATTAATAATTAACATAATTAAAATGAATTTCTACTTTTCCTTGTTGAAAGCAAAGGTTATACTTGCAAACTTAAACGAGAAAAAATAACATCATTTCACGTACAACAAGGTGCGCAACGGGGATTTTTTAACGTTTTAACCTTCTTTCTTTTCTTGCCTTTACAATCCTCTGACGCTATAAGCTGCAGCCCTTTCTCTCCCTTGGTCGCATTTCTCTGACCCTGTCCAACTTCTCTTGGTCTTCGCGTAGCGATGCGTTATCATTGCCCTTAATTTTCCCTGATTTCAGCTATTTCAAACGTTAGTCTTTCTCTCATTAGCGATAAATCGGACGACGGCCCAACGAACCGCGTGTGTAACTTTATTACCTACTCTTCAAACAATTTTCACCCTTTGTGTATTTAACACTAAAACTATAATTTTGTTACGAAATATTGTTATTGCCGAAATTGCTATTGATAGCTATATAGTGAAAATCGAAATGGGCGACGTGCAATAACAGCTTGACTTACATTTTCGCTTCACACTTATTAGAAATTATTTGTTCTTGTGAATAGTATTCTATATGTGAATTATTATTACTCTGTGAAAGTTAAATTTATAAATTAAAATTTTTTATGACTTGATAGTCAACCACTTACCTCAACTCTTACTTACTGAATTTCTTATACAATACAGAAGTTGACTTTATTTATGACTTGAAACTAATAATAAACAAACAGTTATTAGCATATAATAGCTGTAATAAGAATCAATAATAGATTGAATGTAGGATACATTAATCACACAAGCTCGTACAACCTTAAATTTAAAATTTAACTCTTACTGAATTAAAAGTATTTGCATAAACAGCAAAAATTGATGTGTTAATAGTTATTCTATTATTTATTCTGTTTATAAAAGCAAATCTTACTTTTTATCAACTTGACAATACGGCAAATCTTCAAAGCAACGTATATCGTCTAGAATTGAAAGAATCGCATTATCAATCGTATAATTGTTAAGCTATACGCCACAAACGGAAGATCACAACCGTAAGGAATCAAGATAAGCCATTTGCTCTGTAAACAAAAGTGCGAGTGGAGTAGCGTGGAAAAAAAATGCAAATGAACTCGCGGACGGAAAATGCTCCGTAATAATAAATCAGAGGGAACTGAAAATTCTCTCGCCGATACAAATCTGCAGACGGCGGAGAGAATAACGGGTGCTCTCATAAAAGAAATAGTTATCGACTCCTCAGAAGAAGTAGTCGCGCGATAAAAACAGCGATAAATCAGTCGCGCATATAAAGAGCGCGGGCAAGTGTAGCGCGCGAGCCGAGAGAGTATAAGTAAGAGACTATGCACGTCTCTGGGCCGTGTCGGTAAATCCGTTTTTCCCGATTCCTCTCTCGGCGCGCTGCATTTTTAAGAACACGTCCGCCGACAGAAAAGGACTTATTTCCATGGTCCAATTCGCTTTTAGCGAGAGGCGACGCTCTGCGGACGACAGATAAGGCAAATATTTTCATGGCGCCGAGAGGAGAGAGAGGGAGAAAGGCGCTCCGGGCTCTTTTCCTTTTAACTCTCGCACGTATTCGCAGCTCTCTGCATTTCAAGCCAACTACGTGAGCAGCCTGCTTTTGGCTTTTCGGCTATTGCTTACCTTTATTTATTATTTTCTTTATTTTTCTCTTTTCCTCGGTTAAGAAATACTCGCCGAGACAAGCTCTAGCCTGCAGTTGAGAATTTCTGAAAATTAGAGTGCTCCCAAAGTCAGTTAAAAATTCCAATTTCCCGCCGTAACGAAACAAATTATTTAACTATAAACTTCTGGGATTTTACTTTGCTGTACTTGCTGCTTAGCAGTTTATTTACAATGTGCACATTGGGGAATAAACAAAGCTGTTTAAATAGCCTCCCTTCATTCCCGAGTGCTGCGCTATAACATTTTTAAATATGCCCCAGCATATACGAGTTCATAATTTATTCCCGTCCAAGTGGAAAAAAAGTATTACATTCAATCCCTAACCAGCTTAGTCTCGCTCTTGTCGCAGCAGCGCCACACATTGTTTATGTGGCGTGTGGCGCGTGGCTCTTGCAGAGACGAGCGAGGGTCTGAGGATCAAACGCATCACTTTATTTCCATATCAGCGAATTTATGCTGAGTGAATTTATGTTGAAAGTCGCGAAATAAAAATTTGAATTGGCTCTTAGACACTTCGAAGTACACATTTCGTTCGTTGTCTGTTATTAGCTCGTATCACGTAATTTTCCCGATAAATATTTGTGCAGTAGCGATAGGGGGGGAAAAATTGCACGCCGACTGTTTATCAGCGATTCAATGTTTGACATCGTCTAGCAGTAATTGTTGGAGCAGTAATTGTTGGAGGCAGGAATATCAATAATACCTCGACAGTGTATGCTGCACAATAGGAAACAAGAGTCGTAAACAATATCTTCACTCGACTTCATAACCCATCTATGCGCGCGAGGTGCACGTCTACTCAAGCACTGAAAGCCCAATAATCGTAAGAATACGTGCCATAAATCTACCACCTATCACCATCTCACTAAACCTTCGCAATTACCGCAATCAGCATAAAGATTTCAAGGTTCGGCATATAGCTACTCGTGTAATGGAAATCTCGTTAGACGGCGTTTTCAGAGCTCTCAAGGAAAATTTGATAAAGTCTCCTTGTGTTTAATATACGGCGCGAGGAACTGTAATGGCACTCGAAATTATATCGCCGGCGAAGTTACGCTCTTGCAGCGGAGTTAACGCGCCGTGTGGAATGCAACCCATCCTACACACGTATCTTTCACGCGAAAATTGTGAGATTTTTTTTCTTTTATTTACATCACATCGTGCGGCAGGCCTCGATTCATATTGCTACATTTAACGAGACTCGCTGTAATGAGGTATCGTTTCTGTATAATTAAGTTTTTAAAACTTTAAAATACTCACCCACATTTTGAACGAGAGCACGAGTACACGCGTAGTCGAGTGTGGACTGCAAACTACCCCGTTTAGTGCTTCCGAATAAAAAACATTCGCTCGGCATATATGTACAATAAGAAGACGTTGCTGTACACAAAAGAATAAAATGCGTCCATGACTCGGCTGCGCAGAGAAAAGGATCAATCAAAAAATATAAAGGAAAGGAGAGCGGAAACTTCCGAGATATTGCACACCATGGGATACTCTTTTTCTTCCTCGCGAAATATATCAGACGTGAAATTAAAAAGTTTGTTTCCATGACTAGGCAAAAAATGCTATATTGGAACAATATTAAATTTATGTAAACTAGCGTTTGATCGAAGACTATCGTGATTCGCCCGAATCTCAATTTCAATTTCGTCACCTTCCCAGTTTCACATAACGTAACACGTAATTTTTTTTCTTTTTCTGCTGAGTCAGGGATGCTCCTGCGAAGGATAGATTAATATTCGTCTAGTTGACAAAATCGAAGATTTAACGCACGAAGACCTGGATTAATGAAAAATACGTTTCAAAGAATCGTTTCGTAATAAAAAATACTCATTCATTAAGTATTTAATCGAAATATGTGATTAATACGTTGCATGCAAGAACTAAATGACTTTGAGTGTAATCTTATTTATTCATGAATAAAAAAGATTTGAATTATTGCGAAATTTTAGTGGACATAAATGAATAAGAAATAATATATCGACGGAATTTTCTAAAAATAAAATTTCGGTTTGATTACCCTAGTACAATATCCCTAAATATTTTCAATGTATAGATCTCCACCTTAATTACCCAGTGAATCTGGTTCATCGACCGCTTACATACTTTTCTCGTTTCGACGAATGTACTCATCGGCTTATAATAACCCCCAGCCGGAGATACAGCCCTATCCGAAAATTTATAAGTTCCTTTATTCATTTCCTAAGTGATATTGAATTTATGATGTGGAGGATATGGCAATGCGGACCGTTAGGATAACCATTATCCCCCCATATAATACAGTTAAACGGCGCCTGCTCAATTGAGTAATGGCGCAAGTGTGTCGGTATACGTAAGCACACAGACCCACGCATCCATATCTACATACGTACATCCATGCATACGCGTATTCACATACACATACAGTATATATATATATATTTATATAGAATTGTACATATTTTATATATAGAGAGCGCGGTCACTATCACCGCGATATGTATGCGGAATTTAAAGCAGTTCAGTTAATTCCAGCGGCTGCGGCTTATACACGTAGATACACATAAATGCGAAACGATAAAGTAGAAGCGGAAGTAGTTGTAATCCAAATAGCCGCTCTCGGCACCGCACACACGAGATTCGTCGGATGCGCCTGTAGGATTTTTTTCTCCCCCTATCCATTGTAGTGCCAGGAAGATTTTGGCTCGCTTTCGCCGCCGCACAATCGAAATGCCGCTAAAATTTACATTTTCCCGGTGCACTAGTCTAAATTTGAAAGAGTGAATATTCAGCCTGGGTAGGGGAAAAAATCGAGCTTTGTCCGGGAATTAGTCGAGAGTGAGAGGAAGAGAGAGAGAGAGAGAGGGGGGGAGTGCGACGCTAATGGATAAATTGAATAATCGGACGAGTCTAGGGAAAAATGTTTGCGGAGCGAGACTCGGACGTATCACACGCGTGGGCTGCGACGACGGCCGCGCCGACAGTGGAACGTAAATTATGCGCGAACGTGTAATATGCGAATTACGCGCTAAATATGAATGAGGAGATAAAGAGATTTTATGCGATTTTTACGGCGGCAAGTGCGAGTGGCCGAGCGAGCCTTTTTTCCAGCGTCGACTTATTTAGTTGGAGCGCAGCTCGGCGTTATTTCGGAAAGTCGGCGGCGAACGAGTCGCGAGAGGTCGAGATCGCAACTTTCCGGCTGATTGGAAACGCTGAAATTTCGTGAGCTTGCGATTCGCCTTACCTGTACTCCCCTGCACACTTGTGCACAACGACCTGTTACGTTTTACGTCTCGTACATAACCCGGATGGAGAGCCCGATGGTAATGAAGAAAGTTTTCTTATTCTAACGATATTATTCTGTAATTTTAATCGGGACGGACTTGGAGGGGGGGGGGGGCTTTCATTTAGGGAAGGAAATAATTTTTTTTCCTCGCACAGAAGGGATGGCGAAGCAAAAGGTAATAAACGGAGAGCTTAAAAAAAAACTCTTGAAAAGTAAATCTTCGCTCACTCCCTTTTACGATTCCAACTTATCATCGCGCGCTCGTAAAAGAGCAATTAGAGACATCAAAAAATTTTAATTTAAAATTCAACCACTCAATTCGCGCCGAGAGCGCTTACCCCGGCGGTCGCACTAAAATTTTTTTCATCTCTCCTACATCCAATCTCGAAATTCAAGACCGCCCGCATAACTTTTCCCTCCACGCATATGCCGGCCATTCTCTTTTGCCGCATAAAAGAATATATAACCCATAAAATCCGAAAAAATTTACGTCGTTTCCATACTACAAACGAGAAAAAATTCCTATCCCCCTACCCATGAAAATTCGCACCCCGATGCCCTGTCCTCGGCTCCCCTCCGACAAGCGGAAACAACCGAACAGACCGTATGCGAATTCAATGATGTAAATCCAGCTGCAGTCGCGGCGCTGAGCTTATTCCATTTTCGTATGGGTTTTCTATCTATAGCGATTATTAATATTTTGTTTCAACTAGTTGCCCTGATTTTCCACACTGATTAAATAAATCTGGATTCATTCGCATATTCATTAAATATATATTTACATTTTACTCATGCTAATGCACGTTGTAACGATGTTCAAATGGTGGCGATACATAAAATTTGATTAACTGAAAAAATACATTTAAAATAAGCATATTTTGCAAATTTTTCATGCGTACTTGCATGTGGGTTTACATTCATATTAAGCATTAAGATTATACAGTAACTTTCACTTAAGACGCAATAGTTTACTTTAATGTTCGATTAAAATCACGTGAAACCAATTCTATAAATTTTTTCATTACTGCTTTGTAATAAGTAACGGTCGTTACCCGGATAGAGTTGAAAAAGAACGGGTAATTACAATTAAGAACTTACTGCTTAAAAATGTACTTACACTAGTTTTCAAGTGTTCTCACCTGTGAGTAAAATTGAGCAATTATGAAGAGAGGACAGCTTGAAAATATCTAGCGCAACGCGGAAAATGGATTTTCGTTTTATTTTTTTCCTTTCCGGGCAAATGCGAGCAGTAAATCAGATATTTCACGTGCGAAACTCTTAATGGAAAAAATATGAAAAGCTGAACTCGGAGGATTTACGGTAGTACAAATCGTGCGATTATTTAAATATTCCTCGATATCGGGCGGCAACTATGCGTTAAATTTTTTGCCTCGCATACGTACATACTGTATCACCTGGAGAAACGATTTTTCTCGCGAGTAGCCGGGCTGCGTTGAATTTATCCGGGCAATTAGTATAGAGTTTGGAAAAATACTGTCCCAAGACGCCTCCAAGTGAGCATGAAAAACTTTTCCAATTCGCATAGCCGCAGAGAGCGCGTTGCATATACATTATACAGCATAGTAAAATTTACAGCGACGATAATTCAGCGCTTTGCAGTGCATAAAGAAACAATCAAAGTTCGTATCAGCGGGGATTATTTATTAAATTCCGCTTTGTAAGCTCCTCAGCAAGGCAGCGATGCAAAACGAGGGTAATAATTCTCCAGCTAATTTCCCGTCTCGTAAAGCGCAGCGACTTGTTTCCCGAACTGCTTATAGAGAGAATCCAACGCCACCCCGTATCCCCGATTTCAAGCTGAGGGCCTCGACGGCGCAGCGCTGCAGAGCACAATGTCGTCTCCGTGCGCAAACTCGAGCTAAAGAGAGATAATCCGAAAGCTTACGGGTAGAACCTTGCGAAATTCTTGCGAGCGTCTCGCAGAAATGAAGAAGCGACGAAGAGGGATATTGCGCACGCTATATATACATTCAGCTGGTAAGTCTCGCGCACATGCAGAGGCTGAGAGCGCGGCTGGGAGGTTCGCTGGGAAATCGGATATCCGGCTCACGCGCTAATCAGCCCGCAGGTCTGCGCGGCGGCGGCGGCGACGGCGGCAGCGGCGGATCGCAGCTGCTGTAAATTACGTCCGCAGCAGAATTTCTCGATACACGCGGGGCTATGTGAGAGCCTGTCTGCAACAGTAGCGCTGACGTATGGCTGGGACGACGCGCCGATATATAGTGCCGCCGCCGCCGCCGCCGTCGCCACTCGATATAGCTCTCTATACCGCGCGCGATTAACTTGAACTTTTGGACGACGCTAAGGTGGTTTTCCGCTCTATCGATTGCGGTGGGACCAAGAGTGACTGTTTAAGCGCTTTGCGGCCGAATCGCGGCAGACATTGAGAGAAATGCGCGAGGCCAGATGCTATCCTCGAATCCAGGCTATTACGCGCGGCTGTGCTGCACTATACACTGCTGCAGCTTCATTTTCAAATTGCTTTCGAATTTCAAACTTGAGCCATTTTTCACGCTATCGCACTCGCACGCGATTTTCAGCGTTTCGTTCAAAACTCTGCTTTGCCGGGCATGCCACGCGCAGCAGGCGCGCTGCGGAAAAAATCTGAGGTGGCGCTACAAGTCGTTCGATCCAACTGAAATTACTTGTAGGAAAAGATTTTAAGAAACACATTTTACTTTACAATACTTGGACTGATAACAAGGAGAATTCAGCGTTAAAGTGTGACTAGAAATTCTGATACGCACGTTTTATTCTACGCGACAGGATAAGTTACTGACTACCGTTCTCCAAATGACAATGTTTCTAGCCTATGGTCATATCAGATTACTAAATTTTCTGCTAAATTTCCTGAAATTTTTAGTAGAATTTACCGTAATCTTTCTTTGAGTGAAAAGTTAGCGTCGTTCTGAAGAAAAATGGGATTCCCTCGCTCGTATTTCAGCCAGAATCTTATTCAATTTGGTATACGATTTGCTCGGAGAAGTCAGATTCTTCACCCAGTTGACTTTGAAGAAATCAATTATTTCTGTATTATAAAGAAAGAAACATTGCAGAAAGTAATAAATAAAGCTGAATTTTCAAAAAGATTTTTTTTTAGAATATTTAAATGGAACCTTAATTAACCTTTCGATGGTTAGTAAATAAAGTACTTTGCGTCTGTTACTTTTTTTTATGGATACAGTATTCAGTGCATTATTTTCAATGGAGAAGCACGCAATTATTTGGTAAATTAAAAACGTCGTGATACCAGCAGAAAGCATAATGCCCAGGGGCATTGCAGGTATACATAAATCATTGTGCGAAGCGCTTTGATGCGAAAATGGAATATCGATCTTGGTGGCGGACCTGACATTCCATGACACGTATAGAGAGGAGCAAGTAATTAGAGTTAGGAAAATGGGCGCGCAGTGTCCTGATTCAGAAGTTGCTTCACAACCAATCGCGTTGTAATAGTAGTGCAATCAAGCATCGCCCAGATTCGACATTAGAAACTCGAGATTACGAGGTATATACCCAAGAGTCGCTTTTAGAAAGCCCGGAGAGATCCGCCGCGCAAGCAAGCAAGCACCTATACTCGCGCTATTCGAGCTGCTGGAAAGCGAATCCAAGAGCGAATCTTCATCACCTGGGCGTAATGCTCCTTATTCGCACAACATCCCCGGCAAAACCGACTCCAACAATATCTTACATCGCATCCGGTCCCGCGCGGTATATACCCCGTCTTAATTCCCATAGAAAAGCAAAGCAAAGCGCGTATAGACGTCGGTATCAGAGCTGCTACTGCAGATGATCCCGGCTCCTCTGCTCCCACTTGCCGTGAAATGCTTTAATTGCGAGCGGCGTCAGAGCTGAAAGACGCTGCGCGCTGGCACCGGGCTGCATATTATACGCGTCTTGAGATGGAAAATACACGCTGCAGCGATGGCACTGCCTGCGCTAATGTCCTCGTTCCCGCGCGCAAATCCACTTAGGCGAAGTGCTTAGGATCGAGACGATGGGCTGCAGCAGCAGTTCGAGCCACCAGTCTATTCGTTTATTTGTTTGCATCGCTAATGTTCGAGGATCAATAGGTGCAGCTACGCCGGAGGAAATTGATTTCCCTCCCGACGAGTGTTATTGCCGATCCAAGTGATTTGCTTTCGCCCTACGTATATATGTATATTCGACAATGCGGGCAATCGGCTTTCCTCCTCCGAGTCACGCGCACACACGCACATCCAACCTTCAAGGGGATTAGGAGGCGAAAGCTCGGGACTTATCCACGGCATGGAACACAGCGCGGCGGATTTGGGCGAACTAGTCTAGAAGGCGAGTGCAAGCTGCACACGGTGCCGGCGCACGCTCGGATTTAACTCGGCGGGAGTCGCGCGGGGAGAGCAACTCTGCCGCTTACCAATGCATGCAGTCTCCTCGGCTGGAAGCTGTCCATTATATTTTGATACATGCGCATAGGAAAGAGACGCGGCGGCGACTGGGAAATTCTTGGGGCGGAAAGCCCGGGAGCACCGCGACTTAATGTCAGAAGATGATTAAAGCTCGCTCCGAGGGAGTGCGGGACGTCGATGTAAGCGCGCACCGCACTACTCTGCACGCTGCACTGGATTTTCGCGCGAGTCGAGGGACTGGGACTGACGGCTCGGAAGAAATTTATGTGTGCAAGCACGGCCAATTGAGTGGGAAAGTCAGGTGTGCCTCTTTGATCGATGCTCTTTCATTCGAATGCAATTTTCCTGGCCTCTGCGGAGGAGCTGCCGGGCTTACTTCGATTACTTCGGGATCGCGCGGCTCTCTCATGCGAATTCGCCACTTTTCCAAGGCGTACGAAATTAACCGCATTTCTCGCCGCGATTCGTCTCACTGTTCACTGGGAGAGGACAATAAGCATCTCTCTTACTTATAGCTTGTAACAATTCTTGATTTTTCACTCAGATCATAGAAGATCCAAGAAAGGGGGAAAATACTAAAATATAGGTGAAATGATGTTATTTAAAAGTCTAAAAATTTTTAATTTATTGAAGTTATATTTTTACGGTTTTAAATATGATTTATTTTTTAAGCTAATAGAGATATTTTCTCCCCTGTTGTGTTCGCAACTATACAGAGCTGTAAAGAAAATTAAAGGCAAACTATTAAGTATATGATCGCTTGGCTCGCGTATTCAGAAATGATTTTTTTTTGCGATGACTTTTAAAAAAATGTAATATTTAAAGTTTTTAATATATTTTAAAATTATTTTATTAATAATATTTCTTTATGTTTATAATTTACATCTATCTATACTATATTAATAATTTGCATTGGCTTTAAAATATCGTGAAAACCTAACTTCATTACATATACAAAAAAAACTTTTGTCGAGATATCTTATTTTTGACGAAATATCTCGCAGCATCCTGATCATCTGGACCTCACCACGAGATGACATTTCGTCACAGACCAGTGGACTATCTCCTAAATCTATCATATATATACAAAAAAATTTTTTTCAAGATACCTTATTTTTGTTGAAAATATCATGCAGTATTTTGATCAACTGGACCCCACTCGAGTCAACATCTCGCAAAAGACTCCTGGATCATCCCCTAATTCCATCATATAAATAAAAAAACTTTTTTCGAGATATTCTATTTTTGTCGATTTCGCAGTATCTCCATCATCTGGACCCCATCTCAAGATGACATCTCGCAAAAGACCCTTGGACGATTCCCTAACTCCATCATATATGAATATATCCAGAGAATTTCAGACAACTCGGACGGAAAAACCTACCAGACCTGTTTTTTCTCATTCCTTAGGTAATTCTGTAAGAGAAAAACCTCGCATACATGACCAATCGCAGGGTATACTTTTCCTGGAGCAAAAACGACTCGAAAAATGAGAAATAAAAACAAAGAAATTACAGATTTTTTTCTGGAAAACTATGGACTTTTAAAAATATTTCATTAGAACAAAAATGTCAGAAAAGCATTATTTTTATGAAAAAATGCTCTGAAATTTTTTCAGATTTTTTAAGAACGTTTTTCGAAATTTCGTTTTTTTTTTGGATTTTCGAAAAATCAAAAATTGTATCGGATCAACACAGCTCTCCAAATTTTTTTAGATTTTTCTACGTATTATGTTAAAACCTTGTATTTCGTTACCTTAAAAAGCTTGTTTCTAAAAAATGAGCATGACATAAGCCACTTTTTATATTATCAATCGAATTTCATTTGATGACAAACAAATTCTATGTATAATTTTTATATGCTATAAAATATATGATTAAAAGATGATCTATCAATCCATACGTAGGTACTTACGCACATACGATTGGTCAGAGTTTTTCAGCGTAACTTTGTCAACCCATAACTTTAAAAAACAACCGGCTTGTACAACTGTAGAGTAAATGTAGATGTTACTGAAAAAAGTAGACGCATGAGACATTTAAAACAATTAATTAAAATATTGTATTAAGAAGAACTATTAAAAACATTTTTCTTCATTTCACTATATTTATTTCACACTCGCCATTTACGACAAACTTTTCTGTCAAAAACTAGTAGAGCTTACCTTTGAAATCTATAATCAAGATCATGCGTTTAATTAACCAGCAATTAGACAGCATATAATTGATATTTCGATAATTAGATTCGTTTTGTATTGTAAGTGATAGGTACGATCGATAAACAATTTATTTATGCACAAAGCTTTAGATTAAGCGATTAACTAAAATTACTATGACTGCTTACTATAACTGTGATCGTAGTAGTCCACCCATCGATGATATGAAACAATTGGTTAATTAAAATTTGTCTATATACGCTTACAAACAGATGCCACCAATTATGCGAATGTTATCAATTTCCACTATACATCGTTATTGAGCATCACTACCTTAGCTAAACTCGATTAGTTTTAATGAAGAAACAGATGTTTGTAATTGATTAACTAAACTTATGCCCGATCCAGCTTTGTCATGAATATTTTAAGAACTCGGCGATCATTATATTAAATAACGAATATACGCGCATACTTACACAGCGAAAGCTTCGGTGGAATTAAAAAAAACAAAAAGTTTAATTAAACGAATACCTTATAGTTACATTCGGCTTTATCATGTAAACTTCATAAATTAAATGAGAAAGGTTCGGCAAGGTGACATCATTAAAGAAATTATATGCACTTACGTATAGCGAAAAGTTGAGTCGGCAAAAAATCGATACACAGACCTATAACTATAGAATCAAATATCTCGCCTAGATAAAAAGCAATTGCAAAGACGAGTTATTAACAATGACTCGCTTATCGCTTCTGGGCAATCTCGGCTCATTCAAAATTGAATTCCGCCCCGTATGCCCACCCGCAGCGATGTGTGCGCTTATAGACAAATCGATGTATACATCCCATGTATCCATGCATGTATTGCGCTTATACGTCAAGGCAGCCTATATAATTTCTCGCATGCGCGCGCCAACACGAGGAGCCAGCGAATTTCCAACAATAATGCGATCGATTCGCCGAGCCGTAAAACTTGAAAAGTCAGCGTCAATAATTACACGGCAATTACCCACGCGTAGCTCAGAATTGTTTCCGGCGAATACCTATTACACTAAAGAGTAGTGTGAATTCCTGCTTTCTTCAGACTATTTCACTTGATTTCTGACGAGAAGGTATTTTTTTCGAATTCGTACATTCGTATGATAATGAATGCGGCTGATAGTGAAAAATAAACAGTTCGCCTGATGCTATCGCTGACGTCATTGAAACTATCAATTCGTGTTTCAGAGACTATTGTTTCTATGAAAGACTATAGAAAAAGTTACGAGGAACGTGTATTGTACATTTTGTTTTGATATTTGATTGTAAGTACAACACAGATGTACTCATTTTTTGGGTATATCAATACATAAAGCTAATCTTTTAAACATTGACAATTATAAAAGGAAAAACATAAACTATTTTCAAGGGGAGAATAGACGTCTGGCAGACCTGTTTTTACTTTGTTTTATGTCCTAACTGCGAAAAACAATTTTTAAAAATGATTTTTAAAATTTCATAGTCAATTTTATCTGACATAGAACATATTACAGCGAAAAATAAATCTGTATAAATGTAAGTACTCTTGGAATCCTACGAATACTCTGTCTATTCTGTCGTGATGAGATATTATGCCAGAAATAGCTCAAAACATTGAATGCGATAGCTTTTTTGATATCCTTTAGGTACAATATGTTTCAGTTCAATGAAAATTATAAATGGAAATAGTTTTAAAAATTCTTCCAACCCGATTAGTTTAAAAAATCATTTTTAGTCTCAGGTTTCAGAAATGGCCGATTCTCTTAAAAACTTTGCATTCTTTGCATTTTGTTAAGTATTGCATGCGAAAGTGGCTTAGTATAAATAGTTTTATGCGATCGCATTTGTTGACGCACCCCTCCCCTTGCAAATTAACAGCGCTTCGTTAAATATTTTCGTTAAATTGGATTTATTAGTAACCAAGCACACCTGTTATCTTTTTCATTTTTTATATTTATAAAAGCGTGTTCGCATCATTTTTCTTGGGCGGTTTTGGCGAAGATCGTTGTGCGTTGACGCACGACACTCTACAAATGAATTGGAACACATTTCTCAGCTCGTATCTCAATAGCCAAGCCACGAATTTTCCAAAGAAGCGCATAACACGCATCGGTGATGCATTGGCCGGTTCGATAACGAAACAAATGCTTCGCGAACGGGTAACCCAGTAAGAGCACAAGTTCGAGTGCACGCGCACGACATGAGGTGGCGCCTGGACGCTTGGATCGTGCGTCATTATGGAGCATACGCAACTAAACCGACTTGGTCTGCGGTCTTTCCGATGACGTCATGGAAATCCCTTCGGCACTGTAAGTATCAAACTTTCCGCAAGATGCTTCAAAGGAATTGACCTATGCACAGGGATAGGAAGATAAGATGTAAGCTCAACTTTTATCTTACATCTACAAGGAAGCTTCCTGCCTGTAAGCGTAATAATTCGAGTTTTAGTTAAATGATCTAGAAACATGATTGGACACGTTATAAATTACCATTTCGTGATTTTAGAAATGAATATTGTAATATTTCGGAAAGCCCTTCAGTGAATATTGAGAGAACGCGCTGACCTGTGATAGTCTTATTTTTACTGATTGATCTTTCATGGGCAAAAATTATGCAAAAAAAGCCATGAAGGATCAATCAGTGAAAATAGTTATACGTCGAATTATTAAAAAAATGCACTTTTCTTTGATGAAGAATTCGAAAAAAAAAATATTTAAGCCAGAGCTTTGGGACTGATCGGAATTTCGTCTGCAAGCCAAAAGATGATAAAAAGTGCCGAGGAACATGTGGAACATGGAACATGAGAATTCAACACGGGGAGGAATACGGAGAAAAAACGGAAAATCGGCTTTTCAGATTTTTGTTATTACTGCTACTTTTTTTAATGGACATAACTTTTAATCAGAGCATCGAATATACGCATTTTTTAAAAGTTAAAGCTCTTTTGGATTCTTTACCATAGTAAGTAGAAATTTTATTTGAGCTTCGAGAACATTAGTTTTTTATCATCTTTTGGCTTACAGAAACAAGTTATTTAAAAACATTTTTTTCGAATTCTAGACCAAAGAAAAGTGAAACTTTTTCCGAGAATTCGACACATGGTACTTTTTCCAAAAGAAATTTCAACTCCAAAAGCACGGGTTACATTATTTGAAAATAAAAATCTCGCTGCTGCAGCTGTATAGGTAGAGTGCAAATAACCGAAAGTAGCGAAAATGTTTCTGTTTGTTGATCGAATGAAAAATTTGTCACCACGTTCGAAAACCCGGTTAAGTTTCAGTGTGCGACAACCGAAGTAAACTACTGGCAAACAGGGTTTTGTTAGAAGTCTTGACTACCCCAAGAATTAAACTCGATTCACCTAAACAGCTGCAGAGCGTCTCGCGATCCTAACGAGCTATAGGAGCTCTCGTTCTGTCTCTTGGCTTATTATAATAAGTGAACGAGCAGCGAACTCCATCTCTCTCTCTCCTCTCTTCTCAGCGGTTGCTAGAAAGGCTTATTGTTTTGACTGCTGAAACTGCGGAATCGGAGACTAATAAGAGCTATTGTGTGCTTATTTAAGTTGCCCACAGTTTGTTGGAGAATCTTGCCGAACGAGCATTATGCTCCTTGCATGTTGTTTTAGCCATGTGGCTTTGCTTTAATCTTCCGATTGTAGCCTTAGCTATTTATATTCTAAGTTTAGCAAAGTTTCTTAGCTGTATCTTTGAATCGTATACCATGTGGTTTGTTTACGAATTCCTTTGCATTTCTAAAGTAAGTTTTTATTATTGGAACAGCTTCCATGAAAAATTATTTAAAATAATTTCTTGGTTTTGATAAGCTATTATAAATTATTAAATTCTATAGCCGATATCAACTATCAATTTATTTCTCTGGTTCCAATAAAGCTAGGAATCTATGACTAATCAATATTTACCATATCCTCAAATGGTAGCTTTTCATTACAAGTCCATTCGCATTGTATAATTAAATAATAAATAAATTCAACTCACTTGGGTTGAAATCACAATTTAAGTAGGGTAAACAATCTTTTAGTAAGTCCTTCAAAATTTTCCTTTGAATTAGTTTGTTCCGTATTGTAATTTAATTTATTTGGATAAGTAGTACTAATATGTAAATACAAATTATTGTGTTTATACAATGCAATGATAGCTTCTTTTCTTACTATTCTATATCGTAGAGCTTACATTTACTTATGATAGCACTCCAGTCTAATTTTGACAAAAAAAACGAAAATTTTTTTGTTGCTTTAGAATATAGTTTCTACATTTTTTAAACTAAACTAAACCAAACTAAATTTTTTAAATTAAACCATTACTTTTATAGCGTTTAAAGATGTATAAACTCAAAAATTTAATAATTCTTACAATATGAAAAAATAAGATTATTCTTACTTTTTATACAAGAATAAATGTTTTGGATTTTTTTAAATTGGATATTTAGTTATAAAAAATTTAAAAAACAAATTTGTGTGGTCTTATACCTAGTAAATGCCTAAAGTTTTCCAGAACTTTGGATGACGATGGTAAGCGCAAGTACCGTTTACAAGATAGCTAGTTTTTATTAACAATTTAGGAATAACTCCAGATATCTTTGCAGTAAAAGCTGCAAACCACTTCAAAATTGACAAAAAAGCTGGGAAAACTAATCGAAATATATGCTAAAAAGATCAGTTTGATTGTATGCTTAATAAAAAAAATTAAATTTTGATCGGAGTGCCACCGTAATCACGTGATAAATACTTGCGAAGGTTATGCTTTAAAAGGTCCGCGTTTCTAATGAGACGATACATCTTGTTTGAATGGCGCTACATCTGTCTTAACTACAAACAAAGAATTAAACTTGGCTGCAGCTGAATAATGTGTCATGCTTTGTGCTTCATGTAGCGTAACTAGTACCACGAGTCCCATTGCGATGTTCGTTCAAATTTTTTTGTCGCATAATGTCAGTAAAATAGCTCTGGGAATATGTAGCTTGTTGCTTTTTCTCCAAAAAATTGCATGCTAAGCAATCTGTTCTGCTACCTAGGTCCACAAGCTTTTTATTTAAGTACTCCGTCACATTCATTTCATTCCTTTTCACAAAGAAGCTTTTCATAGAGATCAACCTGACAAATGCAATAAAGAGATTTCATTTTAAATTCTTCACGTTATTTGCACATGTGAAGATACCAAACGCGCGAATTTGAAAATATTATACTCGTACTCACATGTGTTTGATTTTATTTTTACTTCAGCCTTTTTTCTACTCGGCAACTCCTGCGTCAACCGAGCGTAAACTATAATTTTCGGGATGCGGCCTGTGGAAGTGCTGCGCCAAATTTTAACGTCGTTGTCTAAAGTTCAGACAGTTCATTAAGTACCAAAGCCAAATCGTTTGATGACGATAAT
Organism: Philotrypesis tridentata; assembly: GCA_018906965.1. Classification (NCBI taxonomy): domain Eukaryota; kingdom Metazoa; phylum Arthropoda; class Insecta; order Hymenoptera; family Pteromalidae; genus Philotrypesis; species Philotrypesis tridentata. The sequence continues at coordinate 1,116,597 of JACCIB010000003.1, read as the reverse complement.
GATGAAAATGCATTATCAGGAGTTTCTTCAACAATATTGCATTTCCAACGTCTGAAACATTTGCAACAAGCCGTAATACGCACGAAAAGCTCAAACAATGATTCATCCATCAAATTCACTCTTAAGAAAGAAAGCAAATGTGTCATCATTTTATGATTTAAGTACGTGCAAATACGCTGATTACGTACGGAGCTCTAATCTATAACTCGTTGCGACACAGAAAAATCAACATTAGATGAAAAAAAAAAAAAGTTCCCGATTCCTGTTTGCAGAGCATGTCTCGCTGGAAAGTGGAAATCATGATCTCTCAAAGTGAACGTTCCCTGCGCGAGATTTCGTGAAGAATTGTCATCGCGGACGCGGAGAAGGCTTCTCCAGCAGTCGCATGTAAGGCAATCGTCGCTGAGCGGTGGCAAACGACGAAAACACCTGGCGCCCATCGGGCTTATCGCGCGAGAGCTGTAAGCACACATGGAAATCGTCTTGTCGCGTGCGCTCTGATAATATATACGCGTCGTATAAGTCTGTGGGCCGCACGTGACGCCGGCATGATTCACTCGCGATGGAGCTTAATTGAAGAACGGCAATAACATTGATGATCCGTCGCAGACGCGCGAACTCGTGTCAATAGACTCGCGCATGAAGTTGATTGCTGCTGATTGCTCTTCTTTCGACCACGCGTATATTGCTCTGATGATTACGCATTTGTGAAACTGCTGAGCCGCGCGCACGCTTTACTCATTATAACTTCTTAGTCAAATTAATGAGTTCAATTACTCCGCGCGCCATGCGTCACGTCGGCTGCAGAGGATGGGGAGGCTACTCGCGTCGCTGCTATTCGACACCTATTGCTATAGCATCGCTTGACGTGGAAAATTCGGGATATCCCAACGGAAACAACTTATTTATTCATTTGTTATTTAACAGTAAAAGTATTTGTTGTTTATAAAAGCGACGAGTGACGTATCTCCCTGATCCGGGACTTTTCGACATTGTGCTCTTTTTCAATTACATAATATTGAATTACATATTATATTATCAGTTATTATACTTTTACAACAATAATACCTTTTTCTGATTATTTCCTTTGAACAGATAATAAAAATTTTATTTTGGTTTGTAAATTACATTAAGTACCTAATTTTCATATTTTCTCGCTTTAAAGTTTCAGTCGACTGGAAGTAATTTACAACAATAGAACTTAACAGTCCTTGATGTTTCCTTTTAATCTCCCTTCTTTTTAACTCGGAACGTTCTTTTAAATTACCATATTCAAAGTATTTTTTTGATACGTAAGAGTTATATCCCTACATTTTGTTATTTTACGAATGTCGTACTTATGCAATGTAGACAATAACTCCTATATTTACATCATCTTTTGAGCACATTGCACTTCAGATGATGTAACAAAATCATCAGTACATTATACTTCTTTATTCAATGAACGAACGTTAAAAGATTCTTTTGAGATCATGAAATTTATGTTTCAGTTTACATAACGTACTACTTATTCTATACAAAGTTATTATTTTTTAATATTCCAATCTCTTTTGCTTTTATTCCAAATCATATCTGTTATTTATAACATCACCAAGTTTGTTACGACAATTTCTCTGAATAGAGGAAGCGAATTTATCAATCATTACTTGAAGATTATATTTGAATGTAATCCTTTCATGTCGAAGGCATCCTATCAGAAATATTTTATTTTCCGGTAAAACGCCGAGGGAAATTCGAGGGAAATTCTATTGAAAGACACATGAGGACGCATAGCGTGTTTGAGCAAGTATCAGAGCATCTCGCAGCCATTAAACCAATTCGCACGGTTATACGTTTCCGTAAAATCAAAGGAACGCAATCCGGCTCTAATCTAATTCGCAGGTGTGCAGCAGCTAACCCTGAGACTCGCCCTTATCTCGAGCATCGGGCCAATCCGCGCCAAAGTCAATTGCCCGGAGTGGCGCGAGCCGCGAATCCGTCAGGCCGTCGTCTGCGAAAATTTTGCAGGAGTACCTATTTCTAGGCACGGCATTATCGGTGTATTTATGCCTATCCATCGATTCGAGCTATCGGGAAGAAAATTGTCTGCGCGAGGCATTCGTAACGCGCGTGTCGGCGCACGTGACGCGATAACGTCCGCGGATAATCGTCGAATAAGACGCTCACGTGAGGTGATTTTTTGATGGTTCATTCCTTCTCTCTCGACCGTGGCAGAATCGAAATTGGTCTCGCATGTCAGGTGCACAGTGAAATAACATTCAACTCGACTCTTCGATTGACTCTTCCTTTATTTTCGCGATTTACTGCCTCCCGCCGAGTGATTGCATCTGCGTTTAGCTGCTTTCATTCAATTTTCCTTCTCAGGTGATTACTGATGCACGCCTGCAGGAATAAAGCAGCTGTTTATTCTCGCGGCTACTCGGATTAGTCACTTCTTGCCTCATCCGAAACTAGTAACAGCACGTGAGTCAGACTGTTAAAAAGGTCGTTAACGATAAGCGTCACTCCGCCGCTACACCTAGGCAGTCATTAGAGCGAGGAAAAACAGTCGCAGCTTCGATAAACGAACTCGCACATGGCAGCCGCCGGATAGCTTTATCCGTTCTATAAAATTTTATCCATTAATGGCCTCGCACTGGAGCGGCGAGAACAAAGCCCGTGAACTCGATTAAATTTCCAAAAATTTCCGAATGATCCAGCGAACTTTAAAAAAAAAAAAAGAAAATCACGTACGTGCGCGGACGCGCGAGCCTCCTCATCACCTTGACAATTAAGCTCGCGCAGTTTCTTACACGGATTCGGAGCACAGAAAATTTTGCCTCGATCACGGCCATATCTTATCTCGTCGCACATTTTTCGAAGCAAACAACGGAAAGCGAGCCGCCATCCAATTAATGACAATCGTGTCGGAGCCTCGGGTCGAGAGAAAAGTAAGCGATGGTAATCAGTAGCAAAGGCGAAGCTTCGATCCGACAAAGCGTAAGGGTCAATCTGGCGGGGAAAGAGCTGAGGAGAAAAACGCCGAACAAGTGATTTTGAGACTGGGAGAGAAGACGTTAAATGACGGATTAAAGCTCGCTAAAGTTTTACAACCTTCTTTTAACTTCTTACGATCGCACGAAAGGCCAAATGGCTTTGCCAAGTAATTAAGGAGAATTTAGTTAAGAAAAAAAAATCCAGTTCGATTCGCCCCCCCGGGTTATACTGCTTGGAGAAAATGTAGGGTAGAAATATACTGCTTTACTGCTGTTGCGTCATTGAACCGACTGGAAAAAACGCTGCGGGATCCCCTTCAAAGCAAATAAGGATAAGTGCACACGATTCCAATGAACTCGACTCTTTTCTTGCTACCTTTTCCCCCGAGCACACAGCGAGATCCTTTTTTTTCCTCTGCGGGAGCTTGTTAAAACGTAAGCTGAGAAGATCGACAATGACTTGGATTCTACACATCGCTCGTGATAGATCGATTACGTGGAAATGAATTTTCATCCAATTGTTGACCAACGTAATACACCGCGCGAATGCAGAGAAATATGAGTGATTTTGTAATAATAAGCTATTTTCGAGTTCACGCATTATTACGACTTTTAGTGCCAGAAGAATTTGGCGACTTTATTTAACAGAGAAGTCTAAAATAGACTTTGAGAACAATATAGTTAAACGGAAAATAGCAGGTTTTGCTTCCTCAAAGAGAAAGCTTTGCAGTACTTAAGCTTCCTTTAATCACTCGACAAGTGTGATTGAAGACTTTATCAATCAAAAGCAAGCGATTTTAGAAAAATTCCCTGAGAATATCAGTGCACGTGCACTTAGATTTTGTTTCATACGTTTTTTAATGACAAAATTGAAATATTTTGTAGAAGCTATTACGATAAGTTTATTTTTAGCAAAAACATATTTTTTAATTTATAACTTTCAAACAGAATGGTTATACATTCTGAAAAAAGTCATAATAATGCAGAAAAATAATAGCTGCGCGCTACAATCGTTTCTATACTCTATGTACCTGTTAACGAGTGTAAGATTGAAAATAAAAAATACAATTTTCTATGTCGAACGATAATACATCGAGCGTTAGAAGGCTCGGATAAATTTGAAATTTTGAAAAAGACGATACAGATTTTTTATAAATCTCGCATGAGTTTTTCACGTGTCTTGTGAAATCTGGTTTAAAGCTAACAAGGAGTGTCCAATAACGACTGGATCATAAACTGGACTACTTATGCAGCAAGGACTTACTTTGTATATCAAAATTAAGAAAACACGTACTTATATTCTTGTTTATCTGAATAGGTTTTATAAAACTGATTTTGTACATGTAGTGTATACTCCATCGCGTACATAGAAACAGCCGAATATTTTATGGTCTACACAATTTATTCTACTAAATAAAGGAATACGTGTCTCCTTATTTTGAATGAGCTGGCACAGCTTCAGTTAAGCCTAAGAGTAGTATAACATTTTAATAATTCATCGAAAATTTTTTCAAATTATTATCTTCATGCAATATATTAGTGAATATAATCGACCTTTAAAATAAGTATAATTTCAGGAATTCTTTCATTCATTCATCAAATCGTTTACAGGATAAAAATGTTTTTTAATAAATTTATTATTTAAACAATGCACACTACTCGTAGAAAGAAGAAACGAGCTCGACGCGAGCCAGGCAATAATAAATTCGCAGACGCTTTTAAAGAGCTCTCAGCGTCGGCACAACACGAGGATTCTGATTGATTCCCGCGCATATAATATCACTCTGCAAGATACAGAGCAGTTGAAAATCGCGCAGGTAACTTCTCGACCGTCGGTCGATAATCTGCTCTCCGATCTTCCCTCCGTCCGCCAAGGCATATATACGTGCATCGAGCGCGCATCTGAAAACAAACTATCCGTGTGAGCATAAGCGCTGATCAGTTTCGCGGCTGCCGCACTCTTGGCTCGGAAGCTCGCCACAATAATTTCGGTCTGCGAAACACCGACCTTGCGCGTCGACGCACACGCGTACACGCGCGCGCGCGCACACACACGCACACACAGACGAGCCGTTGTTTGGCCCAACTTTTTAAATAAATCGACTATAGAGCGTCTGGTCAGTAACGTGTCGCCGGTTCATCGGTGCAGACGCGTTTCTCTCACCCTCCGGACGATTCGCCTCCTCGTTTCCAGTCCCTTTCTCCGGTATATAATAGTTTCTTCGGGGATACGTGCACACGAGTGAATACAAGCGGAACAGAAGCAGTTGGAAGTGAAAGAAGAGGATATCGGCTGCTAAGGCGGACACAGCACGCGGTAAGACTCCGTCTGATTACGAGGGAAGTTTCGAGGGAGGCTCGCAAAGCATTAACCGCTCGTTCGCCGGGTATCTTTATATAACGCGATATGGCGTCAGAGGGATAAAAATAGGTATAGCGTAGTGCATCGGCCAAGTTGAGCGCAGAGTTTGCTTATTAGCACTTCTTTGCTTCGCCGCTTCCTATACACGTATCGAACTTTGGATTTTTCAGCGGATTTATACATATATAAATATATATGTATGTGTGCATAGATTGTATATGCAGAGCGCTACGCGCGAAATTCGTTTCCGAGGGAGAATCGAGTTTGAAGCGCGTTTTTCACGTGCAGCTGCGCGCAAGTTCGCCGAAGACAAAGCAATCAAAGAGAATTTGCGAGTCATTGTGCAGCGCAACAAATGGCTTCCGGGCATTTGTTCACAAATCGAATAGAGACGGGGTATATCGTTTCTCAAACTTTTCCGATGCGAAATAAGAAAAATTCGGAAGAGAGAACAATTGCAAGCTCTCGCGCAGTGGGTGCAGCGCATGGAATACACCTATATACCGATGCTATTTACGTTATTACACACATGCTTCTCCCTGCGAGGCGGAATTCCGAGGAAAAAGTCCGGTGTATCGAGCTCGCCTTTTTTCTCTTCTTATATTTTTAGTTTTATTTTTCGCTCGCCCCGCACGGCCCGCGAGGCGAAATAATTCGCAGGTATACCGAGCAACGCTAGAGACGAGTCCTTAGATTTTCTTTGAAAGCTATTTCTGTCCTCGGACGATAGTGCGCCGCCGGTTTGTCTTGAAGAAAATTATTTTAGTCGAGGAATTACTTCCCCTCGAATTACCGGGGACTACGCAGCAGCCGAATAAGACGGCGCTCTCGGGGGTTTATAACAGTTTAGGTGTACATAGCCGTGTGGCGAGATGCGCTGCCTCTCCGCAACAAAAGACGATTTGTTCAAGTTGACCTCCGCGGCAAAGCGAAAGCTGCGCCGAGAGAGATCATTTGCTAATCCAGGCGTATATGCGAGAAAGAGAGAGCGAGTCGAGCGTCGAGTGCTATTTATAATCCCCGAAGGAACTTGGCCGAGAAAGAGCACGTGGCTTACGCGAGGATTTACACGTGTACCTTATATTGTCGACATTATATGCGCCGCCGCTCTCCGTCTCTCGATGAGTTTGCATGCCTTTCCGTTTGTTTTCATCATTTCGCTTTCTTCCAACCGAGCTACTTTGTTATGCTAATGGGCTAACGTAAGCTATATGCTCCCTTATACGCACGCTTCCAAAATGCCTGCATCGGTGCGCCTTTCAGCTACTTTTCCCGCACGCGGTAGAATGTTTTCGATATAGTTACTGCCACTTCTTTGCGATTCGTTGCGTCGTAATTTATTTGTTTAATGTGCCAATAAGCAATTTTTATGTTTTAATGCTTATACTTGCAAACGAAAAATTAATTTGATGGAAAGTGCGTGTCTCTATATCGATAAATTAAAAGCAGCTTTTTTCAAGTAAACACACACAATCGAAGATTGCGTTTTTCTTTGGGTAAAGAAAACTATTGTATGTGCGAATTGTGTCGAGATTGGAATATTGGAGATATCACTTTCCATACGTGATTTTGGTGGAGATCTTTTCTCTTGCATGCTTTTCTAGATATGCGCTCGATCTCCGGATGAAACTGAAATTGAAAAACTTTGAGTCGTATGCGCTCCGACTGCACTTTGAGAGCCGTTGATCCTATAGTTTATTTGAAATTATCTTTAAGTTTATCGAAACTGCAATGTTACGAAATCTTTGGATAAGTGTAGCTTCCAACTACGATTGCTCAGCTTCCGTGAATTTTCGTAATTGATATTTAAAGACATTCTCAACAATAGCAACTTTGGTCGGCGATTGATTTATTTTTATTTTTTATCTTCATCAAAAGTAGCCTCTCGCAGATATTGAATCTTCGTACCAGCGTTTTATCGGGAATAAGATTAAATCAAATAATCACGAACGAAACTTGAGATAAATGAATATTTTGCAAGAATGTATTGTGTAATGTAATACAGGGAAAAATTGATTGGATCCTGAACGAGCACGATTATCAAGATGCCGTACGCAGCTGCCGAAAGTTGGCACCACAATAATCTCGGAACGAGGCAAAGATTTCCTCTCGCGCGGCCAAAAGCATAGAGAGCCAGTGTCGCAACGGAAGAAGCTTCCGCAGTATCGTACACGCCCGCCGGCTCTCTTTTTCGCTTGATAGAGCGAAATTTATTTCCGCAGAGGGAGAAAAGAGAAAGAAATGGAGAAACAAATGCAGTCCTGGTCACGAAGACGCCAGTCGTTTTAGCATATTGGGTCGGTGCGATGGATTAAAGCGTTCTCCGCGCGCTCGATCACCATCATTCCGTAGACTTGCAAACGAGCTTGTACAATTCTAATGATTCGTGTAAACTTGCTGGTAGTCTTGAAAAACTCGGCTTAAAACTTTGAGCCCCGTACAAAGACGCGTTGTTTAGAAACCAAGAAATGCACTGTAGACGTTGAAAAAAATCATTTTTATTAAGCATGTAAACATTGTGAATTCGTATATCAATCTAGGCTTACTATATAATGCTTCCGCTGTAGAATTAAAAATCTTATACATGGTAAAGCTGCAGTGCTATTTAAATTTTATACTGAATTTTTTAAATAGAATTTACTTTGCACTTGCGGCAAGTCGTGCTTCAACATTACATAAAGTTTTTCTTGGTATACCCTAAGAATAAAGTGTGGCCGTAATTACACTCAATTAAACAACTCGATTACAACTACAAGCATACACATAACAGTTAAAATCTACTTGCGCATACATTGCCAGTTTAACAATCTTCATCGCATGCGTGATATGTGCAATCGCGAGAAATCCAGTAGCGTAATATTTGGATAACGATATAATAAGCGGAGAGCATTTGTCCTGGTTGGCCTGATTAAATTTACAGAATATACATATATATATATCCGAGTGGCTCACGGATTTGCGTCCCTTAAGCTTCTGCGTAATAATTCACGGCGGACATCGGCAAAACTCTAATTTACTTTTCCAGACACGCGTTTGCAGCAAGCGTTTTATCGTCCTCGTATATACCGCGCTCGTTTAGCGGAGACCGGTCTCCAATAACGTCGCGCTCGTTGCTCATATCTCAGGGTGACTTTGGCCAAAAGGAATTTTTTAAATCTCGCCTTTGTCAGAGATACATAAGGCTAACGACGCGTTCTTTTCTTTCTTCGCGATGTTTCTACATATTTTCTCTCCTTCTCTCCCCCTGCCCCCCCCCCCACTCCCCTCAGCTTTCATTAACTCGAGATTCGGCCTTTGAATTTATATGCATGAGATTCTTCTTTTTTCTGCAAACACCACTTTGTTGTGTTTCTCGTGTTTCGCGGGAGCTTTTTCAATAATTTTTTGCCAATCTCGGGAATAATGCCAGAAACGACGTTCTTTCATTCTCCGCGATGCGTCCTCAGCGCGACTCGGAAGCGTTTCAGCATGTCGAAAATCCGGTGATTTTCCAAAGGAAACTTCGAAGTGCAAAATTATTGACCATTATTGCCTCACAGTCTTAAGCGATAAAATCCTCATTCGAATCGTTAAATTTTTTGCAATTTCTTCAAGTTAAACGATCTAATGAAAATAAGCGCTCGAGCTAGGATGTCATAGCGATGTTGTTTATTAGACGATACAATTGTCTTCTATTAAGAGGGGATCAGAGATAATTAACAACTCAAACTTTGCGACATAATTCCTTTACAACTAATAATATAAAATTAAATTACAACAAGCATAGCGATAAACTTATTCTCGGTTATGTAATTATCTATCATTTTATAAATTCTTTAACGTAACTTTTGCACACAATTCTATTTATTTTTTTGTCAAAGCTGACTAGTTACTTTTGCATATGCTAGATTATGACACGAAATTTAAATTTTTATTTAATCCTCAGGAACAAGGAAAGACTCCGCGAAATTTGTGAACATGTAGAATAGTCCAATTAGCCCATTTGAATTCCACATGCGAATGAGTGCAAGGTACGACGACTTGTAGAGGTAGAGAGTCTGTATTTGGATCGTTTTTGAGCTACGACATAGAACGGGCAAAATGGTCGATGGAAAGTTTAGTTGGGTTAACGTATTAGCTACGGGACCTTACTACGGGATAAGCATTAAATTTTATTAAGAGAGTCGGTACAGTAGTCGGTAAATTATTTTCCAAATGTATACTCAACAAAGTTAGCCCCCGCTTGTAAATCATTTTGGAAGTAATTTATGCTTCCAAAGCTCGTATGTAGAATAATAAATAGAGCGTCAGCGCTTCCACTTAAATTCACATCCACATGCATTGAATAAATAAACGCGTTCGCGCTATGATAATGGATTAAAAAAAAAAAAATATTCAAATCACGGCTGGAGCGGCAAAAATAAACCAGATTTTTTTTGTTGTCCCGCTCAGAGACTAGAGGCAAACCCGAAAGAGCGCAGAAATACATGTATATTCGCATTTGCACAGTATCCCGAGCTAATTTTGTTCGGGTCCGCGACGAGCGTTGTATACACGCGGATAGAATGCAGCGCTCGCGTATACGTGACTTATTCAACGTTCGTGTTCGATTCATGCTCTCCGTATCGCGCTCCATACTCGATTTATGCATTCTGAATTCACTCGGGTCCGTGCTTTCGGAAAAGCGGGAAAACGCATATGAATTTCATTTAATCGCAGAGCCGCGGCGTTACACGCCCTCCGATTTCCCCTACTTCCCTACCCTCGCGCGCTCGCTCGCTCTATGTATAATATACATATAGGGATCCATTATTTCGCTGAAGCGGGGGGTCGGGTCGGGTCGGCTCGATTTAATTTATAGCGGAATTTTTAATTTTCTTTACAAGCGCATAATCAGCTCATGCGAAAATAGTAAAAAGTATAGCTAATGTCGAGATAGCGCGGCGGCGTATAAATTTCGTAAACGCACTCTCGCGCACGCAAGAGCTGTTTATTATTATAATCTCAATGCTCCGGGACCTCTTTCATTTCGCGCAGATAAACAACGAGAAAAACTTTTTATTATGCTCCTTCTTTCTGCGCGCGTGTATGCGCACATGCAGAGAGCCAGGCACACGAGTGGATGTAAGCAAAAAAGACGACTCGGCGTCGTCGGGAGAAGAGAAGAGACGAGAAGAGACGAGAAGAGAAGCGACGAAACTCGTCGGCAATAAAATTTTCAATGTCAATTCCGGCAACTCCTCTCGTCCAACAAAAAGTATACGGATGCAAACGCAGGCGTGTGCACACATTCGACGAGTACATTTGAAACTGTACCTTATTCTCTCTCTCTCTCTCTCTCTCTCTCTCTCTCTCTCTCTCTCTCTCTCTCTCTCTCTCATACCTCTGGGCGTAAAAACAAGACGTTCAGAAAGGATATAAAAAGCGTGAGCGATATTTCCGAGCGATGAAGAAATTTTGAGAAAAATTTCGAAAAACCGTGTCCCCACGCACCGTCGATAGTGTTTGTTTCTGTCCAAGCGGTGCTCGCAAAGTTCCGTCGAGAAATAAAACTTTTCTTGGAAACAGCGTCGTTTTTATAGCCACACGCAGTTAATTACCTTACCTAATATACGTTAAAAAAACACCGGCTCAAGTTTTCCACGCTTAATATTGACAGCTCAACGTTTTTCCCGCGCGGAGCGTCGAGCAACGCGACTCATCGAGCCGAAAGCGATTCGTTTTTATCGGGTCACTATCGTCAATAATACTAAATGGTTAATATTCACAAAGCTATAGGTATACTTGCCGTGAGAAACTCCGCAGCTGCAGACGTGGATAATGAAAAGCTTGCTGCTTCTCAATTTATCAGCTTTATCGCTGCCGAGCTTTCTTGAGATGCGCGAAAGATTTCGTTGCCGAGCTTGCGAATAGAGGGATTTATCAGCTTTGTATACAGAAGAGCTTTTGAATACGAGAAGATACGTTGTGGAAACGCGACTAATATTCGTAATTTTCGCTGAATCGAATGGATCGCCATGGACGAAAAATAGCTGCGGGAATGATTATCAGTTAAAAATTCGCAAATTTCGGGCCATGAACATAAGAGACGGAAAAATAAATCCCTTAAACATCAGAATCATTTTACAGTTATTTAAAATTTATGAATACACGATAATGATAACCAGCGCGGTTTCTTGTCACTTAATTTTTGTAAAACGTCACACGCAAACGAGTTATTTTTTCATCGTCTACGTTATGGCGCGAAATTTAAATTTTTATAACTGACCTTCAAACCAGCTGAGCAATCAAACGACTAGTCATATAAGTACATAGTTGCAGTAAAATTAAAAAGATAAGCTAAAACTGTGAATATAAATAACCAAAAAAAGTGATTAATGACTCTGAATCATCCGACAATAGAAAGAGACGTTTTTTCTCGGTAGTCGTGCACATATCTGTACAGTCATCGCGTACGTGCGACGAGAGATCGACCTAACTCGACGGCAACAGCTTGGCTGTGAAGTTTACAATTTTTTCCCCCTTAAGAACAAGAACAGGCGCGAGAAATTCAACATGTAAATAAATTAGTGCAAAACGAAGAGTGGAGCGCGCGAGTCCGTCAAGCTTGTCGGATTATAATAAATAAAGTTTTGCCGAGTTGAGGACAAGCCAAGGTCCGCAACAGCTTTCTCTGTCTCTTTGTATCTTCTCTTTGTGTACACATCAGTTTTTGCGGATGTTGACTTTCGGAGAAATAGGACAAAAATGAAATATTGTATGTTTTCCCTCATAAATAATAGATTATATGAACACTTTTAAAATTCGGCGTTATCTTTAGCAGATTATGACTATATAACTCTCAATTTTGGTTTCACTACATCTAATCCAGTCATGACCTTTTTACAGCGAGATCATATTGTTACTGCATAATTACAATTGCACGTGCAGTAGACTATCACTAATTATATTTGCTGTTACTTATTGCAATCCTCAGCAGGAGCTGACGGATTACGATATGAGTTTGGATTATTGAATTCCTCTTCGGGTGAGAGAAAAATCAGCCGACTGACGTTGGAGTATCAATCTACTGAGCGAATGTCTTATCTCATTTCAATGAACCCGACAAGCTTACTTTTCTAAAAAATGTTGTATGACTTTACACATGAGAAAGAGACACGTGTATCACTGATAATGGCATATTCATTCCTGTAATATTTGATAACTAATTATTTTAACAATATTAAAATTAGTATACTTCGGGTACTTACGTTCAAATATAAAGTTGATCATAACTTATTCTTTTATAAAACTTTAATAGATGACCGATTTAAGAGGGAGAAAAAAATCGCTAACACGAAATATAAATAGGCGCGGAAATCCCAAGCATATAAATCAGGTCTTTTCAAAACCTTCTCAACCCTTTCCACTCTCGCTGTTTCCCACTTCTTTGCCGAAGGAACTACTATATTCGCTCGTCTGTGTCCGTTTGCATTGCAATTTGCATTGCAAAATGCCTGAAATTACAACAACAGTCTCACATAACTGGCAGAATATGGAATTGAGAGCTTGCAGAGCTTTTTCTTCCTTGTGAACAATTCAAATAATTTACTGAAATAAATTATCTACTCTAGTTGATCGACGTACCAGCGACATAGGAGATCGACATCGCGTCATCGTGAGTCAGGTCTAGACACTATAGTAGACACGATAGTAGACTGTTTTTGGCATGATTCGATGATTTTTGCTTGAGTTCGACAAAAAAACGACAAAATTAGGTGACCAGACGGCGCGTCATCGTCGTTGTCGCTAAGTTACGTCAGTGGCAACGAATAGGTATTAGGCCCGACGAAAATGAGTTTTCTCGCCGAGAGAGCCGAGTTGAATGCAGTGGCGACCGCTTAAACTTTACCATTGTCTAATTATAGACACGGAAGAGTAGTTTCAGTTCGCGTGATCTTGGCTTTAGCCGTTCGTCTTCTTCTTATTCTTATTCTGTTGCTGTCGCTGTGTTGCTACTACTGGTTGTCGATCCGCACAGTTGCAATTGTTGCGAAGATTGGTTGAAGTAGTATTGACATTCTTAAGCGCCAGATGAACGTTTTGAACTGCATAGTATACGATTTTGAACAATAAAGATGTTTATATCAAGTATTATTATTGTCCAATTTTTTATTGCTAAGAATATAAACATTGCCCATGCATTATTCAATAGACGTATATATAAATCATACGCTCGACTCGTTCGTCTAAAGTTTGTAGACAGACAAAAATAGAGTTCATCTATTGTTTGGCTGTATAGGTGTCGGGCGTGTCAACATTAGCGGCATCACACGGCAAGAAGCCGCAATATTTTTCACAAAACTCTTCCCGTTCAAAGAGTACATGTTTATACTCGTGCAAATTCTCGTGCCGCTTTTAACTTTATTTCCAGACGTACCACTTACAAGTTTATGTAGCACACGAGCTAACGATTGCGCAATTTGTATTGCTCGACCAGTTAACATTGCTTCTTTTTTGAGCTGAAAAAGGAAATACTCGATGGAGTAATAAATTACTGCCGACTAGATGAAAAAAAAAAAGAAAACAAGATATATATTTTCGCTAAATTAAGCCGGAAACACTTTTTCCTCGGAAAAGAAATTCCTTTGCGCAGAATCCATCAAGAAATCAGAAGGTTGTTAGTGATTAAGTGCATCTATTAACTACCGGAGCGCGATATTTATTTTCCGCTTCTTTTTTCCTCATCTCTTCGTGAAACTTGCGTCGTCCAGGATTTCACCTTAGAGCGTTCTTAAGTAAATCGAATTTCGCGAAAGGATCGTCGCTCTGGAGTGAGGAGTTCTGGCAGTTCGGTAATTAATTACATGCCTCTTATCCAGATATACTCATCCCTCTTATAGTCTAGTGCTTCTCTGGCGCTGCGCTGCCAAGCTCGAGCTTATTTTCTTCAGAGTGGCCTCAGCAATGCCTGAATAGAACTGCTGAGTAACAATTGCGTGCACGATAACAGTAGAGTAACCATTGCAGGCATTCAAAGAGGCTTTTCTTCAGAACTGCATGTACTTGTATCAACATTTCCTTCCACATTTTTCAAATAACTGTAGGAGCTTTACAACGAAAACCGTTACTTTTTTTATAAATTCACTGGCACTTAACCTTAAGAAGCGAGTTACGCTCATGCGTAGAATCGAGCAGGATGATCTATCAGCATAGTATATGCAGTTTTATAGCTTTGCAACTTGCACTAACTTGCAACAAACACATAAATACGCACACATATTCGCACATGCGATTTTTCAAGTCTCCCCTGATTTCAACTTCTAACAGCTTTAAGCGCACTTCTAGAGTGATTTGACAAACTATGACAAGCTTACCTCTTTGAGGAAGCAATACAACAAATTTGCTTCTATATGGAGTAAATAATTTAAAGAAATTTAAGTTTCAAGTTAAGGTTCCACTCTAAATCATAAAAATATAATAAGCACAATATATTGAAATTTACAAAAATTAAATCAACTGCTTTGTCGTCAATCGCATTGTGACTCGAACTTTAAATTTTTAATTTAATTTAAAACGAGTACGCATTTCCAAAACCTTTTACAATTAAAATGAATGGCCGCCTGACTAAAAACAAAAAAATTTGGTGAGCAAAATCACCGCAGGCAAGGAATCCGATATTTCTTCGTTGGTTTTTTTGGTTCACAGGAGAAAAAAAATAGAGTATAGAGCGTCGAAAAATACAGTAGCTCTCCGCGCGAATTCAAAAAAGGCCTCTCCTGTACGCAAGAGTACAAGGACGTTTTTCTTTTTTATTTTTTGTTTTATTTTTTTTTCTTTTTTTCGCTTCTTGTTTTGTTTCACTCGCGACGACAGAACAATCGGGTGCGAGGAGGGGTTGGGAATATCGGTTGATCGTTGGAAAAAGAGCTCGGGAAATGGATTTTTTGCCAGCTTTAATTGCCCTTAACGGCGCCCCGAGTAATCCGGCGCTCGCGTCCGGATATTGCGCGTCGATACCATCAATTGAAATGCAAACACGCGCGAGGGAATATAGGCAAAGCAAGAGGGTCGAATTTTCCCTAAAATATACGTCGATATCGAAATCCTCCTTTTTCGCTTTTCATAAAGTTCAAAGCGCAGCGTCCTACTAGCGCGAATTCAAAATTCCGTAACGAACGCGGAGAGCGACGTTATCTGTGGGACAGGCGACGATTAGCGCGAGTATATGCACAGCTGCTGTCTCAACACAATGCCGCAAGTATAGTTGCGTCCCACCGCCAAGTGACAGATAGCATTCGGCTTTCCCTGCGCTAATAAACACACCAGAGGTGTTTCCTCTCTCGCACTCCCCCCCCCCCCTCCTCTCTGACTCTGTCTATGTTTATATATCACGAGAATCTGCATATATACAGTGAGCTCTAAGCCTTGGCATTATATGTAGAGACGACGGTTACGATGTACGCGAGGAAAATTTTCCGTTGTAAACTCGAGCTTTTCTCTTCGCAAACACGAGGCTGCATATATCTGTTGTTGGAATTTCTTCTTACGGCATCGCGCACGTGTGATCAAGATGTAGAGATTGGCTTATCAAAGTCATGCTTGGATTGGGCTCTGGGCCAGCGTACGTTTTTGAGGATCTGTCGAGCAATTTTGATGGCAATGACGTTATTTAGAGAGGAATTTTTCGTTATCACGATCTGGATCGAAATGAACTGGTATTGTGGTAAAGCTTAATTCCACCAAAGCTAATTATTTTTTCTTGTAGAGCAAAATTCTGTAATATACATTTTCTATTTAGTACATCTAAGTGAAATTCAATATAATTATGTAGAAAGGATAAATTGATTTGAAGCAAGTACGAATGCTATTTTTAACAATCCAAGCGCTCGTGGGCTATAAACCGAATGAGAATAATTTTATTAAATTTTATTACCCCAACTGCTAGATAATTAATTGTTTTTGTTGAATGTGCCAATTGAGTGGAAACACTTTCGTCCAAAATCGATATGAGCAGCGGTTTGAAAGTAACTACATTTATACTCGTATATATTGTCATATATATCAATTATTGACAATGCAGTATATTCACTTAAAGTAAAATGAAATTTCCATCCATAACAAAGTAATAGTCATTTTATGATAAAATATTTGTCGATATCAATCTAAAATTTTTTTTAAACAATAGAGGCTATTATTAAAAGTCGTTTAATTATTTTTTACATTATTTTTGATAAACAGTGTTAAAAATTTCATAGTTTTCCTCAAACAACAATAATTACTCACGAACTCATGTACGTCAATGGTGTATATATCTTCTAGATTTTATCGTCGCTTTCAAGATAAGATAATTTAGTCTCGTGCCGTGAAGTGCATTACATTTCTTTTGATAGTGACTCACTGAATATCACTGCATAAAATTTCTAAATTATAGAACAACTGATTTTTGATGCGGAAAAAACCGACAACGTTATATAACCGTTATATTAGACCATGATTAGCATTTCTTTTACTCCACACTCTTTTCCGGTAGAAAATTAGCTGTTTCTGTTGCTTTACCATACGGTCGATTAATGGCAGTATAGAATGCGTTTAATAAGTTAACAATGTCAATGCAACGTTTTTGACTTAATTAAATTAACGATACAGCGGATGTTAACACAGGTTATACACAAGCTGCTATTACCAATTTGCCGAGTGCGGATAGCTTCCTCAGCAATTATCCATTAAACTAAATATAGAAAAGCTTACACATTATAGCCAAAATCTAGATTTTACTGCATGAACTTTTAAAGGAGAACGCCTTGGCGGTGGCCTGCTGAATCAAGTCGGTGGAGCCCAATTCAATATTTACCGAATAATATACGGTCCGACAGCGCGTGGAGATAAAGTCGACTATACACGGCTTCGCCAATATTGACATTCACTATGAGAAATATTTCTGTAGCAATAATGTTGACTCCCTGCAATAATATATCGAATGCCCTTATTATTCTTATAAGTAATACCGAAAATTTGGGTCGTAGTTCTGAAAACAAAACACGAGCCCGAACTAACGGTGAGCCACCCAAGCCAACCCCCTTGGAGCCGCACTTTTCACAACAAAGACCGCAGAATCAGCAAAAAATAAAAGTAATGAAATTAAAATAATTGCAGGACATTTCGGCACCCAGAGACTGTGCATAATACTCGGAGAAACACGCTTTCAGCTACAAATTTAAAGCTCATCGCACATTGACAACAGGCGCGCACCCACACACGCAGACAGGGACACATCGACTTATCGTTCGCGTCATTATCACCTCGAAGGTACACACGTCGCGGTGTATCGCGCGTGTCCAGCGTGCTCAGCAAACGGAATTGACGCAAGCATCAGCGAGTGCGGGCACTTAGTGAACGGCGACGGCGGCGGCAGCAGCAGCGGCGGCTCAAAAGATCGCACGGCCAATAAGCTGCGCGGCGCGCCAACGGCTACTTAGTGTATCGGTTGACAATCGCCCGTCGCGCGCATATACGAACTTGACGGGCTTTCCCTCGGGCTGACCGACATCAGTCGACAGCTTATTGTTATACCGAGAGCTACGCGCTCATTCTTGTGTTGTTGTGTACTGCATTTTCCGCTCCTGGCGGCTCTACGCTTGCTACACTCGTGTTTACATACAGACAGAGCGACGAGATTGTCGTCGTCCTCGTCATGGCGGAGCGTGCAGGCAATGACACCGACTCCCGTGAGTGTATATATCTGTGTATTTTATTAATGTACACGTGTTTACGTATTTCATACGTATACGTCAACGTCGTAACTCGTACATGGAGATGAATTATTTCTTTTAGATGTGTTGCAAGGCGATACCATGTACACGTTTCACTCGATAGCACGTTATAGCTTATCTCGTTTACCTCAAACTTGAAAATATTCAGCAGTAGGTTCTTGAACTACTTTTACAGAAATACGTTTACTGCTATTTTAAGAAACGAGAAACTTTTTTTCTACACCCACACGAATGTTGTGAATACGAACTTTTCTTCATTTTTTCTAACTTGCCGTCAAATACAGGATATATGAACAACAAAAATTGCTTGAAAATTTGCAGTGGTTTCATTAAAAATATATCGCCTAAATTTTAGCAATTTCTTACCTGAATGTTTTGCTCCCACCATGTTGTGATCATCTATTTTGAGTCATCTGATTGGTCGTTCGTTTCAGCGCGCGCACGTCGGTACATTTCAAAATCGCGATGTTGTTTCATTTGAGTCTAAAATTTTAAAATAACTCTAATGAGTATGGTTTAACAATTAAATATTTAATTAATTATGAATCGCTTAAAAGATTCTATCCATCACTTAGGAAGTATCAGAATAATGCTGTGGATGAGTTTATTGATTGATTGGTGTGACCTACACAAGTAATAGATTATAAGCGTACGTTGGCGCATACGTTTCGAAGCATATGCAGCAAAATTGTATTTGAAGGTAAACTTTGAAAATTGATGTCTATTATATCCGAAGCGTCGCCGCAATGAGGCTCATCTCTTTTTTAAAATAAGAAAAAAGATATACTGAATTCATCTATAGATCAAATAATTTAATCATTACAACAACAAAAATTTCAATTTATTAATGCAATCTTTGATCAGCTTTTGACATCAAAAAATAAAAATCGACAGCGCATTTAGAGTCGCTAGTAGAAAATAAATTTTAAACGTTTTGCCAAAGCTCATTAAAAATTCATTCAAATCATCACGTTCAGAATAGTTCGTCTTCAAAATTATGCTCTTTCGGTGTAAAAGATTTGATTGGATTGCCGACAATATAGAGCTTACTAAATTGCGCTGGTGCATGATTGTAGAACACTTGTAATGCACAGAGCATCGCTATCTCTTCGCGCAAATTATTGCACGTATACTTGTAAGCAGCAACTGCAGCTACTCTAATAATCGATACGTGAATGCGTCATGTGACCTTTACCGACTCGCTAGTGTTATATATATATACACGTACGCGTTTTACACGGATACGTTCTGTTGTATTACAGTATAAGTATTATTTTTTAGGGGCAAACTTTGTTCACTGGATTTAGTCACGTATCGTTGGGTTCTACGCTGCTATAATACTTACAAAATATTATAAAATAAGCCGTAAATTTTTCAACGGACAATAACCCGATCGATGCCGAGATATCGAGTCCAATACGTTGCACACGATTAAGGCTCACGCGAAAAATTTTAAAATAAGTTTTCAAAAATCCATACAATTTTTATGGTACACAGTAAATGGTTTTCAATTTCCTATTTTTTGTGCGTCAGAAAAGATGTGTAAGAAAGGAAAAAGTATAGCTTTTTAGATTCTGGGATATACGTGGCGAAATTTATCATTGCGATAATTTTTGTCCAATCACAAAAACTGTTACATTCCTCATTTTCTGTAAACATATTAGTCGTTCTACATTGAGGAGACGGAAAAATCTTGGTATAGTCCGTTATCATTGACCGACAATTATTAAGTTTTGCGAAATTGGTTTACTGCCTCTTACATCCGATATCTTAATTATTACACTACAGTCTACGCGACATACGAGCATCAGCAAACCCGTTTGTCAACTTGTTAAATTAAAGACAAACGCTTAACACGTACACATGTATACATCTCGTCTTGAACTTCCAGTACTACGCTACTCGTACAATCGCAATGGTTTCATTATACTGAATAATTAATCGCTGTACTTCACGCCAACCTGTTTATGAATCGCGAAAACAATTTTTTTCTGTCTCTACTGCGCGCGCGCGTCCTCTATTTATAGAAAACTCGATCTCTCGGGATTTTACGCGCTGCAATTACAGTGTGGCTTCTCTCGATATTGGCGTCGAATGTATCTGCAAATGTATCGAGGGAGAAAAAGCGCGGATAATTGCAGCCGTTCGCATGATCAATTACAGCGCTCGCGCGAAAAAAAAAACAATCGGATAAGCCTTGAAGACAATTGTCGTGGTTATTTTTAGCCCCAAAGAAGAAGAAGAAGAAGAGTGTAAAAGAGAGCGAAAGAGAGACCACGTGGTATCGGAGAGGGTAAACAAGCTCCACGTGTTACGAATGTGTTTGAAAAACAAGAAGAGGATTTAAAGAAAAGCATTGTAGACATTAGTTATAATATAGGAAAAGATTGCGGTAAATTTTACTGAAGGTTTAAGCTAATTGCTTAAGGGACCACGCTGTCTACTAAATTTTACAAAATAATCTGCAAATCCTGTTGCTGGATTCAATCAAGTTTAAAAGACAATATATTCTACGCTAAACAGATTTCCAGACCGGGCCAAGTGATAAAATTTACTCTGTGCATATTTTCGTAATTTTTCATTGAATTTTCAAATTTCTCCCCAATCAGTTGTTCCCAATGACTCGCGGCACTACCAAGGATTTTCTCCTAACGTCGCATAAGTACGCATAGGTCAATGCCGTACGTTTCTTCATTTTTTTCTCACGCTCGATTCTTTAGGTTATAGTTATTTAAAAATTGCCGCATACTTTCTTACAAAACAAACTAAATTTTCGCCTGTGATCGCAAAGTTTGCTAAAACTTTCTCTTCAAAAAATGTATTTCACCTACTATTTCTCTTGCCGGTGCGAGGTTTCAGAAGCGTATATATAATATACGTTTGGAAAGTCGTGTATATAGGTAGGAGGAATTCTCTCAAGCTACACTACAGCAGGAGCAGTCCAGCGAAAACAAGTATCGAGTGTATCCAGACTAATTGTAAGCCAAGTGATTCTCAAGAGCATCTGGCCTGAAGTTTCCCGTAAAACGGTGCCGTGCTCTCCTGCGCTCGAGCGGCCGGTGCGTAAATAAAGCACAAAGTGCGCAGTTCTGCGCGCGCGCGAAAGAGACACGCACGTTCCGGAAGACGGTGCGAAAAACGAGGCGCTGCGCAGAGCGGCGGATAAAAAGACGGAGGAACGGGTTTTATTTATAGAAATCGGATCGCAAAAACTCAAGTGACTCGCGCTCGCGTCCTGTTATAAGCGATGCGCGATCGAGTGCGGAGATATCGAAAGGGGATACAGACTCTCGGTAATTACACGTCGCGGCTCCGATTTAGGTGAATAATAACGCCGGCTAATTTTAGCCGATCAGTCCTTTCGACGAGCAAAAGTCCGGCTATTTATAAAATTCGAAAGCCAACGCGTATCCGACATAAAATGCATATACGCGCGCCGGACTTGCAAATCCAGCGCGCGATGCGAGAGACGAGTAGCCGCCAATGCATGCAGCGCGCACGCAGCTGTGTCGAGCGCATTAACACCTCGAGGCAGTTGGTACGCAGGCGCGCATTGGCCGAAGGCGCACTCGTCGCTGAATCTAATCGATCATCTGCAGGCCACCAGTCGTAATTCACTCGAAAGAGAGAGAGAGAGAGAGAGAGAGAGACTCCGAGGAGTTAATGACCCTCCCTAGGCGCGGTCATTGCCGTAGCAGCTGCTGACGAGAGGCTCCTGTTGTGTCCTATACAAGGAAAAACCCAGCTCGCCTCTCGACTCCGACGTGTCGTCTTGGCGCGGATTGATTTCTCCCTAGGAGACAAAAAGCTTAGACGCACAGATTTCGGCTAGCAGGCGTTCGATCGATGTCTATCGCAACGAGTCTAAGGCAATGAAAGTGTGATAAACGTCCGGGTGAATTATTGTCAGGTTTGCATTTATTTTTATGATAATGGATTAGTCATGCTGCATTATTCAGCGCTGAGCTGCTGTTTCTCGCATGTTTTTTCTTTTTGTTTTTTGTTGTTCTTTTTTTTTTAATAATGAACAATCAAAATGATTGATTTCCCTGGACACGGAAGGTGTGCGCTAATTTAGGAGAATTCCAGCTTCGAACATTTATCACAGAGTCGTTAGGCCGAAGTTGGCGATTATTTTGCAAGATTCGATATAATGAATATGCGCTTCTGATTTTCTTCTTCGATTGTTAATTTTCATTGTTACGGCCGTTAGTCTGAATCAATCGCGAGCTCGATGAGAAGGAACATACACGTAAACACGTCGGCTAACTGCATGGAAAAAAACACTGCGACGAAGGCTAAGCTCACAGAACAAAGTTGATAATCTTAATTGGTAAAAATAATTCCAAGCCGTGCTCAAGAATAATGTTAAATTTTAAGAAATGCTGCATTGCGCAATAATCCTTTAGTAACAAGAAGTTTTCTCGCCAGGCACTCACATGATGAATGCGGCAAAGTCGGCGCATAACTTTTACATAATACCAAACGTGGTCTGCGTTAAAAAAAAAAAAAAAGAAGAAGAAGAAGAAACTTGCGACTGTCTCGTCGCGTTGGCCGATCGACGCGATTTTTCAGCGACTGACCCGTGTTTGCTTTCGCGTGAAATTGCACGTTTTGAGCTTTGTGCTCCGGTCCGGTTAAACTTGAAGCCTTTTGCACCCGCTTCTCGTCACGCGCGCTTGCATACGTACATTCAGACACACATACGCGCACGCACGCACACACATTTGCGTGGCTCAGTTAATTAATCGTGCGGGATTAACCGCTTTGATTAATTAACGGGTGGATTCGGCAATTAATTACCCGGTGGGGGGAAAGAGCGAGCGAGAGAGAGAGAGAGGGAGAGCTTAACGTCGAAAGTTTCGCTGTGCGCGATGCTAATTTCGCAAATACGATTACCGTCATTTCAATTTCTCGTTTACACGCTACGCTGGGGGGAAGCGAGAGAGCCACACCGGCATAATTGAATCCCCCGCCTGCAAGCCTCACGCATTTGAATAAGCTCGTATAATTTTTGCCAGTTAGAATGCCTTGTTTCGACGCTTTTTCGCGTGTACGACAATATTGGTACTGTAATTCCAGGCTTTGGATGTACGCTATGCAACGCGGAAAACTCTCGTCGACACTCGATCACTAAGAAACTCGGCGTTTCTTGCCTATAGCTGATCGCTTGCATAATCGGAGAGGTTTTTAAATAGCGTATACGGTACGCATGAGGGAGGGAGAGCATTTTACGGGAGGGAGATAATTTTAGAGAAGCATCCGAAAGAATTGTCTGCCTCACTCAAGAAGACATGCTTTATTTTACGAGCTTTCAAAAACTAGCACATATGGGGAATTTTTTTTTAAATCGGCACTTAGAGGGGTCAAAAAATGGTCGATTTTCAGAAGGGGAGCACACCTCCCAAGTGCGGTTTTTCTTGTTCTTTATGTCATATAGAACATAAAAAATTTGGGGTACCACGGATTTGAGCTTTGTAACAAGGTTTTACAAGCGCTTGAATTTTTAACATTTTGAAATAATTGAGCTTCTTACGCCAAAAAGCCAATAACTTCAAATGCTTGTACAACGCATTTGCGGGGCTCAAAAGTGAAATGTCTGAGCATAAAATTGAAGTACAAAAACAGAGCTTTAATTTAAAAAAAAGCCCGATCGGATTGGTTTCTTAGCTTCAAAATGACAAGCATTTGAAAATAATGCAAAAATCTGACGTTAAACTTTGTTGTGAGCGTGTTGTTAAACATGATTTTTTTTCTCGAGAAATATCACCTTAACGAAAAAATGTTGTAGAATAAAAAATGCTTAAAATTACTCAAAGAATACGTATGAATTTTTCCAATTGCACAATTTTTGAAAAATTAAAAAATGGCTCTAAAATTTTTGAAAAAATTCATACGTATTCTTTGAGTAATTTTAAGCATTTTTTATTCTACAACATTTTTTCGATAAGGTGATATTTCTCGAGAAAAAAAATCATGTTTAACAACACGCTCACAACAAAGTTTAACGTCAGATTTTTGCATTATTTTCAAATGCTTTTCATTTTCAAGCTAAAAAACCAATCCGATCGGGCTTTTTTTAAAATTAAAGCTCTGTTTTTGTACTTCAATTTTATGCCCAGACATTTCACTTTTGAGCCCCGCAAATGCGTTGTACAAGCATTTAAAGTTATTGGCTTTTTGGCGTAAGAAGCTCAATTATTTCAAAATATTAAAAATTCAAGCGCTTGTAAAACCTTGTTACAAAGCTCAAATCCGTGGTACCCCAAATTTTTTATGTTCTATATGACATAAAGAACAAGAAAAACCGCACTTGGGAGGTGTGCTCCCCTTCTGAAAATCGACCATTTTTTGACCCCTCTAAGTGCCGATTTAAAAAAAAATTCCCCATATAGCACGAGTAGTTATGGATTCTGTACGAGTTTTTCAGTAGAATGAAGGTTAATGACACTCTGTGGAATGAATCGCAGTCATTTGCAGCAAATAAAATATGTATAACATTTTTTTGATCAACGTATTCATATTTAATATTTTCCGTGTGGGACAAATCCAATAGAGAGACTAATAGCAAGTATTTTTCATACAAGGGTACTGCGTGACTCTTCTACACACGAGACATGACGCATGACCACAGTGACCTACATCCTTCATGTTTCTCTCATTAGCCGCATTGGTCAGACGCATCTCCTGAATTTTCAGACGACTCGCGAAAAAATCACGACTCGACCTACTCCCACGCGGATTTTTTCCGACACCTGTTTGCGCTCTCTCTCTCTCTCTCTCTCTCTCTCTCTCTCTCTCTCACTCTCTAGCTATTTTCAGTCGGTCGTGCGAAGCTCTCCCCTCTTTCGCAACCGCTCGTGTTTATACAGCCGGTAATCGTTCATCAAGCGGTCGCGGTTTTCGCGGTACACCCGGACATTCCGCGAAAGCACTGCGAGCACTGTGTACACATACGTATAGCCTGTACATGTATATACACGTACGTGTACAGAGTGAAGAGAGCGGCTTTGGAAAAAGAATATTGCGGGATCGATAAGTGCGTGTGCGTGTGTACATTCGTGGTTGATAATTTCCGGTGTCGAGCCCGATTGACTGATGAGTTTTCGAATTCGCGCGCGTTTTCCTTGATTAATGATGGCTCGAGATTAGCGGAGATGAGATTTACCTTTGTCCGCCGCTCTTGTCGATGCGTAAATATTGTTGCTGCGAGAATAGAAACTGCGCTGTTATCGAGAATGATCAATCTCTTTTTTGTTGAGTTTTTTTTTAATATTCTAGGGAAGATGGGACGATCATTATTGCGTTAGAATTGATTTACATAACGAGAATGATGACTGTACGACGATGTTGTTGCGTCGCGTGTCGCGCGGAATCACAATTTTTAAACTTGCTTTTCAACTACTTTTCTACCGCGATTGCATCTCGCTGATGTTCGGCGTATAATTGTTGTAATCTAGGAAAACAGTTTATTAAGCATTCATGACTTAACCCATCTATCTCTGAGTAAAAAGGAAGTCTGGTTATTAAAGTCTCGCTGATGTCAGCATCCCAGATTTGTCCCATGTTTAATATTTGGACGTTTAGAAAGTTTGCAATTGTCTCATCAGCGAGACTTTGCCCAGACGTTTGCCAGACTTTGCTCAGACTTGTTTTATTTCTTGAGTCTACTTATATTCAAGTAGGTTAATAATTTATACATTGCATCGATACATATGTACAAGTCATATAACAGAAATAATTATGAGCATTCCAAAATAAGTAAATACAATTTATGCAATTACGTATGCTTCATCGGTATATATTTTTCTTTTAATTGAAATATTTAAAGGATAAATTTTGAAAATTTATTTAAGTTGATTTATATCTTTTTTTACTCCTGCTCTATAGAAAAACGATTGCATTCAGTGTTGAATTTTTTTCCCCAATTTTCTGCATAAAATAACTTTAAATTTGCATAAGTAAAATAGTTTTTACAATATTTTATAATCATAATTAGTTCGAACTATTTCAGCGATTACTTTTTGAGTATTACAGTGTCTTTACTTAAATGTTGTCACGAAAATTCTTGATGAATTTTAAAGTTCATTCAATAGCGCGTCATCACAGCAATTATTTTCCCGAATGCACCCATAAAAAAATGTTCAAATGAATTCATCAAAATAATTCGAAAACTATACCTATAACCCTTTTTAGTCCTAACCAAAATTTACTGTTGTTGCACTGCCTCGCAAGATTTCACAGAAGTTAGTATCTCATAAATTGAATCCCACATTTGCTCTTGACATTTACTTGCAAAGACGGATTATCGTTAAGGGTATGCCCTTAATACACATTTACTTATATAAAATCCACAAGCAGCGTCGTACTATTAATAACTTGATAATTTCCGGAAAATGATCAGGATCAAAAATCCCGTGGTAAACCGGATCCGTGCACCGCAACGAAAAAAAAATATATATATACATCAAAGGTCCGGCGTACGTTTCGAATTCGAGTTGAAATAACGCCTCCTACCAGCCATCAAATTTTCGGGTACATATAAATAGAGGCGCAACGAGACCCAACTCCCAAATAACGATTTTTATCTGTACCTCCGAGACGTTAGACGAGATATTCACGTTGGCCAATTATAATCGCGTATACAAGCTTGTAATATTTATCGAGCTTGCGCATCATCCGCGTATAAATTGCTCTCTCCCCCCTCCCCCCTCTCCTTTTCTCGCGAGTATACAAGACACGTGATAAAAACGTCGAGTGTACACGGCAGCAGTGCACAAGATGCACCTTATCCGGCGAACCGAGAAAGAAGCAACAGCCGCGGCAACGGCGGCGTCGTTAAGAGCGGAATTGTCCAAGTATCCGGTAACGAAAGAGGTTCGTCGACTCGGAATATTTTCCACTGATTGACGTAAAAAGTCTTTGGTATTACGGCTAGTGCGGAAAGGATAGCGGCCACGCAAAAAATCAAGCAATTGCCTTGCATGGCTTAACGATTTGAAATTATTGTCCGGGGGAAATGGATTATTATTAGTTTGCGCAACCCTCTTGCAACAGAGCCATTGCAAATCGAGAGCAGGCTGTGATCCTCATAGCATTTTCCTCTCGATTTTCTTCTCTCTCTCTCTCCTGTACAACACAAGACCCTTGACCCTCCGGCATATCGCGTATCGCGGAGCGCGCGCGCCTCTGCTTCATAGAAACTTCGGGAAGGCTCTGTTTTGCGCTCTCTCCCTCTCTCTGAGCTCTCGTGCATCAGTGGAGAGCAGCAGCGGCAGCGGCACCGCGGAGTCGTACCAGCAACTCACCCATACTCAGCGCTCTCCTCTCGAGCCGACAGAACAGGTCCTCGCTCGGCTACGCGCGGACACGCGCTCGCGGTCGTGCACACGCGTTTTATATACATGTATGTATAATCCTGCTCTCTCGGCACTTCTTCGGCCTTTCTCGAGCTGTGCGTGCGCGCTTCTCTCCGCCGTCCGGGGAATAAAAGGTTAGAGCGTGCAACGCCTCATTTGCTCTTTCTCTCCTCCCTCTCTCTCCCTCCCTCCCGCTCTGCCTCGCTTTACCGCACAACTCAGAGAGTCTGCGCGAACGCCTGCGCGGAGAAGAGGTGAGTCTCGCATGTGTGCGCGTATGCGTGTGTGGTTTGTAGGATCGATGTGACTGTGTATGTGTGAGCGCGCGCGTGTGTGTGGATGTGCGGATATGTGTGTGCTGGATGAGGGTTGACTTGAGAGTAGGACACTGACACTGGGATCTCGATGGGGGATATCGGATTGGGAAATGGATTTTCTCTTTCCTTATAAGGGACTGCTTGATTCGCAAGTGAAGAAAAGAACTTTGTTAAATCTGCATGAAATTCACGCGTCGTCTCTGTAGACAATAAAATAAGATCTTATGCGCAGATTTTAAAAAATTCATTTCTTTACCAAGCTGCATGCTTTGCGCAATCCGAGCTTTCGTGACTCAACTCTCGATGCGCAGCGGTTTTCAAAGTCTTGGGAATCGTTAAGTGGAAGAGATGCTTCTGTCAAACGCATTCAACAAATAAGAATATGCATAATTCAGCAGTTCTTTTGAATTCATGTGAATGGTTGCAGGGTTCGTGTACATCATTACTGTGGTATGTCTTTTAACATATAATTTTATTGATAAACATTTATCTGATAATTTTATTTATTATTATTGTAAATGAGCTATGAAACATTTGCTATAAAAGTTAGATTATTTATCGAATGGGCTTTATGCACTACGCTTTGAATATTATTGTACTTCACCATCGCCGTATTATTATAGAAAACAATTGCGATAATTTTACAAGTTTAAATGCCGAAAAACCCACTATTTTCGTGACAATCAGCCATACTTGAAATGTAATTGAATACTCGAGATTATTCATTTTGCATCATTTACGCTTGAGCGAAATGCGATGGCTGATGAAATTTCGCGTGGAATTTATCTAGACCACGAATGCATTTGTAAACGTCTTGTTAAGATCTGCAAAACTTGGGATATACATACACACGAGAGTGAGATGCGCATAATGAACAATGTGATTTATGTAGTCTAATAAAGCACTACCCATCGCCATTAGGAGTAACAAGAAAAATTCTTAACCTACTTGAGCGAGAGAAAAGTTCAAAAAAATGCGATTCGAGCGCATAATGTTAGTGCGAATTTCAAACGGATAGAGCCGTCACGAGAACTCAAAATAGTGTTACTACCTGATTATTATTTTAGAGTGATTCTTTTGAGTAGGTCGTTGACCTATAGTATTACACTGGGCTGTGTAGTTGAAACTTTCTTCAACAAGTTTACACTGCTGATGAAATCTCATTCGCGACATTTAAAACACAGTATTTTATTAGCGAGGAATGATAGTTTATGATATAAATAGTTTTTGATCTTGAAGATTAATTGAACGAGATGCAGTTGCAGAAAAGATTTATACAGTTGCATCACTCAACCTAAGTTCACTCAACGCGGGGATTTTTTCTCACTATTTAGCTCGGGTCTTTTTTATGTTCTAGATGACAGTGACACTTGAGAACATCTGTTTTCTTAAGGTCACCGTTTATCGATCACACAACTCTTATTAGGGATGTTACTTTCAAGAACAACCGCAACATGAGCCGTTTCAATCGCGCAACTTCACAGGGCTGCCTTTATTATCGTGTTTTTTTTTTCAATTTGCCTGTGACTACGAGCGTGCATCATTATCACAACTTTCTGACCTTCAAAGCCATTCATAATTACTTATCTACATCTGAGTCGGTCTCAGAAGCGTCTAGTGCACACAGAGCTCTGTATGAGGAAAAATCTAATTTCGGTTTCTTTTCGGTCTGCCACCAAGTGTTTCTGAGGTGCTTTAGCACTTGAGTTTTAAAAATAATCTACAGTCACTAGCACACAGATATTTTAGATCCCAATGTTAGGAAAGTGAACTGCTTAATGTACATAATGTAAGTTTTATTTAGTACCTAATTGTACTAAAGGACTCTTTAATGTTCTCGATTACAGCGATAGTTGATTTTCAAAGGAACAGGTTTCTCATTTTTAAATACATTTTTATCGAGCCCACTACGTTTGAAAATCACATTTCGACTACAGTGTCGGCGTACGTTTTGCACATAAAGAAATTAGCATACTAATTTATTTCACGATTGATTTTCACTTTCTGCATTTCAAATTTGTTCCACATCCGCATTATAAGCGTTCGTGCATATGCATGTGCGAATAAACGCGAGAGGAAAAAGAGCATATTTAGCTGTAAAATATAAATGCATCCGTTTTTTTCTCACGCAGCCTACACGCGCACGCGTATTTTGAATATCGACTGCGCCAACTTCTTTTTTCTCTCCTTTTTCGCTAAACCCGTCCTGTCTCTCCAGGCTGGGTACTTTACGTTAATTATCAATCAACGGCCTGTTACGCACTTTTGCCGCGTTACAAGAAAGACAAAGTCGACGGCACTCAAGGACTTGAAACCGCAGGATTTCGCACACGGAAAAAGAGGAACATACTTGCACCGGTGAAATCACGAAAACAGAATTAAAATTTAATAACGTTCACGCGGATGTCACCAATGATGTCCTTGGCAGCCGGAGCGGAATATCCTTTTCAAAAGTTTACGCATTGACTCGCGCTAGCACATTGCAATCGCTGAACAAAGACGAGCAAAGTGATGTTCTGTGAAAAAATGAGCGCTCTTGTAATTCTGTAAATTTACGAGATCCTGCCATTGTTTTCGGCTGCATCAATTTTGCGTCTGCAAAAAAAAAAAAAGAATTAATATAACTGATTTTCTGATACGACTCTCTTGTCGCGGGGCAATCGTGAAAAAATGGTTCGCTTACAAACTGCGTCATTGATTATTATCGTCTGCTGATCTTTTGTCGAGATTATTATAATAAAATCGTTCTTTCAATCTTGACAAGCATTCAATGAATAGTCGGAGCTGATTTTTTCCGCTGTGCGACGAGATTGACAGAAATAGAGTCGCAGGTTCTTGAGCCATTATAAACGTCTAGAAATTGCTGACAATTACACACAGCTAGGACATTAATCTATAATGGCTTTATCGGACGAAAAACTTTAATATTAGATTTTAGATTTCGGAAACCTTTCTTCTCACTCTGTTACGAATATAAAATAGTGATTTTTTTCAGTTAATAATTTTTATTATGACCAAGCTATAAAATTTAACAATTTTCTTGCCCAATTTCAGAATTAAAAGAAACTTGGCAAATCTATCGATGGAAAGAATGAATTAGAGTTTGAGAAAAGGCGTAAGGATGCGAAAAGAAAACAGTAGAAATGAGTCTTGCAAATAATTAGCATCGCAAGTTTTTCCGAGCCTTGCACACATCTGAGCCGCGTTCGTGCTTCGAAGCCGCGATGTACTTATATACTTACGCCTTCGCCGCGAGAGCGAAAAAACAAACGAGTCGATTCGAATCTCGTGACTTGCAGCGCAAGGCGGCTCGCCTCGAAAATAGTGCCAACGCACTCGAGTTACGCGGTATCGACAAGAAAAGTGGCGACTCCCCCATTATGCATTCTAGCAGTGGAAAAAAAAAGAATCAAGCCGAGCCTCTCGCTGTCTCTATGACGACATCAGAGCGTTATCGCCACCTAACCGAACGTGACTCAGGCGTGATCGCGCGGACAGACACGTGACGCTCGTCTGCATATCTCCGTCGTCGCTTTATCTCGCGTATTCTTAATTCTGTGCGCGGGATTGCGGGATATAGGCATCGCCAACTTCGCGAGGGGGATCTATCTTTTTTCTCCGCTTTCCGGTAGACCACATGCTCCTCGGTAAATAAAACGATTGTTGTTTCGAGAGGGAGTCGC
This sequence comes from Philotrypesis tridentata, assembly GCA_018906965.1. Taxonomy (NCBI): domain Eukaryota; kingdom Metazoa; phylum Arthropoda; class Insecta; order Hymenoptera; family Pteromalidae; genus Philotrypesis; species Philotrypesis tridentata. The sequence continues at coordinate 1,085,170 of JACCIB010000003.1, read as the reverse complement.
TCCCGATCGCGAAGACTATGGATTTCGAGTGTATAAATAGCGGCCACTGGTACTGGCTGAATTTAAAAATTTTGGAAAGCTTCCAAAAGGAATCTCAGGCTTTTCGCAAATTTGTTAGCTCAAACAAGTTGGGGGAATTCGAGGGGAATTTCAAATCCCTTGGCCGAAAGTTGGAAACGTATATAGGATATCTTGATGTATATGTATACATACGCACGCGTATATAGCGTCGCACGTCGCCCGTCGCCCGTCGCCCGCGTCGCCAATCTCGTCTGTACTTTTAGGATGAAAATAGAGACTCTGACGGTTTGTGAAGAATTTTTCGAGCGCACGGCGCTCTCGAATCCTATCTTTATTTATGGCCTGTTCTCAAGGCGCCTCTCTTGCATCGTTAATGGAATCTAATATCGCGGGACATATTCCATTAGCGCAGAAACGATAAAAGATTTTCCATAAGCCTAGCGCTAGGCTAATAGGCTGTTTGATTTTATATTCATAAGAGGCACAAATATTTGAGCGCGACAGCTGAATCATGAGAAACTTTATATAAATTAACGTGCCTTGTGTCACGTACCCGAGGTAATGAGGCAAATATTTGCTTACATCGAGTTGTGTAACTTTATTTTATTTTTATTGTCATTACATGTACGAATTTCCAAAGTCGGAATAACTTTTGCCTACGCATTAACATAAAGTGCCGTGAATTAGTGCGCATAAATTAAATTCTACACCCTATTATATTCGGCAACGTTTTATTTTTCACGCGGCTCGCTCACCAAGGAACAAGTGACGCACTTTCCTCCTACAATTTGTATAAACTCACCATTGCGTCGTAAAATAGCGTGAAGAGCACGTAGAACAGTTGGACTATATAGATATAGTTGCACTATAGCTGTATCTGTATCGCGCACGCGACATCGCTCAATTTCAAAAAATAACAATTTTCGCCTCAGGTATAATTACGAGTCGTCGGAGTCGATCGCTTGTTTACGCCTAAGTTTATGAATGGCTCGTACGCAATATTCTTCGTATTGACTTTTACCGAGACAAATATATGGAAAAACTGGGTATTGAATCCGTACTTCAAATTGAAAATGTATTTCCTTTTTTTGGCGCGCACCTCGGCTTCACGTGTGTCACGAACCCCCAAGATTGTGTTGCCACGCGTGTTTTATTGGCAAATTTTTCGCGCTCAATAAGTACAGTCAATTTGTTACATAGAAGCACGTCCAGGTCAGCTTCAATTGTAAACATGTACGCAGTTCATTCGTTCAACCATCGTTTACCACGTACTTTTGTTTACTTATAAAAATAAGTGGAATAAATTGCTTATCCTCATGCACGCAGTAATTTTCTATCGAGCTGAATCTTAATTGAAAGAGATAAAACGCTGCGTGCGAGACGGCAGCTATTATGCTTCTGCGTTACATAACAAATGAACTACAACTACAATTTTTCAACAAACTCACGAGATAGATTCGTGCCGCGTATATATATCTAAGCGATACGTTATGTCTAGGCTGGAAGATAATTGAAACTTTGACATTCAGCACGAGCATTAGAAAGCATAGTAGGCATTTTAGAGCGCATTTCAGCGCTGAGAAATAAGTTTTGTAAACATCCATGAATATCCAGACTTTCGCGGAAGGCCTCTCCTGCTCGTCAAAGATTTTAGAGAAAATACGCGCACAAACGCGTATATGCTTGAAAGTGAGCCTACAGAGCCTATATATTTCTGCTAAGCGAAATTCAACTCTAGAGCACGTGGTAAAAGCCAGGTCGTTTACGAGGTAGTTAAGATCCCGTATGTTTTGACGGAGAACCTTTCTGTTTATTAGCACGATAAACTGGAGGACAGGTTAATATCGTTGCGTGGTAGGAATTTTGGCTTCATGCCCGGACACGAGGATTTGCGAAACGTCAATCTATGTGCGCGGCTCTTTCTCTCTCTCTCTCTCTCTCTCTCTCTCTCTCTCTCTCTCTCTCTCTCGTCACTCGGTGGATTCTCTCGTTAATGCTTGGATGCATAACAAACAGTGTCCACGACTGTTTGCTACTGCATACTTCTAATCGTTCCGTTCGCTCTTTATACGCGGTTCAGCTTCTCCACTACCTTCTACACCACAGAAAAGAGATGAGAGATTGGTCGCCGTGCAATTGGTTGCCTGTATACTTGACCAATCAGATTATTCCTATATGGTCAGTGTTTCCCTTGGGAAGTTCGAATAGATAACGTACCAGAATCTGGTGGACATAACCTCTCGTTCTGTCCCAGAAAAGAGATTAGGTAATCACTCCAATCGTCCTTTCATAGGTTGCCCAATTAACCAACGGATAAATCTAACCGCCACCATTAATAAAATCGTGGGTAATTTAAAAACTGACATTTTTCAAATATCAGCTGACTGACAAGGTCTTGAAAACTACACGAAAATGAGTGCCCCGTATGAGAGAAGGAGCGAGAGAAATTCCACACCTGTTTGATGAGTCAAAGCCTCGTGCTTACCAGATCAAAACAGGTGTCTATAAGCATTATAGACTTCGTTCTCTCCCTCTCTTTTTCTCTATCACGCTTGTACGCACTATAATCAGTCGTGTGTGAGTGTGCGTCGCTCTGTGAACTCGTTCTATGTCTCTTCGTTTCCGCCCGCAGGCGTTTAATTAACGGGCGATTAATCGCGAGCAGTCACGAGACGCTGGCAAATATTTGCCGAGTGATTCCTGCGGCGAAACAAATACCTCGCGACGATACTCGTTCGCGCAATTCATATTGCATATACGTGATATATGCATGAGAGTTTGTTTACTCACTATCTCTCTCTCTCTCTCTCTCTCTCTCTCTCTTGCTCGCTCGCTCACTCTCTCGAAAGGTCTACATCTCCGGTAGTCCGGTGCATCTGTACGCTAGGCTGCAGAGGATTAAACGATTGTTTTTCCACGTGGAAATTCAATTCAACTACTTTTAACGAATATTCGCCACGTACACGTGTGCGGCTGTTTACTCTGCCACGTAAATTTATCAAGAAGTGGCTTTCAAAATAGACGGCTGAAGCCAATTCGTTGTTCGCACGGCTCTTGCACGCCGGAAAAGTACAGAGGATTAGATAAAAAGCCCGAGGTATTTGCCGCAAATATTAGCATAATTAATACGTGTCAGAGCGATTAAACAATTAATTATGTGCTTTGAGGAACTTTCTTCGCGAGCGTAAGGCTTCTAAAATTTTCCAAAGACGAGATCAGAATAAATTACACAAGTCGTGTTTGTCAAGCATTTCGTGACAAAGATTTCTCGAGCAAACGAGCACTTAAATGATACGAAGATCGCGTTTACAAATAAATGCAAATAAAGTTAATACAAGTAAATTTACAAAAATCTAAGACATGTAACTAGTCTTCATCTTTTAATCGTCTATGCCATTTTATTCGTAGTTTGAGGCTTGTACACTAATACCTTAAAGAATAGCATTTGCATAACCTCATAATCATGAAATTTAAATGCCCATTCGGCAAAATATTTAAATATACTAACCTCGAACTTGACCCGCAGAGAAGCCAATAAATCTCGTGCGTAACTTTTCTAATTTCATTCATGTCTTGTGTATAAACAAGCCAAGTTTTGTTTACGTCTCCTAATGTATTCCGGTATACGTACGTTTGAATTTTTTTCGTCGACAATGAGATACCCCGCGAGCTTCGTCTCGTCATCGCTGGAAGCGTCAACTGAAACTCACGCATGGAAAAGAAAATACTCCATAGCAAGTCAAGCACTAAGGCAGTACAAAAAATATTTTCCAAGTCGCGCGATAAACGCAGCCATAGAAAAAGTCAACCCGCCACCGCGTAGAAACCAAAGATCACGTACAAGCGAGCTTCGCGGTGATTTACAACAACAATCCCGCGTGCAGCTTCCTTTCCGGCTGTCCCCATAATTCTCCTCGTCCGATTCCTTCTTCTTCTTCTTCTACTTCTTCTTCGCGTCCTCTTTTTTTTCGTGCTCGCAGCGTAGCTTCCTCTTCCTCTGGAATTTCTCGCCTCGGCGACGCGACGGAGCTAATCCAGGATAATCGCAGCCGAAGATCGGTCCGGCTTTTTTCGACGCGTGAACTTTCCCGATCTTCGTCTCGGAAGTTGCGAGTGAGCGAGAAGGAGAGATAAATCTTCGGTGGGGCGAGCAAGATCTGGTTTTTCTAGGGCAGCTGACCGAGGAAAATCCGAGGAACGAATTTTCGAGTCAAACAGAGGTCGCGCGGAGCAGCTCGAAATTAAAAACAGACGATCTCGCGCTGGACGAGAGCCGCGCAGACGGAAAAATTGGCCGGCAACGTCGGGAAATTCGGAGACGGATGAGAGCCCGAGATAGATAGAGAGAAGAACAATGGACTTCGGCGTCGCTTAATGGGCTGCTGCTGCTGCTGCTGCTGCTGCTACTGCTACTGCTGCAGAGGGAGAGAAAAAAAGTAGCTGGAGTAGTGATAGTACAGTTTCGGCTGAAGGGGTTGGGCTGCACAGTTAGCTATGTGTACGACCAGCTGATTGGCTGCCTACTTTAACGTGCCATTTTTTTCCTCTCCTCTCTCGCGAGTTCCTTCTGCTCTTCACCCTTGCCAAGCCTCCTACTACTTTTTTTTCGAGTGAAAAAATACGCGCAGCACCCCATTGTCCATTGTTCGCCGTCGCTCGCTGACAATAGATTCCCCACGGAAATATGGAAACGTGAAGGAGACAGAGAGGAACTCTTGACGGGATCGTAAAGTCGCGCTGATTTTTCAAAATGGGAAAGCTAATTTCTGCCCTTTTTCGCCGCTCGTTAACTGACTCCACCCTTGGCTTTTGCTTGAGATCCCTTATAATTTTAAAAATCAAGCAGGTTGCATGCAGCTCATATCCAACCATTCAACCTATTTGTATTCTTTATCGTTGTAATTATTCTCGTGTTCAAAATTTTACCGATAAGAAAACTCGAAATTCTGCTGTATAACAAGTTGGAAGAGGAAATTTAATAAAATCCAAAGCATAATTCCAATTGAGATGTTCAAGGATTGATAATTTTGAACTTTTTAAACAAATTGATTTGATGCAATCTGTTGACTAATTATATAATTTATTATAAAAATCCACAGGAAACTTCTTTACAGTATATTAAACAATACATGATAATCATAAACTATGCAATTATTAAATAAAATAAGAAGGCTCTTCCGTGTCGCGTTCGCGCCTAAAAAAAATAAATCATCAAGATATGAATAGTTTTTATATCAAAATATTATCCAAGAGATAGACGCGATTTGTTTACAAGAAACGCTACTATCAGTGTGCAGAGAGCAACATAAATAAAGGAACTGTAATGAAAACAACGTTGCATTGATCCGAGAGCGAAGAAGAGCCCGAGCGGGAGGTCGCGCGAAACTCGCGCCGAAAAGTCGGAAAAGAGGGAAGCCCTTGTAATTAAATCAAGCCGATCGCATTGTGATTGCGCGAGCGAAAAGCTTTCGCATGCCGAAAGTCACGTGTGCAGCGACAGCCGTATTTTCGCGCGACTCCGGGCTTCTTATTACGATCCGAGTAAACAAGTTTATTATCGCGTAAACCGGATTCGTCACTCGCGATTCGAACGGCTTTCTGCAGGCCTTGGCGCGAGTCCGAATTCTCTCCGACACGCACACACACAGCTCCGAGGAAGATCCCGTGCGCGCATATCGGACGTGAATGCACGCGAACGCACTCGACCATTTCACCTCCCGCAATATACTTGCAGCGTGTATGCATTATACCTGTACGTATCAGGCTGATCCCATATAATGCTAACAGGATTATCAATTTTTTCCGATTGAATTCGTAATCGCTTTGGAAATTCGTGACGAATTACTGGAAACGAGTTTACGACGCTCTTTGATGAGCCTGTGACGTTAAATACGTCCGTCTGAAATCAATTATTGACTTTTCCTCCGCGCGTACATATACTTTATAGCAATTACGACCTTTGACGGCTGTCTACCTGCGTCATCACAGAATCACGCTTCGAGAAAAGCCGCGACTGTATTCAATTTCTCGCTTGAACCTTTGCGTTATACGGCGAAAAAATCTCTGATTCTGAAAATTGAATAAAACCGCGTGAAACCCGATTGGTTTAATTGGCTGATTCATGCCATTTAATTTATTCGTTTTCCTGTATACTTCAGGATTTTCATAACGTATACGTGCGCTCAAGTCGTTCGGATCTTTTAATGTTTTAATACTGCGTTGCTGCTGTACATCAGTGTAGGAAGTCGACAATCATGTAACAGTTCTTGGTCTGCCCTCTTCCGATTATACTAGATATAATCCCATGAAAAAATATGGATAAAGAAATTGAATTTTTAAAGAAAGGATAAAAAATGAACTACCGTTAGACTAACTGCTGTTTCATACAAAAAGAAGAAGAAGAAGAAGAAGAAGAAGAAGAAGAAGAAGAAGAAGAAGAAGAAGAAGAAGGAGAAGAAGAAGCAGTAGCTGACTTCTTTTGAAATAAACAAAGGTTCAAAAATGCATCATAGTATGTGAGACGGAAAGGCAAAATATTCATTTGTAACTCACAACACAAATCAAATTACGAGATGCTTGCCCTCCTTTATTTCGGCGCGAAATTTGATTTTGAATTGACTTTCAGAATTCCTGAATTGAATCATCCTTGAATTGTTCAAGAAAAAAAACAATGCGTCATTTTCAATGAAAACATTTGCGTATCGTAGATGCATTCAAGTTCAATGCATCTAACGTTCTGCATTGAAGTAAACTAAAAATTGAGCTTTTATGAATTTGCAAACAAATTATCGATACGATTTCCAGTTTAAGAATTAAACGTAATCATTGATAGAAGAATCGTTTATAAATGATAAGTCTGCTGAATTCATTTTTTGCATTGTTCACAACGGCAATCAATTCTTGAATAATAAAAAATGCTCTTAGATATCTATTGAGTATTGATACAGAAGCTCACAAATCAATTATAGCGATTATTTTTGAGTGATCACACAAGGAATTAAAATGTAAATTAATTAGAGCTTCATTCACTTTAAAATCGTTGAATTGTTCCAAAGTGAAAAACTGTATAAATTTCAAACAACTGTCTTCAATAAAATAACGAATATTTTATTAAAAAATTAACATTTTCTTAATCATCATTAGATGTATTTCAAGCTGAAAGAATATATAAATAGAAAAAATTTGTATGCAATGTAGAATTAAAAAAAAAATTGTAATCATAAATCAATTCTATACGTGTCGGAATGTGAATATTTTTGCTCGGGAAGAAAATTGCACTGCTGCAGCATGTATACGTTTAGTTAATGCTCTAAATAGTTCATTATCCGTTGCTCGTTCTCTGCAATTATGCAGTACGAACATGTAACAAATTCATTCAACATTTGATGCTTATGAGTTATATTTCGAATTATTATTAATATTTATGCAACTTTTCACCTCCAACTCAAACCTATAATGCTTTGAAGATTGCATTCGTAATAATTTTTTCTTCTCGAGAAATGAGAAACGGAAGTCATTAGAAATCAAAGCTCTATTGTCGCAGTGACAGTTTGTATTACTTTAGACATGACGTTGAGATGATGAATTTTTCACACTTCCTTTATCTCATTTACTATATCCGAGATAATTAATAGAGTGGACGCTTCCTTTAATTTTCCTATCTTCGGGGATAATTCGAATTGTGCAATAGCCAGTGCCTTTTGCGAGACGAGAATAGAAGGAAATTTCTTGGGAAAATTTAGAATTTTGCGATGCCAAACTCAGCGAGCGCGCTAAATGGCTTTAAAAATTTTAAAATCTTCCGAAAGCGCCAAGTTCTTCTTTTCCTTAAACATTCCGAAAACAAACGGCTACTTGGGAAACCCGTCACAATGACACTGGATTTAATTAGCGTTGATTAACTCATCGATGATCGAAAGAAGTTCTTGCGTTTCTCACTATATCGTCGAGCAGTTCCTTGACCCTTTTTTTCTAAAACGGTTAGCGCATTTGTTGAGAACTCCACAAGGTCGGTTTTTATTTCCTACACTTTACAGTCTTTACACGTTTTATCATGCAATAGCAATTGCTTAAATCATAAACGCTCGTAACAATTAACAATTAAAAACAACTGCGCAGAGTGCGAAGCTGAATGAGTTCGAAAAAGCGCGGCAATGGCTGCTACATATAAATATATGCACATATAATTATATCCTAGTCGTATTTCGGCTGCACGAATCGATTTCCGCACTATTCTGTATGAAAAGCCATTAGCAGCTTGACTCTTAAAATAACTATACGCTCTGGCAGTTACACAAGTAAACAAACGCCAGCTTCGATATGTGTCACACATACACACACACACACACGCTTACATCAGTGCATCTTGTGGATAATGCATGAGTCGACGATTTCAGAATACAGATCTACACATTGTACGTACATAAAGTTAATCGAGACTTGAGCTTCAACATAATTGAATCAGTGCTTGTGAATCGATCTTGTGACATTCCATTTCTGTGCTTCTATCGTTCGTTTGTTCATTCGTGTGCGTATATACACACACACACACACACACACACACACACACACACACACACACATAGACTCGAGCTTTTCGTGCCACTCGGTTCTTTTTTCGATGATAAAGTGCTGTTTGTCTTTTTTTCGACATCATCAATGAGAAGTGATCGGCTCGCGGATAACAAACGATTTATCGAGTCACGGGATTCACATTATTAGATTTTTATTATTTCAGCGCAACTCGTGCCCCGTCGAGTTGACCCCACTTTGCCGCTGGATCCACATTTAAATGACAATAAATAAGGTGGACGAAAAAAAGCGGGTTGTATCGGGGTTATTTTGATTCGACGGATATCCAATATGCGGTTGCGTAACGCATTGTGTACGGAAAAATTGACTCGAGACTATTGCGACTTGATTGCTACGTCGCGGGACAGCTGTTTTGCAAAATGTGCTTGTAGAATCTAGTGTCAATATTTCCATGGAGGAAAAACATTGTTTCTGTCGGATCCAGTCGTGTGTGTATCAGCGATTTACCTTCTGTTTGATTTCTCTCGCATTCGTAAACTCCCAAAATTTATTTAATCAAGAGCTTAACGCTACAGTGGAGAAACAATAAAAATTTAGTGAAATAAGACTCACATGTTTATCTTGCTCTCGCCTGGTTGCGTCGATTCTCCATTCACTCGACCAACGTCGAGTTTTTCAAATCCCTTTCTGACGTCACAAGTATATCGCATCAAGCGTGTATAAGGGTACCATTCTCTCGATTTCGCGCGTCTCGCGACACAAATCTTCGCCAAGGTCACGGTGTAAGTAAATAATACACTGAAAAAGAGCGCCAGGCATGGAAAATTTCGGCGTAGACTCTGTATACACAGCAGCTCGTACGTCAAGCACGTGCTTCATTTGCTGATGGGAAGCGTGTGGCTTGGCGGCTCTGCACGTTTTTATTTTTATCTTTTTTTTCCTTTTTCTGAATGCTCGATGAATTTTCTCATAGAGCAATTTCGATTGTCTATTAAGTATCTGCCTGTATGAACAGATGTGCACATTAGATAGGAATCGACACGAGGCTATAAATTTGTTAAACGAAATTGAAATAATTCATTGACGAAAATATACTAGAGTCAGAATTGCTGCGTAGATTAGTAACACCGGGACTTACTTGCCTCATATAATGAACTATATGAAAACTTTAAATAGTGAAAATAATTAAATGAAAATCTTACCATTCACTTACCGCATACTTATAATTGATATTATTTCTTAATGCCAACAAAAAATTATTAAAGCTTTTAATATTTTAATTCTAATATAAGTCACTATAGAGTTAAAAACATTTTTCAGAAGGACTGCTGCGATGTGAAAACAATCTATTGAATGAAACGTAATTTCAAACAATAATTTTGTACTGTGACATTTCCAGTAGAAAATAATAATTTCTGCTGTGACGGTTTTCTCAGCGCATTCATTTATAGTTAGCACAACGACGAATGTCCGTTGCGAATCTAGTTTTCTTCGAAAGCCAAGGTCTCATCGCAGTAGAAGAAAAACTGCTGATTGAAAGATATAAATTTATATAATAAAAAAGGTGTATACCCATATGCACGCGGCTTGCATACATGTGTAATGCAGGCAAGAGTCACGTGCATTTATTTATCATGGGGATCTCGCGGGATTATCATAATTTAAATAGCGTATGTGCTTATAGCCACCGCGTGATTTCATCGCTCTTTCATTCTTTTGTGAAACCTATGTCAAAGAGGTGAGGAATGAAAGATTTGTAAAGCGCGCACGACGAGCATCTCTGAAAGAGGCGCGCGTTGAAAAAACATTCGTAAAAATCTTCCAATTCGAAATCTGCGAACTGTAAACTTGTTTTTCGACTCGGCACTGCTCATTAGGTATTCCTGAATTTCGAACGAAATTTCGATATGTCCGTAATGACGGGCTCGAGCTTGAGCTCGAGTCTGCCTATGGGTGTTACGAAATTGGAGACAGCAAAAAGTTACGAGGAAAATTACTGGTATACACTGTAATGGATAGCGACCATTGCGCGAATCACATATATTAAAGCGTAAGATTATATATTTATAATATATCTCCATGCATAGCAGTAGGTCATTCTGTACATTAAAAAGAAAATCAAACTCTCGAATCGACAGTATATGGCTTTCGTGAAGTCACATGGCTCGCGTGAATCATCGACGTTGTATTTTCTGATGCGCAAATCGGGAAAAAAGTGTTTACGCGAGGATTCACTTGAGCATTTGAAAGCAGGTGGCAATGTTTGTAACAGCTATACACTGCATTATTATGTCACTTGTCATTCGACAGCAATTTCTCGCAAATCATTCCCGAATATTCCTATGAATACGCGACACATCGTTGAACCTTTCTCTCGGAAAGGAGTCTGAGTATTCAAATCTAATGGCTTATTGATTTTTTAAGTTTATTTTTTGCCCCCCCCCCCCCCAAAAAAAAACTTGGCATTCTATTTTCGGTCCTCGCGAAACTAAAATTCGCTTTGTTCTCTGGAATCTAATATGCAGAACGGTAAAAGTGCAGCAACTTGTTACTGGAACTCTGAGTACACAGCAGTATATGTAATTTTGCAACCGGCAGAATAGTGAAAGCTTTCCGCTATTCAGCCGTCTGCTATCGAAACATTCGCGACCTCGAGAAGGCCGTCGAAAAAATTATTCTCACGAGATAGAAGGCGTCGCCGCTGTAAAGCCAGTGTCATCGGTAAACTCATAAAAGGACGGCTGTTTGCGCGAATCAAGCGCTGAAAATTTATTGTATTGAAAGACGTTTCATTGCGGAGGAGAATGACATACATTAGATAAAAGACGCGAGGAGCTCAGCCGTTGTAAAATTTACAGACAAAGGAGCAAACAGATTTAATGTCAGATCTCGTACCGCGCTACGGCCCGAGCATTGATTTCGATAATATCGAAGCCGTTATCTTGTCGATAAATATGATTTTTCAGGGAACTGGAAATGTTTTCAAATTTTCACAGCTCTTTTCCAGCTGGCCGCAGACTCGACAAATATTTTTCGCTGACTACGATCATTCAGTAATGTCTGGCATGATAAAACGTAAAAAGAAGTCGAAAAAAAGCTTGTATAATGAGCGTATCGTAAAATTTTTACCGTAACTAGAAATTCAAACTTTAATCGTAAAAACACAATCTGATGTGCACTAAAAAAACCAAGAGATTGAGAAGATGAACAATTTATGAGTGCCGGTAATAAATTGGCTGCACTAATTATCTCTGGTACTTATATTTTAAACACATTGCTCAATATCGGCCTGTATTGAAAATGCTTAATCTTATAAGTGTGTCACAGTAAGCGAATTCAACTGTTGAGGTCCAATTGAATTTTCTCAAAAGACCGCGGTGTAAACCTCGCGGATTTCGTTCCACTCTGAGATGCCACGATCTGAAGAGGAGATAAAATACCAAAAAAATTGAAACAGTATTATTGCGAATCTCACTCATTTGTCGTAAATCTTATTGTTATGCATTTCAACAGTTACGCATGATAACGCTTTGCAACTGTCAAAATTTTCAAGTAAAATTTAATCAGTTTTCATAATTGTATTCAATCAACTGATTTAAATGACTTGTAGTGTCACCTCAGATTTTTTTGTATTGAAGTGCTTTACTTTTCATAAAGTCATTATTTCGTTCATTTATAAAGTAAATTATTTTATTGTCACGAATTTCTCTTCAGAAATTGGAAAAAAGCATATATTGACTTATCTTGGGACTCTTGTTACCTAGTTGTTTACCAGAAAAGCTGCGGGTTTGCAAATACGCATTAGATTCGTAATTTACAAGCTTCGCTTTGTGCCACAGCAATAAATACTTTGTTACTCTGCACACAGAGTAATGAATAATCAAAGCTTCTCTCATCAAATCGCCAATCAATTTAACTCCAGCCCCGCATGTTCTTCCCCCTCCAAAAAAAATTATCCCTACTCGGCATCGACAGATAGATAAATTAAAAAACAAAACAAGAAATAAAATGTTGAAAATAAATTTTCAATATTTGGATGCACACCGTGCTATATAGTTTATTAAGTATAGATAAAAATCAAAACTGATCTAATCAATACTTGTAAAAAGATTCTTGTCGTAATCACTTCTACCTCCATTAGCTTGCGGTATCGCACCCCCTCTTACAAAGATTGATTTCATAAATTATTCTTTGCTACTCTTTACGTATGAGAACAATATAAGTATAGGAAAGATAGAGCGAAAAAGGAGAGAAATGAGTAGAAGGTATAATGCAATATGAACGTAACGAGCTGGCGGAGGGAGACGAAAATTTCGAGCCCAGCTGCATTGGTAAATTGTTGATAAAGAACGGAAAGGTAGCTTTGCGGTGTACGTCCCCAAAGATTTACCTTATAATCCGGTCGTCGGAGTAAAGAGAGAACGCGTAGAAAAATGGGATCCCGAGCCTATAAACTGCAATAAAAACAGAGAGACGTCGGTGTAGGCACGAGGCATTCCGGCAAATCCAGATGACGTCTAAGTATCCCCCTCAGCGCGAGCCGCGCAGCGAGAGCAGCCCAGAAGGCTCTCTCTCTCTCTCTCTCTCTCTCTCTCTCTCTCTCTCTCTGGCTCTCGCTCTCGCTCTTTCTCGGAGCCTCTCGAAGATAAACAATGACGGAGTGGCGCACTCGCTGTTCGCCGCGGCGGCGGCGGCGGCGCGTCGACTTTGGGAGTGGAGGGATCGGCTCCTCTCGGCGCGAAAGAGAGAGGGCCCCTTCGTTGCCGATAAGTAGAATCTTTGCTTTCCTCTCGCTCGTCTGTCTATACAGCGTGTATACTTAGACGCGTGTGTACGTGCAGCGGCGGCAGGCTGCAGTCGGCCTTCCTCCTCTCCTCTGGCGCGCGCTTCCACCACCTACAGCCGCAGCCCTCGGCTCGTTAGCATAATAACGCCGAGGCCGCTTCGCCGCGAAGTTAGTCAGTTGTCGGCACTTGGTTCCGATCGGTCGCTCCTCTCGAGCCGCTCTCTCGCGCGCGCAGCCCGCGGGGTTATTATACTCGCACGCACACACGCGCGCACCTATACAGCTACGCACACGCTTTCGAAAGGACGTGCGACCGTTCCTGCAGCGACGTTACACGCGGCTTTGCCGATCTTTCGCCGAAGCTGCGCTCAAGCTGCCGCACCGCTGCTCTTACCTTACCACGGCGCCACCTTTTCTCTCGCGGAGCCAAGCAGAGCAGTCCGTGATTTTTCCGTGAGTTCTTGCGTTAGCAATTCTTTTTTCTCTTTCTCTCTGCGCGTCTCGAGCCGGACACGCGCCGGTTCGCAAGGACACCCGCGCGAGTGCCGCTAAGCCGCCGAGTTTATCGAAAATTTCCGATTCCCGCAGCTTTTTCGAAATCCCCACCTTTCGTCTCGGCTGCTGCATCCTCTGCGCTCTAAGCGTCACGTGACTTGAATTTAAAAACCGGCTCTCGAAACGAACTTCGCCCTGACTCACTCGCGCGTTTTTCTCTCTCTCTCTCTCTCTCTCTCTCTCTAAAAGTCCGACAACGTTTTTCTCACTTTTCGCGCGCGGCGTTGCAATTCGCGACAAAGATATCGTTTTAACGATCGCCTCGGAACAAGTTCGGCGTAATCGCGCGCTGACGTCAAGTGTCGGATAACTGTGCAGCTATGAAATTTTCCATTTTTCACGCGGATATACATATAGAGCGTTCGGTGACTGAACTGCTTAGAATGGCCGGTAAACGTCGAAAAAAAAAATTGTTTACAACTGCAGGCTGCACTTAGAAAATCGAGCGATCGAGTTTTTTCCCTCCCGTGTCGATCGATCGATTAGCATAACCGGTTTTCTCGCGCGCTTTTTTTCTCTCCTCTCTCTCTCTCTCTCTCTCTCTCTCTCTCTCTTTCTCTCACACACACGCATACTCTTTTTCGACAAACACCGCATTTCATAAGTTATTTGCCGATTGAAAAAGCTGCATCGGAACGTGCACTGACATCGCGCGACTTATGCAATTGACAGCGTAAGATTATTTTCTCTCGTTATGTGCAACGACGAAATTCATTGTGATACGCCAACTGTATAGTAATACTTCAATGTTTGCACCTATATACGAGCGAGCTACGCGTAATGAAATGAAATTAGCGTTTGTCTTTCGTGTAAGGAATCGAGGCGCGTTTCCTCGAGTTTGCACTGTTGATTCGAAGCGCTGATTGCTTCGGCTGACATTATCAAGGGTTTATAACAAAGCTGCAATGAACACGATAATCATATGCAGAGGCGATGCGGCCAGCAGCTCTTTGTTGAGAGAGCGATAAATTTTTCCCAGATAGTATCGAGCTTTTCAGACGGAGGGAGGGGAAAAAGGGAAAAATAGGGGGAAATGAATATAAGGAGCGGCTTGTTTTGCGCGCGTGCACACACATGCGCGTAATTTGCATAATTTCTCAACTTTCAATTGAACGTTCCCCTGCAGCTGCAGCGGTCTGCGGTAGCAGCAGCAGCAGCAGCAGCAGCATATTAGAGCGTAATTACTGATCGTTGGTATTTGTCTGGTTTTCTGCATTACAGACAACGCAGTGTTGGACTACATCGACGCGGCAATGGATTCGTCGTCGCTGGTGGTGAACTACCTGGTGTTCATCGCGTTCATCGCGGTGTCCTTCGTCATCCCGCTGTGGGGCAAATTTCGGGCAAGCCGAAAAACGGAGACGAAGGCCGACTACGTGTTCGCCGCGGGATCGGGTGTCTCGATGGGCGCCATGATGCTCTCGATAGCGAGAGGCACTCTCGGCGTGAGGTCCTTCCTCGGCTACCCTTCGGAGCTTTACTATCGAGGCAGCGCCATGTGGGAGACCCTCTACGGCATGCTGCTCGCCTATCCGATCGTCTGCTTCGTCTTCGTTCCGGTCTACTATAGCCTCGGGATAACGTCGGTCTATCAGTACTTGGACATGAGGTGAGTGAGAGACACAAGCTTCAGACGAGCGTCTCGAATCTCTGCTGCACTGATAGTGCGTATAGACGCTTGGGCTCGGCTTAAGGGAGATAACGTTTCAAAGAGAACGCTTCGCCTGGGATGGACGGATCGGCCGATTTTCTTTTCTCTTTTTTCTGTTCTACTGAGGGGGATGACGTTTGCAGTTACCGATTCTTGTGTCAAAAATATTCAGTCAGTCTGCATACGTATTGTACGCTTTCATCTTCTGATTTCCAAAGAGATTCTTCTGGGACCATTATCTGGACCGACCGAGCATACAATTTTTCGAAGAAAACGTTTTCTTTTAGAGCTCTTTCCATATACCTACAAATGCGGAATAACACTTTTACAAAGTCTACGTAATACATTAAGAGCGACAGATGAAAAAACCACTAATTGTAACTAATTTCTCATTGACGTGTTTTCTCTAAACTTGATAAAAAGTAATAATGCATTAAAACATATGAAGTTATAGTATTCGAGAAACATACCTATAAATAGAGCAATTTTATCATTAACGTACGCACATTGATGTTGCGACTGATATAAAAGTGAAAACTTGTATTAAAAACATTGAGCCTTTATACGTACTGAACAAACTTTTATCGTGTGAGATATTACATTTGACGTGTACACGGCAATGCATTTCAGTTCACGCGTGACTATTTTATTTTTGGAGCGCACGAATGCCAGAATGAAGCGCAGATGATAAAATCTGAAAATATTCAGAGTCCGTGCAAATGGTAGCCGTAAAATATTAAATGGCAGTTAAAATGCATCCTAAATAAGCAAAAAAATCGGGTCTGTGTCAAAGCAACAACAGCTGTCCAGCGCAGCTCGTCCGTGAAGCGATACCACGTCTATATCGAGGTTCTTTGCTCTCATTTTTCTGTATCGCTCTTATACTGTTCACGCGGCATTTCAGTTCTTTGATCTCACTCCATTCTGACCTTCTTTTTCTATTTTCGCTCGACTAAGAAAACTATTAGGCCCAAAGCTCTTTGTTTACAAAGTTTAGCTGTAGTGAGAAAATTTATGCTTTTTCTCGCTGCATTAAATACATCATAGCGCCGCAATGACTTATTATATGTAATTACAATCGCGCCTATTGTATAAATACTTTACATAAGTTTGTCACTTAAGTTTTTACACTTCTTTTTTCTCATACTCCAATTATTGCGAGCTTGTAGCTTGCAAGGGAGTTGCTGAGACTAAATAATATTCATCAATTTACTTTTCAAATTGATTTTCCTGCGTACAAAATTTAGCAGAACAACAACTTCTTTCTTTTATTGTTTATATTTCTTCTTTTACAACTTGGCCCTTTTATACACTTCTCATATTCGCTCCAGTTCTCAGTTCTCCCTTTCGTTTATGCTTTTCACGTTTTCTTGATCGCACTATTCACAGACGACGCGATAAAAATTGTAAATCCTTATTATCAGCACCCTATGCAAAAACTTTCATTCTCGAGTAAAGAACTGTGATATGGAGTGCGACGCAAATATAAAAGAATTAAAATACTACGTCTTGGACAATCACGTGTTCAAAATTATTTTAAGATTCTTCGAAATTAATTGTTATTCCTTTTCTGTAATTTTGAAAAACAGTTTAGTCATACTTGAGAATGAATCATGTTTCGCGAGAAATTTAAATATTTGTATTGTTTCAACTGATAAAGTTGTGCTAGTAATCTTTTACAAGTCGTGTTTTCAAGCACTTTTTTGCACAAAATGTCAAGTTTCCTAAAATAAATTCTACTACATTTTATTCTGAATGGAATAAAATTTATTTTTAGTATGAAAACTCGTAGGTTTTTGAAATTCTAATTTAAAAAGTAACAACTAGAGTTTTAACATTTTATAATGAATTTTTTTATGATTAGTTTTTCTAAATATCAGAGCTCATTCTATCAAATTAATAATTAATTTCCTTCACGTAGAAAAAAATGTAATATTCCGTAACTGCGTATGGCCCGTGAAAAATTAAATAAATGTATAATGAAAAGTGCAGAGAAACCTACAATACAATTTTTATTCTAATGCGAATGAAAGTCAAAGTTAATATACATGAGTTTTGATACCAAACTTTATCAATAATTATTGATATTGCAATCATATAATCACACGCAAAATGACGAGGGGTATTATTATTCAAAGAAAAATTGCTTTCCCGGGGCACTTTAAAAATAACATTATTACACAGTAGTCGTATATAGACAATACTTTCAGTATACTTTCAGCTTATTTAGCCACCATTTATTCGCGGACGCGTTTTTTGTATAATTCTCGTAATTGCACACGGACGTTGAAGATAACATCAATATTCCATTGCGTAGACGTTTATTGCGATTCACGTTGTGCACGAAGAAACTGAGCGAATAGTTATATATTATAATAGAAATTGAGAAAATGTTCTATATAAGTATACTAAAATTCGAAATTGATAATTACGCTTGGTTGTATGACTCGTAACATAGGTATACTTAATTAAATTAGCAACGGCTTAATTAAAACATTTCTCGAATAAAATCGCGATCCAACTGGGAAAGTCGTTTATTTAGAGTCAATTGCGTCTGAAACGAAGGAATTCCTTAATTATTCCTTGATGCTTACTATTACAGACGATCACATTGAATGGCGCAAAGCAATTCATTTTATTAACAAGGTTTAATAAAAAAATTCTACCTGATTCCTGTGTCAAAGAAACGGTTCAGTGAAATTTCATCGAAATTGTTGTGTCCCCTTTGCTGTCACGAAAATTGAGGAATTTTTTTATGAAAGCATCTGCAAAAGAATAAGAGACAAAAATCAGAGCGAAAATTGAAATGCAGCATTTTTTGTACAGATTCAAGTCGAAATTGGTGAGATGCCTGGCCAGTTTCTCCTACGTCATCAGAAGCCTTCTAAACGTCTCCGTGACGGTGTTCACGCCTTGTGTCGCTTTGAAGACTGTAATCGGGCTTCCGTACTGGGCTAGTATCTGCGGTATTACGACAATTTCCGTCGTATTTGCGTTGATGGTAAGTTCAATCACGTTATTAATTTATAATAGCAACGTATTGTCAATAATATGAAGGGCGAGAAATTGCTTCAGCTAGAATAAACAATATATTACGATTTTGAAGAAATTTGTATTTAAAGTATTTTGCTATAATATATTGTTATTCTTAATAAATATATAAATACTATTATATATTATAAATGCATTGAAATGAAGATTTCTAGAATCGTTGTTGCTTTAGTGATTTGCTTATTACTTTTCGTATTGTACTATATGTACTATCGCATCTTTCGTTTATTTCACAGGGTGGACTAAAAGCTGCTATTTTATCGGACGTTATTCAAGGCCTGACAATGATTGGAGTTTCGATAGTCATGATCATTCACGGAACTATAGATGCCGGTGGATTCGGTAAGGTCGTCAACGTGACCAGTGAGCGCGGCCGTCTAGACTTTTTCAAGTACGTATATATAACGAGAAACTGCTCGATTCGTTTTACTTTCATTTGATCATAGTCTGCTTTTGCGATTAAGTTTAATTACAGCGTGTCCGCTGGGTAGCGACTGGATTTTCTTATAATTATATTTACTCCACAGTTTCGATTTGGATCCGACTATTCGAGTTACCACGATATCCGCAATTCTGGGTCAGCTTTTCATGAGTCTCTCGATCTTCGGCTGCCAGCAAAACTTTGTTCAGCGCTATTGCAGCATGAGCAGTCGCTCCAAAGTTGTCAAGTACGTATCAGTCCTCATGAATTACGATCAAACTTTTTTCCTTTCGCCTCAAATTTATGCATTCAATTTCTCTTCCAAAGACGTTGCACGATCGATGTTCTTAGTCTTGAGTGAATAGATACATTTTTTTAGGGTTTGGGTAATTAATAGTTTAAACTTTTTGCACAGAACAATGATGCTGAATATGCCTGTCATCACGGTCCTCTTCTCACTCTCCTGGGTCGTGGGCATGGTGATCTTCGCGAATTACGCCGACTGCGATCCGATGAGTGAAGGCTTCACATTCAAATACGATGAAATTGTGCCGTTCTACGTCGAAGACAAGTTCGTGTATCTGCCTGGCTTGCTCGGTCTCGTTATGGCAACGCTCTTCAACAGCTCTCTCACCATCACAGTTTCCATCCTCAACTCGCTCGCCACCGTCACCTTCGAGGACTTCCTTAGTCAAATTCCAGCCATGAGAAATCTCAAAGACAGCCATCAGCTGAAGGTCATCAAGTCTCTGGCGGTGTTCTATGGTGTCCTTGTTATTGGTGTGAGTTTCCTCGTGGGAATGTTATCTGGTGTTATTGAATCCTCGATGTTGATGACTTCCGCTACCTCTGGTCCGCTTCTCGGTGTCTTTGTATTGGCTATGCTGGTACCCTGTGCCAACTGGAAAGGAGCTTCAGCTGGTATGATCTTCAGCCACGTGACGACCTTGTGGCTGACCTTTGGGCGACTAAGCCTGGACATTTCCCCCCAAATGCTGCCTCTGTCTACCGCGAACTGTACCAACGAGACCTTCGCATCCCATCTGACCCAGGAATATCCCAAAATTGTGCCGAACCAATGGTCTAGTGCCACCAAGGATCATCTCTTTGATGAAGAGACCCCCGAGACCCTTCTTGATAACATTTACGGAATTTCCTACATGTACTATGCGCTAATCGGCAGTCTATCCACGGTCATCGTTGGTATTATAGTCAGCCTGCTGACAGCCGATTCGAAAGAGGACGCCTACGAAGACCACCTTTTGCACCCGTGGATCTTGAAGGTGTCGAAGATGATGCCTGGCAAGCCACGACTCTACGCCTCGAGCTCGCGCTTCAACGAGAACAACAATACGGTTAACGGAACCGGACCGACCAGTCTGAGCGATGACTCGCTCAAGTCCGACATGAAGAAAATGGAACACCGAGTGCAGCTGGACAATGCTTACGTCGAGAAGCTTGACGCGCTGAAGAAGGTCACAATGGATGTGACGAACGAAGTGCAGAAGGGTACCAAGCTCTGAAGCAGAGCTGCGAGTTTTTTCTACTTCCACAATCCGAGACTGACAATCTGGCCAAGTGATAACGAAAATATATGGTGCTTCATTCAGAGTGTGTGCGCGAAAAGAAAGTGCTCTTTCGTTTCGAACTGTACGTGCACGAGACATTATTGTTAACTGCGGATGACATTTGTAGTGTTTAGTGTATATAACCAGTATTTCATGATCGACACGCACACAAGACGTATGACTGGATAATTTTCGAACTTGCAGTGGTTCTAGAATGTTTGTAAAGATGACTGAGGCCAGGGGGATGAGGATGATCTAGTAATGAGACTTTGTTATTGGCTCAGTTCCTTTGATTTGAAATCTGCGTCGATCAAATTGGTTAGAATTATATATATATATAAATATAAAAGCAATTCATCTTGAAATGCACACTTCACTTAGTTCTGCGCTTACGTAGATTAGATAATGTCTTTCCGCTTTTTATACGTTACAAATTAGCCTTTAGTACTAGTAGTGATCGACGAAGTAATTTATTTTAATTTAAGTTGCGCATATACCATGTTGGAACTGAATTCTTTTGTGTTGTTACGAGGCCAAGTCTGGCAGTGTGAAAAAGAAAAAAATTGTAAATATTACGCGTAAATTGTGTGAACTAACGAAACATTCGGTTCAATAACTCACCTCGAATACTTAAACAACGAGACTGTTCGGTAGCAATATCAAGATCTGATTACTCGAATGCGCGTGTCGTCGATTATAACAATGGAAACGAAATACATTAGCTTGTCCACCAATCAGTCAGATCGA
This sequence comes from Philotrypesis tridentata, assembly GCA_018906965.1. Classification (NCBI taxonomy): domain Eukaryota; kingdom Metazoa; phylum Arthropoda; class Insecta; order Hymenoptera; family Pteromalidae; genus Philotrypesis; species Philotrypesis tridentata. Next base: position 1,063,838 of record JACCIB010000003.1, on the reverse strand, counting down.
AGGCAAACACAATAACGCCTCATTATTAAAAGAAAAATAGTTTCCCCAAGCTTTCTCGACGCTACGCAGCATTGCCTCTCTTGAGGGCGTTTACGTGCGCGGGCACATACACAACTGCCTTCTTCAAGACTTTAATACCGCTACTTTCGCGGAGCCACGAATGGAGTCAGAAAAAAAGGGGTCGAGTGCGTCGCGAGCGCGAATGTCTTCTTGTCTCTGTCTCTTTCTCTCTCTTCTTCCCTCGCTTTTCGGACGTTGCACACGAAAAGCTCACGAAAAGACAGCCTTAGGCTCAGTCGCAGCTGTGGAAGAGAGAAGAAATAAGGGAGCACAGATAAAGGCAAGATGCGAGAGATACACACACAGGACAAGGGGGTGACGTCACGCGCGGACAAACACGTCGAGCGACGAGCACTTTGAGAGAAGTGCCAGCTCGTGCTCTCTCTCTCTCTCTCTCTCTCTCTCTCTCTCTCTCTCTCTCTTTCTTCTTTCCTTCCCCCCCCCCTCTTTCTTTCTCTCTCCCCCTTCTTCTCATACGTATAACAGGTGTGCGTATGTACGTGTGCATATTTACGTCGCCTAGGGAAATTGTTAACGTCTTCCTTCTTCTCTTCGTTTTCTTGTTCGACCCTTTTTTCCTTTAAAGGGAGTTACTCGTGTCTTTTTCATTTTTTTATCAAGGTATTAGCTGTACTTAAGCGTCTCCTATCTTCTGGTAAATTCTCGCGTTGAGATATTGATTGATTGATTCTTGTATATGTGAGTACTTGACCGAACCAAAGCTTTCGATTTGACTGTGTTGAGAAATGCAGGTGCTAATAACAGCAGTATTAGCGGCTGATGAGTACTGTAAAATTACCGCCGATAAATTTGTCTTACGCGTTAACATAATGAGCGAAACAGTCAATTAATTCGAAAAGTCGCGTGTGTGTTTTAATCGCTTAACTAATATCTTTCATCAGCTTTATACTTTATCATTGCGAACAAGCACAATGTTTTTATCGTTGTTTTTTACGCGCCGACTCAAGAAGCGACAAACTCATGCGAACCTTTATAAACTGTATTCGTATAATCGAATGTAAGCTGTTTTATGTATAAAAGTTAAATCGAACTGTAGCGTCAAGAAGCGCTTTTTTTATAAGTTCTATATATATTGATTTCGATATGTGCATTGCATATTTATAGTTGGAGATCCGCAACAAACAGAATTATCTTAACATCATACACGTAGAACATTTGTAATATATAGACTATTCTTAACCCTAAGAACAACGTAAATAGATAATATGATATACCTACAGCTTTTTCTAAGACATGTTTGCAATATTTTTGTATAGGGCGAACGTATCATAGCAATACGAAGTGCGTTGATCTTACAAACACGTTGATGTTGATGTTTATATGTAATTATTGATTAGTGTGTAGTTAGTCTGGTAATCGGTCCCTCGCGATGGCCGGTTGTTGCGTTGATACATAACGAGTTTACAATGAACGATTATAATTTCATATCGATCTGCTAGATCGAACGATTCTTAAACATATGAAAGTCTTTTTGCAAAAAGAAATACGACGGACTCATGTACGATGTACATGGACACATTAAAGTATACCTTTTATATTCATAAAATAATTGTAGCTACTTGTTTATTTATTGACCAAACACATTTCCCATCATCTGTAAATACATACACTCTTTTCCTCAACATGTTTTGATAACTGTAAAATTATTCAAGCAACTAACTACATTTTTTTATTGTTATGCATACTTCTACAACAACAAGATTCAAGTTCTAGATTTATCATTTACCATATACTTTTTTTAAAAAAAAAGCAGTAAGATATTTTTTTGACTAAAACTTGATAAAGCTCCTAAAAAAATAAATGCAAAGTTAATTAATTAAAAATTCATGCGATCGAAGAATTTCAATTGCGCATGCAGCTCAGTATGTTCAAAACTAAATCCATTAAGCATAAGAGAAACGTGACATAGAGAGGTGGCTATACTGTAACTGAATCGCCGAGACGCTCACGACCTATATATATATACTCACCTGAAAATATCGAACGAGCAACGAAACACGTTCTGGCCATGCAAATTTTGCGGATTAAAAGTTTCGAGAATTTTCTCCCGCGCGCAAAAAAAACCGACAAAATAGAAGTGCGTGCGCAAAAAATCCCATATCCGTTACGACGCATAAACTATGTGCGAGAGAGAATAAAACGGCAGGTATGCAGCTTGCAGTTCTCTGATACCGGAATAAATAAATGTTTTGTATCGTCTTCTCGCGTTCGATAAAAAGAGCATTTGAAGCTCACGTATGCGTGGTCGAATCAGATTTCCGCTGCTCGATACGTCGCCGCGGTTAATAATTTCGATTCTGAATTTTTACATTATACAGCACACGACGCGTATACGTCGAATTTCAATGAAGAATGCACTTTTCTTTGGTCTGGAAATATCAAAATTTTTTTTAAAGCTAGAGGTTTCGGACCGATCAGAATTTCTTCTGTAAGCTGAAAGATAGTCAAAAGTGCAGAGGAACATTACTAGTAACCATATTTCTGAGCGATTTTACGCTTTTTTTTACAGAAAATTAATGCGTCAAAACACTGGAATAATAACAACTACGAATGTTCCCGAGGCTCCAATAACATTTCGAATAACATTATAATAAAGTATTACAAAAGAGCTTTAATTTTAAAAAAATATGCCCAGTTTCGATACTCTGATAAAAAATTATGCCGGTTAAAAAAAAAAGAAAAATAATAAAAATTCCGAATAGCCAATTTTTTCTTTTTCCTCTATGTTACATTTTCATATTCTGTATTTCCTATGTTCCTCGGCATTTTTCATCATCACTTGGCTTACAGAAGAAAGTTCCATTGGTCCGAAAGCTCTAGCTTAAAAAATTTTTTTGCGAATTCTAGACCAAAGAAAAGTGCATTTATTTTTTGAAATTCGACATACGCGCATGCACCGCATGCACATACCAACGGAAAATCATGGACTTTATCCGAGAAATTCGATGCCAATCATCTTTTTCACGTGTAACCTTAAGGATCCGTGTTTTCTTCTTTAGCTACAATATACTTGATATACGCTTCGCGCTACACGATGTCTAATTATTTAGGCTGGGGCAGATTTTATATTCTGTTTTGTAGTAGGGGACGCCCTCGTAAGTTTTGCTCAGCTTTCTTTGGAAATTTTCGCGGCTCGGAGAAAGGGTCGGCATTCCTTTTACTTGGTAGTACAGGAATGTGATTAATTTTTGAATTTCAAATGAAAATTCCATAACGCGTTTGTATAGTTAGTACAGCGGAAAAGCAACTCGTTTTTGAAAGATGTCCAAATTTTTGCGTTTGAATAGGTACGAGAGGCCGAATGCATGAAAAATGAAAGCGATAAACCTCGTACATGGTGAGCCAGCAAAAAATGACGAGAGAATCTAGCCCCTCTGGCAATTCGATACTTGCGCGCGCGCATACATTAACGAGTAAGCTTCCATGTTTATGCATGAAGATTCTACATACAAAACGATATTAATATTTACCGATATCGCGCACCGCTCGGAATTTTGCGGAAGTCGGCGAAGGTTTTGTGGATACAACGAGTACGGGGGCAAGAGATAGCCGGCCAATTTATGCGGATGACTTTATTAACAATTATGCCTTTACTCGCTGTTTGTTTAATCAAATTCCAGTTTGAGCTTTGTCGTTTACTCCAATTTTTTCCCTTCTTTTTTTTCTTGTTTTTCAATGCTACTTCGAAAGCTGTCCGTTTTTCATATTCCGGCTAAAAATGTTAGCCAATTTCAAACTACTTGGCAAGTTAACTACGGAACAAAAGGTAAATGGACAAAGTTCTTGCTTGGCTGTCTTGCCTGAAATACTTTCTGACTCTGACAAATACAATTAGTTAGCTTATCAGTAGCGTGAACAGGAGAAGGCTCATTCATTATTTATCCAGTGAAAGTAACAACTTTCTTTGATCAACGTCACTAAGTTAAACATATTATTAAATATCTCACTAGTCGAAATCTTAGTTTGATTAGTTATCTGTTTGGTCGAAATCTTAGTTTGCTTAATTCTATTGTTTTGACTAATTTCGAAAATACAGTTATAGTTAGGTTCCTAACTTTTCTGCGCACTTCTTTAAGTTATGACACGCATTTGATTCAGAAATACTTGCAATAGTAGTTTATGAGAAAAAAATTTTAATAGAAACGTATTTGCAGGTTTTTTTAATCTTTGATGAGGGGAGTTGAGTTAGCTGAAACTAATGCAACTATTTTGCTTTTAATTGATAATTAAAAAATGTTTAAAGTTCATATTTTATTTTATAATAGAATGGAATAATGTAATGGCATGCATCGTTCAAAGTTTAACTTTGTAAAAAGTTAACTTTATGTAAAAAAAATGTTCAGATTTATGCGGTAACGTTGATCATTATAACATTAGTTACAAATAAATTAGTTATTTGCTCGTCTGGCGTATATTGTGATGGGAAATTTGTATTTTTCACTCACTGTAAGTAAATGCATCCAACTCTTCAAAACAAACCCTGTAATAACAGCAACACCTAACAACTAACCACACAAGCCGGTTTTATCGGAGCAGCCACCTACCACATACTTCTTTATTTTTCCGACCCTTTCGTGAACTTATATGGTAAGTTTATTACAGAGTCATAAAATACACACGCATCAGATACCTGGAATACGGGTCATACACTCAAGGGTTTCAATAACGTAGGATAGACAACCGCTAGTTCATTATTATCGGCCGAGCTCCGGATTGCCCGCGGGTTATTTTACTACCTACTCCCTACCTTACTCAGGAAATTGAGGGAGTATGGTCAGTGATGAACGAAGAACGAATCATCACAACTGCTTACAAATAGAATTATTTAGTTGATTAGATTGGAAAAGAGGAGGCTATGTAGCCTTGAAACGGCAACTTGCTTGTACATGTTTTTTTTTTATTTGAGGATAAATTTTCTTGATATTCTTATTCAAGATATAAAGCAACATAGTTGTTAAATACAGATAATGCTATCTCTATGAAATTACTTGAGTATTTTGCAATTGGAATTGTATTCTCTCCGATTAAATATGCATGGGTGATTCTTTGTGAAATCAAGAGATAATAAGTATTGTTATAACTTTCAAAACGTGTTCTACAGATTATCACGATATCCTATGATTTTTTCAGATTTTTCCATGAAGTATCTTCAAGTTACAGAACGTCAAAGTTACAAATTTATGAATTTTTTATTTATTTCATTGTCTCAAAAATCTTAAGGGAAGCCTTCTTTTGAACACATAGACAAACATTTATTTATGAAAACTAGAGAAAATCTGCTTAGTAGTAAAACGTTGTCTATGGTTATAAAGTTAAAAAGGCTTTGCTCGGGATCTATGAATTGATGAAAATAAGTACATAATGTATTAAAATGTTGAAATTTGCAGCTTTGGCCCCCTGAAACTCAATGGTACTTATTGGATAAAATCTGAAAACATGTGCAGAATGTCCTTATAGAAACTTAATAACTAACTTTAACTTTATAGAAGTAATTGAAAACAATTATAATAAAAAAGTACTTATACTTTGTATTATTTGTAACATACTGTATTACTTGGTCTTTAACAGAAATAATGATTGATTCTATTTTGACATGCATGTTTGCAAAAATATACTCGAGAATAACAAGTTCGTTATACTCTAAAATGCTTTGCACAAACTTGATATTAATTTTTTTCACGTAACTATCTTCTTGTCTAAATATAACGTTCTTATATTGCGTTAAACAAATAATGATTCATCCCACTGTGTTAAGCAGTAGATTTTTTCCTTATTTTTATAAACGGAGAAAACGAACTTGTAAACCTTGTCAATTTTTGTAAATTTTCTAACCTTGTCGAATTTAATATTTGTAATGGTTAATTTATGTTATATGTTTCGTGCAATTGGCAAAGTATTTTATTTTAATTTTCTAGCTCGAAGGGGGTAGACTTGACCCTCCGAAAAAGTTGCCGAAAATAAATCTTTTATATAATTCGATGGAATGAATCATTATTTCTTTGCCAATTGTTTTTATAAAAATTCGAGTTGTCCATTAATTTTAAATGAACAAGTAAACGAATAATTGCGATTTAAATAAAAACGTAATAAAATTCCAGCGCACCTAGAGTCTATTACGTTTACCCGTTACACGTCTGCGCGAAAATTGCAATCCCAAGCGCAGTAATCTCCTCTTCTCACCACGTATGCATATACGTATATGTAAAAACAATTGTTTGCCATTAGCCATGTCTGCGTACACGCTCGGGAGATGTGATAAGAGGACGTGGATTGTGAAACTGCCATTTAATGGCAGATGCTGCATATAATCTCAACTCTCTCGTCTGTATTTCGAATCGGCGTCGACAGAATTGGCGTTTACGTCGATTTGTGCTCGATATTTTGGAAAGGCGAGCCTCGTATTTTTCACTTAATCGTGTTCGCGAACAGCTACCGAGACTCGCATTCTTCTCAAATGGAGAGTAAGAATTTTTCTGCGAACAATAATTTTTAGAACGTTAAGCACTGTTGAAAAATTCATCGTTACAGACATTAGATCGAGATCCTGGCAAATGAGCGTCGATATGTGAGCGAAATCACTGAAAATAAATTGTCAGGAGAAAAATGGAGTTCGAACGGAAATTTGAAAATCGCGCCGTTCCCGAGCGATTGGTAGCGCTGCGCCAGCTGTAGCAACACCAGCACCGCCATTCTGCCACGTCAGCAGCACGAAGCGCATGCAGAGGGATAAAAAAAAAGAGACAGAGAACGGAGAGAGAGAGAGAGAGAGATAAAGAGAGCTGGAGTCGAGGCCGGCGCAGTGACTGGTAAGCCGGTGAATGTGTGAGTGGCGAGAGAAGGCTTATCTGACGCCTCTATTTTTTAATCGGAGACCGATAAGTAAGCGGAGAAAAGTATCAACCTCCGCATATTGTGACGTCTCGAGCCCGCCCTGCGCTGTAGGTAAGCTTTTCCGAGTGAATGCCGCGGTGATTCCGTGAGAAAGCGATCGACGTCGAAATTTTGGGGTTATTTTTCACCAAAAGTTTGCACACACACGCACATACACTCTCGAGAGACTTTATCACGGCGGTAACTCTTTCTATTTTGGTTCATGGAGTTTTACTAGTGTGCCAATTACTTACGTGTGACGAATGAGAAAATGAGATAAAGCACCGGCATTGCGAACGTGGGGCGTGTATAGAAACGTCTCAGTGCGAAAAAAGAGACATTTAAAACAAAGCTAGTTTCTTCTACGAAAGGAGAGCACATCATTTTTTTAAACGCCGTACATTCAAAAATTTTGATATTACGATCGAAATCGTTTGCTGTGTTATGCTTAGTATTAGAAAGGTTATTTAATGTAAACAACTCTATTCGACGTTAAATTCAAGTCATTTTTAAATCTCGGTTTACATTTCGTTTCTATGAAGGATGATTGCTAAGACGTGATCGCGACTAAGTGCTTTGAAATGACTTTGTGCAAAGATGCCACAGATTTCGCAAATTGAACAATTACGTTGCTGTAATTTTATCATGTGCGCATTATTATTTTGATTTTTAAATAATTTTTCTGTGTTTTTTTTTTTGCTAATTTTGTCAGTATTCAAGAATAAAATAAAAAAAATATACGTAACAAACTGAACGATATGTCCGAAAAATGTGTTATGCATTCTTGACATCTTTAAGAATAAAAGCTTGTACCTCATCACTTTGTATCTTATCAATTTTTCTGATTATCGATAGCTATATTGCATAATTTTTTCCTCTTCTATGTCTGAAATACAATACTTGAAATTAATTACAATCAAGTAAAATGTGTTTCTTAATTATTTTACCACTAATATCGTAATTATTTTACTATTATAAAAAATTAATTATTAGACGAAGTTTGTTCCAAAGTGTAAATTTATTCATATCTACATCTCTTATATAAATAGATAACGCCGTGTAAATGTTTTAAATAAATTACTATTATCATAAAAAATAAATTGTTGCACAAAGTTTCTTTCAAAGCGAAAATATGTTCATATCTGTCTGTTATATAAATAGATATAATTGTTGCGTGCAAAATAATTTAAATAAATTACTATTATCATAAAAAATTAATTATGATACAAAGTTTATTTCAAAGTGTCAATGTCTTCATATCTGTTTCTTATATAAATAGATATTCGTTGTGTGCAAAATACTTTAAATATAAATATTTCTCGTTTTGTTTCAACCGCGCATAGTGATGGTTAGCACCTATATTCTATAAATTTTTTCAGCTCCATACGTCGCGACTGCGCTAAGTCGGTTGCATCTGGAACATTAGACAGATCTACAAACTTTTTGATATAAGATTGTTACCTCGATCAACTATGCCGAACAGGTGCGTTTTTCTTCATTATTTCAATTTTTTAGGTTTTTGAAGGGGATGCTTTTATGTACATGTTTGTAGACATATACTGTCGAATAACAAGTTCATTATACTCTACAATGCTTTGTATAAATTTTAGGTTGTTTTTTTTCTCATGACTATTCAGAAATTTTTATGATTGCTTAATGAGTTATGACTTTGAAAATTTTAAAATATTATTTATTAGCAAATTTTATTTATTTAAATTTCATTTAATTGCTAAAAGTTGTTTTCAAGAGTCAAATAAATGAAATTAATAAATTTTATTACTTCAGCATTGTGCCGATATAAATGAAGTATATTATTTAATAAATCATTTTGATTAGGTTTATATGAAGCTTAAGAGTAAACACAGTTTACTTACAATTTATTCCATAAAAAAATGCTTCATTGAGTAGAGAAAACGCAATTTTTTTGAAAGAAAAAAAATTCATCGTAGACTAAAAGTACCTCGTACAGAGAATTCGAAATTTTAAACGCACAATGAAAAATGTTCAATTTTATAATAGGCGTAAAAATTAAAAATTAGATGTCTACTTTTAGGCTAGGTTTAATTATAAAATTATAATTGCACATAAGAAAATTATTTTTATGCCTTTTCACGTTACTTCATTTTGAAAGCGTTTTTTAATCTTTTTAAAAATCCCAGATAAAAATTCGCATACTTATAGAGAAATATCTGATAATAGAGACAGCAAGACATGAAATATACGTTACCGCTCGCGCTTCAAAATCTTATCCAAGTTTCATTCGTCGACTTGAATTGCTAGGATTTTCTGTAATAAATATAGTGTTTTGCCGTTATAACGTGCTTGCGCACCTGTATCGTTTTTTTTTATTTCTTCATACTCTTCCCATTTAATCTTTCTTCTCCAATACATCATCTAAAACTTTTCATGCTTATTTTATAAACGCTTCAATTGCTTCACTGTTGATATCTTTCTCATTTTGCTTACAAATCTTAAATTTTTATTAATATCATTACCGTTCAATAGTTATTGAACGGTAATTATAATTTGCATGTTGTGAGTGCTATAAATGGAATACTTCTATTGATTTATCATGATTCCCAACAGACAAGTAAATTGCAGTTGTAATTCAAAATAAATGACACAAAGGAAAATTTTAGATGTACAATTTATTTAAAATATTCATCCCAAATCAAATAATGAAAACAAACGATTGAAAGGAGCCCTATTACGAAGCCAAATCCAATATCTTATTGCAGCATGGCATCCTTATCCCGCACTGTAACCCTCTCCACCAAAAGTCAATCTTCCACTTTATTGTTTTCTACTAGTTTCGTGACTCTCGAGAACAAAGAAAAGATCGACAATCAGTCAATCCTTCGAAGCAATGCCACTGCCATCTTTTTCTGTTTCCCGTTTCAGCCCAATCTAACACTAATAGCGATGAAATAATTGTTAACCTGATTGAAAAGCTTGGAATAAGCTCATAACTTCAGGATTAAGGCAATGAGGATGTCGAGCAGATTAAAAGCACTGTTGGCATTGGGAAGACGAGGCGCAGACCAAAGCAGGATTTTCTATCAAAATACCAGCTGCAGTAAACGTATCATCAACACTCGAAGTTTACACCTTTGTACTCATCATAACGCTTTCATCAACAGAAGCATAGCCGCGTGTACCTTTAGGCTGTTGCAACTACGAGCTTCGTCGGGTGGAATAAGGGCCAACTGCTACTCTACGTACTGTCATGATATGTCTATGTGTTTTTAGTTCGTGTTTGCAGAGCAGATAAAGAGAGAGATCTGGATTATTTCCCGATGCTTCGAAAGAGAAGGGAAGGGAGAGGCGCGCAGATTGAATGTTTTAGTTCTAAATTTGCATGCAAAGTGCATAGTTTATTAGATGTCTACTAAAGTTAATTGATGTTTTTTGACGTAAGAATTCAGTTTGTTTATACATTTTTTTCTTATTTTACAGTATCAAAATCAGCAGGTTCAGGTCTCTCAATTTTATCTGTATTAATTTTAATTAATTCAATATATTTTTATAATCATTTATTTCAATGCAAGATTGACATTTTGAATTTCGTATTAAAATGTCTGTGCAATTGAAAACAAAGTAAAAAGTGCGGATAATGCGCAAATATGCAATATTCATGACTAAGTACTTGATTTCATATTAAGTATATAAATCATGTATTGTTAAGATAATTACAATATTATTCGTACGATGTGTAAACAATCTTTGCTTAATTAATCAAAATACGAAAGTGGCATTCTATTTGCCATAAACGCCCTCCATATTATATTTATCACATGCTTTAAAACCAAAATATTTCAGTCGAAGCCATCTTGTGAAAAATCCTAGACGTCGAGAAAAAAAGGAGAGAGAGAAAGAGAGAGCAAAGCTTCGTAATCTGTAGATTGATGACGGACGGCTGTGCAGCTACGTGATAGAGCACCCACTTATACGCTTTTGATCCATGCTATGCTTTTGCACGTCTATCAGTGATCCATTGGCAATACTGGCATACGTCCTTATCTTTTAGAATTCACTTTTTCGCATATTTGTGATATTATGCTAATTTAACTTATCCTTCTTAGCTCTGTAAAATTTTCACCTCATCACACTTAAAGAAAATTTCAAATTTATTTTATTCAAGGGGAATGTCTTTATTCAAATAAAATGATAAATTTTAACGTAAACTAAATAATATCACCTTTAAATCTTGCTAAAACCATGTTCGTATTTATAATCATTGCTTTTAAGCATACGGGGATGAAGCATAAGGGAATTGATCCCTTAAAGAAAGTTTTAGCTTTTATATGTTTACTAATATAAATACAGAAAAATAGTACATTACGATACATGTAACTTAAGTTGCCCATTATTGTGCAATAAAATATAAAAGTTGTGTTTTATAGCACAGGTTGATGTAAATACGCATTTAAGTCACGCTTATCCGTGAGCTAAGAGTAGTTGACTATATCACCGTGAACATCACACTCACTAAAAATCCTCGCTAAAACTCAGGCGCTAATAAATTCACCACTTTATTAGTATGTATTATTATACGATATTGTCGCATAATTTAATTTTTCGAAGTATAAAAGTGGTGAGCAAAAAAATGATAAATGAAAAATGTTCATTTATTAATTATCTCAACCTTTATTATAAACATCAGCAAACCTTGCGTTCAATAAGGAACATCTAAGCGCAAAGATTAACAGTCTCACACTAGAGTCATGACGTTCTCGCGCAAATTTAGATAGATTGTGCTACCCTCTCGCGACTCGTATACAAAATCGCTTGGCATATGGGTATAGGTGTTCATGGCATCGTATAACTATAACGAATCGTTCGTGAAACTACACGCATACCCGTGTACTTCATAAATTCCAGTTGTTGTTTATTAGTAATTTCCTGTCGTTACTACAACTGTAATTCGACTGATTACACGGTTAGGTGGAATTTGCTGTTAAAGTTCCGAACTTTCTTCCAATTGATTTTTATAATAAAATTTCCTGTTTTCGTATGATTTCAGTTTGTCTAGTGGCTCAATATTATCTCAACTTAGTAAAACGACCAGTAAATATGCCATATATAGTCGGTAAATATGCCGCATATAGTCGGTAATATAAAGGTATAAGAGTAATTAAGTGTAGCGGCTACTTGTATTTCAAGTAGGTTCTTCTTTTTAAATGAAAGAAATTTTTTCGAATATTTAATTTCTTTGAATTGCAATTTGAAAAATCGATCTGATTGATAATTCTATTTTCCCGAGATTATCATTTATCGCTTGTCAGAAATAATAATAAATATTTCATGACATAAAAAGATAACGAATCATGTTTAATGCATTTACTTTAATTACATGGAATTTGAATGCACATTGTACATACAGAATTCTTATCTGATTATCTGTTAGAAGAGGATTCCCTATTTTTCAACAGTCGTATTTGTCAACATCAATTTGACGAGAAATGAGAAAAAACATAAGAAACTCATTTTAAAACTTATCAAAATTTATAGATACTAGTGGCCTAAGTCGTACTTTACGGCACGACGTGTATAAGCGAGCTTAGCCAGTGAGGTTATAGGGTTTTACCATGAAGAACGACCTAAGACACGAGTATCGTGCGATTTTTTATAGCTCTGACTAGCATAAACCCGCTGCCACTGCTATCTGTGTCATTAGCAGTCTATTCTGGCAGCGTGAGGTTAGCGCACGAACGTAGCGAGCAATAAGTGCGGATTTATGCCACCCAGTGCTATAAAACCACAAGGATCTGCCAAGTTTCAGTCGTTACTAAAAAAAGCCAATACATATTCCATAAATCATGTTGTAACATAGAAAATCACATACCCCTACATTTTACGATGAATAATGAAATACATACTCGACTTGTTGGTTTAAATATTAACACGTATTGGAACTTTGAGGATATATTCTTCGGATTCGTCAGTTTAAGCTTATCGGTACTGATATTTTTCGTTTGTTCAGTACCGGCAAGCCGCTGAAGACCACTGAAAAACCAAGCTTATTAGGAATAATTCAAGTGGATTATGAAACTGAATTTTTAAGATGGCTGATTAGGTTTTCGATTTGTTTGCTCTGGCTTTGTTTTCGACGAGTTTGCGCTGAGAAATTCTAAACTGTATTGCTTGCGAAACGCGTCATACTAACGAGTTTTAACATCCATACAAAATTTCAGTCTGAAACTTAATATCGTTGAAAGTTGCACGAACTGCCTCGTTATAAAGTTTCGAACTATATTCTTATGTTTTAGAAAGTTAGTCATTAAAAAATAAAACTTTATAATATACTTTTAAAGACATTTTCCTAGTTGAAACTGTTGTCTGGAAGTAAGTCAGTTTGCGACTTTGAAATACCTCACTTTCTTAACCATTTACGAAAATCGGAATGCCTGCACCCGATTCTTCCGATTAATTTTATCAAATTGCTTAACAATCCAATATGTCTGTGATAAATTTCTCTCTCTCTCTCTCTCTCTCTCTCTCTCTCTCTCTCTCTCTCTCTCTCTCTCTCCCCCTCTTTCTCTATTTTTTCTACAAAATTACAATTCGCACAACGTCTCGCGCGTAAACTGATTTTTGTCCTGCCTCCGACTCATACTTCTCTACTTTACTCACGATGTACTTTGCATTATTCCAACAGCGGAAATTAGTTTCTGATTAAGGTGCGGTACTGAGTTGTATTGATTTTGATAATTTTGCATTAACTCTTATACTGCTTAATAATTAAGAGATGGATTACAGTTGTTACAAGTCCCAAATCTATTATTTGATACCTACTGTATATTAAACAGGTTTTATAGTCAATTTGTTTCTCATTTAAAAAATTTATTTTATTTAAAACGTTATTGAAAATTTATAAAATCTGAAAATCAATAAAGATAAATTAAATTTTTTTTTTTAATACAGATCGTCTGTTATTTCTATAATTGAAATAAAAATTTTAAGTAGAGAATAAACTTAGTGAAAATCTGCCATTTCTAACTTTTTCAACAATGAAGATTAACAGAAATGTCTAAATTTTTTGCTGATTTTTTAAAAATACAGGGCTATCAGGAAATTTATAAAAAGCAGTAGAACACTCCAGTTTAATTTCCCCTTTTTCTCACAAGCAAAAAAGGCTTCAATTAATTTTGCACTCAGTCGCCATCTTCTTCGAATGTAACCTCAAATTTAAAATAACATGGAGCTATACAGTTTTTGAAAAGTCATTGCACATTTATCGCAACTTGTACTGAACGAAACGCTCGCGTTCTGTTCTACGGAAAAGAAGCAGCAAACGCATTGTGCGCGAGGCAGTATTGATCTTTTCGAATGCACAAAGTAGAGAAATACACGCACGTATACACGCACGCGCCGGCTCTATGTACGTCGAGTACGCCCACATACCTCGAGTAGTCCATTCAAGGAAAAAATCTCGATTTTATAAAAATCGTGCCATTTTATCGAAAAAAACAAAATTCGCCTATTTTCAAACACTACTATAACTTTCGCTTTTAAGTTTAACCCAACCATTCGATTTTAAGTTTTAATAATAAATTAAATCAAAACTCATTTTTTTTATAAGTAGTCCAAATTTTAATTTTCTCATGTGGTGAGCTAGATGTAAACTTTTAAAAATTAACAAAAAAATGGCCTATTCGAGAAGCATGTATATACATATAGCTGATTACAAACAAAAATTTTAATTCTAGCTAGAAAAAAATTTAAAAGAAAAGAACTTTTGCTCTACACTGCGCCGAAAGTGCCACTTTCGCTCCCGAGTGCCAGAAGCGAAATTGATAAGTTCGGTGCTAGTGTGAAGAAAAATAGTATATGAACTATGGGAGTAAATTTTAACAGCCCATATCTCGTGCTTTCCAACCTCCCCTTCGGCTCAGGTGTCAATATACATGAGATATGGACTCTCCGCGTTTTTCTCCCCTACAGGCATGTAATATACTATAATTTAAGGTATTAAAGGTGAAAAACAGGTGCTTGGGTCGAAAGTTACAAAAAATTAAAATCGAGATAGCCCTGTAAGTAGTTTTCTGTATTCAAACATACGTTACTCATAATCAGTGCATCCGATTTGAAAAACTTTTGGCTTAATTTAAAGCTCTTTTACTGCTTCACTTTCGCTATTCTACATGTTAGACCTGATAGTACATTACGATACATGTGACCTAAGCGGCCCATTATCGCAGGGCGTGCAAATAGCGCTCGAGCGTAGTGAGGGCGATATTCACGACGTGTGTTGAGTCACTTAGGTTACCAGTATCGTACAGAATTTTATAGCACAGCCTACCTAAATCCGCAGTTACGATTATTCGTGATATAAGCATTCGATTAGTTTACCGTGAAATTAGCGTACAAGCATAGCGAGTGTGATATTCACGGTGAAATAATAGACTACTTAGGTCACGGATAAGCGTGACTTTAGATACACTATGCTATAAAAGAATTTTTCATATCTAAGTCAATGTTGTATACATCTTATATTAACCGCATGATTATCTCGCGCAAGCCCAAAATTATTATTCAAAGTATTTTATAGCGTGTTTCTTATTAATACACGATGTGGGCCTTATAAATTTTCTCCTCTTGAAAAATAGGTTGGTTTCATATGGAGCGAAATCTGAAATTTTATGGAATAAATGAAATGCGCGCTAATTCCTCCCAGTATAGTAAAAATTACATGTGTAGCAATTTATCATGAACAAACAATAATTTTACTACGACAGTTCATACAGCACTTTCTAAATTAATTTATATTCGTCTATATTTTGTTGCAGGTACTTACCATGCCAATTGCAGATCGAAACAAACGTCAGTTGTACGGGGTATGACGGCATTGTTCTGGTCTCGGGAACGCCTCCCGGTAACGATGAGCCGGAGCCATTCAAGTCCGTGCTATTCTGCGCGTCTCAGATCGACTCTGCACTCTTTGAGCTTGGCACTGTGCTACCGATCAATCTGCCGGCCAAACGGTTAATTTACAGTCCTACTGGAAAAATTAATCCCGACTACGACGATGTCAGGGTCTTCCAGGAGGCTGCGGTTAAAGGCATGAAGAGGTAAGTTTTCGACTGCTTGTTGTCCAAAGCTGACCCAGATTCGTGGCCAATTAATAATTGATCTGGCGATTCTTCTTTTCTTTTCCATAGTTAATTGGTATCCACCAGATGTGCATTATATTCTGATGGGTTTCTGTGATTACGATTCGCCTTATTTCCCAAATAACCGATCATGACGTCGAGTTCTTTTCTGTTTTATCGAACAAAAAAGAATTACTGGCGTTGTTGTTGTTATTATTATTATTATTATTATTATTATTATTATTATTATTATTATTTTGCGTTGACTCACCCCGCAGAAATAACTGACAGAGAGCTTGTATAATGCCTATAAATAAATAAAAAAAAAAGAGAATCGGAAATGCAAACGCTTTATTTTTGTCCGGAGCATAACGCGCCGCTCGTAATGCGCTTATAACATGACGCCATTCGTCTCCTGTTAGACAGTAGCATCAGCATCAGCAGCGGCAACTGCAGCAGCAGCAGCAGCAAAAGCAGTAAACCGAGCTACGAAACAGCGCAATCGCAATAAAAATTTACCATAATCCCCGCGCAATCCCGAGGAGCGCAAACAAAAAGCGCGAATCGAAAGCCGCTTAGCTCGAGCTGCTCTCTAAATGCAGGTGTGCGCAACGCCTTATTTGAAAAGAGCCCCTCAGTGCATGGAAGCTATCGCGAGATGAACTTTCCACTTTGATCAGGACTAACGTAAACAGATAACTCGCGGGAGAATCACCGTGTCGTTGGTGCGGGTGTTGGCTGCGCATAGCAACCCATGCGCGCGCGGGAGCAACTTTCCCGCGCGAAAAGTGGAGAAGACGGAGGGTGAGAGCCACATGCTGTAACCTGCAAAGATAATATAATTCGGCCGCGCATTCTCTTTACGTGTGTATATCCATTACGAGCTGCTGGCTAATGGAATTTTCTTTCGGGCTCGCGTGGTTATTCGCTTGGCGCACGACCCTGCTGCCTCCCCTATTTCACCTGTTTTCCTCCTCAAACTCCCAACTTTAGAGCCGATCGGGTGCATTAGCTTAAGTGGCAGATTTTTCGAAAAATATTTCTCTCGGGATGTCTCGCTGCTGCTGCTGCTGCTGCTGCTGCTTCTGCTACTGCTGTTGCGGTGTTGCTGCTGGATTTTTCTGTCCGCCTTAAGCTTTGCATTAAACGAGCAGTTCGGAAAATAAACCGCAAGGATTCTACATCCAGGCTTTCGTTCATCAAAATTCTGCAAGAACTGTAAATTAATGCGTACATTCAGTGATTAAATACGAGATTTTGTGAATCGTCAGATGTCAAGAGACCATTAAAATTATTATTGCCTGTCCTAATAATCGGTGAATCCGATAATGATGCTTATCCTGCAAGTAAGCAATTATCAGCAGTTTAAATATATTATCATTAAATGCCATCCTCTAATTGACCGTTCATTTTCGCGCGCAATCTTCTCACCTATATGCATGCAAAAAGTAAAATCTAGCTGAACGTAACGGTACAATAACAAGTAAACTACGTTCAGAGTCTTTAATAAAGTAAAAGAGATGATATGACTGGCTATTCACTTTCGCACACGAATTTTCAACCTCAAAAATTTTAAGACGATGTAATATGGCTGTATATGAGGAAATCCGTATTTTCCATTCACTTTTTTGCCCCGAAAAGTTGCGAAAAAAAATCTCGAGCTACATCGACCGGATAAGCTGTTTTCTGTTCTTTAGGACGTACAGAACAAGAAAAAAATAGTGTGCCCACGAAATCGATCTTGTGACACTGTCTTTTTTGGCCATCTATGTGATTTTATCCAGGGATTATTACGCAAATATTCTTAGCAAAATATTCTGGATTTTTTCGAATACAAGGCTAAATAGGCATATACATAGGTTTAAAGTATAGTAAAAGAGCAGTCATTTGAACCCAAATTTGTCTAGATCGGATGCACTGATCAAAAGTCACGTACTTCTGAAATAAACGAATTTTGCTTCAGACTACCTTTAGGCTGTTATCAAAATTCTTTCAATAGCTCAAATTCAAGCTCTTTTCTTCTAATTTTCTGCCAACAAGTCTAAATTTAATCTTTTTTTAATAGTTAGCTTTATATATATGCTTTCAAAAAATGATCTACATGAATCATATATATAGCTCACTATTTAAAAAAAAATAAATTTAGACTTATTGGCAGAAAAGTAGAAGAAAAGAGTTTTAATTTGAGCTATTAAAAGTTAAAATCGAGTCACTGAGTGAAAAGTTACGAGGATTCAAAGAAAAAAAATGTAAAATCGGGAATTTTCGTATAACAGCCTAAAGGGAGTCTGAAGCAAAATTCGTTTATTTCAAAAGTACGTGACTTTTGATCAGTGTAACCGATCTTGACAAATTTGATCTTTTACTATACTTTAAGCCTATCTATATGCCTATATACCCTTGCATTCGAAAAACGAAAGAATATTTTATTCAAAAATCAAAACAATCTCTGCATATAATCACAAAGATGGCAATAAAAGACAGTGTCACAAGATCGATACACTATTTTGTTCTTGTTCTGCACGTCCTATAGAACAGAATAAATCGTATACGTCGATGTACTCCGAGATTTCTTTTCGCGTGATTGACAAGATTGTTAAATAAAACAAGTGATGACACCTCTATTGCTACGTTTGTTTTCAGAGCTCTGAAGGCTGGCGTTTCCAACCCCCTTTTGGTGCTCCTACCTGATGCGCGTTTCGAGAACACCGAACTGGTTACGCTATTAGGCGCCCTCGAGGCTCTTTACGTGGTAAGTAAAGTCTTGCTTTCTCTCTCTCTCTCTCTCTCTCTCTCTCTCTCTCTCTCTCTCTCTCTTAAACTCCGTACACGTCGAAATCTCGCGGTAACTGCAATTTCCGTTCTCGCTTAAACTGTTTTCTCCCTTCGCTTTCAGCTGCTCGCTTAAGTACATAATTGCAGCGGATCTTTTATTTTTTGATACTTTTCGGATTCGAATTTTCGCGGGAATTACGCTTTACTTTAGACTTTCGTACTAGTTTATATGTTTCAGCTTCTAATTTCTTAAAGTTTGAATTGAAGATGCCGCTCTGCTGATTTTATCAATTTTCATAAAGTTTTCCATTTTAAGAAATTCATAATTATAAGTTTTATCGAATAACTAAGGTTCACTAAAAATGCACCTGGATTTGAATTATTGTACTTGTAATGTTCATAATAATTATTACCTGTTATTGCTATAGAAATATAAATTTTGAACTGAATTTTTAGTGGAAATGAATAAAAATCTAGAATTGCTCTCAAAAAGTCATTATCGCATGAAACAGCGACAAATGCAAAATAGCGAGATTCCAATTTCTACAGAAAATTCATTAGTACCACAACAGCAGATTTAGAACTGGCAAATATTTCATTAACACCCAATTTATTCAAAACAATCACTCAACGCCCGCTTCTGAGCGCTCAAATCCTAATCTTCCATGCAGAAGCATCCCGCACTCGCAGGCCCCCTAAGAATTCAGCGATGTGCTCACACACACATACATAGACTGCAGAGAGAAGAGCGAAGCCCATCCCTGACCGCGGCAATTCCGCTGAAGCTCCCAAACCGAATACCTCGGCGCGATCGCGAAACTCATCTCGTACATATACGTATATGCATTAGCGCTGCCGCGAGTAAACTTATACACAAGCCGAGTCGACCTTCAAGTCGAGCGGAGCTGCAAGCGCGATACGCGCTTCCCAGCCTCCCTATCTTGTCGAGTATATAGGGACATGCCTAGCGTTCCTCTGAGGGGTTGAAGTCGACCTAATTAGCGGAATACCCCCTCGCGGTCGGAGCGTGCACGGACACACCAGGCATCCGCGGCTTTTTTTTCTCCCCGAGAGAATTATTACCCCGGCTTACTCGGCGCTCCAGGAATTTCCATGACTCTCATCGGAAGTAGACGCTTAATGCTTTCTTCTTGCTTACGCGCACGTGCTGGCTTTCGTTCCATCGTTTTGACTTCACCTTGCTTCGATGCTTTATATATTCGCCAAAGCTAGACCAGTCGATGCAATATATCAATTTAATCCTGGAAACCTTAACTCGATCTGAATACAGCACGTGAATGCAGCTGTATTTGTGGTCTGCGGTTTCTGGGCTGCGGAGGCGCCAGCTATACCCCAGCATCAATAAAGCCTTGTACCGGCTACTTTGGATGTTTCCTTCGGTCTTCATAACGCCTCGAGTATAACATTGAGCTTTGCACAAGGGAACCAATTTTCATATATACGGAATTCCACGTCGACCGCGTGTGCAAAATTTTTTTGAATCTCTTTGGAATCCATTAAAGAAAGGAAATAAATTTAGACAAGAACAAGTAACCGGTGCAAATAAAGTTAAACGATTTATCAGCCAGCAAGCAATCGGATAAGTCGATGAAAAATGACAAACTTTTCCACGACTACATGGGCGTGATTAGAGGAAGCGTTACGCGTAGCTTCAATACACGGAGACAAATCTGTTTCTAACTTGAGACATTATAGTAAACATTGCTATGTTGTGTATTAAAAGTGTGACAGATTCGTTCTATGAAACTCTTTGCTACGTAACATAGTAATTGTTTTGAGTTAATCGGATTCAAGCGTATATTTTTAGCGTTTATACGATTTATTCAGTAGTGTATTAAATTAATGTTTATTCTTACATTTTTTTACCAATTCACTAGAGGTAGTTAGTGTATCAGATTTAAAATTATCTATACGTAACTACTTTTTTAAGGAAGTCTGATAGCCACTAATGACCCATCACTAACGTTACGATAGAGAAGTGCTTGAATCTCAATAAATAAAATGAATTAAACAAATTCAAGAAATTGTTGCCCTGTATCATTTATCATTATGCAAAGTTTGAAATTAAAATATTCAGGTATTGGAAAGGACGATTGGAACGAAAATCAGTAGCTTATGTCAGCAGACTCTGGTTAGTCAGGTTACGTCTGAATATAGGTCCCTTAAGTGGGTACGATAGCCACGAATAATTCGTCACTAAATAAATATAATGAATTACGTAAATTTATGAGATAGTTGAAATATTTGGTATCAAAACGAACGATTGACGCTGGTTAATCAGATTACGTCTACTGATTTCCTTTTCATTCGTTCTTTTCGATACCTGTATATTTTGATTTCAAACTTTGCATATTGATACATGATAGCAAGACGCAGGGCAACTATCTCATGAATTTGCGTAATTTATTATATTTATTGGATCTAAGCGCTTTTCTATCATACGGTTAGTGATGGGTCATTAGTGGCTATAGTGTCAGTGACAGCATAGCAGAATAACACTTAGATCTCAAATAATATAATAAATTACACAAAACCAAGAAATACTTGCCCTTCGTCTTGACATCTATCATTATGTAAAGTTTGGAATCAAAATATTTAGGTATTCGAGAGAAAAGCCTGTCCGAAAATAAGTAGTTGTAATCTATCGTAACTTATTTCTACTAACAGCTACTAATTTTCGGATAAGCTTTTCGCTCCAATGCCTGAATATTTTAATTCCAAACTTTGCATAATCATAGATAATGCCAAGACGAACAGCAAGTCCCTCTTGCTTTTGCGGAATTCCTTATATTATTTGAGATCGAAGTATTTTTCTGTTACGTTGTTACTGACCGGTCATTATAGGCTTCAGAAAATGATGAGCACTCCTGACTGCCATGCTGACGGCTCCAGGTTCGGTTCCTGTCATCGACAAAATAATTAAAGTTTTAAATTTGTTTATTTAATAATTAAAATACGATAAATAAAATATGTATATAAAATAAGATAGTAAAACTAAATATAGAACGAGTCTGCCCCCCCCCCCCGCTTTTCTTACAATGTATAGTAATTTTTACTACAATACATCTTAAAAAATATAACATCTTTCTCTCCGTGCATATACTTGGAAGAATGATTCTTGATAAACGCGAAAGCAATTGCCGGCGAGGACAAAAACCGCATGTTCTTAAAGTACGGCCGCAGAACTAATTCCTCCCAAGTTCGGCGCTAGCGTCCGGGGTAAATGAGGAATCCTGCTCTCCGGAGAGACTTGCGCGTCTCACCGCAGCCGCAACAAGCCTTTACACAGAGATTCGTAACGCCTCGGGGCCGGGGGTCGGGGTAAACTTTCCCTATCCCAGCTGATGAAAGTCGAAAAATATGCGGTAATCTCTTTGGACTTAGCGCTGATGCTTGAGGCGTTTGTTGCAGCCCCTGGAGGTGCGGGAAATCGGAGCCGAGCGCACCCACAAGGCTTGCCAACTGTCCGTTTGGAGTCCCATTTGCAGCAAGAAGCTCCAAGGCGTGGTGAAACTCGCCGCTGCTCTCGAGAGCGGAAGATACGTCGCCCGCGACATCGGTAAGTACTCCGGATGCGAGCGAGTCGTCAGAGATTGCGCTGCTACACCGCTACATCTTCTTTCTTTGCTTCTCCCAAAGTTCCTGCGGTTGATCGACGCTCTGGGATCCTCGCACAGATATGCTCTATTTTAAGCCCAGATTTCTCTATCGAGTTTCAGTCTAGTTGTTGTTTAACAAAATTACGCTAAATACTCGCTCAACCCTTTGGTACTTTTCACTTCGTGTAAATGGCAGTCTTTGATCACTTTATAAATGGAAAATAAATGGAAAACAAAATTACAGTGATCCATTCAAATGAAATAAGTTGAAAGTTGTTCCAAATGAAAATGTATCGATCGTCCTCTGCACTTGTCCAGGTTGAAGCCCAGTTCTCACATATTGAAATCATTAATCTCACGGTGCGCATCATTTTCCAGCATTCGTTTCGATATGATTTTGCGGTTACAGCAAGACTCTATTCGCCGCAAAGCGAGATGAATTTTGAGAATCTCTGAGTAGAGGATTAGTGATTGTCGCCAAGCGATGTTTCTTGTATCGCCATGAAATTTCTTAGAGCTTGTGTCGCAGGCGATATACCTGCACTTCTGATTTTTCCCGAGGATTGATTCTTCGACTTTAGTCTGTTACGTGATCCATTGTTTTAAGTCTTTGGTATTTCTTACGACTCGTATTTCTTACGACTGTCGAGTCTGCACATTGGAGAAAGCAAAGTTCATAAAATCTCGGTTTTTTATTTCAAATAAATTTAAATTTGCCGTGTAAAATGTAAATCTTGCTGCTCCCCTTGCTCATAATTTTTCTGCTATACAATAGTACCTCCGAGAAATGTCGATATACTGTGGACCGGGTAACTTTACTTTATTACCAGACCACTGAGAAAATTAATATCTACTGCATGCGACAAGGAAGTCTAAAATAAAGCCGAGTCTCTGCGCTGAAGATTGTGATGAAGAAAAGGAGAAAAAACAATTGTCCTCTGTGAAAAAGAAAGGGCTTTGAAAAAATTCTCGCTTCCAAACATCTACGCCGTATTAAGGAAAATCGTGAAAAAATAACAGTTGCGGCGGTGGAATACCTGATTCAAAAACTACGGCCATCATGAAAGTGCTTCCGGGAAAATTGCAAGCTGGTTATTCTGCTCGAAAAATCGTCGCTCCAGGCTTCAACCCCAGAGGCGCAATCTCCGAGCGGATTGCCGAAGAATAGAAAGGAGGAGAAAAAGTCAAAAAGATATAGAAACGAGAGAGAGAAAGAGAGAGAGAGGGGGGGGGGAGGAGAAAGAGAGAAAGCCGAAGAGAAATTGGAAAGAATTGCGCGAAAGACGAGAGATTGTGTGAACGGGAAGAGTCTTTGGGGTGTCGGAATCCAAAGTGACGTATTATAACTTCGATAGAGGAAAGTATTTTAACCAATCGCATTCTTCGATTCATCGAAAACTACGTTCTGTCTATTTTCGCGACAGCTCGATGTCAAAAACAAGACCACAACAATAAAATACAAGAGCATGCACAGCTGGAAAAGCGAAGGTCGGGAATGAAATAACACAGTAGAGAGAAGAGAGACAAGCCCATATTCCAGCCCTTTAACCTTCGCAAGCTCGAAGCTCCGGATGATCGTTATGGCGAGAGCTCACAGCACGCGCTCGTCCTCGGAATCGCGGCTGTAATCCGGAGAGCGCGAGCGCCAAGCTCGCCTGGTATACGTGTATATATTGCAGGATGATCGGAAGTGTCGCTGATTGAATTTTGATCGAAAATTGGATTTCGCGTCTTGCAGCGAGTCCCTCTACCCCCACTTGCTATGTGCGCCGCTGTAGTTGTAAGGAAGACCGCGCGTAATGCGTGCAGTTATTGGGAGATACAGCCTGCGTTCTCGAGTTTCCTCGATTATATGCCATCGAATATCCAGTGATCCAATATTTTACTTCTTCCTTTTATGCTCAGTGGAATAGCTGTGCAGTTCGCTTGCTTTTGTTAGGGATGGTTTTTCGATGCTGAAAAAAAATATTTTCTTCGCCCGATCAGGCGTCGCTGCTTAAAATTGAAATTCAGACGACGAAACGCACTTTGCAGAAATTTGCAGACAGAGTCGGTAAGCCGATTCATTTGCGGAGAACTTTAACGATGCTCTTATATTAACACATTGTTTTATGAGACGTGAGTTTGTATTGCGAATTAATGAGCAGTACGCCGTGGTGTGCGATCTTTATAATTTTAGTGCGTGTATTTAATGATTTTTTTTACGAGGAAAATAACGACGTATTAAAAATATGCCGCCTTCGATCAAATAAAGAAGGTATGCAGGATAAACGCTTTCCAGGAAGGTTCAAAGTCAGTTGAAAGTTTGAATTTTGGGTTGTAATATGGCAGATGAGAAATAAGTAATCTTATATTAATAATACGTTATTTTGCAGATTCGAATTGATGCATTAATACTTGAATGAAAAAAAATTTTTTTGTAATTTGACTTTTGTTATTATGTGCGAATTCAGAAACTTGAATGCTCTTGGATATCATTGTTCATGTTAACAGAATGTTTTCGTGTGTAACTTATGTAACTGAAATGACACACAAGCCCAAAACAAGGGCTTTCACTGCAAAACGAGTGATGGATTTTTGAACGAAATTCGTTTGATTTGTAAACAACAGGCGGCGCGGACCCTGAGCGCATGGCACCACCTAGGGTTGAGGAGTACGTCAGAGAACTTTTCGCCAACACTCGTATCAACGTCCAGGTGATCTGTGATATTCCAACCCTCGAGCGGGAATATCCCCTGTTTGCTGCGGTGAACCGAGGAGCTTCTGTGATTCCGCGACACTCCGGAAGGATCATCTTCCTGACCTACGAACCTTGTGATCCGAGCTGCGTCCTCGAGACCGTCCTGCTCGTCGGCAAAGGTGTCACCTTCGACACCGGTGGCAACGACATCAAGATCACCCACGGCATGGTCGGCATGAGCCGCGACAAGTGTGGCGCTGCTGCCGCCGTTGGATTTATGCAGGTGAGCAATTAATTTGTTTGTTCGCGCACAGAGCGAAGACAGCGGTTTAATTGAGAACAATTTCCAGGCGGTCAATCTTTTACAACCGCCAACTGTGAAAGTCGTCGCTGCGATCGGCGTTGTGCGCAACAGCTGTGGCGAGAACGCCTACGTCGCGGATGAAGTGATCACTGCGCGTTCGGGTGCCCGAGTCCGCGTCAACAACACCGATGCCGAAGGTCGTTTCGTCATGGCTGATATCCTGTACCACGTGAAGGAAATGGCTCTCTGCTCCGTGAACCCGCATATTTTCACCATAGCAACCCTTACTGGGCACGCTTTGAGAACCGCCGGAGAGGGATTCTCGGTGAGTTGATTAATTACTTATTATTTGGTAATGCGGTGTTGATCAACGATGAAATTGCAATTATAATCCGCCTAATCGATTTAAAATATTGCGTAGTCGATGTATACTCTTTTATAATTAAAGCTGTTATTACATTTGGCTGCGCATTCGAGAGTTTACGTTACATATCAGATTATTACACCGACGCGTCATCATGAACTAACAGAAATATTGATCGTAGCGCTAATCTGATTGGTCAATCAAGTAACCAATTAGTGAATGGACAGGATAGGAGATTCGCCAATGTTTGAACTTTCGATAGGTTTCTTTTCATCGAGGAATTTTGACAAACTCAAGCCGCAATTAAATCCGATCGATTTTTTTTCTTCAAAATTTTTAATTATAGCTCTCTCTCTCTCTCTTCTCTCCCTCTCTCCCTCCCTTTTTCTGACATGCGAAAACCAACAGAAAAAATCTCTGATATCCAAGAAGTTCCTCGAGCCCGAACAGAAACTGATGATTAGCAGCGAAAGTTTCGGGCTACCACGGCTTCTCGAGATTGAAAGATTGCTGAGCTACTTTCAATAATGGTGCGATATTTCACTTGGCTTTTAAATCATCGTCCTACTGGACACGTCGCCCCGACTCTTTCTCGTATAATTCACTCTATTCGTTAGACGCTGACCTCGGCATTTTTTTTTTATTTTCCTTTTTTTTTTTAAAGAATCAGCTTGAACTTCCGTTGCAGCAGTTTCCCTTTGCATGTTTAACAAAGTCTTAAACATTTTTCCCCTCTCGTCGAGTTGATTCTTTGTCCAGTTTTATTCTTTACGTAGTTGGAATTGCCTGAAAAATTAAGATGTCATTAATGTTTTCTTATCATGTTAACGCATTGTCTTCCACCGGTATCTCCCGATTTCGAGCTGTCTTTTCTCGAGAAAATTACACGGAAATCATACGTTATTTACATTTAAACGTGAATTTTCAGAAATATTTTCCACAAAAAACCGAAAAAAAGTCTCTTGTTTGAGACTTTTAATGTCTTAAATAATTAACTGAAGCAAAATATGTTTTATTTCGAGTTGCTGCAAAGCCCGGCACATTATTATGTGACACATTGTATGAGGAGCTTTACTAGGATATTAAAATTTTTAATTGTTAATCTATACAAATGAGACTTGGAGTATATTATTACACTTAAACTATCAAAATAATTATTCAATTGATTTAATATGCACCGAGAAAACAATTTTTGATGTCTTTTTATGTCTTCTTTGGGTGCAAAGTTACATTGCAGCAAAATGATGAAATAATTTTTCAATGTTTACGATTTCCCTTTCGCCACAGTGGAGCTGTGAGATTTGTTTATTTCGGTTGGAAACAGGGCCTGTACCTGCGAATTTTAACGCATTCAGTTAACGCTGAAAAACACGAATTTAATCGAAATTTTATCAATTCTCGATGACGTTACCCGCTCACTAAAATTTACGCGTTGAAACTTATGGCAGCGATATTTAGTGATTTAACGCTGAAAAAATTAAGAACGATAATTTTTATTGCAAGTATAATTTTATTTATATTAATACTTTATTGAAAATTAATTTATTCGTGGTAGTATTTATGAATAATACGTCTTCTTATGTTCTGTCCTACGACATAACTTTTAGCTCCATACTGTGCTGGCTGCCTTTCATCTATGTTTTTGGCAGCATTTTTTTCATTTTTATAATGTATTTTCACGAAATTTTGTACAGTCTTTTAATTTTTTAATTTCAATTTACCTACAATTGATTTGAATTTTGTGGCAAGAAGAAATTTCGTATTTCATGAGGATTCAACCAAGAGGCTTTCCCTTTTACATCGAAAATTTGCAAATTTACGACGAAACAATTAGTTCTGGATATAAAACGAAAGTTTTCTTGCTGCCAGATTTTCAAGAATGAGAGTATTATCCTTTTGTAGCAATGCTTTCTGTTTTTTCAGTGTGGAGGTATTCCAAGAATTAATAATATTCAACCAAGTGTATTTTTACATTTAAAGCGAAAACTGTATAAGTATTTTTCAATAATTAAAATAATACTTCTAAAATTGAATTTTATATCGTTCGACCGCACATTGCGCTCCTTCTTTTCAGACGAAAACGTCTTTTTCACTCATAATCCTCGTCGTAAGACTCTGATTTTCCAAGGCCTCGAAATTCGCGCCAAGTAAGTTCGCTTGTTCTGAAACTCCCGCAAAATCATCCCTTTGATCGTAATGAAGGAGCTTACCTCGCAGTGCATTAAATCCCCTGCAAAGAGGGAGAAGAATTCAAAATAATAAGAAGCTTCTTTTCTCCGGCTCTTATTTTCCTGCCATACCTCCACCCGCCTCCCTACCCCTCTCTCTATCTCTTTTTAAAAAAGAAGAAGAAGAAGAAGCAGCAGCAGTAGAAGCGCGTCAGAGCGCGAGTCTCTGTAGCTGCGTACTATGCAGTGATATTAAAAAACAGCCGACGCTTCTTTATCCTTTTCCGAAGAACTTCTTCCAGCGGGAACATTTTCTTTATACGCGCGAATTTCGTATGAAACTTTTCTCATTTCTTTCGACGGAACTCATTTGTATCCTTCGCTCAAAAAATGAAGAAAGAGAATGAGGTAGAGAGAAGGGGGGCGGGTGAGAATAGAGATGGTTAACGAGCAGCGCGACTATTTTGGGTAATTAATTCAAATGCGACTGCGCTGTTCCTTACACTTTTCATTCACCCCCTGCAGATAGCAATGGACAACTCGGTCGCCAGATCAGTAGCCAATGCTTACAAGCTCCAAGCTTGTGGAGACGCCGTCGGCGACATGTTCGAGGTGTCCATCATTCGCTCAGAAGACTTCAAGGCACAGAAGGGTTTGATGGAAGGCGACGATGTCTTGCAGTCGGCGGGACAGAAGAGCAGCGTTGCCACCAATCGAGGACACCAGGGTCCCTGCGCCTTCTTACTCATGGCTTCCGGGCTCGACAAGGTATTTATATTAATTCCCGATCTCCCGCGCTCTGCATCAAATTCAATAGCGCAGAACGCAATCCCGGACGAACAATAAGGGACAAGATAGATCAAAGTCGGCGGACTTACCGCCCCGATGGTAATAAATAATACAGCGGGCGACGCGCATAAACAGCGGAAAATCCAATTAATTATAGAATCGGAACGGCCCCAGCATGTGCTCGATTATTCCTCGAGCTTACGGAAAGGAGCTTTGCTCCCGATATTCTTTGATATTCGTCCTGCGCATGTATCGGCTAATAAGAGTAAGCCGCTCCGACGTGAATTATGTACGCGCAAATCCGATAGTTCATCGAAAATTCAGCGCATGTATCCCGAGTGGAAAAACAGGGGGAGGGGGGAGGGCGGAGGTGGAAGAGGGTTTCGCGGTATAGAGCGCGAAATGATTATATGCTAATTTGGCGCTTAGTCGCGCGTACGCGCGTAGATACGCGAACCATTAGTTTCCGATTTCCGCGGTGACGAATTTTCGCGTCGCGCGCACGCACGCATATCATATCGCTTTCCGCGCTGCAGCGGCGACGACACCGCCATGTGCGCCGCAGGCGACGGCGGCGGTGGCGGCGGCGACGACGACGTGACATCTGGCGTAGGTTGACCTGGCCATTGTTACCGCCCGATCATTCGTTAAACCGCGGAGAGTCAGCCGGAAAATACCTTTTGATTGTGCGCTCTGCGCGCGACGTTGCCCGCCGGAACTCCTGTTGTTGCGGGACGTACTTGGCGCGCGAGTTTCGGCTGGGCTTCAAGAAGCGAATATTCGATAAAGCGTATACGCTCGAAGAGGACGGGTCAGGCTGAAACGGGAAATTGAAGCTCGATACGTTAGCTCTGAAGTAATTTTGTTGGTAAATTTATGACATCGTCACGATTGACAGAGCAACTCCTCAAGTAGTATCAGAATTTTCTCAAATAATGCATAATGAGGATATTGTGATCTCCGAGAGCTTGTCGAACAAGATATCTGCGGGAAATATGTTTCGCTATGTCGATACGGCGATGCATTACACAGAACATTTCACGCGAACGTTTCGGTGAAGAAGACCCCGCATGAGAAATTGGCTGACACGAGCATGAAACTAGTTCGGATACTCTTAAACATCAATAGCCATTATCACCTGTCTGAGAATGCCAGCGGGATTTTACGACGTGAAGGAAGGGAAATAAATAAGGGAAAAAAGGCAGTAGGATAAGAGTCTTTACTTATAACGGCCAGCTTTTCCCGATTTTCCACACGAGACTCGTAGCGGCAGTAGATCCGATTGATGTTCTCGCTGCTGAGCCAGTGAAAAAGTCTCCGGTTACCGGGAATCGTCCTTTGTTCCACAGCTCGAGGCTGGATCGCAGTTGCAATCTTCTTCCTGGTTCGTTGCGCGCGGCTCCCCGAGATCTTTATATACGAGGGAGGTCTGGCTGTATCTCGAGAAAGCTTCGAGTGTCTCTGATTTTCGCTCGAGGATTTCGACAATATTCCGAACGGCTGTTATTCCGCGCGAAGAGCTTACGGAAAAGTTTGCGCGAAACGACGTGTGAAGTATACCGGAACAATGTCTCGGCGTTTTACATGCATATATACGGCTTTTTATCGTTTTTTTGCGACGCCGGCAAATGCCCCTCGAAAATCGAAGAGGATCCTGGAAAATCCCATCATCCGCAACATCCTCCCATCCCTCGTCCAATAACAAGTAAGACGATAAGCGAGGAGGAATAGATTGTTCAAAAAACTCTATCGATTCTTTCAGCACGGAAAGGCTTCGGAGAAGCCTCTGAACTACTGTCACCTGGATATTGCCGCGAGCGCCGGTGATTTACCGAAACCTGCCACGGGAGCACCTATCGTTGCTCTTTCCAAGCGCTTCCTCGCCAAACAATTCGAGGAGAGCCTCGGCGAAGAGAAGTAAATTTTGAAGTACCCAAGCTAAACTGAGCATTTACTCGAACCTTAACAGTTCGACAGCCATCCAAATTCCATTGCTGGGATCTGAGCAGAAATGTATTAAAAGTTATTCAAATAACGTATTACGGGAGTCATGGTAGAAAACAGGCTTCTAACTTTTCATGTAAATATCGCTCTGCGATGATTTTTCAATTGATCTACGGTCACCAAGGACGTGTTCGACGTAATGCGCTCTGCAGCTTTTCATACGTTTACATAAATATCCCTCTGGAATAGCGTCTTTAGACACGTTACAGAGCGATAGTCTCGCTGGCGCACGAAAAGCTAGTGCAGCATATTCCATTATTTCTTACAATTACTATGAGCTATAGAAAATGTAGCCAATTTTATCGCAGAAACATGTGCCAGGGAACCTGTACGAATTTTAAAGACCGATGTATTATTCTGTTATTTTTGTTATATATCCTAACCATGTTGCACTTTTATCAATAATTCAGTTCAGAACCGAAGAGATAATT
Organism: Philotrypesis tridentata; assembly: GCA_018906965.1. Lineage (NCBI taxonomy): Eukaryota > Metazoa > Arthropoda > Insecta > Hymenoptera > Pteromalidae > Philotrypesis > Philotrypesis tridentata. The sequence continues at coordinate 1,032,660 of JACCIB010000003.1, read as the reverse complement.
TATCTAGCTATCGTTGATGAGATCGAACGGGCTGTATAGTTAATATGTAGTGTGTACTGCACAATTTTATATTTGTATGAAAAATTTGTAACCATGTTTGGTATAATAAAAGAAAGCATATGTGCTCTAATGTATTTTAATGAACAGTTTAAGAAAAATTAATTCATTCAGTTTTTTGGCAAAACCTTGTCGACAGTTGGCTAAGCAATTTGTTGAAAACTTCACGCAACACTCTTTTTTAAATGTATGAATCACAAAGAAGTTCATAAAATTATTCCTTTCACGCCCTCGAGACTTTGCTTCGCTTCCGGACAAAAAAAGAATTGCAATCTATATCCCTTTTATTGAATGCCAATGCCTTAAAACAAAGAAAAGCTCACGCAAGCTACGTTAAAATATATTTAACAAAAAAGTCAGATACTGTACGACCTACTTTCATTCTTTCCCCAACTGTCCGTTGCAGCATGGCCTCTGCAGTTGTGCACCGCTGAAGTACACTCACATCGACGTATGCAGACAACCTTATAAGCAAATGAAATTCTACAAGGGCAATCCAGTGGTAGGGCTCGCTTACTGTTGCCTCGTTCAGGGTAAATGCCTGACCATTTACACTTGTCCACCTGGTTACGAGACTGTCGGAGAAGTGGACTGTCCACCTGTAGTGCCAGCACCGACAAGGCTGTGCGCGCTGAGGTCGACTGGAAGCGCTCCAGAAAATTTGGTTGGGAAACTGATCCAGCTGGTTCGCAGTGATCAGGACGCTGGAATGGAAGAGAAGGAGTGTGTGAAGACTAGTCGGTCGTGTAGGGCGTAGGAAGCGCGTTGGTTCATTTCGATCGATTAGTCTACGAAAATTTTTATTTTAGCGATTTCAATAGCCACTGCATTTTTCGCCAAAATTTAAATGGTGCAAATTGTTTATCAGTGCTGTCAATAAAAGTATTATTCACACGCAGTTCCGAGAGTATATAATGTTGAGGGTGAGTAACAGTCAAATGAATCCAGCAAACGAGAAAGCTTTGCTAGTGAAATTATGTGTAACACGTCCCTGGTAGAACGCTAACAGGTTTCGCCCGTTAAGACATTAATAAGTAGCTAGAATCGATAGCTAGAAACCATGCAGATTTCCAGTTGGTTTACCGCTAAAAACCCGTTAATTGTCACTTAACCTCAAACAAAGTAGCTAGAATCGGTAGCTAGAAACCATGCAGATTTCCAGTTGGTTTACCGCTAAAAACCCGTTAATTTTCACTTAACCTCAAACATACTTATTTTGGGATTATACACAACATTAATGACAAGATCTTTATAAATAGTATACGAACTATAATATTGACTCCACATCACAGAAAAGGACTTAGTCAAAGGTATTAGTGCAGTCATGTGCAATATTAGGAAGTGGAGTTGAAAATTCTTATTTTGTTGACGAGTAGGAATAATTATTATTTCCTATGAATACGCATGAAGACGCTTTAAAGAAACACTTTGAAGAGATAAAACAATTTTAATTGCAATCCCCCTGCATCGTAAGAAGTTCAGTTTATTATATTCAACTGCCATCTCTGGAGGGAAGACTTAAATAATATATATTTTCGATCATTTGTTTAAGAAAAAAAAACATTATTTGTATTAATTTTGCACTTACTGAAAACGAAACATTAATAAACATAAGATACTAAACGTAAGTAGTAATATAAGTATCAAAACAAGCATCTAAACAAGCATCGTATAAGTATAACCTAAATCTCGGTCGATGCTATTGACTATTCTTGCATGGTTGATAAGTTACTTATCGACTGCGTACGTTGTGACGCTGTACTGTACGTATAACCCGCCACACTATAAGAGAATTTAAGTGATCAAATTTTTAAATCTGTTAATATTTTGAATTATATTAAATATGTTAAATACCGAAATATGCATGTTTGAGGTTAAGCGGAAAATTAACGGGTTTCTAGCTGAAAACCTGCTAAATAGGTACCCCTGGATAGCGGCATTCCAGTTGATTTCTAGCTACTTTTTAACAGAACCAGTTAATTTCCAGTCGGTTTCCTGCTAACGTTTCTACCAGGGGTAATGTCTCAAAATAATATAATTCAATTGCCGTTAAAAGACATTTGGATGTTAACTTCAGATAATATCGTAGATGTTTATTTTTATATTTTATTAAAAGAAAATTGTATAATATCTTGGCGCAAAATTCGAATTTCGAATAATTAACTTTCAATCCTCGTAAATTTAATATAGATTCATGACGTGCGAGAAAGAAAAAAAACTATGCTTCTGCTACAAGACTTGCAAGTGATTCACGTCACCTCCAAACACCAAATCGAGTCAGGCTATATATCATGCACGTATGTAATTACCGCGCTGTCCCAGTCCAATTTTTCAGCAGCACCTTGATTCGCACTCGTATGTAACAGCGCGCGATGTAGACAGACACATCAGCCTTCGCCCTTCGGTGTTATGTGCCTCGCGTGCCGAGGCACCACAACCACAACTGAACGGACGTCATTCTTCTCGCTGCGGCGACTGATGCGCGCCGGTCACGAATTCCTAATGACTGCTTCCGCGCGACCTTCCTGTCGCAGCGTACTTTTCTTTTCTTTTCATTTCCCGGCCTTCCCCGGCTGCTCACAAAAAAATTTAGGAGCCGCTCAGAAATTTATGGACTATGTATTCTTAATTTACTAGCCTTTCCCCCTTTCACCTGTGCTTGTCAGTGCCGCGGCTTTGATGCACAACATGCGATGATAATTATTCATTAATCAACACGCCTTTGCGTTGAGCTAAATCTTTTAATTTGGATTTAAAGTGAGTCAAGGCCTTTCTAATAAAGTAGTTTTCCAGTCTTTGCTTTGTTTGACTTTGTTAAATAAGAATTGCAATGAAAAGTAGATTGAATTTGACGATTTGAAAAAAAAAAAAATAATCGTAGTTACTTAGAAAGCTAACAGATGTCAGTACGTAGCAAGTTAAAATTTTCCGATCTCATACCATAGTCTGGTCAGACTCGGTAGGTAATGCTACGAGAAATCTCGGGAGATGGCGCTACGGCCAAGCTTTTAAATTTAAAAGTAGAAAAGTGTAGGGCAAGTCTTCTCATTTTTATTATCTGTTCTTACATTTTCAAACGGTGTACTTTAAACAAAATTGGATATTAAGAAAAATCTTTTAATTTATGAAAGTAATAGTAATACAATTAAAGTTCTTGTAGAATCTGTGTACCACTTTATGATACACTGCAATTTTAGATTGAATCGATAAGTCTCAGGGTAAATGAAGAAAAATTAACAAATGCACATGCTTATTTATAAGGGTAGATCCGAAAGGAGGTGCAGTACTAATTAGGATCTTGATGTTGTTTATTGAAGAATAAAAACCAATAGGTAACGCTTGAATTGCATTAGGTATTGAATGCGGAATTCACACGAAGAAAACTGTATTGCGGTTAGGAACTTATATAAATTTTCTCGATCGTGAGACGGTTCTTTTCTTGCTTAATTTAATTCCACGCGCATGGTAAGATACTTTTTTTCTATTTAAAGACGCTCCTAATTACGCTTACACGCACGACGATCATCGGAAGTTTAAATCGCTAAATTCTTGGAGAACTTGAGTGCACTCATTGTTTACAAGCAAAAATGCGCTTCGCCTCGTCGTTTGCCTTTGATCGAATTCCGCCCAACCGGCATTCCTCCTTCGAAATGAATGTAAAGAGCTTGCCAAAAGGCAGCCTTGGAATTCTCGAAAAGTGCATAATTAAGATTCCCCGGCGAGTTGCGTCGGTAAAACAGGGCCAAGGCATCCCCCTGAAAGCCGAAGAATTCGGCGGTGCAATCAGCATAGCTGGACGCTTGAAAGAAAGGGTGACACAAAAAGACACTGCGAGGCTCGAGGTGCAGCAGAAGGCGATGAAGAAAGGAGATGTAAGACCTTTCTCGCGCTTACAAAATAAAGTAGCCCCGTCGATAAGGCGCAAAAGGGAGAAAGACGCGAGTACAAGCCGAGATAAAGAAAGAAAGAAATAATGAGAAAACAAGAGAAGGCAGGAGCAGCAGGAGTAGCAGCAGCAGCAGCAGCAGCAACAGCAATGGTGGTGGTAGGAGGAAAAAGAAGAAGATGAAGAAGAAGAAGAGACGAGAGAAGGAGGTAGGGGGCAAGTGTGGCGGGTTCGATGGCCGGCTGGTGGCCCAGTGACCGGGACCGGTTCCCTCCGCTCTCGCGCTCGGTTCCTCCTTCCGCCTTCCTTGCAAACGCACAACTGCATCATCTCTCACTCCTCTCTCTCTCTCTCTCTCTCTCTCTCTCTCTCTCTCGCGCTCGCAGCCTTATACCGAGAGAGGAGATCGCTTCCCTCTCTCCCTCTCTTCTTCTCTTGAATGTGTATACACCTAGCTTCTCTTCCTCTTCTTCTTCTTCTTCTTCTGCTTCTTTTTCAACGAGTCCTCGGTCGCTCGGAGAGTTGAGTGCCGGTAAAATACCTGACGTATTCTACGCGCGAGTTATTGAATATACTGGCAAAGATCGAGTCATTGCGTTATATCCAAGTGAAGCTCGGCGTGAATCCCGCGAGGCTCGGCTCGGGGAAGAGGCTCATGTCGAATTAGCTCCTGTGGATTTTTAATAATTGCGGCGACGGACGCAAGGGCTTTTTGCCGGGAATCAATGTTCCAGAAGCGAATCTCTCACGCACGCGCACGCGAGCTTTCATCGTCATCCTCGCTTCTCCTTTTCTTCTGATGCGGCTTGGCGCTTCTTCTGATCGTCTCCTCTCCTGCTTCCTACCTTCTATTATCGACTCCTCACTCGCTTCTTTTGTTCTTGTTCTCCTTCCCCTGCAGCGGAGGCTGCGAGCGCGTCTCTTCCTTCTTCTCCTTGTTTTGACTACTACTCTCGCTTCCAGTTCTTCCACTGCGCCAAGCTCGCATCCTTTATGTCTTTCTTACGCTCTGCGGCTATTTACTCGCGCCTGCGTTTAAATACACATGAGAGAGAGAGAGAGAGAGAGAGAGAGAGAGAGAGAGAGAGAGACTCTGTGCGCATGTGTGTGCGCGAGCCGACATGATTTCGCGCCACTGAGTTTTTGCCTTTGTTTATTACCGCTGAAGATGAAGCGATTTTTCATTAATCCTTCCGGATGCGATGAAAGTCGTTTCTTCTTGGAGAATAAGTAATCAAAGTCTATTTATAATTAACACTTTTATACTTGCTTTTCTGTCGACCAGCAAATTCAATCACGTATAGGTTTTGTGCACTCATAATAACTATTTTTACTTAGGGGGCTCCTGCAGTCGATTAAAAATGTTGAACTTAGAATGTTGAAATGTTGAATGTTGACCAGAAGTTGTCACATTGAAAGAATCGTCTGCCATTGGGAGACAAGCTTGAACGCGTCTAAAGCGATGCTTTACTCCGCATCAGGGCTCGGAGAGCTTGTAGATCAATTTGTCTGCTACAAGGCATCACTAGCAAATCAGTAATTTTTACCAATCCAGCCCAATCGCGCTGGATTGAGCTTATCTACTCTTACTTTCGTCTACAGCCTCCCATTTCAATTTTCGGTCCGCGCCGCAAAGACTCACCCTTCAAATAAATCACCTCCGCTCGCGCTGCAGCGATCCTCGACTCGCGCTACATATAACGCGAGATGCAGACCGACTAAAGGGATTTTAAATTCTAGCTGGGCACCGTCGGGCTGGAAAGTCTGCGGAGTGTACGCGCGAGGAAGAGCCACGGCAGCGGTGGTAGCGAAGAAGAAGCAGAAGCAGAAGCAGAAGCAGAAGCAGAAGAAGAAGAAGAAGAAGAAGAAGAAGAAGAAGAAGAAGAAGAAGAAGGGCCTGAAAGGAAAAGTAGTCTATGCGACCGAAGGGGAAAGGAAGTGAAAGTACAACGCGTCGCCCCGCGCTACTCGCGCATTGCGTCGCGGTAGTAGCCAACTCTCCGCGCTCTCGCATATCCGACACGAGTAAGTAAGTGAGCTAGAGAGAGAGAGAGAGAGAGAGAGACTTCGATTTCCTTCCTTATTCCCGCTTTCCCGTCGCGCTCTTCCTTTTTTCCCCGGGCCTTTCTCTTCTGGCCATGTGACTACTGCACGTACACACCGGCACTTGTGTGTACACAGCCGAGGGATGTGAAAGTCAGATTCTAATGCACAAGCTTTCCATTATCTTTTTCTCCTTTTACCAGTTGCCGATATCGGTTTGTAATTGTACGGTTTCTTATCGACGAGCTCGCCGATGGGTGACGGGGACGTTGTCTTCCTTTTTTACGAGTGGAATGTCAAATGTGTCTCCCCCTCCCAACCCAACCCGCACGGACCGCCACGCAGGCGAATAGATATCTCCGATCGAAACTTTCTAGGTATTTATAACTTTCGTTGTGCCGGGAAAGTGATGGTGTTTTCCTCGACGTTTTTACACCTCGCCGAGAGCCGTAATGGATCTCTCTCCGCGGCCGATCCGATAATAGAGTGAAAGCTGCGAAACTTCATTTTTCCATAGACGAGTTTCGTGTGCACTTGCGCACGCCGCGCGCAATCCAGAGAACGCAAGTGAGCCGCGCAAAAAAGCAGGCGCATCTTTATAATACTGCAGGTCCCTTCGTTCGCGCGATGCGTCTCCCGAGCCGCGGCTCGCTCGCAAGGGAGCTAGGCAACGTCTTATTATATACAATTGCGCGCCGCGACCTAATTCTCTCTTCAACTTCTTTACTGCGCGTATTATAAACGCGTGTGGCTAAAACGTAACAAGACCGGGGCTATAGCTCGCCCTTGTGAACTTTGAATTCGAATAGATTTTTTTTTTTTCATAAACATCTTTGCTTAACCCCACAGAATAAGAATTGACGAGCTGCTACCCGCAAATGTGGTACCGAATTGTTTAAACAAAGTTTTTTTTAAATAATTACAAAATTTATATCATTTAAAGCGCTCAAAAGAGCCATATCTGGTCTGAGGAAGTTGTCCCTGCTTTTCGTCCCAGAGTTACGAGGATAATAGTGATAGGAGCGCCGGTCTCCTCTGCGTTCATGATGCCTTGTTGTACAGGAATGAGTGTTCCCCGTTACAGCGTATCATTGGGTCATGGAACAGACTGTCTGAACGGTGTAGGCATGTAACTTTTTTTGGGCAATTTAAGACGTTGCTGCGTGAAGAATGATGTACTTTTTGTTTATTTTGTATTGTGTTTTGATACCTCATTTTTGGATTATTTTTGCTTGAATATAAGTTTTTGATTGATTGCGAGTAAAGAAAGTCGATGTGTGCTTTACCGTTATTTTTTATTTTTATTTTTCTTTATAAAGGGTTATCGCCCGTGGAAATTTAATAAATAAATGAATAAATTTAATCCGAAAAAATATTTTTTCAATTGTTCAGGCAATTCTGAACCTAAAAGATACTACACAATTTTTTCGTAACTTCAATAGTTTTTGCGCGAAAAATCATTGAAAATCGAAAAAATTCTAATTTCACGATTTTCGAACCCTTCTATAGATTCGAGAAAAAAACCAACTTTTCCAAAAAAACTCACGGTCATAACGTAATAAACTGTAAAACTTCATCAACAACCTCCAATAGAACAAAAATTTCGATAACTCGATTAGAAGGGCATTATTTTGCATGAAATACTTGCGCGCGTGTATACGGGTGGAGCGCGCCTTAGCTCGACCCGTACGCGCGATTTTCAATGATTTCTTACACAAAAGCTATTGAGTTTGCGAAAAAATTGTATAGGATCTTTTAGGTTCAGAATTGTCTGAACAATTGAAAACATTTTTCCGGATTGTAATAATCTAAATTTTTTAATTATTTAAAAAAACTTTGTTAAAACAATTCGATATTACATTTGCACGTGGCAGTTCGTGAATTCTTATTCTGTTGGGTTAAACAAAGATGCTTATGAAAAAAAATGATCCATTCAAATTTCAAATTTAAAAGGGCGAGCTATAGCCCCGGTCTAAACGTTCTAAAGGAACAAAACTCCGTCCACGATTGCGGCCGAGGGAGGATGACAGTATTTTGGGGGACGATCCGTGAAAAACAGCCGAGTTGTTCGGGCACTTGGAGAAAAGGATTTAAGATTCACGCAGTGGGATAAGCACGGAAGTTACGTCGCCTTTAATGCCCCGGACACATCCGGATCCCAAGTTTTATTTTGGGAATACAAATATTTACCTCTGGATATGAAAAAACGGAAAAATAAATCGTTTCGGCAGCCTACGACGGATTCTACAGAAATCGTCGGCGATCGCTCAGCTTTACTTCATCAGTAAAAAATAACGATATGGAGTACACATTCATAAAGTGTAATGACGAAATATTTGCAATCTTCAAAAAATCTTCCAATCGAATGCGTATGGTAATATTTCATTACCTGTATTTCAAAATATTTTAAAAATATATTTCTTGAAATATATTTTTAAAATCTTCCAAAAAAATATCAAAAAATTATTGTATAAAAGGATTGAAACGTTGCAGAAAGTGTTTCCGAAAAATCTGACGCAAATAATTTTGAAATTATATTTTGAGAAGAACACTGAAATCGATCAATTCTGAAATGCGCATCGAAAGACACCTCGTGGAAATATTTCCAAATTGTTGATTTCGCGTTGCGTTTTCAAACGCAGCGCCAGTCATTGTTTTTCAAGAGTATCTCCAAGAAATCGGTGTTGGCTTTCGCGGAAAAGCATTCCGCGCGAGATAAATCTGCGATACGCGGAGCGTGCGAGGGACATATCGAATTTCGTACAGCGTGCAGCCGCGCATCGTCACGTCGGTCTGATTTTGCGCTGTCGACTGCAGCATGCATATCTGGCGTACTATATGTATATTGTATATATATATACGCAGGCTTGCGCGAGCGAGCTCGGCAGGCACATAAGCGTATGCCGAAAAAAAAAGTTAGCATTCGATCGGGCAGCCCGGCAGTTCCTGAATATGAACGCGCAGCGCGCCTTGATTCATGGCCCAAAGTTTGAGCCGTGAATATCAATCAGCCGGAGGGAGAGATTTGGAATCCTGTGCTGCACTGCTTCCTTCCTTTCGGTGTGCGTCTCCATACGCTCACATCCGTTTCTCATCGTGCAAGCCCCGACCGAGGCTCATTACGTAAATTAAGTATAGCAGATGCTTCACACGCTGTCCCGAGCTCTACAACTTGTTCGAATATGTCTCGGGCTCGGGCGTAAGTTTCTATAAATATATTTGGCGTTGGAGCTTTCAAAAGCGTACTACCATATTACGCACTCTGCACGGCACCGGACTCGCGTCCTTGAAACCTTTTCTCTTTCGAGTGTCGATTCGTCGTCAAAAATACTCGTAAAACTTCAGCTAAACAACGCGTTTCCCCCTGAATCGACTGGGACTCGATAACACACGCTACAGATTTTGCATATTTTAAGAGGATACTGGTTCTCGAAGCACCTCCAAGCGATTCTGTGAATGTGTGCGAGTGTGAAATATGTGCTTATAGCATCTAACTCAAACGCTGCAAGACATAAAAATTGCTTTAAAAAATAACGACGAGGCCGTCAGGTCGGGACGCAAGATGGCGTGTCCCGACAACCTAACCTGCAAAAGCTCGGAGCGCTAAATTTAATCTCGCGTCCCATATCAAAGCTCGTAAATCCTCATCCAGCTCTGCAGAAGATGCGGCAATAAAGAAGAGCCGCAAAGTCTAACTATCGCAGTATATAGAAGTACACGAAGAGGAGGAGGAGAAGAAGAAGAAGAAGAAGAAGAAGAAAGACGAAGGAGAAGAAAACGAACGGTCGTCGGCGCGCGAGCAGCAAAACGTCGGCTAGATCGCGCTAGCCTCGGCGGCCGTTATCCCCCAGTGCCTTTTTAAAAGGCAAAAATTAGAAAAGTCCGTAATCGAGCGGAAAGAGCTGCTGCTGCTGCTGCTGCTGCTACTCCTCGATGTATACATATACAGCAGCGTGCAGAGGATCGCCGGTGCACGCCTTGCGCGATCTGCCGATAGCTGCAGCAGCAGCAGCAGCAGCAGTAGTGCGCCGGCTGTTACCAGCACGTACACACACACCAACACGGCGAGCTCACGTATGTTGGAGCAAGAGAGAGAGAGAGAGGAGAGGGAGAACGAGTGCGCTCGTGAGAAAGACACCCCGCGGAAGTCGTCGCGATCCTGCTCCTCATATTCGCCATTGGCTGCGGTCGGCGCTTGACCCAAATTCACCGAGTTCTTCGACCCCGAGACTGCTGCTGCTGCTGCTGCTTCTTCTTGTTCTTCTTCTGCTGCTGCTCTCTGTTGCTATACTCTCTCGGCTCGCTCCGTCGTCGATTTGCAAAGGTGGCCCATTTGGGCTCTCTCTCTCTCTCTCTCTTCTGCTCGAGCTTCTCCCGCCACCACTATATACAAGTATACTGGTACTGTCTATGCTTCTTCATCCCCACCTCCCTTCCCTTCAAACTCTTTCGACTTCTTCTTGTTCTTCCCCGCTCTCGCTATACTACTACTTCTTGTTCTTTCTCTCGGAGATCCGCGAGCTGCCAGAGAGAGAGAGAGAGAGAGGCTACTACTGCGGAGAGCTGTGTCTTTCGCGAGAAGCCGCCACCACCTTCGCCGTCTCTCCACATGTATGTACGTACTGTACATATTGCATGTACGCGCGTGTGTGTGCTGTATGTACATTTATACACATACAGCGCATTATACACGTTTTCTTCCTCAACTCGGAATTCATTCGCGCAAATGTATACGGCCGACGCCGATCTCGAGCATTCGACGAGCCGAGATCGTTTCTTCACCTGCGATATGCCGAATGACCGACGTGCGCGCGGGACCGAGCATCGATAAAGCCTGTGTTTTGACATTTCGCTTTCAGAGCTTACGAGTTGAGATTTGCCGTGCGTACAAGGCGTTAGTGTCTTCGATTTTTAAAGAACCCCCTCTACCCGCACTGGAGCATTCTTTTATTCAGATCGAAGAACATTTTTAAGAACTTGCCTGTATACGTCTAACCTGCGTCATGTGTCTAAAAAAATATCCAATCACGAGCCGTATATAATTATGGCTCTTATTTTGACTTTCGGGTTAAAGTAAAGCTTCACCGCATAGTCTTTCGAAGAAATGATTTTTGCAATTATTTTAATTGAACTGAAATTGTTCACACTGGATTATCTTTAGCGAATGATAGAGAAAAAGAGTATTTCAGGTCATTAGCCTTGAACAAGTTGACGTTACGTTGAATAATTGGAAGAATTAGCCGTAGTGCGCGGGCGGTTAACCTTTACTGAAAACGCTGAATTTATACCGTTTGGTCACTTCCTTCCAAGTATCACAATGAAAATCTGATAAACGTGCAGCTAAAACTGTTATATAGCATCGAAATAAAAAAGCCCGTTTCTTTGGCCGAGGTGAACGTAGCCGTAACCTTAACTGATAATTTACTGGTTCGTTCACCCTTAAAAGTGTAGCCCGCAAAAGTTTACGCCGAATCCGTGCCCGGAATAAGCATATATTCCCTCCCGCGACAACAAAAAGACCGGGAGAGAAGAGAGAGAGAGAGAGAGGGGGAAATAAAATCGAAGCAGAGCACACATTCTCCGAAGAGCGCGCGCAAACCTCCTTATTATAATACAAAAGTTCGCAGAGAGCGAGCCGATTCGACTGCTCTTTCTCTCTCACTATCCAATTATAGCCATCCGAAAAAAGGTCAGCCTCCAGCCACATCCCCCCCGACGCCGACGACTCGCCGCGAGCGTGTGTTCCGAAATAGTCCCTCGTGTAACGAGTAGCATTCCGAAAATTATACCGCGAGCACGTTGGGCAGAGTCCCACGAAAGCACGACCACATGCGCGCTCCTGGGCATCCCTAGTTTTGATTCGAGTCTCCTCTCCCCATCGTACAATTCCATCCGACCGCGTATACATGCCTCTGCAGCTCTCTGATGCAGTTGTGCTTGCTGTGTATGGAGCAGAGCCCGAGCACAGCAGCAGCCTCGAGTCTCGAGACGAGAGGAGGCGAAGAAGAAGAAGAAGAAGAAGAAGAAGAAGAAGAAGAAGGAGAAGAAGACGAAGAAGAGGAGGAAGAGGAGAGATAGCCTCTCTCTCTCTCTCTCGCAGTGTGCAAAGTAAAGAGGAGCTCTCTGCCGCGCTTGGGGGTCGATGGCCTCGACTTGCCGTGACCCAGTGCGAGCGTTAGGACATTGACTCTGCCATCGCCATCGCCATCCGCGATACCAACTTCCCGCTCTCCCTCTTTCTCCTTCTGCCGGTCTTCGCGTGTATAAGCAAAGACGACGACGACGGCGGCGGCGGCGACGTCGAGCCCAAGCGCAGGAGAGAGAGGGAGATTGAGAAAAGAAGCCACGGGATGAGGGAAGCGTTGACAAAGGGGGCCATGTATGCCGATCTGCTGGCCTCTGTGGGTATACGTCTGCATGTACATACGCACGTAATGGGTATTGTGCAGAAAGGCTGGATTCGCAGGATCGAATGTGAGGTAATGGAATGCGGATGAGGAGTTTGGAGGTGTTCGATCACTTGCTTACCTGCCGCTCGGTTAATAATTTACAAGAAGTATATCGATATCACAATTATGGAGCAATATAATTAGATATCTTAATTATCGCGGTTGAAACGTTAATTTACTTTCTTGAGAGTTCTCATACTTCATTTCTTGAACTGAAGTAGGGGGCAACAATTTTTAATCGAAGATTTGCACTTTTATCGTTATTTCTAATATCGTGTTTATACTAAAACAATTATATCGATACGATACATTGGTTTACTATATCACAGACACATCATCACAAAATATGCGTACACTCAAAGAAAAATGTCTATAATTTCAATTGCCAGTGGTTATCTAACATATTGAACTTACAAGTATATAATAACGATTTCGAGGGATTTATCTACAATACTTATTATCGAGATTTATGCTCCAGAAGACGGGGGATAAACATTATTATTATAGTGTCCACGATGAAAAAATATTAACGCAATATCGAAAATAAATCAGGGGATCAAGAAGATCGTAAAAATCTGAGGAGCCAGATGATAAATTTTGTAAAATGAAAATAATCTACGTGAAGTTTGAGCGTATACATATTCGCATGTGTAAAGCCTCTCTGGGTAGGAGGTCATTGACCGCGCTCGAAAATCGACTCGGACCATTCTGACTTTTAGTGGCTGCACTTACGGCTGCGATTGCCCGACGTTTTCAATATAAAAAAATCGCGAAAAATCTTTACAATTGTACCGTAGTAATTTCGGAAATTGCCGCCGACCTTTTTTCGTTGGAACGTTACGCGCGCACACACACGTACACGCAGAAACACGTGCACGTATTACGCATTACATGCCGTATATATTTATTGAAAGGAAATCACAGCCTTGGCGAAAAAAATAACGTGTGTGCATTTGAATTGTCACCTTTCAATTGGATTCGATGCGCAGCTGACGAGAGGACGCGATACCGAGAATCAAATGCATTGTGAGACTATTTTATGGTTTTTACCATGAAACTCCGTGGCGAACATTCCGCAATTTGCGTTTGCATATCAGGAAGGTGGAGAGCTCGGATATGCAATTGGCAGCAGCAGCAGCCAGCAGCATCGCAGCTATTGAACTTCTCGTCGAGTGTTTACGCTTGCTCTGTGGTTTTACTTTACGGCGCTCTATCCTCCGCTTTTCCGATGTTGTGCACTATGGACGTCCGACAGAGAGATGAGGAAGAGAGAGAGAGGGGGGGGGGGAAATCGGCTCCTCCATTGAAAAATTACGAGATATAAATTGAATTTCTCCTGACTAAAATTGCCTCGCTTGTCAGATCTTATCATTTTCCGGCTATAGATTGCACATACGCGCGTAGGCACACATATGCAGAGGGGGGGGGGGGAGACTGTATTCCTCGGAAAAATCTTTTAATTACTTTAGCGCGAGAAGCTGCACCGCGCGCAGGAGGTGGCACATGGACAATTTATTGCCGCGGGAGAAATTCAACTGCGGCGGGTTGCGCAACTGCGCGCAGCGGCGGCGAAAAGCTCGCCGCGACGAGGCTGCAGCATCGGTGACAAGCGCGTTAAAGGTAAACAAAGAGGCCGGAGAGCGAGTGGCGCGGCGCGAAGAGAGAGAGAGAGGAAAATAGAAAATGAAGAGGAGGCGAGCCGAGAAAGAGGTAATGAAAGGCGCGGACGAGAGAAAGAGAAAGAAGAGGAAGAGATAGGATACACAGAAAGAGTCAGTCAGACAGCCAGACGGGCAGATAAAGAAGAGCTGCCCCGAGCCGAGTCGGGGAAAGACAAAGAGAAGCACAGCAGTGGAATTAACAATCCCGCGGAGCAGTAGCCTCCAAGGAGAGTGACATTGATAGAAAAAGAGAGTGCGCTCTCTCTCTCTCTCTCTCTCTCTCTCTCTCTCCAGTATACATAAGATATCTCCTATATATACACACATACGCGCGCGAGCGAGCGAGAAAGAAAGAAAGGACTTGACCCGCGCTCGGCTCGTGCAGTCAGCTGACTCTTCCGAGCAGCTGAGCGCGTCGGCGCGGCAGCAGCCTCTCTCCTCTCTCTCTCTCTCTCTCTCTCTCTCCGCGAGAAAGGATTTTATCAAACCCGCGGGGCAACGATCTGATCGACGGCCACCGCGTTCGCGGCGCGTGAGCGGCTCTTCCTCTTTTCTTCCTTTTTTTTATTATCGTTTTGTAACGATGATGCTTTTCTAGCCTGACTCTCCTTGCTCTTCCGCCATGCCGGAGAGCGAGCTTGGACGAGTTTTTCCTTTGATAAGCCTGTGTCGATGGGTTTGGTCTATTAGCGAGTATTCTTCGTGGGTATCAAAGAAATTTTCATCCATCCGAAACGCGGCGCGATGTATCAAAACGATGGGCCCCCGAGGTTACGTATTTCAATACAGGAAGCGTATGCCTAAAGTTTCAGTGGGAGAGATATATTTCGTTGATGCCAAATAAATTATTAATACGTTTTTTTAGATAAAGCTAATAAGACGAAAAATGGCTGGGTAAAGGTTTCATTAAACGGATTTTTGACCTTTAATAATTTTTTAAATGATAAACATTTACTGTACTTCTATAAACATTTTTTATCGACATTCAGACACCTAACTAAAGTAATTTTTCAATTTAATCTCAAGCTGAGCATCGCGGCGTCATATGTGCAACCTTAAAAGAAAGATTAATGAGCGAACAGACAAACATCTCCCGAAAGCTGACTCAATCCAGAAATGGAATTCACAAAAGCGTTTCGGCTTTCTCGTCACATCCACAGCTTTTTGATACGTACAATCGAAAAGACGCACTCCGCAAGATTGACTGGAGAAAATATCTCCAGATGACTCTCATCTCTTGATCTCTGGAATTCTCAGATTTGCGTACGAGTACTGTACCCCGGATCTCTCGACCTACAGTAGACATTTTCACTTCCGCGACTGGCTTGATTTTTCTTCTCCGCATTGCCCAGACGAACTCGCTCGACACGTGTATACCAAGGGATATCATTGCGTCACGTAAATATAAACAGTAAACTAATCAAATCCCCGGTTACCAATTAACGTATACGAAATCGTTCCCACACTCGCCTCTCATTCGCACTTAACTGTATACACGGAAAATTCGAAGCCATTACGCACACCCGCCTGCACGTAATTGAAGGTAACGGAAAGGAGCCCGGTTCACGTCGTCTGCGCGCGCGCGCGCGAGAGAGAGAGAGAGAGAGAGAGGGATACAAGAGGAATCGTAACGTCCAATTACGAAACAGCCGAAAAATACATGCACCGCATGCGTAGGTACCGTTAAAACGTCGGAGATGCTTTTTCTGCGTAATGTACGCTTCGGTCGAAAAGGAGAGAAAGAAAAAACCGCGGAGAAGGTCGCCGCATCCTACGGGTAAGCGCGGTTTGGCTCTCGTGTGGGCGGTTTCTTCCTTTCGGGAGGACCTGTTACCCAGCTCTCGGGGCTCTGTTTCGTCGGACGTGCAGCGCGCGATTGCTCGAGTGCTGAATGCCGTGTTTTGAATAAGCTGTATGCGTATGCATTGCGTTTTTGTTTGCCATCCGAAACTTTGTCTAGGGGCTCCTTTTCCCTTCCGCGTAGGGCTAGCTCGATTTTGTGAGAAAGCTGCTTCAGGGAGCAAATCATTGCATTTGTAACGAATGATAAAAGTGAAGTTGTACAATAAAGCCATCACTTTGCTATACTATTCGTTACCTGATTATCTATTTGTTAAGTTTATTCAAACGTTATAGATACAGATACTTGCAGCTTAGCTTCCAATTCCGTAAACTGCAGCGTAATAAACTTGGTTTGTTTCTTCGGCAATTGTGTTTCAATTGCGCGTCATAGACTAATGAACGGTTCTTTATCGGTGCGATCTTGATTCGAGCCATGCAGAATTGAATAAATTAATTCCTCAGGGTTAAAGCGATACGACACCGATAAGCAGTGAAGGGACAAAAAAAGAAGGCACCCCCGAAAAAAAGCCTCGAAACCCACGCGACCCCAAAATTTTTTTACACTCTTCGAGCATTCCTCTCGACGATGCAGCCACTTTTTTTCTTCACGTCCAGCAAAGTACACAACCCATACCCGTCGCCGTTACGTCTTCCTCCTATGCGATGCAGCCTCTCTTTGTCGCTTGATCGTATTCGATTACCTACACGGCGCTCGGATTACTTATACCGAGGCTCGTAAGGAGACGGCTGCGCGTGAGCTATCCACGCGTTTTGTGCTCCATCTCTCCCGCCTTTGACATTTCGCGAAATTATTCGCGTGGACGTTAGCTTCGTTGCTTTACCAAACGCGAATCGATTTTCTTCGAAGCTATACGAGATCGAATGATGCAGCTATTGCGTGGTGAATTTTAATTTCGATACGAGTCGATCCCAAAAAAAAAAACAAAAAAAACAAAAAAAAAAACAAAACGAAAACAAGGCGTATAGCAGCATAAATGCGAAAGGTTGTAAAATCATAAATAACAGTAAATCAGGGAGCAACTGTGTCGTGATTCATAGTGATTTCATTCAGATTTTTTTTCGCTACACATTTGCCATGCACTGCCGCGAAATTTGAATTATTCATATTGATACATATTGATTACTGATATACCGGCTTGGTGCAGCTTGAGATGATGAACGCGATTTCACACTAATTGATTTTTCTTTTGCAATAGAATCGATTATTGTGATTTTCAGTTTTTGCGCATTCGATACTTTATATATACTTTCTCTACGAGCGATGCGTTTTCATTATTACGAATGCCCGCGTCGATGACGAATATAGACGAACCCGGAAACACGCAGTACATCCAAGCACATCGGCTTCCCGTACATCGTTATAACCACGGTCCAAGTCCTCTCGGATTTGCCTAACGAAATTTCGAACGCAACGCTTTCGCGGCAACTCAATTAAATGCGAGGAATCCATCGCTCGCGAGTTTGTTGACCTCGCCGCTTAAAATTAGCCCAACGGCTACTATAATTAGTCAGTCTCGTCAAATAATTTGCCGCGTGTGCGCGTGTCTATATAACAGGAATGCGCAGCTTATTCAAATGTATACAGTATCAGGAGCATCTTGTACGGCCGAACGGCTCTGAGCCAACGTCGAATGTCAAGGCCTCGTGACGCCATTATTAGCGGTATATAACTCGCGGCTCAAACAGCCCAAGAATTTAGGTCAAAAAGTCAGCGTGTGCGTGCACGCGCATGTGTGTGTGTGTGGAGAGAGAGAGAGAGAGAGAGAGAGAGAGAGACCGTTCGCCACTCGATCTTTCTGGGAGGTAACGTTACGTCGCCCGAAAACGTTTCGGTCCTTCTTCTTTTTTTCTTTTCGAAAGGAATGAGAAGAAAAATTATCGCCGCGTCTATATACAGTACACACACACACACACACACACACACCTTTCTCTCGCTCGCGCAAGTGACGCTCTTTCAACGTCCCGTTTGCGCACTTTATAATCGACTCGGGCTTTTTCACGCATCATTTCGACTGCGCAGTTTGCCTTTGCTTCGATCCGCGTTGACGCGTTTGATTAGGACAATTACGAGCTGCAGCCGAGTCTCCGCACAATGCATTGATTCTTCGAAAGAGATCAGCGCGACGAAATGGAGAAGAAAAGAAGTGGGTTGCAGCTTAATGCAGCTCTGCCGTCTTGTGTGTGCTCTCCGTCTCCGTGAGTCATTTGCATTTCTTTTCCTTTTCTTCCTTCTGAATTATGCTGTAAACGTGACGCTTGGCTCGCTCCGAGTCGACTCGTAATTTTGACACTTTGAGTGTGTGTTCTGTTGTTCAGAACACAACCGATAACCAGACTCGCCTCTTTCTTCCTCAAATTCGTACGCAAAATATTGTCTCGTATTCTTACTTTTTGAGGTTAGGAATTTCATGCGTATGTGCATACAATTGTGTACGTGCGCACATACGTGTGTATGCAAGGACAGTGCGCGAAAAGGAAGAGCCGATCAGGAGGCCAGAATCCAGTTGCGACAATGGTGAGTCAAAGAAGGAATAGAATACTCGCTGATTTATCGGATGTCGCGCATTGACAATTTCTACAAAGTTATGCGAGGTTAGGAATTCACGCATACCTGCGTGAAGAAATGAACAACCAATCTGAGAGTTGGAACCAGATCGAAATGGACGAGATGCTCCAACTCGTATCCATTTTAGATTCACAAATTTTTGTCAATCTTTGATTTATTTCATTATAGGAACAGCCAACATCAGCGAAAGAGGTTTGAAGGCAGAATCGACTCACTCAGAATGCAAAATTTCGTAAAATTAAACTTTTGTAAATTAAAAATCCGAAGACCATGCTCGTCTCTTTTAAAAACTGTAGGATTACAAGAGACTCGAGTCGAAAGAAAAGCCAGCTCTTTCTCTTTCTTCGCTCTGCAGCGTAGAGAAACAATAATAGAGCTCCTCGAGTACATGTGGATGCGATGCACGGCACGTCCCATGCAGCGACTCTCCATAGTTCGCATCGGTCGAGCGTTCGCTTGTAGGCTGCTCGGCATCGCAGGCTGTATCCTCTCCGCGTAGAGCCGCTGGACGTTTTGAGAACAGTTACGTGGGAGTCTGGGTCACGAGGCGTGGCCTCCGGCTGGGCAGCAGTCCTGCGCACACTGTCCCATAGAACCACAGTCACATTGGCCAAGAAAAGCCATCGAGCCGCGACGGGAATAATTATGTAACCACGAGCGAACGATTTCCGCGACGGCTTGTTGCTGCTGCTGCTGCATGCGTGCGATATCTCGCATATAGGATAGCTCCTATACCTCTATTATACACGCGAGCAGCCTCTGCGCTCAGGAATGTCCGAACGAGCGTGTTTTCGATTTTACGGAGACTGCCATTCTATTCGCGCTTTCCTCGCGTCCAGTCTGCAGTACTCTCGGCCGTTTACAACGAAATTTCATTTTCTTTTCGGTTCAAATTCAAATTTCCCGCTACTGCGCGTCTGTACGTTTTTCTTTTATACAAATAGATGCCAATAAAAAAATTTGCATTCCAAGTACTTGTATTCGAATTTATTACAAGCAAATTTAATTTCAATTTAAATTTTTCATCTCGATACTTCCGAGTAAAAATCATTTGCGTTGTAACAAAAGCTTTACTTGCAAACTCGCATGTTAAATGATTCAGGATTTCCCGCTAATCCTCATCTAATTAATTTACTTCCAACAAATTTTGACGTTACAACGAACAATGTTTTAATGCGCCAATAGAAAGCAAGAGCATCTCGAAACTGTACACATACGCGGGTTGCAGAAAGCAGAAGCGCGGAATTCCAACAATGAAATTACTGAACGATGCGCTGCGCCACTTCTGATTTTCCATGCGGCGATGACGCAACGATCAGCGATCGGGGATTCCTGCGATGCCCGACGTTCTTCTGAGCCATCGCGTACACTATTGCAACATCGAGATAGTCACGTTGAGACTGTACGACAGTGGATTCTCAATTCTGCCGCTACTTCCGCTCACGACGAGAGATTTATTATTTATTTTCAATATACTGTATACCGGTAGGTCGATCGCGCGACGGTCCAGAAATTTTTTTCCACAAAAAGAATCATTCACTCGAAAATGCGCAGCCGGCGAAACTCACGGGTATTATACGCGCAGAGAGCCGATCTGATCGAGCTGTCCGGCTCGAAAAGAAGATAAAAGGGGTGTCCAGCGGTGCCGGGCAGACGCGCGCGCTGGATCACTAATCCGCTGGACACGTGTAAGCGGCGCGATTTCTCGAACGCGAATGTATCAATGGACCTATGAGGGATGGACACGTCTCTGCGGGCGGCTCACGCTGCGGTTAATTTGATGGACGGCCATTTCGGAGATTTTTACGGCCGGACACGAGACGCGCGCATTTGCAGCTGCTTTGAGCGGCTCGCCCGATGGATTCAATTATTATTTTTCAATGTTGCACGCGTCTGCGCGGTCTGAGTAAAATATTGCTCCTCTTTGATTTTGTATACTTATATCTATTCAGTGGAGTCTGAACTTTCAATTAAAATTCGAATTCTAGGGCTGATACTTTATGGAGTTGTAGATATACCTTAAAAATTTGTAGTTTTTTTGCCTACGATTCGTTATTATACGGCGCGAAATTTGAATTATCAAATCCTTCTCAATCCTCTTAAAGAGGATGGTATTTATGGTATTGCCTTCAGAATTAGATTTCAATAAGTAAAATGGAAAATGATGTTTCGGATTCTTGAAATATTAGCGAGTGACTCTGCAAATAACGCAGAATACGAGTGTAAGCAAAGAAGCATAAAATTTCACGTGATTAAAAATGTATTACATTTTTCATGTGTCCTGCTAGCAAATAATCTCCAAATACCAGACAAATGTGCAGGACAGTTCACGCATCCTTCCTGACACAAGAACGAGAAATAGAAAATCCGAGTCCATTCCTCGCGCATTATATGGAGGGTAAAAGTGCTTTTGAAGCCCTATTCTGTAACGTGGGCATCAATGAGTATCGAGTGGTCAAGCCTTTGAATGTCGCCGCCGGGGCGCGACAATCGGTCACTCATTCGAGATCTAGGCACACAACGGCCTGAAAGAGGTATACAGATGTTCCTCTCTTTTATTGATCGGTAGCAAAGGTGAAAGAGGCGTAGGCCTTTTTAATCGCCAATTAGACGCGTCGAATCGCCTGTGGTCAGCTGCGGAAAAGGTATATTTCGAGCTGCATACACCACATTTCCATATGTGCTTTCTATCACGAATTGAATGTTCAAAATCGTATATATGCATTTATTTCTTTAAATAATTTCTGCGACTGTTTAGGAGGTATGGCAGAATTAATAAAATTTCGCACTAAAAATAAATAATCTATATCATTTTACAAAGTTTTCAAATCTATGTTTAAAGGGTTTTGTGCATTCAAAATAGAAACATTTTGTAATACAATGGATGATACGTGTAATACGTGATATAATAGTTGTAATAAAATTAGTTGGCTTTTCATATTAATTGTAATATTAATTGTGTATTAATTTTTGATATTGCGATTACTTCAGATAATACCCTTATTTTAAGCTAAAAGTTAAATTCTAGTAAGATCGATCGTAATCAACCCAGTTACGCGGTGAATACGTCGATTCTTGCGTACAATGTGTAGAATATCGAAACCTCTAATCTTGCATCATCAATACCATAAATCATAAACAGAGAAAGAGAGAAAAAAGACGAGAAAAATCATGAAGAGTCGTCCACGCGGGCCTACACAAGCCGTCAAGTTAAACGTTTAACCTCTCCATCTGTCGAAAACACAAAACCTCCTCAAAAAAGGAAGCGGCGGCGCATCTCAGAAAACCCGCAGAACTTCTCGATGCGGGGACGGGCGCGCGCATTCACCCCTTTTCTTCACTTCCTCGCTTTCCTGCTGCTGATGCGGCCGCAGCTGCTTCCAACCTTGAGCCATTACGAAAGAGAGCGAGAGAAAGAGAGAGACAGACTCGAGTGTGTATAGCGCATATACAGTAGCCGCCCTCGCAACCCTTTAAAATAAAAAAATAAGCTGCAGCCAGTAGCCATTCGCAGGCTGCAATAATGGAAGAAAAAAAGGGCCGAAAACTCGGCGCGCGCGGTCTTCTTCGGAGGCACGCGCGTATTATCTCGTATTGCATCGGGGCCCGTTTCCGGAAAAGGAGGAAGAATGGACCGCGACGCGCGGCCCAATTTCGAGGGCCCATCTGGCGCAGCGGCCATCTCCGCCCACTCGATGCCTCTATGTATGTATGTTGTATATGTATATACGTGTCGGCGGCCGTCGGGGTAGATTCACTGCAGCGGACTTGAATGGGCCGAGGGACGGTACATAGCTAAGTGATTTGTCTCATTACAATTCTTTCGTCTACAATAAATCTTTCTTTCGCGCTCATTTCATGAACAATGCAATGAGCGTTCAAATCCATCAATTATACCATACGTAAGGCCGATGGCAGTAATAATAATTTTCAATTGGACTTGCTCGCAGAATGTTCAACGGTAATACGCACGCGTCTATACTGTAAGGGAATCTGCTGGCTGATGGAAAAAAAAATTGTGTATATTTGCTTCTGTACCGCGCCGCACTAGAAAGATCACTTTTGTGGAAAACCTCGTTAGTTTTTTATGCAGCCAGCTTTCGGGAAACTCAAGCGAGAATCCACCCCCCTTATAATATAAAAAAGTGTTTCATGCGAGAGACGAGAGCAGATGCGACGCGGGCACGTGGCTGCGCTTAGATTTTTTTCCCCAAAGCCAGCGTACACTGATTTATCTGGAAGTGATATCTTTAATGCACAATATGCAAAGCGAATCGTGATTTATTCATGAGGCATGTAAAAAAAAGTATACGGATTTCAGAGTCCAAACTAGCGTCGCTGGAAAGGACTTGCACGGAAATATATCGATACAATTTTGATTGTCAAGCATATACGCATGTACATTCATAAGAGTAATACAGCGCGTGCAAACTTGTTCAAAGGAATCCGTGTACCCGATATTTCAACGAGACTGCGGAAAAAGAGGCAAGCAAGCGTTTTCCTCGACATTCGATAAAGAGCCGCGCGCATAGCTGAGCACACACATATGCACCCGTATATACGCGCGAGTATCGGATTCGCGGCGAGTAAACAGAAGCGGTCAGCCCCTCCCGACTTGGGTAGAAATTTTTTATACGGCGGCACGCGCGCGCTTTTCTGGAAACGCGTGCCGGCGCGTGCCACCCCCTCTCCTCCGCCTCGTCGAAAAAAAAGCCCGGAAAAAAAGCCCCGGATAAAAAAGGGAAAGATCCAAGCAGATGCATCGGACTCGGTCCACTCGGTCCCGCGAGAAGATTTTAGGGACGGCCACGGGACAGATGCCGTAATCGCTCTCCCTCCCTCGCGCGCGCATCCGGAACTCGAAAAAACGGATCGCGTGCCCCTCCGCAGATTGCTGCACATTTCGGAAAGAGGAGTTACCGCCCGGAAGCCGTAATCGCGACTGCAGCGGCGGCTGCAGCCGCTCTCTCTCTCTCTCTCTCTCTGTACATTAGAAGCTCATTGTGCAGGCAGGGACGCGCGAGAGGTGTATTGTGCATTGTGTGATGTAATGCGGAACCCCTTTCGTCTTCTCCGTACTTGTGTGTGTGTGTGTGTGTATACACGGCGGAGGATCGATGAGAAAAGTGTTGGCGGCACGCGCCAAAGACCGACTGAAGCCTACTCTTCCTCCTTCACTTTCGGCATTGTAATTATCATCCCGACGAGCTGTTCTCGGAATCTGTGGCTTACGGAAGGACAGGGTGCGCGCAGGCCGCGTCGTCGTTCTCTCGACAGTCTCTCCGCCGCATTAACGCGCATTGATCTTGACACTTTGCGCTATCGGCGATTATAGACGCGGACGCGTTCCTGCTTCGCAACGACGTTGCGCAACGTATTTTCCAATGACGCCTGCGGTGCAAGACGCATGTGAGTCTGACCCGAAAAACAAACTAGGCAAACGGCCTCATCAATCATGCGCTCGCAACCCGGCGAGCATTCAATTAGTACACGCGCAGAGTCTCTGCGTGTATATAGCGAGAAACTTTCTCTCTCGGTCTTTCCATAGTCTCTGCGCGCGGCGCTCTCGCTCTTTTTTGCGGATTACGCATCAAGTGCCGCGCGCAGCTGCGGCGAAAGCGACTGCACACGCCGGCGGTGTATGCGCACCTAGGCGTAGAGGCCGGGGGGAAAAAATAGAAAAGGGGTAGGATATATCCCTTTCACCTTTTCCTCGCGATCCGCGGCGCGTGTGCTGCACGCGACTCTGCGTATTCAGCCGCGTGACGGATTATAGGCCGCTTCCTGAGCCTTTTGTCACCAGTTCGAGTACACTGCACGCAGACGCGCACGAGTTTGAATGGGTGGGGGGGGGGGGCGAATTTTCTGGAGCTGCGAGTCGATAAAATCCGATGATAAAGTGCGGCGCCGCCAAAATAATAAAATCTAAAGATGCATCTCTCGGCTAGTCCCGTTGAGCGCTCGCTCGCGAGAAGCCCAGAGAACAAAGCGAAAAAAATGCGCGTTTCCGTTCTCTCGACTCGGCAGCTCGCTCGCTCGCGCGTGTAGTCCACGTAGAAGGAGAGAGAGAGAGAGAGAGAGAGAGAGAGAGAGAGAGAGAGAGCAAGAGAGAGAAGGTACCGGATAAAGATGCGGGGACCGTTAAAGTCCTATTTTCGAGATGAGTAACGCGCTTGCGGGGGAACGCGGAACATGGCGCGCGCTGCGCTGCACGCCGCGCTGAAAAAAGAGCAAAGACCGGGCAAAAAGGATACGACGCAAGAAGAAGGTCGAGCCGCGCGTAAGCGTCTATCCTTCTCGCCTGCAACCCCGCGGGAGAAAGAGCGAGAGAGAGAGAGAGAGAGAGAGAGAGAGAGAGAAGAAGAAAAGAGAGAAGGAAGAGGAGCGAAGAGGAGGAGGAGGAGGAAGCATCATGCCACTAGTCCCTTTCCAAGTAAGAGTGGGTTAAGGCCCAAGGTCCTCTCCTGCTAAGACGATCCTGCAGGCTCCGTTGCGACGCGTGCAGCCGAGGATAACAGTACCTGCTCACTCCCCCGGCTCTGGCTGCGCTGCTACTGCTTTATGCAACGGCTCTCGCAGTCGGACAGGAGAACGGGGGAGGGGGGGAGGGATAGCACGCGACGACTTTACGGGAGATGACACTCCATCAGTGGACAATGGGACATTTCATGGCTGCGCTCTCGCATAGCGTCGGCAAACGCGACCATTCCCCGCGCGCTTCTTCTTTTTTTCGTCTCCGTAGCCGAGGGCGGGGGTGCCCGACTGTTTTTCGCGCGGATAAGTCTCCTGCTGCTCGACGTCGAATTGCTCTTGTTCGCGCGCCGACGAGCATTCGAATTTTCGAATTTCGAGAATTCACGAGCCCTTCGGACAAACGCAGATGCGGAAAATACGGGAGAATAAGCCTTGCGGGACAGTGCGGCGAATGAGCGCATAATGCACGTGCAGGTGCTGAAAAAATGAGCGTACATAACGCTATAACCCCCCTCGCGGCAGATTGCGCCTTCGAATCGTGAATGAACGTAACAGTACTGCGCCGCGGCGGCTCGCCGTAACGCGATCTCTCTCGCTGCCTCAAAGCCATCCTCTTTCATACCGTAATCGGTTGCAGCGCAGCGGATAGGAGGAAGAAAAAAGCGCAGAAGCAACAATAATAAAAAGTGCGCCGCCGCGCGCGGAGCGACGCTCGGAATTCAAAAAGACACTTCCCGCGCGCGCGCGCGCGCGCGCTCGTCGTGCGTCAGGACGGCCTGCCGGCGCGATCAACTGGTTACACGCGATCTTTGTTCCTTTTTCCCTTCCGCGTCCACAGAGTCGTATGGCGTATCGTCCCGATGCTCTTCTCACGCGCCTTCTTTAGGCCACGGGGCACGGATGCGCCGGCCGTAAGCTCTCTCTCTCTCTCTCCCTCCCTCTCTCGCACGTAGGCGTACAATCTTCGTCGGCGAGAAAATATACACACGTGTGTGTGTGTGTACGTCGCGCGAGATATCGTGAGTTGCAGAGGCCCGTTATATGCCGAGAGAAGCTATACGCTCGCGGGGTGTCGCGAGCGGAGTAGAGCCTGTTACCGTGTTACCGCAATTCAGGCCACAAAGTCAAAATACAGTTAGCCTTAGCCGAGAGCCCCCCCCCCTCCCTCCCTCTCTCTCTCTCTCTCTCTCTCTCTCTCTCTCTCTCACTCCGCGAATGGCAGAAATGGAGGAGAGGATATAATGAAAAAGGAGCCGCGTGGCCTTTGTTGCGAATCTCCGACGAGTCGTACATCTTCGCTCCCTCCCGCTACGAGTATATTTAAAAATTATTCGCCGGTATATGCGCGCGCGAGCATCGCGGTAGAGAAGCGAGATACTCGATACGCTATAATACATTATGCATAAAGGTATCATTTTCTCCGATGGATGTATACGTCGTATAGGCGCCGCGCGCTTCCGCGTCTCTAATGCCTCTCTCTCTCTAGAGAAATATATATATGTATATGCATGTATTCGACTTGACCCTCTTAGTCACGAGGACGCACACTTGTGTAATTCGGCGCCGGACCGACTGGCGAATCACGGCTCGCTTCTCTGCATTTACCGTTTCAACCTTCCGCAGCAGCTGATTCTCCGATCTAATGGCTGCGCGAGAGCTGACTTACGGTACAGGCTGCCATTGGAAAAAGACTTTTCAAACTGTCCGTAGACGACTAGTCATAGGTCATACCTAGCGGTGAATCGGCTTTCATCTCGACGGATGTGCGTCGGTGTCTGCGGCTGTATTCTACACGGTACACGTATATGTACAGGCATACACGAGAGAGGCATCCCTCATCGCACTTTTTCTTCAACTCATTGTAGAGTCATTGCACGTTCTTTTTTCTTGCAATTATTACGCTGTAGTTTGCAGGAAAAATTGTCATTGGCTTTTCCAGTTCAATCTGCAAGAAGAAGCGAATCTTCAAAAAACACGTTCTACAATTATTATTATATATTTGCGGATCTGCGACGAGCGAGATTGTGCACATTGCGGATATTTCGTGCAGTTTCCAATGTCTTAACTCGGAGTTTGCTATCCTTGAGTCGATTTTAGTCACGATCGGTAACAATGGGAATTCCTCGCTCGAAAATTCGTAATGATTATAATTTGAGAGAAAAATATTTTAAAGACCGATCGTAACGCCAGACGACGTTTTACGAGCGACTCGCTACAAAAAAAAAAACGTAACTTTATACTTCTCTCTCGAAGTAGTACGAGTAGAATGCAGTCACGTGTGGCGCACAAGCCATTCAAAGAAGTTATAAGCTCGCGCGCGGGGTATTAAAAAAACTGTAGAAGGGCTCCTGCGCTGTACTTATATTGCTTCCAAGACATTGACACAATCCATCTTTCTGGGACATCGGCGAGAGTGCGGCACGTGAATTTCGAGAGACCCCTGCTCTTATAAGGCAGTCCGCGTGTAACGTAATTGAAACTGAGGCTCGATTCGAGAATTCTTTTTGTTGCCGCGGGAGCTTCCGCAATGAGATTCGCGTGAGTCACTTATTTTCGTTATTTATAGATTCCAGATGCCAAGTCGCTGTTTGCAGAAACTGGATTTTAAATAATAATAAATAAAATAAAATATTTAATATTCTCTCAAGCTCAGTGAATATTTTAACACTTATCTCGTACCGAGGATTTTTTTTCGCTTCCCGGTCTTTCTGTGAAATGTGAAATTGTAGTTTCTAATGCGGCTTACCTCGCGTGCTTTGCAATACTAACATAATCTGCGATTACGGTTCGACAGATCGTTATTATTATTTTATATTACTCGAATTATGCCTACAGGCACCCATATGTAATTAGAAATTATGACCTGCTTAATAAACTTTGAACATTCTGGAATTATTGCATCTAAGCTTACTTATCGCGAATCGTAACTTAATATATATTTTTAAATTTCACCTCATTACTTGTGAACGATGTAAAACTTATAATATACCCAAAAGAAAAATTTGTTACATAAGCGTCTTTCGTGAAATATTTCACTGAAATATCCTTAAAAGTACTATTATCTAATTTCACAAACGTTTTTTTTCAATAATTGCAAATTAATCTTACACAAAATATTTTACTTAAAACTGTTTGCAATAGAATTTTTTGAAATATTTCGTAAAAATTTTTAAAATCATTTTGAGATATTCCAATAAAATCATTCATAGAAAGTATATTTATACCGAATAGTTTTTCATTACCCTTTCAAAAATATCAGTCGAATACTTCGAAAAAAATATTAAAAGCAATATCAAAGTCAAGAGACGATTTTCGCGTGTAAGTTTTTATAATATTTCATAATACGCAGAGAAGACCTCTGAAGCTTGCAAAGCCTCGCAATGCATAATTCGCAGAGCTCGGAATCTAGTTTCTGTCGACTAGCTCGAGCGAAGATTGAAAGCCAAGGGCAAGAACGGCTGTACAGATTTAACGTGGCGCGAAAGAAAGAGCTGAACGTGTAGCCAAGAGGCCAACGCCCAAATTCGCGAGCGGTCTTGGAGAAACAGATGGACAATTGTTCTCTTACACATGTACGCGCCTGTAGTTGTGCACTGCGTATTGGTGTACGTAGCGGCGCGGAGGTGAACGACACGAGAAGAGACGGGCCAAGCGCACGACTGTCGAAATGTACGGACACCTTGGGTGGGGAACGTCAATTTTCAGCTGAGTGGCGCGGCGGATCCTCCGCGAGGGGCTTTTTTCTTTCTTAGCCAAAAGTAATTCGAGATGATTTTTAAGTTGTAAGTCACTCGTACTTGTCAAACTTATGCGAATTTTATTCTCTTACTTATGCAGACAGAATCGTAAATATCTGGATTTATCTCGCAGCGTGTAAGCAAGATTAGACAAACATATAATTTTCCTACACGCGCAGATTATGATTTTTTTAAACTTGAAATAAAGTTGTAAATAAGTGTTTGTCGCTCAAAGGTCTTGTAAATATACGAGTATCTCTGGATTTAGTGCGGTAAAGTTGCGCCTGTGTCATATATTGCGAGACGCAACATAGTGCGCAAATTGAAGCGTAAATTTACCGCGTCTTAATGAGGATAGTGTATCCTGCATTGTTTCTGCAGATAAAATTTTTTATACACGAACGATCATTTAAGAAGTGATTAAAGAAGATAGACGCGTAATATACGAACGACCATATGACATAAACTTATGCTTAAAATTTGTCGAAAAGAACATCGCCATCAGCTCTCATTACATTAAACCTGCAGAGAATAGCTCTGTAAAATTATTTAGGCGTAATAAACTAACAATGAAAAGAAAAATAGTGACGAAACTTGACTTGAACTCGAAAAAAGCAGTCGACACGTGTGGCTCGATCTGTGTAGGGAAAGCTCAAAGTGCAGAAAGACTCACTCCTCTCTCTCTCTCTCTCTCACTCTCTTTCACTAACCACTTTAGGTTTTATGGACAGTAAATTTCCTCCCGGCATGTTGCTTACTAAGTATATCGACCTCCTTCGTCACTCGGTCGGTTATCCCTCTCTAGAGACCATAATGTACACACGCAGGCACAGACACGTGAACATCGGAAGTTGACGGATGCAAGAACAACAATATATTATAACACTGGCAGCAGTACAGTCCGGCCTTTGAGCGTCGTGGACTTTCACGGAGAGAAAAGACGCGTGACTAGGCGATGACGTGCCAGCCGCGTGCGTGCGTGTGTGCAGACTCCACCACTGGCCAAATCGGTCGCTTACGCTCGCGAGAATTTTATAAACAACGATTTACGCAACTTTGGAATGTGCTCTCGCTGATCCGAGCCTATATGTTTTCGTGGGGAGCTTACGATATTTATAGCGACGTAATGTAGTTTCGCTCGGTATCGATCGTTACACTCGTGCAGATCCTCTGATGCAAGTTCAACGAGTTGTAGCCTGAGACAGGTGATGACTTGTCGATCTATAAATCGCTCCAGTGAATCATCCGCGATGTACGCTCGTAGTGCGAAAAAAAAGAGGCTACACGTATGACAGCCGCAAGTAGTAGCATCAATCTTAGCTTTGACCACAACTCTGCCAGTGGAACACGCGCGAGCGAACGAATATGCAACGAGTGGTGGAACCGAAAGATGTTGACGAGGGACACACATACCGGTAGATAATTCGACACGAGGAATCGAGATCATGCGTTCTCTTTTTCTTATTGTGACTGGCTCTAATCGGTTGACACGTGTACGCGTAGTAGAGATCGAGAGCGCGCGTTGTTTTGCCTTTCTCTTCGGGCACTTTTAACCAAGTTTGCTGTTGATGCTTATAAAGCGCGAATCAAGTCCGACCACGTCGAGAAGAAAGTCGCGAGAAAGTCTGGCGAGTTGTCTACACGTTCGTAAGTCTGTGTACAGAACTGAACTACGCACTAGAGGTGAAAACCATCCAGAACGATCGAGTGCGTTGATTGTTGATAAGAAAATGGACGAAGGAAAAGTATCAACTGATGAAATAATATCATGTTGTTACACCATGTTATCCTGCAATAGTGACGCCAGTTGATAACCTTGCAATGGATCATCATGATTTCAATTGATCATGTATAGTAATATTTGTTTAATTGGAATATTATCATCTGAAATTATTATGTGACACAATTTTTATCTCATTATGCACGACAATGTTGTGCAATAGTATCAATTTATCTTGTCGTGTATTAGTTTTCAGAGCAAGCAATATAGTGCAGATCATATCGTATCAATACATGATCGATCGGAAAATTATTTATCACATGACAATATCACGTGAAAACAATTGCTAGACAACTTCATACAATAATACTATACTTACAATTTTATTACGTGATAATGTTCAGCTCATAAAAAATACTGTAAGATTCATGTAAAGTATATTATTTGGATCGCACACGGAGCCTAACGCATAACGAGAGAGGGGGTGGGGAAGGGGGGGGGGCAAAGAAAAAGTAGAAATTTCAATACACGCGCAGTAAAAAACAATGCAACCGAGTGGTTACGTAGCAGCGACTTCTGTGATTTTCAGTAAAAGAGAACGAGGCCTTTCTTTCTTTAATTCAGAAGCGGCGCAAGTGTAAGGTCTTTGGTACCTTGACACTGTACCAGTTTCGCTATAGGCCGGCCAATGACCGACGCCGGTAAGAAATTGATATTTCATTCAGTCCCAAACGCTTACGGTGCTTTTTTTGTTTCGGCCACTGCATCTCATCGATCATAATGTATGCGCGAGCGAGAAAAAAAATTGTCATAAAAAATTAACCGCGCCAATATGTGAGCGAAATTCATGAATACATTGGACTTTGAGTTATTGCACAATCAGCGCGGAGTCGCTGCAATTTAAACTTTCTAACGATTGCGCCGCACTTTTTCTCGAAAATTCTCCGCGCAGTAGTCATAAAGCGAGAAAAGTGCAAACGAAAGAAGCTCCCTTTCGTTTCATTGCCGAGGCCGCTCACTCGATTTTCCTATCCTACAAACGATCGGCCCCGCATCACACACACCAAGTTTCTCTCGACGCGCTAGTGACACTGTTTATTTCGTTTAAGCAGCGAGGAAAAGCCGACATGAGAAACAGGCCGCGACGTACGTTTTGCAGCCCGTCACCTCGGCAGGTCTGAGATTCGAATCGCGGTTCGACGCGCGTGCCCACGATGCCCAATACGCTTTCTTTCCATATAGGCTTCTCGGAACATCGATGTAAATTCAAAGTCGACGGTGTTACTCCCAGCAGGATATTTCGTGAAATCATTGCTGGAAATTCGTTTTACAATTTAGACATTTTACATTAACAACTTCAACTCTAAGCAATGTCGAAAATATAAACTAACACGTGTCTCTCTCAGCTAAAATTAACCATGAGTACATAAATGTATTCCTGGTATTATAACAATTATGTTTAACGGTTAATATCTAAGACCAGTCACTGAGCTGGAAAACAATGCTATATCCAATTTACACAAATATTAAAACTCTAATAAAAAGTACTTTTAAACTTCTGAATAGTTTCAATAAAAATTTGAATTGGACCTCATTGAATCGTTGAAACAAGTGTATCAAAATGTATGAAAATGTCGGTGAACACAATAATAACTCGTTTTTGTTTCAATGTATAAATCTACCAATAGACTGTGTTCGGCGCTCGCGATATCAGCACATGTAACCAATCTAATCTATTCCTTACATTTTATTAGATTATCAATAAAATTATCCAACCTGTTTTTCATATTTAGATAATTTATATTGGTTTAATGACATAACCATGTATGGGTCACTATCGAGTCATTGAATTGATTATAAGTCTACCCCGTCAAATTAATTATTGCAAAGAAAACTATATAGACAATGGAAAAATACAGCTTTTTGAAGAATTGCTTATGCCATGGAGAAAGTCACAATTTATTTTCTACATTTATTTTCGACAAACCGACGGCAGTCTCATTCAAATGGGACTACGTAGAACGTTAATCGATAGTAACAGCTAAAAGAACTCTCTTGTCGAGTATAATATCGAGCGATTGCGATTTCACTTTCTCCACAGAAGCATAAGGAGAGTGTCGCGCTCTCTCGCGAATTGATCGACCGCTTATTTTTTTTGTTCCTAATGACGTCGTCGTTGGTTTTCTTAGGAGAAAACAAAATTCCTTTCATTATACTCAGAGGTGGAATTCTATCAAACATAAATTTTGGCTAAATTTTAGTTATCTCTAATTGGAATATTTTTAAAGCAATTGTACAATATATATATATATATATATATATATATATATATATATATATAGCTATCTTCAAACAGCTGGGTATATATAATATGTGTGTGTGTCTATATATATATATATGTGTGTATGTATAATATATATGTATGTATCGACGTATAAGAAAATTAGTATACAATAGATCAGACGCTAACTTCTAGATACGTCATGAACCGGAAAGACATGACCTACGATCATAGCCCTTGAACGTCTCTTACCTGCTCAACATCCGGTTATAACTTTTTGTAGGTGAATAGATACGATATTATTATAGTTTTATTAAAAAGCAAATTTATTATTCCACTCTAACGTAAAAATCGCAACTTCGTTACTGATTTTCAGATTGTAGTAGCACAAAATATCGTATGCAACTGGTACGAAAAGGGGGGGGGGGTTACGGTACAAGCCGAAGGCGAGTTTTAAGTATACTATTTCCGTACATTTTTGTTATGGTACATTAATTTTTAAATTTTTATGCTACAAGATGATAATTCAATTAACACATTGAAAATTTCGAGGTGTCATTTGAGAATTTTTATCGATTACGTAGCCTGATTGCGGACTCTTGGTTATACGTATTATGCTGTAAATTTATCTAATAGAGTAGCATATAGCTAATTTATACAGTGGAATTTGAACGTGATTTATTCGTTCGATTATACGTTTAAATAGTTAACCTTGTGAATTTCTAAAATTCATTGATATTTCAATTTAGAATAAAATATTATGAATATTGATGTATAAAACAAGAAACAAAAAAACTGTCTCCATCAAGGTTGAGATAAATCGATTTTTGAGTTTTTAGTAAAAGACATTGATACGGTTAAATATAATTTAATAAAAATTTTCCTTACCTAAACTTTAAGAACACCATGAATTTTATATAATAAGTTTTAGGATATTCATTGTAAATAGATTCAAGCTCATTCAAAATCCAATTAATATTATACCTATAAATTTTGAATATATAACAAAGAAAAAGAAATCTTAGTTTGATAGAAATCTAATGTAAAGATCCACTGTAAAGAGTGAGTCATAAATAAGATTTTTGCTGATTGTATATTTTATCCCTAATTTTTGTCCATTAAATTAAATAGACACCCAATATTTCTCCACTTTTAATTAATTTGTCAATACGTTATCGAAAAAGCAAAATAATAGTAATAATAATTTTTGCAACCACACGAATTTCGAAGCGCGTGTATAGCATGTATAATTGGCGTGGCCCACAGGCAAATTCTTCCACTCACGTTTCGCGATTCTAAAATTCTAACGCTTCGTCGAAAAACTAACGCCACAGCGCGAGACCCGATAGTCAGCGTCGTCACAGCTGGGGAAAGGTGAATGACATTTTTCGCAGATTACGCAACGCGCTCGGCGCCGCTTGGCTATTCTCGTCCTTCAAAGAGCCCCAAGTTCGACTGCCGACGCCTCGACGAGAAAAAGAGAATACCTCGCTTACGTGCGTTGGGACAGAGCAAGCCACTCGATTATTAATATTTGCTTTTCCTAGGCATCGAGAGAGATACTATACTTACACGAGGTTTCGAGCTGCTCGGATTTCGATGAGTTTGATGACCTTCCAGTCGAGTCGTTTGTTTTAGTCTTTGCACGAAGATGTCACGTCATTAACGTTACAAACTCTCATGTTTATTTCATATGATTTCACGTGATAATATCCCCATGTATAATGTATGGTCAGTTGAAGCATCATAACGCGATGCATTCTGTGATTATGAGTTTATTCTGTAAGGCAATATCGTGAAACAATAAATCAGATTATTCAATCACGTGATAATTTTAGTTGCCAATTACAGCATACACGTCATATCATATGTTGCACGATCAATATAATATAAACTCGTACATTATCACGCGTCAGCATCCGATGAAATCATTATTATCTTGTATTACATAATATTAACAATAATATCACGTTATTCTCTCACACGATGTTTTGTAGTAGGGTATTATCTTCCCCGGTTATTCTCGCATCTTCTCCAAGAGCCCCAACTTCTGCGGCCAACGCCTCGACGAGAAAAAAAAGAATAGCACGGATGTGTGTTGAGGCAGAGCGAGCCATTCGATTATTAATATTTGCTTTTCCTAGACACCGAGAGGCGAGAGGCACTACACACTTACTTATATAGTCAGAGGATGTCTCGAGCTGCTCGGATTTCGGCGAGTTTGCTGACCTTCCAGTCGAGTTTCTTTTGTCTTGGGAGGTAGGGAAGAGAGATGGTATATATTACCGATCTGCCTTGTATATTCTTGTCAAGCGATCGATTTATCGACGGCAGGAGAGTTTTAATATAGGGAAGCGTTCTTAATCCACTTTGTTGAGTTATCGAGCTATCGCTAAGGGCTGCTCCCATTAAGAGTCCTACCTTACGGCAACCAAATTCATAAATCGCCTCGTGGATAATGTCTCGCATTAATTAAGCCGAAGAAAGAGACGATAAAAATTCAAGCCGATAAAGCGCATTTAAGTGTATATAAGACTTTCAGCGCTCTCGCGCTTATAAACATAAAGTCGAGTCTTCGGTGGGTCTCGGTCGTTTCCGGCTTTACGTTCAACGTCCACTGCATATACACACGATCTCGCGCGCACTTGACGTCTCTCTCTTCTCTCTCTCTCTCTCTCTCTCTCTCTCTCTCTCTCTCTCTCTCTTGGTTCTCTCACTCTATCTTTCTTTCATAACTTTTCTTCGCTGAGCTGCTGCTGCTGCTGCTGCTGCTGCTACTCTCGCGGGGCAAACATGGCTGCCACGATGATGATGCTGCGCACGAACGGGTCAACGCACCTAACCTATAACGAGAGTGCGCTCTCTCTCTCTCTCTCTCAGGGGAAGAGAGTGAGAGAGCTGGAGTGTGTATGTAATATGTATAGACTATAAGTGTAAGCATATATATATACACGGCGCGAATCTGCGACTATCTGTCTGCCTACCTACCTACCCACCTACCTACTTATCATCGCAGAGCTTGTGTACAAGATCGCGCGAGAGTCTCGAGCATCGTCGAGATCGTTATGAAGTTCAGAGTCGAATGAGAGAAAGAGTTATACATATATATATACACGTGTGTGTGTATATACTTATATTCAGATGTATAGATCATCAGCGTGGGTTGTGTTGACAAATGATATTGTACACACTTTGACCCGGCAGTTCCTAAATTGGTTGCCCTCTATGTACAAAAATCAGTGTCAAGTTTTAATCCATGTACCAGAATATACGGAGATGCTGTGAAACCTTCTCATGAAATGGAAAGAGCATAGATCATGTTTACAACATTGCAAAATGTGGTTTTCAAAATATGGTGCTCCCGTCATACCCATAACGCTAATTTATAAAACATTTTGATAATTATGAACTAACAACAACAATATTTGTCATATGTTTTTCAACAATGTATCTCAGCTAAATTCAGTGAAAATAGAAAGAAATAAATCTTGACTTGTAGTATTTGAATTTCATTTGGATTCAAGACTCGACGTCGCCATGTTCGGTCACGTGAGCACTTGTTGACCAATCACGTCTCCCGACAGTCCGACACTTCGATTCCGCGAATGCTCAGTATAATATTTCGCAAGTGTCGTGCAAATCGTTAGCGCGGAAAGCAATGGGTACGAGAATCCGTTATTAATCATTTCGTTGACACTCCTCCACGAGTCTACGAGGCATACGCGGTAGGAGGGGATTAGACACAAGACATGCTGACTGTGCAACAATCCAGAGGGTAGATTGTAGCGCTACACACAGCGGCTCATGTTTTCTTCGCGATTCTTTGAAATTCCGGGGAACAGATCTAAGCATTCGACATCGTGATAAATCTTCTCCCGTGAAAATTGTCGTCCGATCCTAATAAGCGACAATATATCGGTTCAGGACGAGTGCAGAAATCGTAAATACACGTCGAATCCACTAGAATTTATTGGATCCTGCAGTGCACTATAGAATAAAGATTTCTCTATAATTGTAATAATTGATAAAATAACTTGAGCCCAGTTGGTGCAGGGAGACAGATAGCTAAGCTAAGAAGAGAAAAAGTGAGGTGGACTCATCCTTGTAGAACAGCCCTAAAAGCGAGTCTGCGGCGAACCTGTACACCGCTCATCGGTCGTTCTCGCGCGCGCTCGCGCCGAGATTACGTCTCGGCTCTCTCTCAAGAGAGACTTTCCTCCTCCTCCTCCTCCTGCGAAGACGACGAAGACGACGACAGGGTGAACGGCCGACCTAGAGGCTGTGCGCGCACGTACTTTTAAAATACGCGTATGTATACACACGGACGCGCACAACTATACGCAAGCGGCTCACCTCTCTCTCTCTCTCTCTCTCTCTCTCTCTCTCTCTCTCTCTCTCTCTTTCTCTTTCTCTCTCCCTGTATATCTATAGCAGTTTCAGGTAAACCCGTAAAGGAAGGAGGAAACGAAACGAAGCGCCGTCACGTTTGGATTGAACTCTTGCT
Organism: Philotrypesis tridentata; assembly: GCA_018906965.1. NCBI lineage: Eukaryota > Metazoa > Arthropoda > Insecta > Hymenoptera > Pteromalidae > Philotrypesis > Philotrypesis tridentata. The sequence continues at coordinate 995,419 of JACCIB010000003.1, read as the reverse complement.
TCGTGTAAGTGTTGCGTGTGCGTGTGCGTGTGCGTATATAATATGCGTGCGTGTGAAGACGCATCGAAGAGAGATGAGAACCCGATGATGGCGCGAGAAACGGATGCGAACACGAGAGAGAGAGAGAGAGAGAGCGAGAGAGAGAGAGAGAGAGAGAGAGGGAGAGAGAGAGATCGGAAAGATCGGCAGCAGGAGATGCCGGATGAGATAGAAGGCCGATTTTCGAGATTGTGTGGTGATTTTCTGCGGTGCCCTGAGTTTTCGGCTTCTCCAAATTTCGAGGACCTTTAACGAGGTGATTTATGAGAGCGACGCGTTTCTGCATACCGATTTGTTCAAGGAAATTAATTAGAGGAGGGAATATTCAAACGTTTTCCTCGTAGAGAAAATTGAGTTGCGTGTGAATCGAGTGCGGAGGATAGTTCCGTATATAGATTTCGAATTTTAATTACAGGAAATTACAGGATTTGAATATATATATATGCATACTTCTCTCTGATATAATTTTCAATAAATTCACAATGAGAAGTACGCGATGATTTGTTTTCGAATTATAGGAAATTCCAAGCCTCGAATATTGGAAAAGCTACACTACAGCTCTTATGAAAATGGTGTCTTAAAGGTGCATTGACCTTGGGTAAAGGCGCATCAAGCCAAGTATCCAAGTATCCAAGCTCTCAAGTCCATACTTTTTTTATCAGTCACTGCTTATGAAATTTAATGAATTACGCAGCACTAGCGTGTACAATTACAATGTCTCTGCGGCGGGGAGAGAGGAATCGCTCGCGTCGTCGAGAAAGAGGAGGCAAAATAAATGTATAACGAGCGAGTCCGGACTCTCGGGCGAGTTACGAGTGGAGTTTGCATGTTTGAAAAAGACGGCAAGTGAAGGAGAAAACTTGTGAAGGGTCGAACGGACGGAGAGTGAGAGTATAAGAGGGAACAAGTAGATTAGGAGATGAGAAGGTGAGGCAGGTAAAGAAAAGTGAAGGCAAAATGAGAAAATCGAGGGAGAAAAAGCGATAAACGCTCGCGCGCGCGCGCGCGCGGGACGAGTCGAAAAAAAGGAGGAGCAGAAGACGGAGGATACGAATTATCCCTCGGAATCGCGTGACGTAAACGCTGTCATTAAATCGAAATCGCGATTTCTTCCTATTCCTTAGCATATCGCGGCTGTGGGCATATTCAGCCGTAGACTGCACGCAGGCATTAAAAATTCGCCTCGTAAATGCCGATTTTCATCGATCGATCGAGCCGTTGCTCCCTCAAAACAAACTAATCCCATCCCCCCTACTTCCCTCCCTCCCTCCGACCTCTCCCTCTCTATCTCTCAGCGGTAATTTAGCTTCCATGAACGCGAGCGAGCAGAGGCAATAAGAGATAAGCGTTCGGAAAGAGAATCGATGATGTACAGCGCTCCTCTCGCCACACACATCGCCGCGGCGCGCGCGTGCGGCCCTTTTCTCGTATCTTTTCACGATTTTTTTAATAGACGCTCGTGAATACACTGGAGATTGTCCATCGTAAAAATTCGAGTGGAAAAACAGGTCGCCGCCGCCGCCGCTGCTGCTGCTGCTGCTGCCGCTGCTGTTGCCGCAGTGAAAAACGAGAGAAGCCGAAGTAACGTGTCGAAATTGTCGCAAACGGCGAGAAGGAGGAGGGCTGCAACGACGTCGCAATCGCACACGTGTGGAGTGTCAAGTGACACACACTTGCATCTCGCGCGGGTACACGCGAGAATGATTTCAAGGTCGAGCGAGGATTATTCGGAATGTATCCCTTCGTGTCGGGAGACTCGCGTGTGTGTGTGTGTGTGTGTGTCGCAATATCGAGCCGGCGATTATATGCGGCGCTTATACGAGTCGCGAGATGCGCTATTTATGTAATGGTTTTCTTCGTACGGGAGAGAGAAGGAGAGAGAAAAAAGTATAAGCGTCCAGTTATGATTGAAAACGGGGAGAGAAAAAAAAAGAGGGTACCGTATGCGCTATAAATAACTCAACTCGGGTTATCAAGCGCATCGGAAAAAATCGGTGATGCGGCCGTGCCGGCAATAATTCGGACACACGTCGCGCCTCATCCCGTCTCGTTCGATATGACACAAAGAGTCGAAGGAGGAGGATCAGATGCCGCAATAAGCGAGTCGCGCTCATTGTGCAACTTCTCTCTCTCTCGAATAGAAAAGGAGGAGACGAAGAAGATGGAGCAGCATCTATCCGGCGTCGGCTTCCTCTGCGCCTACGTTCTCTCCGCGCGCATATGCTAGTCGAAGCTTTGCGCAACCGCACATCGAGAGGAGCCACGTCTCGAGATATATCGAGTCTATATGGTTGTATCGGTAATAGCTCCGTACATGGGCTTTTAATAGGCGAGAGACGCAGACTTATAATTAAGGTTTCTTCGTACCTTTTTTTTGTTCTTGTTTTTTTTAGCTTTCGTTTTGAAATTCTTATCAGCGAATTGATTTGATTTTTTTTTTCGACACTTGTATGGTTTTTCTGGGATGCTTGAACATAAGTATCAATTTGAGAAAAAGATTACAGTAACTTGTACTAGGCATTTAAGAAAATTTTCACGCTGCCTGTTAAATTTTAATGCTATGTGCATAGTACAATGTGTAATAGACCATATTTTTTAGCACCACTTCAAAGCTCGTAACGCCATCTGCGATTCAGTGCTGCTTAAGGACTTGGCTTCTCACAACCGACTACTTCAAAGTCACGTTTTCTCTTAAGGTCCCTCCCTACAAATCCATATGTCATATCCGATATATATAGTAAACTAAAAAAATCGGATCGATTTTTGTGCAGATGGTTTGTCTAAACGGAATAACGACGGGCCTTGAAAAAATTACTGCGCGTAGACTTTATAATGAAGATTGCGAAGAATTAATGAGCTTAAGCTTACTCTCGTACATGCTTTCGGTTATGAGTAAAAAATCGTGAAAAATGGGTAGCTTCCGGAGCTGTCCTTTTCAATACATATAATACATTGATAAACAATTACCAAGTTCTATTTATAACTCCAAAGAAACCGCCACTTTGCGAATCGATCAATTTATTTAGCGTTTATAAATGGCATGGCGCTTAGCACGAATTGACGAGAAAAGCATACGAATAGACATAAAACGTACAAAAACAGTAATTTATTCAAAATTTCTAAGTCTAAAATAGGTTATTTGTTGATGAAGCGCGTTTCATAAATTCCAAAATCGAACAGAATTAGCTAAAAATGTAGCTTCTCGTAAAGAACTGAGTAAAAATGATTGATAATTTTAATGCTACTTCTATAACCCTGACGATAATTCGTGCTCAATTTAAAATGAAGCAAATAATTATACTAAAAATTATATGATAGATGATTCTAGTGCTGATTCTTATCCTGGGGATAATTCTTAATCGATTCGGAATGAAGCTACTGATAAAAAAACGCGGAATTTCATAATATTGTCAAAATTTTGAGTCGCATAACAGGTACTGATAATGAAGCGGATTGTGATTATTTAAATGTAGGATATGTAGATACAAAGACAGAATCTTCAAAAGTAATTACTAACTCTAAATTATGTTCAATTCTGGAATCATTAGACGATGATAAACATAAACAACTTCTAAACAGTTCGTCTGTTTTGCTTGAGGAATATCAGAATAAATTTGTATCTATGAAATTAAAATTTTCTTCGATACGAAATCTTTTATAAAAGTTAGGATCGGAAAATGAAGACGAAATTGTAGAAGAGTTTTTGTCAGAATCAGATTATACTTTACATGAGAAATCGAATCTTGAAAAGGAAATCAGCGATAATAGCTTTCATAATAGCATAGTTAATATGAAACAATTTATAGACGTATTTCAAAAAGTGTCGGCTTAACATATTGACGATAGCAATTGTAAGCCTTATTGTATGCAGCTCATTGATGCCTTGTATTATGGTTTTAAAACCAAATATAAAATTAAGTGCTGTGAATGTAATTATACTACGTACACATGGAACGTGCCAGAAAATTCAGATATTATTGATGTAAATCTTGGTACAGTTGCAGGAGTAATTTGTATTGGTATTGGATTTTCACAATTACAAGAAGTTACTGCATCGATGGATATCCCTTGTATGTCTCATATCACGTACACACGTTATCAAAGTACATTTTTTAGCGCTTCTAAAAAATCAGCGGAACAGTCAATGAAACTAGCTGCAGAAAAGGAAATTTCTCTCGCTATAGAAAGAGGAAATGTGAAAAATGGAGTATTGGTCACAAAGGTAGTTTCTGATGGTTCATTTTTGAAACGGACGTAAATGGCAAGCACGACTCTAATTCAGGCATGGCCATAATTGTTGGTTACTACACGCAACAAATTCTTTATGTGGGTGTTCGCAATAAATTCTGTGTTATATGTGCAAAAGTAGAAAAAAATAATTGTGCTGCAAAAAACACATTGGTTACAAAAAATTTTATTTGAGTAGGTGTGCTTCTGGTATGGAAGCAGACATTATTTCAGAAGGTTTTTAAACGAGCGTGGAGTTTTTAAACAAAATGGACTGATTTACGAATATTTGATTGTTGATGGTGATTGTAATGTATACAATCGAATAATTTATTTTCGCATTATAAAATATACAAAAGCTAAAATGGATCAGCTTGCTATAGTGGCAGTTTCTTTGGGGTTATAAGTAGAACTTGGCAATTGTTTATCATATATGTATTAAAAAGGACAGCTCCGAAAGCTACTCATTTTCTACGATTTTTTACTCATAACCGAAAGCAATTTGCATTACAAAATCTATACGCAGTAATTTTTTCAAGGCCTGTCCTTTTTCCGTTTAGACCAACCATCTGCGCAAAGGTCGGTCCAATTTTTCTCGTTAACTATATATATCGGATATAACATAGATTTGTAGAGAGGGACCTTAAGTTTATTTCATTGATTGACATCAAATAATACGCAGTAAAGATTAAAATTGTTGAGCTATTATCGTGGTCAAAGACAGATTGTATTCTGGCTCAAATTAGCCGCAATTTTATTGTTAAGCTCTTTCCCCGCCGGAATCTCGGCCACAAAATATAAATTAGCTAATTATGACAGGGGTTCGCTAATTCTAATGATAATTCACGGTTAAACTTGCACGTTGAGCTCGTACAAATGACTGAATCTCAAAATGAAAATTCCCACTGAAGAAGAAGCTAATAAAATTTCGAGACGAATTGTCGAATCGTGGCATGTGCAGGAAAGAAGTGTGGAATTCGGAAGTAAACGTGCTGAATTAATTGCGCTCAGCTCTCTCGCGCTCACAGATAAAGACACGCTCACCCCTCGCGATATGCCTGAATATACATACGCCGCGCCTCTTCATCGACGCTCTCCCTCTCTCTTTCTCGCGAGAAGCAGCAGCAGCAGCAGCAGCGACGAAGACGACGCCGGGGCTCGCGGAGTCGTTCACCTTTTATCCTAGTAACACGGCGCGTCGTCGTCGTCGTCGTCGTCGTGGCCCCGAGCTATATCTACGCGCACCTTCGCTCGCGTGCAAATTTTTACGCGGATAGCGAATTTTTCACACGACCCAGCTCTAATTAATCCGGGAGTCGAATTTTTTTACATTTCTTATCTCGACAATAATCGAATGCGAGTGAGAAGGAAGTGCATAGAGAGCTGGAGCTCAGACTGTCTGCCGAAGATTAAAGCAGTTCAGATCATTTTTTCTGAATAGATTCGTTCTTTATTCGCGAGGAAATGAGCGGGAAAGTGGAGAGATAAAACGCGATGCATTTCAAATGCGTCGATTAGAATTCAACTTTCTTGCCGTAAGGAAGCAGCTGGTATAGAAAAAAAGTAATTTGATTGTAACTAGCAACAATAACAGTTTCAAGTTTGTATTCTAAGGCTTGATACAATACTTTTGGTAACTTAACAGAATCTTTATCGTTTTGACTTCGATTAGAATTCTAATTTTGCTTTCTTCGGGAAAAGAACTTGTTAATCGTGAACATTTTCATATAGAAAATCCTGATATTTTTGCGTAGGAACAAACTTTAAGGATACAAACCTCACAATGGGTGTCCAAAATGTGGTGGGTGTAGGGAAGTGAGAATCAGGGGGTGAGGGTCAGTGAGGAGGACAGGGGGAGTGAAACAGAGAAGCTTTATAATATAGATGAGAGATACGTGCTTTAATAAAATTTGTCTATTACTAGTCGACAGTCCATTTTAGGAGAAACTATAGGAAAACGTAAATTCACGAATTTATCATAAATTAGGCATTGAAGGCGTTTGCCACGTATTGTAAAAAAACTAAAGAATTTAGTCAGAAAATTTCGATCAGAATGTCAGAAAAGTGCCTGAGCCTTGCCTGTACGTATACAGGAACGGGCGTTGTGCTAGACTCGATAGGCTGCACAGCCACGATATTATCCTACAGCACACACATATATATATATAGATTGTAACCGAGTAGTGCAGGTCGACTCGGTGCTTTATTTGTATCGTCGTCGCAGGACGAGTAGTAGCCGGCGTGTCTGTTGAGAGTGGCATCATCAGCAGCTGCCGCTCGGCGATTGCTAATGCGCTTGCCGCGCGCTGCACGCAGAGGTTCTCATGTCTCCTATGCGTCTAGGTGCATACCGCACGTACGACTGCAACGCGATGATTATTGTCTTTTCAAGATTTTAATAAGCTCTACGGCACTGTGGGAATTCCCAAGGGAGTGATTTAAAGGGTATACGCGGGAGCGGAGTGGGAGCTGCAATAAAATCCTCCCAAGAGAGAGAGAGAGAGGAGAGGAGGTGACGCCTATTAATCGGGATTTCGGGAAAATTGCGAGGGTCCTTTGGAGATATTGTACAACGCAGACCCTCTGCGCTCAAGACGCCAGACTTTGCCTAATCAGTTCCGCGCAAGCCCATAGCTGATGACTCGGTCGTAAATTATCGCTTCCATTCTGCGCGCACTTGTTCGTTTTTATTACCAGCTGCCAATTCCCTTCCCAGAATCTGTGCACTCAGTACTCCACGCCTATATATGTATATCTCTTTGGACGTGGACACTGTCGGCGGCGGCGGTCTATAGCGAATAGCGCGATGCTCATTGTCATCCGAAAAATCCGTGCCTCTGTCCTCTCTCGAAGCCCCGCTCGGGGAAGAAATCCATGGAATTCGAAGTATGCTAAGGTGCTTTAAATTGCCGCGGCTTGTCGCCGACAATTACGTAAATGAAGCTTATCAGCTGGAATCGTTGCACACACACACGCGCTCACGCACTCTGTGCATTTCCAGCTCTCGCGAGCAGCTAACGAGTTTTCGTATTTTTCACAGCTCCGATAAGGATCGCTCGCACGCACGTGACGCAACTCTTCTCCATCGGCGTAGACACTCGAAGCGGCAGCTCCGACAATTACGCGCCTCTGATCCCGGCACAATAAACCGGGCCCCTGAGAGAGACAGAGAGAGAGAGAGAGAGGGGACAGAGAAGCGTCTCTATTGCGCTTTGTAAATCACGTACTAGCCCGGAAAAAAATTTGCGATTTCAGCCAGACGCTTTTCCTCCAATCTCTCCGATACCATAAAAAAGGTGCTTTTCTCGAATTAGCGAGTCGTATATCTCGTGCAGAGGGTAGGACGCCGAGCGCACCAATTGGGAAAAGTCCGCCAATACAATAGCCCACATTATGATTTATTTTATTTTCGTACTGTAAAACCTCGGAGACATAGTCGGTGGTCAGGCGCGTCGTAAAAGGTCCGTCGCGACGCAAAGTGTTTTTCCCGAGAGGTGCAAACTGTCGGCAGTAGGTATATTACCAAGCGGCTACTGCCTCTCGAGAGGCTGCACTATAGCTACAAGAGAGAGAGAGAGAGAGAGAGAGACACGCCTAATTCGAACGATTCAACGCTGCTCGTTGTGTGAAAAGGGGAGTCCGCTTAGTTTCTGACCTGCTCGATATTGTTTTACGACGTCGTTCGGAGTGACTAAAAGAAGGGCAGACGGACTGGACTCACGGACTAGTGCTCTCCCACCCCCCCTCTCTCTCTCGGGAATAACTGCAAAAATCGCGCGATTTTCCTAATCTACCTTTTTATTAAGAGATGATAGTAGTATTTATTTTATTATTTGCGTGATAGAAATTGCTCTGTATTAACTTCAATTGTATAGTATTTTTCATGACAGGCATGTATTTGAGAACATAGTACAATTAATGTTCAAATCGAATAAAAGCTTATTAATATGGTTAGAACCGCTGCGTCCTTTGAAAATTAATATTTCGCATTACTATATTCTATATACTTGGTAATAAGATGATGGCCATACGTTGAAAGCAAAACAATTTGTTCGTATAATGAGCTGGTTATCGTAATACGTGTACGCATTATACTATAAGCGTATTAAAAAAAAAGCTAATTTTACTAGCTCATTGTCAGCAATTTATTCGAGCGACTCGCTTGGAGAGCAGTTTCAAGCTATATACCGCCGAAACAAAAGTCTGCCGGGCCGTGTCGTTTTAATTTGTCAAGTTTTTTTCCCCCTGGCAAACACATCGCCATGAATCCGTCATCGTAAATCTCGGGGCGGGCGATTATAAAAAGCCGATGGTGCATCGGCAATTTTCCCTGCCAAATGATTCACTCTGAATATTCAATTCCCTGCGTGCTCTCGTCCCGCGTATTATCACACTGTTACGAAACAAGCTCTTCTCCCTTTCGACGACGCCGGGGCAAAAAAACGGAACGAGTATCCCCCGAAAAAGAGTTATGCTTTCGGAGTCTCCGAGAGAGCAGTCGTAAAATACGCGCGAACTTCAAAAGCGCGGCGCGGCGCGCCGTTACTCATGCCCGTACGGCCGTTGAGGAGAAAAAAAAGGAAAAAAGGAGAGGAACCTCGGCGCTCTTCCTTGAAAAAGTCCTGCGTTTCCTGGATCAAAAAATTACGGCGCACTGGATGAATTTACGCGAGCAGCTCTCCCCGAGAGCAGGCGAGAGAAGCGGGTATGCGTGTAATGACACATACGCGGGCGCACCGAAACGATAATGGCCGGATCGATGCGTCCGAGACGGCGAGCAAGGGTCATTGTCACCGAAATGAGCCGCTGCCTTATAGAGGCCGACTCGATGCACGCGTTTGCACGCACCGAATCAAAACAAATGCCCTGCCTTTACAGCCAACTTTATTCGCGCGTGTAAGCCGTGTGCCATTTAGCTTTGATGATTCTATAACGTGGATTATTCTATAACGTGATTCTATAACGTGGATTCTATAACGTGGACACGTCGGATGCCGTATTTCGGAAACAGCTGCTGCGCATAGTTTGCCGATAATGATAACTATAAACGTCAAATCACACAACAAATTAGGAAACGCTGTTGCCCTTCGCTTTATACGCAGATAAATAAACTATTGTTTCACGAAGCTTTACACGATCGCACTTTAATAACGGAAAAACAATGTTTGAGTAATGTAAAATTTCGTTTAAAATATTGTTCGATTGAATTTCTTGCATTGTAGTAGTAAAGCAAGCTAGCTGTCGGCTTTCGAATTCCCTTGTTCACACGCTCTCGTACCCACGATCGACAGTTGATTGTAAATAGACAGCTTCCAAATAGGTATTCATCTATTATTTAACGCACGAGCAATAAAAAGAACATTATTAAATAAATGGCGATCTTGAAATAGTCGCAACTAATTGACAATTTAACACGTAATACGCAAACATAAATAAATCTCGAAAGTTTGTGTTTATTCATGGATTAATGAACGTCGACATTACGAAAGCGACGATTCGATCGATACGTGACAGGCGACATGTAGATCCGCCGGAGCTGCATGAATCTGCTTACGCATGGACAACGACTCGAGGCGTATATATGTATAAAAGTATACAAGATACAGCTCTTGTTGCTCCTCACTAATCCTCGTGTCATTATGCAGGCTCCGCCGCGTGTCTTGTAAGATCATCTAAAAGGCCAAGACGAGCGTAAAAGGCGCGAGAATAATTCCAGAAAACGGCCCCGGCCAAATAGCTACCTCGTCATTTTCATCTCCACTTCCATCAGCTGCGATATTACGCGGAAGAGTCGCCGCGCTCGCCGCACTGATCTACTCTTCTGCACTATCACGCGCGCATATATAGACGCGCGTCGACCGACGAATGTCCTCTCAACATGTATATATGACAACGTGCGAGGTAATTCATTTTCATGCGGCTCTCATTCTCCGTCTCGTTCTGGCTTTGCGCTCGAGCGTTCCTCTCATGTCGCAGTTTTTCGTATAAACGTTAAAAAAAACTGTGCGTGCGTGGCGCGAAATTCGAATGCGTTTATGGAGCGTCGAACACAGGATCGGGATTTTTGTCGTCGACGTTACGTTAAGTTCGCGTAATCGAGGAGTTGAGAGTGGAGGGAGAAAAGAAACGAGAGACCACCCGTGGGCGAGCAATTGAAAAAATACTGGTTTTTAAAGAGGCTTATCTGGGACTGGACAGTGGCGTTGAGCAAACGTTGGCCATGTAAAAGAAAATCATCGTGGACGGCAATTTTCGGCGAATATACTTGTGTTTACGCTGCGTACTCGGCGGATTTGCATTCTGTTATTTTCGCGCGCTTCCTACATTGTGTACATTACTGTTCGCTCGGTCGTTTCTTACATATGCTTGCGCGATAAATAAATAAATTTCGCTTGGCGCATCTGCCGATCAATTGATAATTCATGCGGCGCGCGGCATGAAATAAATTGGAAATCTCGCGATGCGGCAAACTTCCTGCATCTCTGTTTCTCTCTCTCTCTCTCTCTCCAGTCTCTTCCATCAGCAGCAGCCGAACAGTGCACTGCACGCACAGATGTGTGAACGTACGTACATAGAATAGACGCGCTGCGCTGTTACAAAGACGTGGCACAGTTACTTCTCTCCGCGGCACGAGCTGCCTCGTGTGCTTCAATCTTGATGCTCGCGTCGAGCGATCACGTGGACCTCCTCTGTACACAGTACGTGTGCGCACTCTGTAGACTTGGGAGATGCATCGCGGATGATTCGCGCGGGGATTCTCGTCTTATGGACTTCTCGTGTCGTGTATTAATATTGCCGGCGGTTCATTTTGGGGGATCGTCGCTGCCCGATAGCGGGGTCGTTGTTTCGGCGTGCTCGCACTGCTGGCTGCGCGATAAAGCTTTTAGCCCGATAAAGCGCGGTGTGCGGATCGCGATAAAATTTCGAGTGGAGCGAAAGAATAGAGACGCAGCACCCCCGAAAATTGTCTCGGTCTGCCGCGGTCGAGTGGGGGGGGTAGGGTCGCGCGTAGATATTCGCAGGACCTAATAGCCAGAGCGCTGCTGCACGCGCACACCTACTCGTGCAGAGAGTCGAGCGGTGGCGGCGGCGGCGGCGTCGATCCCCTCCTCCCGGATCGAACATCCAGAAAGCAAGACGGCGGCGGCGACGGCGGCGGCGGCAGCAGCAGCAGCAGCAGCGTCGAGAAAGAGAAAGAGGCAGCAGCCGGCCCATTCCGTTGGAGCCGGCACGGGAGGACGAATCGGCGGGCCTCGTCTCTCACCGCTGGCCTGGCAACCCGCTGGTGGGGATAAGCCGCGCGAGCGCTTCGCCGAGCAAGACAGAGCGAGAGACTTAAGCGAGGCCACTCGCCGCGGAGCTGTCAGAGCTCTGTGGGGCACGGTCACGCACACAGCAGCCATTTAGTTTCCGGTAGCTCATTCCTCTCGGGGCTCGGCGCACTGCTCTCTCTTTCTCTCTCCTCTCTCTCTCTCTTTCTCTCTCTCTCTTCCTCTCTCTCTCTCTCTCTCTCTCTCTCTCTCTCTCTCCTCGCTCACTCTCTCTCCAGCTGCGATTTTTCGAGAGCTCGCAGCCGGAGACGGGCTTCGCCGGACGAGGAGCCTCCGAGATATTATGGCAAAGCAGCTCGACCCGACCGGTCTTTACTGACACGGAGGGTGCAGACTCGCGCGCGCGCGCGCGGATCGGTTCAGCAAGGAATGATGGCCATTGGACTTGACCCGACCGGGCTCTACTGAAGTGTCTTGATCAGTCGGAAGCGCGAGGCCGAGAGCGAGAGTGCCGATCGACTCGATTATCCTCTCCTGCCGCCTGCAGCCAACATGAAGATCCTCGATCCGACCGGCCAGTACTGAGTGATCGGCCCGGCGGGGGCAGGCGACGCTGTAGCCCCGATTCAAGCCACGAGCCCGCTGCTGTGTACAGAGAGCCGAGAGATGGCCGCCGTACTGGACCCGACCGGCCAGTACTAGGGAGGCCGAGACGGCCAAGTGCAGGCAAAGAGCCGGAGAGAGACAGACGTTTTTCGGGAGAATGGGGATAAGCAGCGAAGCCGAGAAGAGTGCATTTGTGGTGAGAGGCAGGGAGGAGACGTCGTCGACGAATCTCCGGAGATCGGTATGGAGCATAAACATACGCAAGGGCAGACGACGGGAGCGGAAGCTACCGGAAGACCTGCAGGACGGAGCGCCGGCTGCTCGATAAACCAGACGAGAGAGAGGGACAGCAGCAGCAGCAGCAGCAGCAGCCGCCGCGGAGAACGAGAGAGAGCGCGGTCATGTCAATGCCCGCTGAGATCGTTAAGGTGAGTGGGGCGCCGAGTTATGTATACACTTATCGTCTTTCTCGCTTCTCGCTTTTTGCGCTCGCGCTTCCCGAGGCCCCCGACTTTTCGGCTCCTTCCTACCTCCTTCCCGTCCCGCCCCGCCCCACCTCGCCTCGCCTCGCCTCGCCTCTCCAAGGCCATCGCGGAGATAACGATTTTTCACCTATCGCAAGCTCGCCGCAATTATTCAATCGGGCGCGCAGCAGACGGAGACGGGCCGAGAGATGAGGAGCGCGCGATCAGCTGATTGCCGGTTGCCGGGGCTAATTTTTCAAAAGCGCGTATAATCGAGGCTAATTACACAAATCCCTCTTTAAGCGAAGCGCCTCTCACTCGTTCGCTCGCGAGCTGCGTGCGCGCGCTGCAGGATGCAAAAACAGAAGGAAAAAAACGACGGTAGCGCAGGCGGAAATCGTTATGGCGTACTATCTCTCCGCACGTGCGCGCATTTTTCGCGAGCGACCCTCCGCCCTTTTTACGACTTCATTTCGCCCGCGATTAATCGCCGAATTTCCGTGGACTCTGTATACGTACCGGCGGGACTAATGCGCGCCTCGTTACCGACGACTCTTCGACGATTCCAGCACCCCCCCCCCCTCCCAGGGGAAATTAAAAAATGCGTTAAACCGTAATTGAGTGGACGTAAACGTATCGTCTCTTGCGCTTTTACGCGCCTACGTTTATGCCTTTCTGTAAAACTGCATCGTTTATTTTTACGCCGCAGCTGACTCGAAAATTCCATTTTTCCGTATAACTGCCTCGTTTTCTTCCTATTCGCACTGGCTTGAGAAAACGAAAAGCAACTGCGTTTCTCGAAAATTGTCGATCCGCAGGAGCGAGCGGCTCGTCACCGTTGTCGAACACCCCCCCGAGTCGAGTGCAGCCGAGAGGCGCTCGTCGCGATCGCGATCGCATTCAGCCCAGTCACAACTTTTAATTAACGCCGCGCATATATTTTTTAAATGTTCCGCGACGTGAAAAATCGCCGCGGCAAGATAAATGACGCTTGCGCGCGCGCGCGCGCGTATGTGTATACGCACACGTATATGCAGGCATTTATACGGCTGCGCGCGCTCGCAGAGCTATATACAACGCTTCAGCGGCGCGTCGTTTGCAAATGCGCTTTTAAACAGCCTTGATTGTTTGCTCTGTTGAATTTAACACCTGGCGATCAATCAGCGGAAGCTCGTAAAGGTGTCGCTGGCTCATTGTAATTACGAAAGAATTTTGAGGAATAGCGCGAAAGTCCTTCGCTGCCCATCGTAAACTAACTCGAGATGTTCATAAAAATCCCATATACACAATGCTTCGATCGTATTACCACGTGTCGCGCGTTATACGAGCGTCATTTTTTACGGATGCTCAGATCGCGGAAACGGTAATCGACTCTCGATCATCCTCCTGCGCGCCGTAAACGGCCGATGATGAATATTCGTGTAACGAGAGTCCCGCACGGTCCACCCCCCACGGTCGCAGTAGCTGCACTGCTTTAGCGGCTGCGCGCGAACAGGTGTGACCGACAGCTCCCTGCCGTTCTCGCGATACGATCGTTCGCGCTCCTCGTCCGATCAAACTCGATATATGCGCGCGGTATACGAGGCGCAGAGCCCGGCGCTTCTCTTGCAAAGAGAAATTTCGCCCGGCATTATCGCCCGATCGGATCTCCGCATCCGCGCGTCCGAAATTTCCTGCGGCTTTTTAATTAAGACGTAAGGCGCGTATAATCTCGGTTGCGCAACGTCGACTTATTTATTTATCCGAAACATTTCGCTACATCGTTACCCAATCGCCGCGAAAAAGGAGAAAAGAAAATTTCATAATAAACAAGATGTCGGCGTAAGGCACCCCTGCGCAAGAAGGCTGGGTGTGCTTCTCTCTCTCTCTCTCTCTCTCTCTCTCTCTCTCTCTCTCTCTTTCTCGGCTCCATGGGAAAGACAAGACCCCGATAGTGGGTAGCAAGCGCTGAACCTCGCGTACACTCACACACACACAGACTCGCTCACATGGCCGGGGTTCATTGACACCACACCTGAGTTTTGGGCACTCGCTCTCGAGCTCTTTTTCCTCTCTTTTTCAATCGCGCTACTCCGGCCTGTGTCATTTTCTCCGACCATCTCTCGCTCGCTCGCTCTCTTCCTGGCTCTCCTCTCCTTGCTTTCGGTTTCTTCTTCTCCCCTGGGCGTCTCGAGGGAGCGAGCGAGCTTTTTTCGCCCGTCGACGTGCCAACCCGGCGATACGGCGAGATTTTGCGCGAGCCTCCTCGAAGCCCCGCAGTGGATGTGCCGCCGCGACGCGACGCGGAGAGCTGCACACACGGCGCGTGCGCCAGGAGAAGAAAGAAAGAGAGAATCACGTTTGACCTAGGACAACATACCACGCGACCTGCATGCCAATCCTCTCTCTTCCTCTTCCCGTCTCTCTCTCTCTCTCTCTCTCTCTCTCTCTCTCGCTCTCGCTAAGTAATATCACGCAGCAATGCCGCGCACCTTTCTCCCATACTGTATACGCTCCTTTCGCGGTAACTTCATTATCACGTTATATGTCCGCATAATAAAAGCCCGCGGTGTTTTACACAAGTGTCGTCTTTCGCTTCCGATATCGCACTCCTTCCAGCCGACTTTGCGCGGAACGAATTATTCTGGAAAGTTTTTTTCCTCTGTATATCCCGCAGTAAGTCGCAAAGCGCAGGCATGTGACTGATTGTTGCGCTTGCTTGCGACTAATCGGATCGGTCTTTCGGTCGGAGTGCTTCCATGACGCAGCTCGACAAAAGCAAATAGCAAATCCAAAAATGTATTATCGGCTACTCGAACGATTGGTGGAACGATTGGTTCTCTGCGCGAAGTTTGCAATGCGGTTATTCGCGAAATTTCGCGCTCGCCGAGGTTCAACCAGACTGTACAGGCGTTTGTAGCAGTTTTTCGGGCAGAGCAGCTATATAATACTATGACGAAAAAAGTCCTCTCCTCTCCACGCTCTCCACTACAGAGTCGTCTCGCTCCGCCTGCGCATGACGCATTCGATACTAAGTTTAGAGCACGTGTGCTTTTCTGCTGTTGCTGTTGCTGCTTCTGCTGCTGCTACTGCAAAGAGCTATCGACCCGGCGACGACGACTCGGCAGGTTTTTCGGCGCGCCTTTGCCGGCATACCAATATACGTACAGTCGCTCGGCGAATTTTTAATTTCTCTCTCTCCCTCCCTCCCTCCCTCAGTTGGCGAACGATGGCTTTTGTTATGTCACGCTTGGATTTCGACGACGACGACGACGACGACGACGACGACGACGACGACGACGACGACGACGACGGCGACGACGACGAGTATCTCGCACGTGTGAGCGTATGTGCACGATCGAAACAATTGTTAATTTTTCAATAATCCCGCGCCGGCTATAACCATCGTTTACATTGCTGTGGGCGTCGATGATGGAACGCTTTACGATCGTTAAATCATTTTTCTCCAGGCACACGCACACGTCTCGCCTGGTTTCCTCAACCTAGCAGCCAGCGGCTTCGACAACCTCCCGAAATAGTCGAGCCGTATACGATATAGGACAAGCACACGATATCCGTATGTTTGTATAAATGTATTGCGAGTCTTGCGTGTCTTACGTGTCTCCGTGGCGAAGTCACGGCGCAACGAGCGCAGAGGTAAAACAAGCCTTCCTCTCTTTAAACTAACTTTTTATTTCGAGCCATTCCATATTTAAGCGGTCGTCGACCTCCGGCTCGAGTCGCCGTCGTAAAAGGATTTCTTATATGCGCGCCAAAACTTCTTTCTCGCTCTCTCTCTCTCTCTCTCTCTCCCTCTCTCGCTCTTTCTCTCTCTTATCATCGGAGCTTCCGTCGGGGAGGGGGACGTTTGTTATAAATCTTTTTTCGGCCCAATCTCGACCGGCTAATTGGAAGGTAATTTTTTTCTAACTTGCAAACGAGTTCCCTCGAGGAAGGAAGAGAGGGGGGCGAGAGAGAGAGAGAGAGAAGTCGTATGCGTGTGTGTCTTTAGTAAAAGTTTCGAAGGAAAGCGAAAGTGCCGGCGCTTCAAACACACTCATCCCATATACATTGCACACTTCTTTAAAATGTTATTTCATCTCTCTCCTTCTCGCTCGCTCTCTGTCTCTCCCTCTTTTCCTCAAATAAAGGTCGCCCGGAGTCGAGTGTATGAATTTAATACAGCGTTTGGTCATTGTTTATTCTCTGCACTTTCCTTTCCGCGCGCATCGTTCATCATTATACTGCATCGACAGCCCGCAGCCGCATCCTCGTCAGCGAGGCTACAATAAATAACTGATGTTTTGATTTTTTTTTGCGCACAGCCAAATCGAGGAATTTCTTCGAAAGTCATCGCTTTATGAAGACGTCCTTCCTCCTTTGCTCTCTTTTTACGCTCGTCTGAATGTATCCTTGCCTTTTTTCCCTCGGCTCTCTCTCTCTCTCGCTCGCTCTCTCGCTCTTCTTCACTTCTCTTCGGCTGCTTTTTTTCCCCGTCGGACGCAACTCTTTTTTACATCGCGACTGCTGCTGCCGTAGCCGCGGCAGGTGAGGTTCGTTCACCTCTACGTCTCCGCGTGTCGCGCCGCAGCACCAGCAGCAGCAACAGCAGCAGCAGCAGCAGCAGCAGCAGCTCATCGAGAGACTCTTTTCTAGGCCCGGATAGTTGTGTGTAAGTGTGTGTATGTGTGTGTGTATGCGCGCGCGCGCGAAGAGGAGGTTCTCTCTCTTCTTCTTCTTCTTTCTCTCTCTCTCTCTCTCATCTGGGAACCGGCAGAGACGGGAAACTATAGGCGGTGCACTGCCGAACCGGACCCCATTTTTTGATTTTACATTCCTCCGGTAAAGCCTTTATTTCTCAGAGATTTTTCGACTTTATTGGGAAAAAGGAAATTTCGTTAGTTCGTTGGTTAGAAGAATCGCCTTCCTCCTATACAATACAAGGAAAATTTGATCTAATATAACTATTGTGCTTTAAAAAAAAAATTGTTTCTTTTTTCTTTTCCTTGAAGTTTGAAAAATAATCCGGTTTTGTTTTATCGATGTTTTTATTTTGAATTACAGTTTAATTTCGTCGTTGAATTTCGCAATCATTAAGTTTTAGATTCTCACTACCACTTTTTTGATGTACAAGTCCTTTTTTCAAACATTTCAAAACTCAGCAACTGTAAAGATTGCAGCCTTTAGAAAACCATTGCGGAGAGTATAAGACTATTAGAAAATACATATTTCAGAATATTTAATGAAGTGAGTTCCAAGAAACAATGTTAAAAAGGGCGTTGTTCGATGGTGCCGGATAAGTGCGCGAATTAGCAAGACACCAATAAAACTTGAAATTTTTAATTTTGTCATGTTCTCATGGCTACGACGTGATCGCTCAACAGCTGATGCGTGTACATTTTTTCTTGATTGTTTTGAAAACCTTAGAGCTTGTATCCTCGTTGATGGGAATAATCAAGCTGCTAATGCACGTGAGATGGAAAAAAACACTGATCGATCGCGGAAAGGAAAGAGCAAGAGCGAGGGATTGGCAAGAAGAGAAGGTGGCGGCTATATGATTGAAAAGACGCCGCGGACGGAAGAGGCTCTTGGTTATTCGCGGGAGAAACGAAATACCTTCACGCTTCCTTCGTTCCGCGATCCTAGCGTTGCTACTATGAGCGCTCAGCTGCTTTTCCTCCCTCTCTCTCTCTCTCTCTCTCTTTCTCTGGGTGTATAGGTATATATTTATGGAACGTGTAGAGAGCCGCGACTCTCGTAGGCGAAATTAGTTACGTAACGAGAAGGAACTCGGCTGAATTAATCGCGAGGCCATAGATTTTCTCTCCGAAGATCGTCAGCGGCCCTGACCTCTTCACCCTTTCGCGCGACTCCGATGCACTTATGCATTTTATTATACACTGTCAGCATCTATATACTCATCGGTATAGATACACGGAGCTCGGCTAATTTCAAAACCGCCTATTACTCGCCTGAGATTTCTATTTCGAAAGCAGCGAGCGAGAGAGACGGCTATAAGCGCGCATAAAACACCGGCAGCGTGACTTATCAAAGAATGCTCTTGTCGCGCTTTTTTTCCATCTTTCTCGCTCTCTCTCTCTCTCTCTCTTCTCTCTCTCTATCTCTCCTGTATATGCACATCGAGAACTGCACAAAGAAGTATAAACGAGCGTATACACAGCGAGGCAGGGAGAGGGAAAAAAAAGGAAGATATAATGATGAATGATCGGATGGCGTTCGAGGTCCAGAAAATCCGTGTCGCCGTGTAGTCCAAGGTCTCGTGTTTATCAGCGAGAGGAGATTTTCGAATAAAGGGAAGGGAGGCTGAAAGACTGCATTTGAAATTCTAATTTTGTGCCATTATTATGTAGCAGCTTTATAAAACAACTAATTTGCTTACCTATGTGATAAAAATAAAATTATACGACAAATTAACGAGATTGCGCCTGGCATTTTACAGAGTTTCAAGCTTGCGCGTATTTTAATGCAAAAGTAAGAGAAAAAAAAACGTTTTTCCATGCTCGTCGATGTGTATACCGAATTGAACGAGATGTATACTTCTTGAAATCTCGCAAATGCTTCGTCGTGTATATATGTGTATCCTTGGCTCGATAATATAAATCACAGGCCCATTACGTTTTTCGACTAAATTAAAAATCAGCGTCAATTCCGCTCCTTTGTTCCTCGAAAAGTTCTCTTCCTCGTCTTACGTGTTCCGAGCTCCGCGCGTGTGGAGAGAAAAAAAAAGAAAAGGAAGTTTTTAAAAGCTCAGCAGGCCTGTTAACGAATTAGCGGGCAATTAAGTCTCTCTCCCTCGTATATATTGCGTGTCTCTCGGCAACAAAGTCGCTAATCCCCAGAAGCTCCGGCGATTACCCTGAGGCACACTCGCAAAAAAAGCCCCTTTCGCATCAGTTGCGGTACTAATAATAATATTCAGTGCTGGATCGCCTTGACGAAGAAAACTGAATAATCACGTAAGAAATGACTCGTTATATAAACTAATAGCTATCTCCGCGGGTTCTTCGTGCATTATACGCATGTATAGGCGCACGACAGCCGCAGTAAGCGTTACATTGAATTCGGACAGACTACGGTAGCTTCCTCCTCTCGTCCGGGAGCAGAAAAAAAAACAACGGAATTCCGTTTGACAAAGAAAGACAATGTGAATCATTAATTGCAGGCAGTAGGGAGAGAGGAGCTGGTGGAGGAGGAGGAGGAGGAGGAGGAAGCGCGCGAGCGATGTGAACGTACGCGGGAGATCGAAAAAAATCCCTGTCAGATTGCAATTATGAGGATGTCGATGATAATGATGAGCATGACGCACTGCTTATCTTCCGCAAAAAGCCGGCCTCACTCGCTCGATCGTAAAACAAGAGCGAATCTCGCCGCGGCGAGCCGAGAAGAAAAAAAAACGTATCGCTCGCGGTATATATGCGAAAGCAGTTATATCGCGCGCGGCCGGGTACTTACATGTAGGAAATCACGTGTGCGAGAAACGGCAGGTACAGCGATATTGTTTGTTCCGCGCGTGCGCGCGCGGGGGGAAAGAGAGAGAGAGAGAGCCGGTATGTCTACACATATACCGCGAGAGAAAGAGAGCCAGAGAAAAAGAGAGAATAAGAGAGAGAGAGAGAGAGAGAGAGAGAGAGAGAGAGAGAGAGAGACCAGGAAAGTAGGTCAACGTCGACACACAGCACCCGCGGGTATATATACTGTCTTATAGAGGAGGAGAGACCAAGTTCAGGGGCATACGTCGCTGCACTTGTGCGTCTGTACAGGGGCTATTCTCGGTTGAATGCTGGAGAAATTTTTCTCTCTCTTGGCCAATCGGTTTTTACGGCCTTATGGCACCACTATGAGAACGGGAATGCGCAATTTCACTGGGAACTCTTCGAATTGCACGGTCAACGCGATTATGCCTCTTACTGCTAAGTTTCGTTAAGAACTTTTCGTTGAGATTAATCAAATTTTTCCGCGTGGAATATTGCCTGCAGACTGCACATATTGTCAACTAAGTTTATCCCCCAAGTTTTGCTCCCATCCTGTAAGTCATCGGATCCGTTTCAACGATTGTAGTCTGTCATTAATCACGAGGCATAGGCCGAAAGGATTAGTGACTCTTGTCTACCTATTTCTCCCTAGCGATGATACCCATCGAAGGGCGGGCCATTTCCTTTTTCTTCACTTTCGATTATCGCCCGAGTGAGTCGTCATCCGAGAGCAACTCTCGGTTTCATCTGACAAACCATTGGCCTTTTTTTCATTCTGAAAAATTGTGTGTGTGTGTGTGTCCCGACACGCTGCAGACGATACATTATTATCTACCTGCGCTCCAACTCGAGCGGAGAATCCCGTCTGTTATATTCATAGCTTATATTACACGTATACAGTAAATTAACGCGGCTTTCAATTTCTCTCGCGGTTATTTATCGACGTAATGGACAATGTAATGCGGTAATATAAAAGAGAAAAATAATAACCGCGGCCGATAAAACTCGCGCGGCCTCGACGAAATCCTGCCGAAGGTCGGCTTCAGCGACGATAAGAATATCGTGTGCAAATGTGCAGTCTTGTGCGTATTAGAGTTACACATTCGACACGTGTGTATAATTCTACGGCCAACTGTATATATACGCGAAAACGTTGCCAGATGGTAAAATGCTAATTCGACATTGAAATGTCTCGCACCATGAATGCAGTTGATGAGAAAACTGCAAATTTCACCTGCGAAGAGTAAACGATGAGATACTTTTTAATTCGCAGATTTCTATTTGATTGCATATGTGACTAAATTTGTTGCTTCTACAATTTTGCAACGAGGAATTTTTCATTAAAACGAATTTTAGACTTGTATCTTAATCGTCGAATTAAGCTTTACATAATAGCAGTGGAAAGACAATACTTTCACTGAGGGCTTAGATATACCGGTTAGGGTGTGGTTTCTTATATTGCGATAATTTTCGCCTGCCTCGAGTGCACTAGATGGCCTTCACCGGAATCAGGAGAACACGTGTTCGAGCGAGGAAACAGTTCTTTTGCTGCAAACTGGTCGGCTTTTATCCAGATTTCGAATTGTTCGCTCTGTATCGCGTCGAGAGAGCTAAACGCTTTCACGAGCTGTATAGTCGCGATAATAATTCTCGAATCTAAAGCAGAAAACGATTCTCGAATGAGTCGCGATTTTTAGTCTACCATTAGACTGCAACGACGCAGCTAAAAGGGCCAGGAAGTGAAAGTGGAAAACTTTCTCTCTATCAGTATTACATAAATTCCGGACTTTAGCTTCAGCTATTATCGTCTATGCGAGTGCTCAGTGCATATATATTACACTGTACACGTGAATGTGCTTTGCTCCGCAGAAAGTAGCGATTCGCAACTGCGGGGATCCTGAATTCGGCGAGAGCGAAGCGCATGAAAAAGAAAAGAAGCGCTATATTGGTTTTCTCCCGGTGCTTTTCAAGCTCCCGCGGCTCAGCTCGTGAATGCCTATTATATTCCACACTCGTTTCGAGACCTGCAGACGCGCGTCTATGGAAGCCGAGGCAGGGGCATCAATCGAGCGATCGACGTTGTAAAATAAAACTGTTTACGCTACTCGGCTCTCGCTCGCAAAACGGAAAAATTCTATTCGCGCTTATGCGAGTCAGTTCTAATTACACATAAATCAATGCTTGTTCGCGCAGGAGATTATCAGCAGCGCGAGTGTATAAGTACACAGGAAAATAAAAAATGAGAGAGAGAGCGAGAAGACCACGAGAAGATTGCATTTTTTCCTCTCTCTTTCTCTCTTCCTACTGTGCGCGCAAACGATCTCGTTGGATAATTTTTCCTCTCGTTCCCTCGCGCGCACACGTGAGCCTCGGCGTCAATTCGCGCGACTTCGCTTCCGCGTTTGCGCGGCATTAATTCGCTCTCTCTCTCTCTCTCTCTCTCTTTCTCTCACTCGCGCGATTCTAATCACACGACGAAGCGCACGGCCGATCACGATTCTCTCGCTTCTCAACCCTCCATATACTCATACTCTTCTTTCTCTCGTTGCTCGAGAGGATAAATTTGTTTTGTTGCTTAGATTTTGCCAATTTCACGCTTGACCTTTTGCGTTTAGCAATTCGCGGCATACGATTTGGTGACCAGAACGAGAGCAGGTGGCTAATGTTTCTCTTTTAAATTTGTGTTTCAGATATGCAACCAGCACGCGATTCACTGCCTAAAAAATCGTTTGGAGAACGCGCGACGCGTCCGTCTGCCTTGCGAAGCCCGAGAGACAGAGTTCAGCGTCCATTGTCCTCTTTTGATGCTGATAAGCGACGAAAAGAGCGACGCAATGGAAGAGGAGAGGCAAAATAGCTGCCGAACAAAATCGAAGAAAGAAGCTTTCCTTGTTGTTTGCGGGGCTCGGAAGTAGCGGGAAGCGCGACAAGAATTCGCCTCTATAAATTAATTTTCCATTATCGTAATTTTTTTGCTACTATTAATATTATTATTACATTAATAATAATATCGCGTATTATTATTATTATTATTATTATTATTATTATTATTATTATTATTATTATTATTATTATTATTATTATCCTGCAACTCGGAAGAAAGACGAATCGACAACTTTTTCAAAGACTATATGTACACACGCATACACTGTTGTTTTTACTTACTTTTGTATTAAGAATTTTCAGTTTTTATTGTACAACGAGAAAGAAAAAGAATCACTATATACACATTTATTACGTAAAGAAGCATATAGCTGTATGCACCCAATGAATCGACCGGAAAGTGATACATTTTGCGTAGTGCACTGCCAATTTTATCTCTTCTCTTATACACTGATATACACAGATTTCTCATCGACGTTCAATAATTTTTGCATTTGGTCTAGTGTTACCTATAGATCTTAAGACTTGGGAGAAACGAATCTTCACTGATACCGAGTTTATTCTTCATAGTACTGCATCGTAATTGTATAAATTCTGGAAGATAACTCGTCCATCGTTCGTTTCTCCACACTTTATTTTTTGACTTTACTGCCACCCTTGTTATTGTTGTCATTATTTAGATGTAAACTCAAGGTCCTTCCGACAAAGCGAGTACTTTGAATGTTTCATGCTTATGCGTCGCCGTCCCGGTGTGTGTGTGTCTATCGGTCGGTACGAACAAGGCAGAAGACTAGCCGACACAAACATATTATTGCAAATCGTAAGATATTCACGCATCGCGATAAAATTCACGAGATTCCCGCATTTTCATCAATAATTTATTAGCAGTTCAAAGTACTTTCTCGGTAAGAATTTTTATTACGACTAACAGCGCTTGTTCCGAGTTTCAAGAAATCTCTTGTACTACAGGATTAGGGATCGATAATCCGAGATTTGTACCCGCGTTCTTTCTGTTTCTTCAATTTAATTTATCCTAGATTGTAAAGCGAAACGCGCGCCGGATGCCGTTTAGATTCTGCCGTTTTTTCCGCCTGTATAATTTAATAACGTACGAATCGAGCTTGCCTGTCGTCGTCGCTTTGGAATCACTTTGGAAAATAAGATTTTTTATCGAAAGAACGGCAAAAGTCTAGTTGCATATCGACGCCACGTGTATATGTATAATTTATGTGTACCAGTTACCAATCGACAAATACGTTTCTTTGCTACTCACAACATCTGCGAAAATTTAACCACAAATTTTCCCGCACTCCCCTCTCATTTGTATCCGTATAAAATTAATTTACACGCATTGAGAAATTGTAAAATTATAACCTTGAACATTCGGAGTTTGGTCATTTTTTCCATAAATTGTCCAATCTCTTGCCAAATTTACTGCAATCTTGTTCTCAGTGCGTGCAAGGATTTACAATTATTATTGTCATCGTTATCAGTATCATCATCATCATCATCATCACCACCACCATGAGTGCAAGAGTGCATGGAACAAATAGGTGCGGAATTCATAAACCAATTCGATCTGTATCATAGTATAAATATTCGATAAAATGTGTGACGAAACAAATTATTTTTCTACGTGAAACCGATGACCAAAAAAAAAAAAAAAAGAAAAAGAAAACGAAAGAGTAGAAGAAAAAAAATATAAAATAAAAAATTGGCTACAGATATTTTTTTCCTTGCAACTATATACAACAATAGAGAAGAACGCGTCAAAATTGCAGTGCTGCTTGTCAAGCGATCGGCCTAATTGCCCGAATGAATACAGCTTAGTTGGTCGCTAATTACACGTTTGTTACTCGCATACTCACACGTCGCTTATGTTCACATTCATCGCTAATGTACCATCACGATTTCTATATAACCGATAATTTAGTCACACGCTTAATTAGTAATCCTAATTACTAGCTAAGTATATACTTCGTACTTAAAAGTTTAGATTTAACATTGTACGCACGTCCGTATGACCGTAGGTTGGATTCGAGCGATTAGGCCGAACTGTTTGTGCAGAGAAAACGTTTGTCGCGTCGAAGCCAAGCCCTTCGATATTGATTAAGTAAACCTTTGAACGTCTGCACATAAATATTGGCTTTCAAAGCTGGTAGCATTGAGAAAAACGGTACTAAATTCAAAACGAGATCCGACTAGTGGAACGGAAGATTAATATTCACTTTTTTACGCTCCAGGAATTACCTAATCCATAGCGAAGCAACCGCTTCATATTTCTTATCATTAACATTTTTCCCCCCTTTTGAGCATAAATACGTTGAAAAATACAGTTAACTGGGATTTTTATAACACAAATGTTGAATACTATGCTTAGCACCCATAGTCACTAAGAATAGTTTGTTTTTCTTTTTTATTCAATAGCACATTTTTCCCTTAAGCCTACAGTTACATTAACTCTGTTTGCAGTTTATTATTGTTACCCATCTATAAAGACTTTGATATCCACTAAAAAGAAAATTAACGGTGATTTTATTTCATCACAAAACGACAATTGTAGTTTAAGCGCGCGAACGATTCTGTGTGCGAATGTCTGTGTGGATGCGAGTGTGTGAGCAAAACAAAGGATTTGTTGACGATTACAGGTGAGAAAAGAGAATACGATATATATGTATAAATTGAAAAACAAAATATATATATTTTTGTACCTTACGTCCGAGGAATTTTAACTTGCACTTGTACTTGTACTTTTCTCTTTTCTTCTCGATCGATTGTATCCTTGATCAGCAAGGAACGAAAATGACTTTCTTATACAAGTATTTATTTATCATTTCGTCACTTCATACTGCAAACATTTTTGAAGAAAAAAATCAAACAACTTGTTGGGAACTGTCAAAGGGACACGGAAATCGATGTTTGTTGCTTTATTTTTCTGACGCGTCGTTGTTGTTAATCTTTGTAATCATCGCACGCGATCATTTTTCCCCTTTCCTTGTTCACATGTGAATCTTATGTATCTGTAATTTGCGAAACTTTTCACCGACGCGTCTGAATGTCGTGCCTCGACTGAGACCGACGGTATAGTCATCACCCCCATCCATAACTTTAAATTACGCTATTCTAAATTATTGTATTATTATATTATGCGAACCGTACGTATGTTCATTTTTTTTGTATAATAAAATTAGCAATTATAAAAAAACATATTCAACGACTTTTACATCACATCCACTTATCCTCTCGTTCCCATTTACACAGTAAACGTTTAAAAAATTACTCGGCTCGAAAAAATTTTCCCACGACTCGAGCCTCTTAAATTTAAAATCGATACGAGTAGAATATAAATCGCTTGACAAGATGCGCTCGTAAAAAAACGATCCTTTGCCGTGTATATCCGATGCGCGCGCCTCAGGAAACGGAGAAAAAAATAAACTGGTCTCGAATCATTCATGATGTCAGACGATTACATTCAAAATCTTTGGTTTTTTTGGAAATCGACGGATTCGCCGAGTCCGTGGGAGTCGCTTGTGTACACACACACAAACACACACAAACACATTCGTTACACAATTCGTTCCTACTTAAAGGATACGACAAAAAAAGTTTTATTGATACACGCGCTGAGAATACGAGAAGGCGTAAATTATGAACCTAGATATCTATGACTCATTAATTATGGGACAAAGTTCTGCACGCACAGTTGTAAGAGACAGTTTTTTTGCAGACAAATTATGCTCTTGAAGTTATAGTAAAATCGCTATATATCCATTCTCGAATTGTATGCTTGGTTGACAATTTGGTGCAGTTCTATGGTCACTATTTCTGGCAGAACTTTTTAGCTTGCGCTTCTTGCAACATGTAAGCTCTTCAGTGCACATTTCGTTTCCTACATTCTAGAGTATGGAATATAGGATAGCTTATATGCTCGCCAGAAAAGCGAACAATTCATACATTTGTTTTTGAGGTTTCCCGGTACCAAAGCGAATTGCCCTAATCTTAAAAAAAACCGACAATAAAGTCAACGGTATACACGCAGTAAAATAAATGAAGCGACGCAGCGAAGGATGTTCTTTTTCAGGTCCGCTAGTCGAGCAATAATCTGCACTGCACACAGCTGCTTAAAGGATGAAGAATCGGCGCGTGCACGGCTCTTCCTTTTTCCCTTCTCTATACAAAGCCAGACGACTGGGTTAGTAGGTTCCTCATCTCTTGTTCTCTCT
The DNA here is from genome assembly GCA_018906965.1 of Philotrypesis tridentata. Taxonomy (NCBI): domain Eukaryota; kingdom Metazoa; phylum Arthropoda; class Insecta; order Hymenoptera; family Pteromalidae; genus Philotrypesis; species Philotrypesis tridentata. Next base: position 968,234 of record JACCIB010000003.1, on the reverse strand, counting down.
CTCTCTCTCTCTCTCTCTCTCTCTCTCTCTCTCTCTCTCTCACTCTTCTCACACATTGGTGTAGCTGTATTTTCTCTCCCTACGTACTTCTCTTACACTTCAAACATCTATATCGAAGACTTGTCTCTCTCTCTCTCTCTCTCTCTCTCTCTCTCTCTCTTTCTCTTTGCGATTTCTATATAAAGACAGCGACTCAAGTGGATAGTCGCGCGTAGGATAAAAACGTGTTTACGATCGTCGCGCGCGCGCTACATCGAGCCTCATAATCATTACCGTAAAAGTCAAATCTGCCGGCGGAAATGCTCGCCCGCAAGTATTATATATACACGTGTAACTTTGCTATTATATATAGCGCCCTGTACAAAATTTACGCGATTATTCGGGTGAGAAACGAGACTTGCGCGCGCACGTGCAGAGCAGAAATAAAATCTGGAAAACTCGTTCTCTTAATGGAGTCGCACATGCAATTAAAAATTCAAATTTCGCCTCTTACATTACAGTATATATCAGACGGAAAGACAATAAATAAAATTCCTCGCAACTGCGTCTACGTGAATAGTGCAATTACAAAACCTATGCGATTCAATTATCCGCACCGTCTTACAAAGATTGAAGTTAACATTTAAGTATTTCACTGAAATCACACTGTTTTTGAAGCCCGTACATTGCCATTTGCCACATCGCCGTCTGCGGCGCGAAACTTGAATTTATACACGAGGTCCCCTTAACGCATATACACACGCCCGAAAAATTGTCTCTGCATTTTTATTTGCCGGCTGATATCGCTTGATTTTTTGCATTCGCTATAAAAAGCACGCGATAAATCTCGCGAGGATAATCCCATTGAGAGAGTCGCTCATGCATATGAATGAAAATTCATAAATTATGAAATCGCGCGCAGTCGGCATGTCTCGCGCGCGCTGCTGTGCATATGTGTGTAAGTAGTGACACACATAGTCGCCGCGGCGTACAATAATATATATCCTCCTGCGAGTAGCGCTTAATATTTTCTCCTGGCGGTGTTAGGCGGCAAAAAGGAGACACCTTTGTCGTGCGTGCGAACAGTAGTTTCGCGCCCATTTCTTCCGTTTCCACCTACTCGCCGCGACGCGTCCCACGCTCGCTTTGCCGTCCAAGACTCTACCAGTGGCTTTATAAGCTTATACGCGTATACGAAGAAATCCCAATTTACCGCGTGCAGAACAAAAAAAAAAAAAAAACAGTTGCTCCACAGAGAGCTGCAATTACACTTATTGAAAGAAAGCTTACTTTCGGCGCGGGAACTACAGCGCGGGAGAGAAACTAATTCGATGTCGACCACATTATCATGGCATCAGTACAGAAATAAAGTATTATACAGTAAAAGAGTCGATTCGAAAAAAATGTTCTCGCTTTTTATGAAAATAACCGATTTTTCCACTTTTTCTTGAAATCCTTATAACTTTTCACCTGAGTAATCGTTCGTGACGATCTTTTTTTTTTGCAGTTGCACAATTCCAGCTTTTTGCCAATTTTCTCTGCGTTAATTTAGATACTAAAAATGCTTGAAAAAAAAAACAATGTCACGAGACCTCGTGTTTCTGAAATAAAAAACTGTTTTTCTTCTGTTCCGTTTGCCATATCGTTAAAGGCTCGATCAAATGGGGGCGTTATATGTTAATATTTAGTTTTTCATAATCTTTGAATTATTTAAACTATAATGACGACCATAAAACGGTCACTTTCATGCGGTTACATAAGCATGACTTTAATTTCCTTCATAAATGGTTATCAAATTATTGCTTTTAACTAGAAAATATTGCTAACTATTCCGTGGAGACATTCTCGAAAATTTCGACGAGGAAAAGAGCGAGGAAAAGCTGTGATATGCGTTTTTCACTCAATTGGGATTTCCCCATACGCACGCATAGTGCAAATCCGCTACTTCCGCTTGTCTACAGGAGATTCCCGCGCGACTGCGACAAGCCAGTGATTTTTTTCTCCTCCCGATCAGCGTCGCGTCGCGTCGTATATACAGGCGGTGGATTGCATTTGCCTCGATAATATCCACCTATAGTCGGCGGCTGAGAAGGCGTAAATGTATTTTATATATTTCGTGCAGGTGTCACGTCCCCGTTTCGTAATGTGTCTAATGCACTCTCTGCGCAGGTTACTCGGCTGCATAAGTGTTAGGAGCTGTGTGCTGAATTCGATTATTAAATAATCGATCGAAGCTAGACAATCTTGCTCTCGATGGATATTCGATTACCGGATCGTCAACAACCTCGCTGCATTGGATTCGAGAACGAAGAGAGAGAGAGCGAGAGAGAGAGAGAGAGAGGAGAGAAAAAAGGATCTTTGTTCTCCGATGAATCTTATACAAATCCTTTATGACCAGCCGTCACCCGCTGCCGTTGCGCAATGACCTTCGAGAAATGCAGTTATACATTTCCAATCCTCTCGCTGTACTCTCGCAATCGATTCTTTTTCATCGGCGCCTATCGCTCGGTACGTGGGACGCGTTAAAAAAAAATTTCGGTGCTCCCGTCGTCAAAGGCTTTTTCATACAGCGATTCGTCCCGTTTTCTTTTTCATTGCGCACCGCCCGATGCAGATGTACTCTTTCATCTCCAATTTTTCGCAATCTATACCGTCACCTATTGAAAAAAAAAAGATTTTATGCTGTTAGTATACGTACACCACGCACACACATCTGTTCGTGACCTCGAGACGTCTTGTGTCTAGTCACTTTGCTTGTTAAATTTTATTGTTTTCTAAATCGGTGCTAAAGAGTATCGATGGCAGTACGAGTTTTCTGGAAAAGACCTTAGACTCACAAAGCAACTGCACAGGACTAATTAGATAAAGGTTAAAGGCGTCCGAATGATTTTGGTAGCCGAGAGAAGAGCCGCTCTGCGCTGTCTTGCAAATTATGGTTTTCGACCTTGGGATCAACGTCAATTTTTCTTCTTCTTCTCTTTACTGTCTTCCTCGTTCCATCTTTTTCTTTTCTCACTGCAGAGCCCACTGGCGATTAGTCGTCCGTTAACTCCTTTTCGACGGGAGAAACGCGCACAACTTTGAGAAAAATAAATACCCCCTTGATTTACGTTTATTTATTATTCATTGTTTGTATTTTAATCGCTCGGCGTTTGAATTTGCGCCTACTTTCGATTTTTATGGTACAGTTATTATCCTATCACATTGTCAAGTTTTATCCTGGCATGTTGAGATGGTCACTTACGTCCACGTAATCCAGCCGTTTGTTTTCAGCGAAGGAAGATTGTAATAGCGAACGATTTAAAGTTTTATTGCACACTTTACATGCGTTCAATATGCGTATATTATGCGATGCTTCCAGATTAGTGACTTTTCCACAGTTATTATAAACCATAAAGTATTTTATTTCCTTAGCTGCATCCCAAATGTGATCGTAAGGTTGCAGCGTAGTTACTGTACGTTTTGAAATTTTCGGCAAGCGTCTACTACGATTTTACGGCTTGATAGACTTACGAATAGACGGAATTATTTTTTGCATTGCTCAATTCCTTAAAAATAAAAAACGTGCAGTTTTAGAATTTAAGAAGTGATACCGATACTGTGGCGCTCTGTAGACGCAGTCACGGAGGATTAACTACACAGCCGTAGCAGGTGACGACACTGAGAACCGCGTCTTCATTCATTTGCAAGAAATTTCGATAGCTTTTGAAGGGAACTTGGAGAACAAAAATCTGCGAATGCGCAAGCGAAGGGTAAAATCGAAAGCGAAATTGAAAGGGTTAGAAGGTTAGAATCTGCAGTTATATACTAGACTTCCACGCGAGCCTGATCCTCGATCCTTCATCGGCTGACTCGCAGGCCTGCGAGCGATTACGGCGATTCGTGTACTACAGTCCAGAGAAACGAAAGAAAAGGCGACGAAGGGCAGATGAGCATTGGGTCTCCAGCAGCTTCTCCGAACGAGCGTGGCGCAGGTAATCGGCCTATAGACTGACGCTGACGCGCTTACAAAAGCAAAGCAAAGGGGGGAGCCTGCGGGCCTGGGAGGAGAAGACGAAGAAAGTCCGCGTGCAGGAGCCGCGGCGGTGGTCTCCAACCTGTCCGCAACGTAATGACTTTATGAAGGTGCTCTCGAGCTGCGACACCCCTGATACGCGCCCCTTCTCGGCTCCTCACGATTATTCAGAACAATTAGGAGATTTGCGCCGACAGCGCGATTCTCGGCCGCGTGCCGCAGCGGACTTACCGTGAGCTCCGCGTCAAGCGTTAATCCAGCAAAACCGAGAAAAGTGTAATAATCTCACGATTTCATCAGTTTACATGCTTACGTCTATTTCTTTTCGAGCATAAACGTGAAACTTTATGAAATACTAGGATTGCTCCATAGAAGATTGTCATTTGATTTCTATTATTACAATTGAAGTTACTTCTTTTTTCGACTACTCGCGATTACGATGCGGAGCTAAACTTAGATTATTGATTTTCAGACCTTGAGACAATAGCAGCCAATGATAGGTAAAAAATATCACTGCACTGATGGAGTACTGTAATAGTACAGGAATAAGGCGATGCAGCGCGCTGTACACGTAACTGGACAGACGTTCCGAAAGGCCATACGTTCAAGGGTTCAAAGGCCTTTGAAACGCGCTGCACGGAGCTTCGAAATTGGAGCATCGCAGAGTCGAATGTTGGAAAGAAAAAAACTGCATCTCGCTGGCATTTCCATTTCCACTGGCATCCGCTCCTCCCGTATACGATCGAAACAGCGCTATACACGGCGTGAGCGCAGAACCCGCACGACTCGTCGAAGCGATAGCCGAGCCCTTCCTTGGCGAACGCGTGGGGCCTCCATTCCCACTATACGGTCCCGCTACGGAAACGCGGAAGCCGAGCGCTCTTGCGAGCACAGTTACAACGCCACTGCTCGAGGGGGAGGATGAATGGACAGATAGAAAGAGGGAGAAATAGAGAGGAGGAGGAGGAGGAGAGAGAGAGAGAGAGAGAGAGAGAGAGAGAGAGAGAGAGAAAGAGACGAGGGTCAGGGTGATATTAATGCAGGAGGGCCTAACGGTGCTCGAATAAGCTGGAAGGAAGTGGTTACGGCTGTTTTCAGGCTCTTTGCAGCAAGCAACCATTTGCCATCGCGCCTGATGTGTTTGGAAGAGTTTCGGGAGAACACTTAATTTATGCAACGAGGCTTTGCACACAAGTTTAATATATTTCATGCTCATTCGGACGTCAAATTTGCAAGATTTTTTCTGTTCCAGAGCTTCGTTTCTAAACTTTTTTACCAAGACAATTCACAGTGATGCTGGAAATTGCAAGAATTTTAAAAAATACCATCGATTTAAAGAAAAAAAAACTTCGTGCTCTCTTTATTCTTATGCTTTGGCCGAACTTCTAAAGTTGTTTGAAATATGCAATAGAAGACCAACAGAACTGGGCGAAAAAAACCCCACTGCTACAATTTGCTACAATCACGCAAGAATCAAGCAGATCTTCGAATATAAATTTGCAAGAAGTAATTCATTGTTATAAATGAGCCAATAAAATTTGTGTATGCACAAGTGCTTCACCAGTAATTTTTCTCAGAAGAAATACATATATCTACGTAGCGTGTCAGTTCGGAAAGTTACGATGCTTTTTTACGTCAGAGTATTTACGTATCCTATATTCCAATAATTACCTTCATTTATTGTATAGAAATAAAAATTACGCTGTTGCTTACGCACGTCGTTAAAAAAAAAAATAGAAGAATTCCTTGGTAGGATTTTTCTTGGTCACTTTGTTATTGAATTATGTTATTAGGGCAAAATCAATGAAAACCAGTATGAGGCCGGCAGGTCAATTAAAAATTCATGTTTCTCGCCATAATAAGCAGACGAAAAAACAATTAATTTGCTTACAACTAACAATAGAAGTAAAATTATAATAGACCACAATATGCTTGCCTTCTTTTATATAATAATCAATCACTTTACAAAGTTTCAACTTTTCAATATACAGACATGACGTTACTCCAAGTTTTTTCTTTGGAATATTAAATTTTAAACTTGAAAGGAAGGCAAGCATCTTATGGTTCATCGTAAGTTCACTTCTATTGTTTAGTCATTAGAAAATGAAAAAATTTTGCTTGCTCCTTTTTTGGGAATCTGTAGTTATGGCGAAATGCTCAATTCCTTATGTTTGAAAAATAATTTAATGCAACAGTATTGGCGTGATACTTTGAATTTGAAAATTAAGGAAAAATTACCTAACGCATCGGAAAAATGTGAAGAAAATTATACAATTTGAATCGAGGTCGAAACAATTCCGAAATCGCTACAGACTAGCGGCAAAAAGAAACGAAAAAGAAAAAACATCGGGAAAATTGCGACGGAAGCAAACTTCAAAAAAAGAACTCCTCAAAAGTGTAAGTATCGCTCCGTGACATTGAATTATCTCTTATATTGACGGCTGGCTCTCTTTCTTGCACACGCGCAGCTCCTCGACTTCCGCGCTCTGTTCCACTGTAACTGCTCCGCTTCTCTCTATCTTTCTCGCGGCCAAGACAATGACTGAACAATGAACTTGAACAATGATCTTCGGACTTGCGCAATTCGCGGCCTTTTTCAATGAGCACGTTTATACATCCGAACGACTTTATATCCACGCGAATGCGTGCAGTGCGCAAAGCTACCTCGACGGGGAACCGGCAAAAAATCGTCGCTTAAAATGCATTTAAAAGCTTAGCCCCAAGGCCGTGAGATTCGCGTAGAATGACTTTTCTCGTTCTGGAAACGTTATCCGTGGAATCGAATTTGCCAACTGTGTATTTTGATTCTCTCTCTCTCTCTCTCTCTCTCTCTCTCTCTCTCTCTCTCTCTCTCTCTCTCTCTCTCTCTATCTATCTATCTCTCGATGCCAATGTATAAAATAGACGCGTAATGAATCAGCTCCGGCGTCAAGAAACATCCTTTAAACATGACTCGCTGAAACAAAACAAAAAAAAAGAAAAAAATAGGAAGGCAATAATAATACAATCTCACCGGCAGCTGAAAGATCAAAACACACGAGACGGCATAGAACCAAGTCTCGCGTACATTATCCTTCGCATTTTAAATTGGCTTATCACAGTCCGAAGCGGATGGAAGCATAGCTTGCTTATACTTATTATGTCCTCGAAGCTGAGAGAGGGGGGGGGGGAGAGATTCGAAAGGATTCTTCGCTAGTGCCGTCACGCAGATTTCGCGCATACCTTTTCGTTGACTTCCTTAAAAATCGAAAGTTATAAGTTTCGCCGAATCTTGCTGGGGTCCGATTATCTATTTTCTAAACTATAGCGCTGGTCGCTTGAGAGAGAAAGGGTTGAAGATATTTCTCCTATTTCCGGTGATGCTCAGGTATAGAGCCCGCTGTGTATAGCACGAATCGCTTGATTTATGTGCCGAATTTCGGAGGAATCGGGTTTCGCTTTTTCTCATATTATTGGGTCAATGTAGGTGGTACAGCGAGGCTTCTCCGAATTCTAATCAAAGTTACTATATAACTTTTGATTTCAAATCGTGACAATTTTATTATACATACGATACGGGAGATGTAAACTAAATTTTAATTAATTAAAATGCATTGACAATTTTTTCTCTTAATGCGTTTTCGCAAATACTTATATAGTTCATAGACATAGAGCATTAAATATAGATCAAAAATAAGAAACGTAAAATAAGTAGGAAGTTTTTATACTAATAAATCCTTTGGACTTATTTTCATAACAGGCGTAACATTATAATAAAGTAGATTTAAAGATACCAAAATCTATAAATTATAAAATAAATAAATAATAAAAAAAATCTAAATGACTCACTTTGTGGAGAGAAAGAATTCAAGTGATGATTTAAATTGTTTAGTTTTCAAATTATGAAGATATCAAATTCTTGAAAGATCACTGATTCATTATTTGTAGTCGTTTAAGAATCCAAGAACAGGACACTGACAACTGAAAACATTGTGTAATATAAATTATAATGATTAAGCAAATTTATATAAAGATTTGAGAAAAACTGTACTATGAACATTTGCATAAAATTATACAAAATGATAAAAATCATTGTTGTAAGAAGTATGATATTATTGTATGATTATAGGTAATATGGTTAGTTCTAAATACAAATATACTAGATTACAACTACATATTTGAAATGATACCCACTGTTTTATTTAGAGCTGACTTTAAAGATGACTTTGCCATTGGTGCCATGTACTAGTGCCAGAATTTACAATGTCTTGGTGCATACTTTTGAATGCCTTATTTCTAGCATTACTTTCATAAATCTCCGTCTTTTAAACTAAAAAATCCATAACTATATTAATAGAAGCTAAATGATCAGAATACATAACTAAAATAAATTGCATTACCAGTATTTTATTCATGTTGAGGAAAGCTGATTTGATGTTCAACCATTAGTTTTGACGTATGTCTGCAGCATTTGCACTTTGTAGATCACGAAGCTGTAATTGATAAATGTTTTAGTATAAATATATTTTAACAAAACAAGTAAGTACATTATACAATTAGTTTTTAATGTAAAAGAGAATATGAAAAATCAAAAAATTTCTGAATCAGTTTTTGAGAAATTGACAATGTAAAGTGTTAGTTTATCCTATTAGATTTGCTTAAGTTTTTACTTGAAAAATCAAAAAATTTCTGAATAAGTCTATGAGAAATTGACAATATAAAGTGTTGCTTTCTTCTATTAGATTTGCATAAGTTTTCACTTCATTACACAAAGAAATGAGATAACTAATTTTTTGACTTAGCAAATGTAAGCACACCATTATGCATGAGAAATTGGAATAAATCAAATCTTTCGTAATTCACACTGATAGGTGCTCACAAGATTCTATTTTCTCAAACTAATACATTTTATATAAATACCTGTCTGTAGTTTGGTATCACCCTGAATTAAATCTGTCCTATTCATGTTATGCAGTGCAGAAAAACTGATCGTATCATATATGATGCATATTTTTTGGTCTCAGTTCTACCACAACTCCAATATATTTTCATTTTGAAAGCTGAAAAATCCATAAACATAAGTATGAGCATTATGAAGAAACCATTGATCTTAAGTAAAGTACATTAATAATAAATAAATTATGCTGAGAAAAGTCAATTTGATAACTACAGACTGTAATTGGACTTGGCAGATTATAAAGTTGTATCCTGTTAGTAGATATATATGTATTTTAACATAGTAAGTATATTATGTAATTAACTTTGCATGTTAAAAGTCATTTGAAAGAAAAAAAAGAATATTTATCAAAGTATTTTTTAGAAAGTGAGCTTCGAAGCAAACACCTTTTCATAATTCCTGTACAAGAAAACGAGATGGTTAAAATTTTTTGACGATATGATAGACTTTATTGCTCGATTAAATTAAATTTTAGTCGCTTGATTTTTGGTATTTGCATAATATCGATTGCTTCAATGCAAGGATTTTATTCACAAATATAATGTTTTTGTTCTAATATGACTATTATATTTTATACATACCGCGAGTAGATGCTTTTACTTGCAATGCACAGTACTCATACGCACCTTTGAAGTTTTAAACTATTTCCAGCTATAGGTGAAGTCCCATATGTCAATCAATCGTCAAAAGAAATCAACAGACAACGCAACGAGTCCGTCACTCTGCATCACAATGTAACACTGGCGGTTGGCCGATTGGCGCCGAAAGAGACACTGTAAGTATACTTATTCTCGCTGCAGTTGTTCTTGTTCGAGAAAAGCGAAAAACAGTGCAGGAAAACGCGTCACATTAGTCCTAGATGGAACGTTGCGTCGATGTGCCATGGGCCACGGAGAAATTATGAAGTTCGGGAGGGATTTCCAAGAAATCGCGACGTCGCAAAGAACGTATCATGTTTGATGTTTCCCCTCATATCTCCCCTACCGCATGCGGCGCCGGGCGGCGGGCGCACATATAGAGAGGAGTGAGGCAGTCGCAGTGTCGCTGGCCATGTAAGTAGTGTAAACTTGTTGAGACCTGCAGAATACATAGAGCAGAGGACGTATGGGGTTTTGCACCAAATCGCAGCTTCATCCGTATTTTTTCAACTACTTTTATAAAATAAGTGAGTAATTGACTACTGCGTTATTAAAGAATCAGTTCAAGCTAACAAAGTTATCAAAATTTTTAATCCGCATACGCAGATTTCGTGATTGAGACATTATCTGTACAGTTTAGTTTGTGGTGTTGAAACCGAAACGTGGTATATCGGACGAACTACACACGCGAGCCTTTAATTGTTGTTCTAGTCGTAAACCATTAAGAGTTCATAGTTATTTAACAATTATATCTGTGTTAAGATATCGTGCAGTATTCTCTTTGTTTCATATCAACGCGAATTTTTGTGTCATACCCATAGATATATGCAGCGGCAAATTAAGAGGTGGCTCGCGGCTGAAACATCGCGTGCTGTGCAGACGATTTGCTCTTTTCCATCCGTTCTGTGCTGTCTTAAGTCTGCGAGAATCAGATAATTGTGTCGAAGCATCGCGTTTTCTTTGTTTCGAATCATAGCGAATTTTCATTATGTGTACAGATATATATATCACGGCTAATACCAGCTCAAGAGGAAAAAGACGAATTGTTCGTGCAGTGCTAGTGTCGATTTCCCGCGTTTTCTCAAGCGCCATTGCTGCCTGTAGCAAAATTCAGTTAGTAGTGCTCATGTTTTCATTGTGTTGATAATTCATAAAAGATGAAGAAAATCCTGCTGCAATGCATGTCAGACTTGGACATCTATACGAGGCAGAATCTAATCGGTATATATACTATACATGTAGTAGTTGTATTAAATTATTTCCGTAAACAATACTTACGAAAGCGACGGCTATCGAGTCTATAAGCAACTGTCAAAACTGCACATTGATTTTGAAAAACTGAGTTTAATCATCATATAAGAAACAAAAGTCACAAAAATAGGTTTGTAAATATAAGTTTCGACAGAGTCAAATCAGTGAAACCTCTCCAACTTCACACTTATGCCTCAAAGGTGCATTGTCGATAAAATAATTATTTTGGTTGTATAATGTGTGAATATAAAAAATTGTACAAAATTTGAAGGACTAGAGATAGAGAACCGATGCTTTTTAAATTGGAAATCAATAATAGATAAAGTCTCGTTTTACCTATGTGCCTTTTTCAATAGTATAACAAAATTAATAGTATAACATGCTTATTTTGTTAGTATATATTTATACTAAGAACTTTATACTAATTTATAACAATTACAGCTTTGTGATTTTTAAAGTCCAAATCTGATGACCATGATGCATGAAAGTCGATGATTTAACTTGTGGTTCCAAATGATTGGCTTTTCTTAGCAGCATTTAATTATCGGTATGTCTTTGTATTAGCTTAATATTGCTTCATTTTGCTTGTACTAATACATTTATGAATTTTTCAGCTTAAAATATGGAGCCAACTAACCCATTCAAATGCATTGTGATGTTGCAGTTTTTAATGAACCCTGTGGCACCAATGGCACGGATGTGTTTCAAAGCATTAGTGGGCACAATTGTGAGTATATGTTTTATATTTACAAAACCTCTTAGCAATAGTATTATACTTGTCTTACTCATAAAGATTGTAACAGTCATAAACTAATCGTATTGTTCATAATTACATAGTAATATAACAGTTCTCATAATATAGTCTAATATTTTACACAGATATTAATAGTAAACTTTTTTAAAATTTTTATATAAATATGATTGCTCATTACAATTAATATAACTTAATATTTTCAGTAATCAGTATCTTGTTGTTCGACTATTAAATGATTATGAATAATAAATGGGTGAATCATCCTTGAAGAATTAGGTATCTTCATAATTTGAAAACTAAACCATTTAAGTCATCATTTGAATTCTTTCTCTTCATGAAGTAAGTCATTTATTTACATTTTTATGATTTATTATATAATTGGTTTAGCATATTTCATGGATTTAAGACAATTCAATTACATCTATTTTATAATTATTGGTACCTATTGCCTGTTGTTACCTATAGATCCATTGGATTTATTAGCAACATTAACATGCAATATATTTTGTTTCTTGTTTTTGATACTTAAGATGTATGATGCATATTGCGATAGAATGCATAAAATTTATGATTCAATATCTGTTCACAATTTTTTTTCGTTAAAACATTTAAAGTCATTGTTTTTTCCAAATTAATATACGTCCATATACTCATTTTTTCATTTAGTGTACTCTTCATTAATTTAAGTATAGCGAATATTTTTGGCGAACTGTTTTTGGCAGTTTTGACAACAATGTGTTAGGTCTTCTTATTGGTAATTTTTCTTTATTTCACTCGCGAGAGTACAATACACACAATCTCCCATCCCCACCAAATAAAAAGAATCGTAAACTTATGTTTGAATAAAACCACCTATACAACGATGTATAATCAAGTCTTCAGCCCAAACGAATTCGTTCCCATTATTATCCTCGAAATTTTCCAAGAATAATACATTAACCCTCACCTCATTCCACCGAACAATATAATCGCCCCCGCTCGTCTAGACGCTATATCACATTACCAGCGCGATTAGCGAACGATCGACGTCCGGTCAGCCGCGTATATGCATCAGTTTGCGAAGAGGATTTCTGCAGCTGTTGGAGAGCTTATAGGACCACCAATAATGCTTTGCGCCTGGTTCCTATCGACCCGACCGATCGGCAAGCGCGGCGCGTCACATCTTTATACGCCGGCAATCGCGGGCATTCCTCTGCTCACGCGAGATCGACCTTCCGCTGAATTTTAGCGATGCGCCTTTGTGCGAGATTGATTCTGACTTCCTTTTATGACTGAATCACCGAGCAGGCGTTTTACGAGCAGAAACGTGTTTTGTCCACTTTTCAAATTCAGTTATTATTTCTGGTGTGTTATAAATTGATAGTTTGAAAAAGCTATAACTTTTCATAATAAATATGTTTATCTGTTAATAATATTCCTTTTCAGTGAGTTATGTGTAACGATAAATTAGTTGGAAAGAAGCCACCTATCAAAGTGTCGACAGCGGTTTTTATTCTTTTGTTTTAAAATTTTGTTGGAAAAGAGCACGCTGAGATATCGAGAAAAAAATCGAGGATGAGAGAAAGAAATTTATTTGGCGTGTCGGAAGCCGTTGGCGGCGTTTCTCTGTACGCAGCCTTTTTTTTCTTGACTTCGACAGCTCCCGATGCCAATCGACGAGCAAACACGTAGCGGAGGGTTGGGTTGCCGCGAACAATACCGAGGAAAGAGGCTGTCTCTCTTACGTCGTCTCACCAGAAAGAAAGAGACGACAGATCTCGGGACAAGATAGCGCAGGTGATCGCGGAAGAGATTCTCGAGAGGAGAGAAAATTTTCGGCGGAGAAAACAACGCTCCTCTGTCGGCGCATTAAAAAAAAGAAAGGTAAAAAAAGACTGACTTTTTGGCATGATGTCGAGAGGCTGCAGTGTTTTTTTTTGTATCGGCCTTACGAGAGGAAGCGGAGAAACTGTTGAACTCACTTGAAGTCAAGTCGAGGGATGCGATGGGGTGGATCAGAGGTGCAACAAGTGAAGATCAGTTCGAAGAGGGTTTCACTGATGGTTCAGTAACAGGGGGAAGTTTGCAGTCGACTATTCGATTGACTTCAAAAGCTGGTGATTGGATTAGGGAGAGAAAAAAAGTAAATCCGATTTTACAAGTCAACGGTTTCAGATTGAAGGGATATCGATAAATTGAAGTAATATTGTGTGTTCAAAACGGTTTAAAAATAAACGAAAAAATGATTTTCGCGCCATTATATAATGTAAAATAAAATTATGGGAAAAAAAGTTAGAAATCATTATTATTTGGATTTTAGTTGTTAATATTATTTATAAATTTTTTATATTATTTAATTTTAGCGTAAAATTCAAATTTTTATTCGACATTCAGAAATCCCTTAGTATATTAATCTTAAAAATTATATACTTAATATTCGTATCTGTAATTTAAAGTGAAAATAATAATTATTTATTTTTAAGAAAAGAATGAAGAATTGATGACTAATAAAAAAAAGTTTCAGGGATTTATGGATTAAAATTTCTTGTTTATTTCTCAAAGAATAGTAAACAGTATAGGTAGACTAGTATTGCACGTTTCTCTGAACCCTCAATGAATTATTTCCGGTTAAGCAAAACAGTCCAATTCACTTTTGACCCCTTTTTCAATTTCTTCTCCTTTAGAATTATAATATAACTAGCACGTGGTCGCATGAAAAAAATGTGTTTGGCCAACGCTGTCTTTTATGCGGCTGCAGTGCAGTAAACACACGTGATTGAGAATAGGTATGACACGAGTTGAATGATGTTGCGCTGCACAGGAAGTGAAATGTGCACGTGAGGGCGAAGAAAATGAAAAGAATTACAACGAGCTTTTGAAATATTAGGAATATTTTTTTTAACACATGTTTTGTGAAAGGAGCATACTTCAAATATAATTTCTTTTAATTGTTGAAAAAGAAGAATACATTGTTCTGAGAAGTTTGTAGATATATTGTTCATAATAAGGATTTAAATGACCTAATACTAAACTTGTACGTGATTACCCAACAAGCATGAATAGTGTGTCAAATGCTACCTTGAACTCGTGCAAAGATCATATACTTTCTTTATGCTCTCATGACCTCGAAATTATTTGCCGATAAAAAAATGTTTAGATAAGGCGTCGGATGCCGTTATACAAAGAGGGTTGAATGTACTAAATGGAGGTGAATCAAACAACCACCTTTTAACATTCATTTCGTAACAGTGTGTTTATCATCCGCACGACGAATCAAATTATTTACTATTGCGATTATAATACTATACAACAATATCAGTACCAACATAAAAATTATCTGAAAGAATGTTTTATACGAATAGTGCGATTGTATAAAGAAATCGACTTTTTATTATCATTCTCTAAGAAAAAATTGTAGTCTATAAATTGAAAAAAAAACTATCTTTTAGATAACTATACTTTAGATTTCAATATCAATTATAAATTATTATTTCGTTTCTTATGGATAAGCGATAAGTTAAGTACTTGCGTTATCCTCGACTTAAATATGTTTATGATAATTACGTTTGTCGGTGCTAGAAGATTCCTGTAGTTGATACAACTGTAGCCCCCTTTCGGATAATGCCGCAAGTTTGTCTTTGATGGTAATTTACCTACACAATCCTAATATTGTTTTATACAATTGTTACCTTCGTAGAACTTATCGATTTCCGATAAAAATCTAGATAAAATATTGTTCTTTATATAAAGAAATGAAAATTAATGTAAAAAATTTGTTTATATAATTGCTGCGATAAATCTCAGAAAGCAATTATTAGGATTAATTAAACGATAGAAAGAAATAGTTAGCATGCCATTTACATGGTGAAATAACGATAAGTAAAGTTAATACTGTATTATTAAAAGTCTTGAAAAATTATTTGAATCGTTATTGATATAAAGTATCAATGACTTCGAATATAATGTGTTCCAGACACGAAAATTATAAGTTTCTGACATTTTAATATCTTTGGTCCCTACGAAAATTAGCACATTTAAAAAGAAAGCCTTTTTTAATTTGCGATATCGTGAGTAATAGAGTAAATAAAATCGTAAGGACATAATGGAAGTAAAGTATATGAATGATATTTTAAGATTATAAGATCCTGAACAAATTAATTGCTCCTAATACCCTTAAAATGGCAAATAAAAATAGACCTTTTTTGAAATGTGCTGGATTCCGTAAGGAGCGACGACATTCATCTGAAAGAAGTCGAAGAATTTATCGAAATAATAAATAACGTACAATTCAAGAATTCGTGTATATTAATTAGGAAACAGATTCAGAAACAGTATTTATAAAAATTTTTGGTAGAAAATAAAAGGTTATAATTTTAAGCTCTAGTAAAAGTCAGCATTTTGTTACAAAATATTTTTATTAACAAATGAAAAAGATTATTTTAATAAATAAATGAAATTTCGAGATATAAATAAGATTTTTTTTATTTTACAATTGTGGATTTTATCGTTAGACCGACAATTGAAATCAGTACCTCAATTTTAATATTTTAATATGTTTGTATGTTGATTTTATATGATAGAAATTATTTGGTGCGATTTTCTTTGGACAAATCGTTGACGAGCCACAATCATTGACTTTAGATCGATATTGATCTCAAGTTATTTCCGAACAACTCTCTTACGATGTAATTATAACTTATAGACTGCCAGTGTCATGGTCAAAATATTCATTCTTAATTTCTTACTAAAAGTAATATTGTAGTAGATAATCAGTCGTTAATGATTCTTCGATGGAAATAAATATTTGTACCTAAAGCATCGTTTACCAACTGAGTTTTTACAGACAATAAACTAATCCATAAAATATTATTACTCAGTCAGTAGGAAGAAAATTTTCAGATAAACAATCGACTGTACAAAAGGGATAAATGGTACTAGCTACATCGTGTGCTTTGCGAAGAAAAAAGCACACAATCTCAGCCATTTTCATTCTCCTCGAACTCAAAAAGTGCGCGAGTTCTTGGGACAATTGCACTAGGTTCTCTCTCGGTGCCTTGTCGCCATGTTACTTTCTGTGGGCTAGATATGACGCTTCCTCACTTAGTAATTCGTCGAGGCGCTAACACTGCCGGTTCCCGAGGATCCCGAGGAGCTAGACGAAGAGGAGGACGAGGACGAGGATGACGAGGGTGCGCCGTACGTCGAGGAGGAGCCGCTGCCGGAGTAGTAGTTGTAGGCGAGATTCTGAGCTTCAACGCCACTGCTGGGCGTCCAGACTCGCGAGTACGGGCCGTTGCCGTCCCACGTGTTCGCAGGCTCGTAGCCGGAAGTCGTTGTCGGCACTGGAGGAGCACCATATGAACCAACTGGTGGGGTTGCAGGCTCCATTGTCATGCCTGCAAAGAGGTTTGGCAATATCTTCAAATTCTTGATTTTTTTAAATTTTCATTAAAAATTTGAATTTCGCTCCGTAATGGAGCAGAGGAAAAGCCGATTGATTTGATTGTATGACTAATGTTGCTATGCAATAATCAGCCGAACGAAGCAGCTTTAACTGTGATTTTTTCGAAATTCGAATTTTAGCACTGGGAATAAATACTCACCTGGGGGTGGCATCATGCCTCCCTTCTTGAAAAACTGCACAGCGATAAAACCGACAACCAGGAGGATGGCCAGTTTGGAGAGCACCAGAGCTTTCAGAGCCTTAATGCCGATGATGGCAACAAATATCGGCATGAGCATCTTCAGTTTCAACTTGAGCAGCAGCAGAACCGGCAGCAACAGCTTCTTCTTGAGGATACCTCGGGCCTGGGAAGTGGCAACCTCGTTGTCCTTGAACTCGATGTCGAGATCAGCGAGACTCCTGGCGGGCCTGTACTTGAGACGAGCGTCGACCAGCGGCAAGTCAACTCCATACTCGAAGCGCTTTAGGTACTTGAAGGTACGCGCGACAATGGCCTCGTCGAGGCTGTCGAGGGAGCGAGCCTCGGTGGAGGTGCCGAGCTTGCCGTCGAGGTAACCGAGGACCTCGTGCTTGAGGCAGGATCCCCAGGAGTCGGCGGCGATGCAGTCATTGAGCGTACGGGTGAGGAAGTCGTTGGACGAAGCAGAAGACACTGTGGCTAGAAGGCCGAGGATACCGAACACCGCGAGAGCGCGCATGTTGCCGAGGAGCTACGGTTGACGATCTAACGAATTATGTGACACTGGCCGCCGACGAGGCACACAATCGGCGATCGAACTGCGACTGACGGAGGAGTGGCCCGCCCCTTTTATTTAATTTGCCCCGACCGAGGCAGCCACCGAAAAATCTATGTTATTCGGTCGCGCGTGGCGTGAATCGCCGATCGAAGGAAAATCATATTTAAATTTCACTCGCGCAGGCACGCGGGAAACGGAACTGTAGACGCTGCGCTGTGTTTGGTATGTACACGGTGTTGTTGATGGTGTAGCTTCGCGTGTGTATGACGAGAGCGACGGAGAGCGAGAGCTCGCGGGATGAGGAAGCGTTTTTCTTTACGTTTGTTTTACGACTGCGCTTTACAGCTGAGATGCTTTTAGATTTCGAGATCCAGATGAGAACGAGAAATGAAGTGTTTACTTCGGGAAACTCGAGGAGTACGCAATATCACACGGTTGTTGGAAGCGGTGCGCTCTTGTTATCGCTGTTTACGATCTGCGGGATGGCTCTGCATACGTATGAAGTATATAGTGGTTGGATACCTACTATTGTTGTGGGCAAAAAGTTTGTAATTTTCGTACGGGACGATTATTCACCACTGCGAATTGTAATTGAGTGTAATTGAATAAGAGTGAATTGCGCAAAATATTTTATTTCACTGCTACTAAAACAACGACTGTAATTTCATTTTTAAATAGATTCAATCATTGTTTAGTACAATTTATAAATTGCAGCTTAATCTTATAACTTCATAAAATATACCATTCATAATTAAGAAATGCAATTTTCAACATTAAAACAAAAGTTTTTTAAAATTTTTGTTACAGTAATGTGTACAGTTTAGTTCATTGTAGTTTATTTTGTATAAAACATATGCTAGAAAAAATTAATTTATTCCACATAGATCCTTAGATAATCGTTATATGCGTGTAGTTGAAAAGTGAAATTCGAAAGTGTTTTTGTGCAAAGTGGGTACTGTTAAAAAATACGTATTGGCTCAGTGATCTTTTGTTTTTTTTTGTCTACAGGGAATTTAAAGAGAATAAAAGGTAGAGCGCAATAGTGTAGAGTTTAAGAGGTAAACCACCCTATATTATTTGTTCATCCATCTTAATTTGTTTAAATTATTTATTTATATATAATATATATACTAGCAAAGATCGCTCGCTTCGCTCGCGATATTCAGTACGCTTTGTGGAAAATAATGAATGATAAATTTTTATAAAACAGTATACATATCTTATCTAAAACAAAGAATTCAACATTTTTTATAAGTTAAAATTATTAAAAATCAATAGAATTAAAAAAAGTAATTAGCTTAACATTTATTTATTAAAAAAATGGTTGAAAAATTTGAAAATATAAAAAATTTAACTAACTTATAAATTAATAAGAAGTTTTATCGAATTTTATTATATATATATATATGATTACAAAGAGTTTTGTTTAGCTATTTGTTTAGGGGCTTACATAATAAATTATATAGTAGAATGATAAATGGTCAGAATTGTATTCATAATTATTGGGAGGCTTCTATGGCCCAAATAAAACTTTTGATTCTAGTCTGGATTGGCAACTAAACAATTATAATACTGTATATGCGTATTGTATAGTATTAGTATTTCTCTAAAATAATTTTATTTATATATTATATCGTACTTATAGAAAATTGTCATACGTTGTATTAAGGTTTTGGGTCGTTCAATAATATATGAAAACTTAAAATTTATAAATAATAAATTTTATAAAACACTATTAATTATTGAAATAAAATGTTTTTTAAAATAATTCTTATGATTATTTAAAATTATTTACTCATATAATATATCATATTTCAAAATCACAGAAGCTTGGGGTGTGTTGTGGCATGGTTTTGTGGGTTTGAAAAATATATAAAAAATTACAATTTTTATAAATTAATAATTTAATTAGTAATAAATTTTGTACCATTTTCTAAAAAAAATACTTTGAAATTTTTAAATTAATTTTTAAAAAAAGAAAAGAAGTTGGCGTTTTTCATGATTTTGCTTTGTTATTGAGCTAAAAACTGCTGAAAATGTCAACGTACGTACACTGATTTTCGAAATTTTCAGTCATCTACAAGAGCCCATATCTCAAAAACTGATTGGGTCAGGTCAACTTTTTTTAACATGATTCGAAGCGCATTGATAAAAGCAATGTACCCATTTTTTCAAAATACGTTTTTACCGTATAGTTTTGCCAGGATCGAGGATTCTTTACAGGTGTGATTTTTACGATTTTATTCTCTTAATATAATGTAGATGTAATATGGTGAAATTGTACAGTATTTTATTGCCTTTCCAAATTTGTGCGGAAAGTTACCCTCATATACTATAATTTTTACCAGTGATGGGCCTGTTCTGCTAAATGCTGATTTTATAAAAATGTGTATTTTAAGTATAAATATTTACAACAAAATATAAAATAATTTTGAAAAATCAAATATTTCGCTTCCGTTTTTTATGAAAACCGAAGATCTCGCCTCCATTGTATAGCTGAGTTGAAAACATTCGATTTCGTTAATTCATTAATTATTGAATTATTTAATTATTTGATTAAAAAAACACAGATCCCACGAGTATCGTATAACATTATATGAAAAATCGAATAACTCGCGTCCGTTTTTTATCGATAAAATGGATCAATTTTGAGATTTTGAAAAAAATTTTTTCACGAATGTATAGCGCAATGGAAAAATTGGGTTAGGTCAACTTTTTTTACATGATTCGAAGCGCATTGATGAAAGGAATGCACCCATTGTCTCAAAATACGTTTTTACTTTATAGTTTTGCCAGGATCGAGGATTCTTTACAGGTGTGATTTTTACGATTTTATTCTCTGAATATCCCTAGTAGAATTCAATCTATTTCTTGGCTAGTACTAGTTATAAACAGACTATTAAATCGTTTTAATGCCATTTCTTAGTCTGTAAATGGCTAAGAATGGCTAGAAATTAGATTGATTTTTACCAGGGATAATGTAGATAGATATATATATATATATAATATATATATCTATCAGAAACTCAGAAATGATGTTAAGAATATAAAACAACTGTCATAGTATGCTAGATTCCAGCTACAACCAGTCTTCGAAGACTAGCATTGACAATTTGCATTCTTACTATATAGTAAGGCAGACATCAAATCGGGGCATTACAAATATTTTTTTGCCACCAGTCATTTTCTAGTATAGGGTGTTTGAAATAAAATTCACCTTTATAAAAAATGTTTTCTTAAATGCTTAGATTTAAAGAATGTCTAGTGTTTACAAAAGGGAAAATATTAAATTTATTGCTTCTGATATTTAGCATATATATACCAATAGATCTCTGATTATTTAAACTATTTTTTGTCTATAACATTAATTCAAAATGTTCAATGATAACACGAAAGTTAAGAATGAACTGAAACTTTAAAAATATTTTCGTTTAGTGTATATGAAACCATTTTGATTTTCCCCGATATTCTTACCAAATATATTTCCTTAACATTCAAATTCAAAATTTGAAGGTTATAGGCGAGCTTTTACGTAGCGTCATAAAAAAAGTCAATTTTATATAGACTGCGATGTTTTAGAAGTAAAGATATTAAAATAAAGAACTATAACTTATTTATCATAATAAAAAAAAATCTTTATAAAATTGTAGCTTTTGTTTTCGAATTAAGCTCTGAGAAATCAATCGGAACGTAAATAAAGTGTGCAACTTTTAAACCCCGCGTGGAGGTGTCGCCTGAGAGTAGGACAGGCTCGCAGTGTGGGAGGGGGGGGGGGGGTAAACGCCCTGTTTTTCACTCCGTCAACTGAAGGCATTAGACATTTTTAAGCAAATTTTGTAGTTGTAAAAAGGATCTTGAAAATATATTTCTAAATCATCATGACGTAACTTGTCAAAATCATACTTCAGTTATAGTAATTTTTGTAAGTAGAAAATTATCTCAAAATTGAAGTATGACCTTTGTAATATTTACATGTCATCACGCCATGATTACAATATTAATTAGAAAACATTCGACTATTGACCTCGTGAATAGTAAACAAATTTGCTGTTGTTTATACAAGCAATATCATGATATTCATACTTTGAATTGGTATAACCATTATAATAATGATTCATTAAGAAATCATGAGGTGCTCCCGCCGACTCCGGCGCGAGTTGACGGTACTCTCGAACTTAGTTATGCGTATGCCGAGGGAGCCTTTGTAGTACACACTTATCCGACTCTCACTTAGTATGCCTGCGAAATTTCACTACGCGGATCATAAGCGTGCATGCAACCGAAAATGGGCCGTCTCGTCGTGAAGTACCGATCGAAACTGTTAATCGAATCGGTGTTAGATAATTAACTCGTTTGTTGTGACACAATTCGATGATTACAGCTCCGAGGTCTTTTGGGCCTGAAATATAAATGATTTACACGCATGTATGAAAAGTAAATCGAATTCGCTTGGTTAATAAGAATTCAGTCATACTGATGGTCATGAAGCTTTTTCTTTGATTAGTAATATATTCTAAGCTAAAATTCGATTTAATTCGATTTTAGCATATATGGAGCGCTTCAACTACTGTTAATTTTTAAATAATTGTTTTTCAAATTAAAATGTAATAATTTTTATCGGCGAACACCAAAAATCAATTTATAAATTAATTAAAATGCAATTAAATGTTTGCATCATACATATGATTATTTTAAGCTTTATTATCAACATGTTTTATGCAACGTATATTTATATAAGTTTCATTTATTTATTACTTTTGTAACGATGTAGCATGGTATCAGCTTAAATTGTATACTGTTAATTGTTTAAACATTATTAAAATATTGTATAGGGTAACAAATGTTCAAATATAAATTAATAGTTTTTAAACGAGTATTTTTGATGAAAAAGAGCAAAGACATGAAACAAATTATTAAGCGAAGTATGATAGCTGCATTAAACGTAATGCTAAAATATCGTAGTTATTTTAAACGTCATAATAGAAAATCACAAATAAAAAAGTTAATTAAATTAAAATTTTATCAGCAGCCAAATATATTTAATATTCCATTTTTGCTAAACTTTAGCTCGTGAATTATGAACGTTAAAAATAAATTTAAAAAATTTTCCAAGCCTTATGATATTTAAAAATCTCTTCAAAGCTACTGTTTGCTGGACAAGGTATCTAATGATGAAGGAAACGAAATAAAGCCATATAATGTTGCAAATAATTTATTAAATAATTCATAAAAAATATAGTTGAGAAGACACAGAGGAGAGAAAGGAGGGGAAGAGTATATTACAAAAGTCGGTCTACTGCGTTGGAAAAAGCTCAACGCATCGTCCTCGAAACTAGAAGAGATGTCATCATCTCGTTGCTTTTAAGCCTGGGCATAAGCAGAGTAGGCGAGATCTTGTGCATCAGCTTCCGGAGTTTCCTGGAAGGATCTGTACTGAGCAGCCTGGTATTCCCAAGGTCCGTGAGCGGCGATGGGGGCGGCATGACTATCGGCAGCGATTTTCTTGCAGAGCTGGAAGATGGCCAGACCGACGGAGACGACGAACGAGAAGAATGAGAGCTGCAGTGCGTTCCAGGCTTTCAGTCCAAGGACACCGATGGCCAGGGGAATGAGGGTCATAGCCTTGAGAAGGACGAAGACGAGGATGGGGATGATGACCTTCTTGAGCTTGGACTTGCGGGCTTCGACGGCGCGACCCTCGCCGAACTTGAGATCGAAACTGAGCTCGTCGTCGTCAATGTTGCGGGAGGACACTTTGACGGCGGAGTCGAAGGGTAACTTGAAGGTGACGTCGTGGGAGGCCAGGTAGCTGCGGAGCGTCTCGAGGAAGGATCCCTCGCCGAGGCTGCGACCGGACATCTCGTCAACGGGGTACGAGTTGCGGGTGACCTCGACGGTCTCGGACACCTACGGCGATTAGTAAAGATCGGTCAAGTCTTGGATTCAAGAGATCTCAATGAAGATTAATTACCTTGAAATTGTCCTTGCGGAAGAGCTGGTCGAGGAGGTTGAGGATCTTGAACTTCATGCAGGAGATCTCGTCGTTCTTCTGGGAGCACTCGAGCTTGGTCTGCTCGACCATCGCGTCCATGCTGGTGCCCTTCCAGAATTCGTTCTTGGCCGGCTGGGATGCGGCCAGCGCAAAGAGCGCGAAGAGTACAGCGATCCTTGTGGAAATCATTGTTCGACCTGTTCGTGGCTGTCTTTGGCTTGGTGCTCTGTGCAGGACGCGACGACTGCGGTTCGCTGACTGATGCCGATCGGTTTGACTGGGTGCCTATTTATACGGGGGACGAAATCGGTATGGGAATCGTCTCCCACCTGCTACCGCTGCGTGTCGCACGAATTTTCTTTTCGTTCGCATACGCGGCGGCCTACGGTATATAGTTCGATTATATTGAGGCCTCGACGCGAACGTGTCCCGGGTGTTAAGGAATCCACGCGACCAGCTTAGAGCCGGACGTACTACGGTGGTACAAGCGGGAAAAGCGTTGCGCGATTTTGTTTCGAGGCGGAAGATTTCTGGGTTGCCAGTTTGACAGTTGCTTTAAAGCTTTGTTGGAAGTTGAGAGGATAGACGGGAGGAGAAATGCACGAGAGGAGGATGAATGTCACGTGTGACCTCGACAGTGCACTTTCGATTTTCATCGGGGGAAAGGAGAATTTCTGTGTTTGTGTAAACTTGACGTGTTTACATGATAGATGCGGGAAAGTGGTACATTTGAATTTATCTTCAAATATTCAGCCTGCACATTATTTTCTTCATTTTAAATGGCTGTTTTGCAACTGTGGAACGTATTGATCTTGGCTACATATTTTCCATACTGCTGGAAGTTTGGGGAGACGTATTTATACGGTTTTTCAATCGGTTTATGTATCAAAAGCGATATAAATATTTACTTCAAAAACTAATAGGATAAAGGTATTTTTTGAATAAATAGTATCTATGGTTTGTAATTTGATTATCAAGTTTGACTACTAATTTGTCATCTATATATACATGTATAAGATCACACAACATTTGTTTTTATTTTATTAGAAAGCTATGAGTTTTGAACCATTAATGCTTTTTTATACGACATTCTCAAGCAGATGTCTCTAACTGACATATAATTAACATTTGCAATCAAAACTATAATTTTATATCAATTGAGAAGATACAAGAATTGAAAATTTTTCATACAGTGAAAGTAGAGACGTGCGTCGTCACACTCTTTTATTCATGAATTTTTTCGATGTAGAAAGTAACTGTTCAAAAACTATTCTTATGGCATGTTATCAATTCCCCATATCAATTAGTGAATCCAAGACACTTTCGCTAAGCGAAAATTTAATGTGTTTGATTTTGTGATAAATAAGTACAGAATTTAAAATAACGTTAACGTGTATCACTTGTCATTAATGAAGATTAATAAACTGTTATCAAATTTAATATTAATTTAATTTAATTTGAATTTCTACGAATGTGAAAAACAAATACGTTCTTTCTACTCTCTTTTTAAACTTCCAACAAAAGCAATATCTATTGGTAGCAAATTATTTTTAGCGCACACAGTTACTGCAGTTTTTTTTACAGTTAAAATCGACATTAAAGAGTTCATACACCCGCTAACGGTGAACCCAGCAAAAAGTCTACTAAAAATACATCCTGTAGTCAGTTAAGAACAATTCATTCATTCATCTCAATTTCTAATAAATATAAAAGTGAGGCAGTTCTATAAATTATTTAGATTGTCACGTCTGTCGAAGCATTGCCGACAAGTATGAATATGGGAATCTCAATACGGGATCACTTTCGCGACGTGCGTGTAGGCCTCTGTCCCTCAATTAATGAGAGTATTACAGAGCGGAATGTAAGTGTCGGGGCGTAATAAGACATTTTTTAGCGTAGCTAACCCACTTCCGTGTAGAAATAGTATGGCGCTCCAATTAGCATCCTCTTTAGTACGCAACGTTCGGCTTGCTTCTACGTTCAACGGCATGAACTTCTCGCTTCTCATATAATGAGCGCCGACGATGTCTTCCTCGAGGAGGATGTGGAAAAAGAGTTGAACCTAGTTTTTCCGTTGAATTATGTTGTTAAAAGTTATAATTTACTGACTGATGCTGGTACTACACATTAAGTTGAATTTTTATTTATATGTGTTCAACCGATACAACAAAAATATTGATTTTTGCAATGCATGATCGAGAATTTTACAACTAATAAAAGAATCATTCGTTCTGAGAAAGTCTCAAAGTCAATAGAAGATTTCATGTCATAATGCAATTGATGGAAAATAAACAAATTTTTTGGTAACTAGTAATAAAAATAAGGTATGAAGTAAACTTTGAAGAAGTCAGCGTTGTTACACTTTTATCGCTAATTATGTTATGGCGACGAATTTGGATTTTTAATTGATTTTTCAAACTCCCTTTATTATTATTATTAATATTCATTAAAATACATTCAAAGCTATGCGACATACAAATTCTGCAAATAAGCATCAATCTTGCAAAGACTCTCGGGCCCTCGCAATCGACCTAAAATTCATCAAAGTATCCGACACCCACGCTTCGACAATCCTTTATCATCGATTCGCAACACGCAAGTCGCGCGACTTTCCTTTCCTACGGCTCGTGTTCACACATGCTGCTGTTCCATTAACGGCTCCTCACTTCATTGACTAGGTTAATTTCACCCCCTCTCGAAACAACAACTTCATCGACAGCCGAAATCCGCTGAGATCTCCTTGAAACAAAGCGTTGCTATTGCAATGCGCGTCGCGCGCAACTTTTCACCCGCTCGGAATTCCATCTTGTCCCGCCGGATACGATTCTGCATTTATAATGCCATCCGCTGCAATTCGGGTCGCGACTGCTGGAAACGTCGTTTACATAGACATCCAGGGCAGTCGAAACGTTTGTTGACGTCTCTCGCACCCTGTCTGCTATAGAAAAAGCCTTATTTTCGTGACTACTTAGTGACGTTTCATTCACATGCATAGGCTTTTGATTAGATTTGTTTCCTCTTCTTTGAATACATTTACGGTACAAGTATGTGTTTGTACTTTTAGTTTTTAAAGCCTCACCGACATTGAAATAAATAAGTTGCACTTGTTTCAAGATGTGCTGAGTACCAAAACATCGAGTTTTTACTTTTCGAGATTTTCGTGCTGCACTACATTTGTTTACTTGTCTTCGTTATTCTTACGACTGAAATCCTATTATTATGCCAAAATGGCCTCGTTAACTTTTACTTGCTCTCAAAATTACTTCTATTATCTCATCAGCCTGACTGTACGGATAGTTCATCTGATACAACTAGGGGTCAGTGAAAACAAGGTATTTAAATATCAAAACAATCGCATCAGCTCTCTTTTATTCAAAAAGAAAGAAAATATAAACAACTCATCGCTCATCAATAAATAATTCATATAAATAAATAATCCAACGTAGCAAAGCAGTCATT
Organism: Philotrypesis tridentata; assembly: GCA_018906965.1. Classification (NCBI taxonomy): domain Eukaryota; kingdom Metazoa; phylum Arthropoda; class Insecta; order Hymenoptera; family Pteromalidae; genus Philotrypesis; species Philotrypesis tridentata. Next base: position 941,030 of record JACCIB010000003.1, on the reverse strand, counting down.
CTTCGCCATGAGTGCCTACTTGCGGTAAGCTCTGTATGGTCCGTGTGGAGCTGAGTCCCAGTGTGGTGGGTGTTCTACAGGTGGGTGCCCGTAGTGCACTACTTCGTAGGCGACCTTAGGTTTGGTCAGTTTGAAGATGAGCATAGCTCCACTGAGGACAAGAGAGAGAAGACCCAGAGTCAAGGCCTTCCAAGTCTTTAAAGCGATGAGGGCCAGAGCCAAGGGGACTAGAGCGGTGGCCTTGAACTTCAGACCCAAAAGGAAGGGGATCATGACTTTCTTCACGAAGCCTCGTCCTAAAAACAATGAATAACGTTAATTTTGCTGCCTTTGGTAGAAAGATAAATTAACGGTGACTTACCGCTTCCGCTGGGTGAGTCGCTCAGGGGGATGCTGATGCTCTTTGGTACAGAGTCAACGAGGGATCTAGGAACAATATTGGATCCAACGATAGCTTCGGGAAGCTTAGCCTCGAGGGTGTGACTAGCCAAATAAGCGTCAAGCTTCTCCAGCATCAGCGAACGAAGCTGTTCACGTCTCTTGGGATCGACAGCATCCTGAGCGGTCAGGTAGTCCTCGGTGTCGTTGTCCTCGCTAAAGCTACGCGATCGGACAATCGAGAGATCCTCGGTAATAGGCAGACGCTCCTGTTGCACAGCGTCGCTCAGATATTTGAGGACCTTAGGCTTGGCGCAGGACAGCATTGACTCGTCTTCTGCACATCTGCAACACAGTAGAATTTATTATGAGACGTAAAGTTAATTTTTTTACATGAATAAATTAAATAATTAAATAAGCAAGCCAATGAAATAAACTGAATAAATGCTGCTTCAGCTAGATCGTCGTTCACTGTGATGCACATGTCGTTATGTGGCAATCCGAGATGGCGCTAATCGATTAAGCCATTTAATTGGCAATTTAGTGTGAACATTCAGTATAGTTTAATAGGCATATGGTAATTTTTTGATATTTTATTTTGGTAATCAGATTAAAATACTGCCTGCTATATACTTATAGTAAAATTTACTGCAATCTATTTCTCTGGGCTGATATGTGAGCACTGATTTCACTAAAACTGAATCACCTGTAGTAGATGCTCTTCAACGTGTCGACAGTTGTCCGGATGTCGGGGAAATCAGCCCTGATTTGTCCAGCCACAGCCAGGGTTAATACAAAGACAGTCGCGAAGGTTCTCATGTTGAAGAGAGTTCTGTGATACGCGCACAATCCACTGATCGATCGATTCGCGAAGCTAAGCTCCGAATGCCAAGGTAAGGAAGGACCGGCAGACTTTATAGCTACCGGCGACGTTGCTTGAATGCACAATGAGCAACAACGTGCACATACGAAAGGAGACACGAGGAAAGCACTCTGTGCTTTGGCTTACCGCTTTATGCGTCTTATCTAGGGTATACGTCGGGGGCATGGACTGGAGAGACGTCGATAGTATCACGAAGAGAGAATGGAATTTCGTTTTCGATGGTCGATTGTAATTGTAACGCCATTTCCGCTATGCGACTATGTTGAGTGATGGGTTCAATCTTTGTTAAGCTCGAGTTTTCCGATTTAGTAGGGCAATATCAGAGTGTGAATATGAATTTGATTACACGAAAACAAGACCTTTAAATTGTTAGCCTTTATTTCAAGCATTTAATTTGTAATGCTATTTCTCTTGGTTTGGTTGATTTCGAAGGAATGCTGAGCTATGACATTTTCATTAAATGATTCGACATGTCCTTAGTGTATTTGTGCATGAAACTATCTAAAGGTAGCCGACAATGTAATACGCTATACATCATATGTACATACATCAATAAATTTTCTTAGCTTTCTAAAATTACCTTTAATAGTCCCGTTATCCATAATACTGAGTTAGGTTAGAATCATTTACAGGATAGATATTTTAAAAATCGCTTATGGGATAAACGTTAACCATATTTATTATTTAGAACTATATGCTCAAAGAAACAGTTTTTACCTTACTCTTATAACTTTCACTTCATGTAGATATTTTTTTTATTATAAAATTTAATTAAGGTATCAAGCTTGGTTTAAAAGCAAGAAAAGAATATTTCCTGCACAGAGCTGTAGAAATTTTTCTATCAAAGCAATTAGTACCGGATTTTTTTTATCTTGAAGTACATGGCAACTGCTTTATTCTATCATATTAGGGTGCTATTTACTTTCCTTCTAACATAGATAAAGTCCATTTTTATAATTGTTAAATTTAAGGATTTTGAGTCACTTGCTGTAGGTTTCTGGAAATCTCAACTATTCTCAAGCAGACTAGGCTTGCAATATTTTATTTGCATGGATAAAAAATTAAAATAATATTTATAATTATTTACAGTTTTAAAAAAAGAAGAAAATAAAATACAGTGAGTATAGAAAATTATGCTATAAAAAAAGAAAAACTGATTTATCTATATAATTTCATCGCGATTGGTAATTGATGCGCATACAGTTACTGGAGCTATGAGTATATGCGTAAGTGTGACGGTGCCTACTTCAATTGTTGAATTCCGAACGAATTCGCTCGATGATCTAGTCAAATTTAAAAAATAGATACATAAAATAAATGCACTAAACACACAAAAAAAGCAAGAAAACTTTCGGCAAGTGACTATAAATGCAGGAATTTAATGATAACAAGAATGGGCTTTTACAGTATCTAAAGAAGGGAAGTGCAGATCGCTTTAACCCATTAACGCCCAGAATGGACGATTTTAACATCAAAGTTTGAATCATCACCACGCAATGAATTCGCGCGTAAAAAATTCGGGACTCACTGTTTCTTATGTAAAAAAGGCTGCTCTTTTCAATGGTATGGATCAAAATTTTCTAAAATTCGATTTCATCATCCATGAAAATTAAAAATAATCAAAAAAACGCATTTTTTTCAAAAAAATTTTGTTTTTAAATCGATTTTTCGACCACTTTACATTTTTCTATACATATAAGAGTCATATGCAGACTGGCATAGAGACCTACATTTAAAAACTCCGCGGCGGGTTTAGTTCCTAAATTTTTTTTCTCGATAAAATGTTGTCCTATATGCAATTTTTTTTGTTTTATATTCACCAATTTTTTTCTGAAAAACTGTCTACTTTTATTAAAATTTCATAAAAATAAAAATATCTTCGAATTAGTCAAGGAATACTCTCAAATTTTTTCAGATTGATCCGGGAAAATTTTTTATTTTTTGAGAATTCGGAAAATTGAAATTTTGAAAAATTTGCGGAAAAATCTGAAACAATTTGAACAATAATAAAAGAACCGTAAATATTTTATAGTGGAAATCTATACCTAGCTTTTATAAGTATTATGCCAATTCGTGCGCATATTTTTCAAAAAATAAAATGAATTTTTTCTTAAAATCTATAAGTTTTAAGCAAATTTTGTAAAGAATAAAAATGTCCTAGCATTCATCAAGGAATGCTCTCAATTTTTTTCAGATTTTTTCCGCACGTTTTTCAAAATATCAACTTTCCGATTTTCAAAAAATCCAAAATTTTCTCGAATCAATCTGAAAAAAATTGAGAGTATCCCTTGACTAATTCTAAGATATTTTTATTCTTATGAAATATTTATAAAAGTTGACAGTTTCCCAGAAATAAATTGCTGAATATAAAACAAAAAAATTTGCATATAGGACGCCATTTTGTTGAAAAAAAAAAATTTTACGAGCTACGTCCGCCACAGAGTCTTGAAATATAGATTTCTATGCCAGTCTATATATGACTCTTATATGCATAGAAAAATGTAAAGTGGTCGAAAAATCGATTTCAAAAAAAATTTTTTTCAAAAAATGGGTTTTTTAAAATTATTTTTTATTTTCATGGATAATGAAATCGAATTTTAGAAAATTTTAATCCATACCATTGGAAAGAGCAGCCGTTTTTACATAAGAATTAGAAGAAGAATTCATTACCTGGTGAAGATTCAAACTTTGATGTCAAAATCGTCCATTCTGGACGTTAATGGGTTAAAGCAGTTTCATTTTTATACTAAGACTGGCTTAGACCCCCCTGCTTGCTTCGCTCGCCAACCCCCCAATTTATAATCCTTTTGAATTAGATTAAAATTTTATAACAGCTTTAGAATTGTAAGTTTGCTTTTTCAAAGAAAAACCTTCGTGAAAGTGAAAATTTTGATGATTTTACGGAGGAACAAATTTTAAGGATATAATCCTCATATATGGTCGTTTTCAGTTCCAAGTTTTTTTTATATAGTTTTTTTTAATTTAAGCGAAAAAAATATACTTTACATATTATTGCTATATGCAACTATAAATTACACATTCTAGAAAAATTCTCACAAGTGATGTAGAACAAATATAGCGATGCAACATTAAAAAATTTATCAAATAACATTCAAAATGATCCAGGACATACTGGAGGCGAGAGGAGAGGCTGCAAGTCTCCCCGTTAAAAATAAAATTAACAGAGATTTTCAAAAGTCAGAGGTGTCCAAAATCAGGGTTTTGAGGGTGTCCAAAATGAGGAGGGTGAAGGGAAGTGAGAATAAGGTGAGGGGTACTGAAAAAGGAGATTTTTTTTTGAAACGGCAGTGGGCAACATTTTTTATGATATAAAGAGCTATTTTAACTCTTCAAACTAAAAGTTGATTGTGATCTGAAGGGGAATTATGCCTAAGTGAACGGCTTAAAAAAGGAGCTTTATTTATGAAGCTATGAAAAATGTTCTGCTTAAGCAATGATAATGAATTATTTTTTATTTCAACCTCTAGACTGCCGCTGAATGAATACATTGACGCTCCCCCCGATTGACACTTTTCTTATGATCAACCAATGGTATAAGATTAGATACCTTTTGAACACTTCAAACTATTGATTCTATGTTTCATAAATCTATGGCTATTGAGACACGTTTTTTTATTGAAGTTTCTCTGCGTTATGAATGATTCGCAGACTAATATTTAATATCTCGTTTTAGTCGCTGAAAGTTGCACTAAAATCAACTTATAAAAAAATTTTTAATAAAAAAGTGCTCTGCTTATAGTCTAGGCGCCAGGTCGATTCCAAATTATACAAAAAAATATTCCAATTTATAAAAGAAAGTTATAAACAATTTAATTGTTTAAACCGGTGTAAAATCGAAGCAATAAATAATAATAAAATTATAAGAACATAATATTGAAGGATATTTATCAACAATTCTGTTGCATTTTCGGAATTAAAAAATGTTGATTAGAACTCGAGAAATTGCATAATTAATATTTCAGAATACCCCCGTACCAATAACGTAGAACGCGAATCGAGCGCGAGCCGACCTTTCGCATTGAACATGAAATTTCTTGGATTCTAATTAACATTTTTTAATTCCGTAAAATGTTACAGAATTGTTGATAAATGTTCTTTAATATTATGGGTTTATAATTTTATTATTATTTATTTTAATAATTAAATTGTTTCTAACTTTTTACGGATAAATTTTTCGACTTCGCACCTTCACAATTCGTAATCAGCGGTTGAAAATCCATGAAAAAATCTTTAGTGTACCTGTGGACATCGATCGGCCACGGAATCGAACTGGCGCCCAGACTATTCAGTTTTAATGCAATTTTCAAGGAGTAAAATGAGATATTAAACGTTCCGTTTCGTCTGTTGAGAAGCTCTTAATAGTGCATGCCGTAAGGAAAGTTCAGTAAAAGACATGTCCCTACGATAATAGATTTGTGAGATAAAGAATTAATATGTATTAGTACCAGAGTCAGAGCAGTGCGCTTCGCGCACTCTAATTTTTCTCATGGCGAATAATTATTTTTTAAAACAATTGTTTTTGAATTTTCTGTACTGAAAATGTTGACTAAACTGCATGTTTGATTTTTTTCAAAACTTTAGTGATAGGGAAGTATTAACAGATACACATACTGAGGTTATGTTTTTGTTATGCACGACTCATGCATATGTAGCAGACTACATACCAAAGCTCTACGGCACCACCGGAAATGATCCCAAAATTACACTTTTGGAAACGCTAACTAATACTGTTATACACACATTTTTATATAATGAGGCTTAGAAGTATATTAAAAATGATATTATTATGCTTATACGTATTATAAAAAATCAAAAACTAAAAATCAAAATATGAATTACATTCTAATCTTGAAAATGACATACTATTACACTATATTAGCCAATCATATAGCCGCGAATCTTGGCTTCACAACATCCGATCATAACTTTTTTATAGAGGTATTCAATAGCTTGAATCGAAGATTTGAATGAGCACTTTAAAAGAAAAAAGTTTTTAACAAAACCCCAACATAAAGTACACACTTTAAACCTACGAATTTGTCGCTCTTGTTTCGCTCAAGTTCGCAATAGTCGTTTAAACAGACTATTTTATTCTTTAAGTACATAATATAACTTATATTTATAAGGTAACTGATGATAATAAATAAATCTGCAACAATATTTCACCCGTTGTTATTGAAATAAGAGTAAGTGAAGTACAAATACATAGAGGTATTCAGAGATCACAAAGCAGTTAAAAGAGAGAGCATAGTTCAATTTAAGTTTATGATGTTCCATTGATATTAATATTTTGTTACGCACAGTGTTAATGCTGCTTAAACATTTTTTAACTTCAATTGTTTACTAGAGTAATCTAAAAAACCTTTCATTTGTAGTAAATGAAATATTTATAATTTTAATTGCAACTTCAAAATGAGCTTATTGAAAGCTTACTTTCTGTTAAAATTCATAACGTTTATAGGTTAAATAAGCAATACCGTTAGCTTATGGAAGCTAATTGTGATATTTTTACCTTATTGTAATTTGAATGAAATATTTTATAATATACCAAAAAATGTAATTTTCAAGAGTTTTTATGTTAGTATTAATTGATAACTTTTTAGCGTATTTTAATAGTCGAGCTGTTTTTAAATAAGCACTTATCGATATCTCTATGGTAAACGAACCGCGAACGTTTTATTAACTAAAAAAGAACTTTATCAATCGCGTTAAGCTAATATTGTAAGTTTTTCAGTAGCACATTCGTCGTCTAAAACTTTTTATTTTTTACTTTATATCCTTTTCAAGTCCTCACAGGAGTCTTATATGGCTCTGCATTACCTGTGCTTGTGAGTACTTAATTTCGGTGTATTACAAAATCCACTATTCAGGACTATACAGTCAGGTTCAAAAGTTAGTTTTTCGGCATAAACTGGCGATAATTATAAACAAACAATAATTCCAAGTAATCTAAGCCTGGCGATTGATGACAAATACTTAAATAAACACGATAAACTTTATTACACTTCAAATAATGATAAGAAAAAGTTTGGCACTAATTTGTTTGAATCTGTAAATTCTAATATTTTAGCGCTAAAACTGAAAATCTCATAAAATAGTGCTAAACTTTTTCTTCTCATTTAATTGAAGTGTAATAAAGTTCATCAGGTGTATTGAAGTATTAGTCATCAATTACGAAGCTTAGACCTCTTATAATTATTGTTTGCTAATAATTATAGCAATTTATGTCGAAAAACTAAGTTTTGAATGGCGCAGAAGAGTAAGGGCCTACAGTTTTATGAACAGTGAAATATACACGTCATACACAGTGGGATCCGAACCACTGGAGCTCAGATGTATATAGATTATAGATACTTATTTAAACAAAGAGGTGTCCGCAAAATCGTCAAGAGTCGTAAACTAATTATAGTCTCATTCTAAAACTTATTTTTAATTTGAAATTGTATTTTATCAAGTCATAAAACTAACCAATTTTTGTAAACAAAATAAAAAATCTTTTTATAATGATAGAGACAGTATCCAATGTGCCATTAGTAATCTTGCTCAAGTAGTCGACTACTAGCAAAATGCAAATTTTTAAAATTTTAAGTTCCGTTTTATTTTTCTTACACCAGCTAGAGTTACGAAGTTAATTTGAATTAAAAGATTACGAGTTTTCATGTTGATCAATAGTCAAGTGCAGCATTTGTTATTCATTCCTTTGCAAGAACTTAATCCATATTTCTAGATTAAGTTTAGATTGGAGCAAAGATTATTATGAATTAAAAATAGAAGTAAAATGATTTAATTGTCGGCATGCTCTTGCGCTAATGTTTGCTTTTATAATAGTCAACCCTCGGAAACATTTAAAAGATTAGTACAAAACAGCTATTTGTAGCGACATTAACGACGTGACTTTCTATATTTTTATAGTTTTAAATAAAATAATTTAAATTAATTTGTCTTAACCAGTTTATTATACATTAAGTAACAACTCACACATTTATTATTCAACAACATGGAATACACACTAAAAGTTATAATGCCTTCATTAGAAGCATATCTCTGGTTTTTTACTTTGTCATCTTCACCCGTTTCCTTCTTTGCGTCATGAACTCCATTTGGTCCAAGTTTTAACACATGGGAATGGCACCCAGAAGCTTAGAAGTAAATAAACTAAATTAAATTTATCCACAATTTCTGCTTCATATTGTTGTACAGATAAACTTAAATAAATATTTATTCTTATAATAGAGTTTTTGTAATTTGAAATGTTCAGTATTATTAATTGCAACTATAATATTTAGATGTGGAAATCGTAAACAATTTTGGGATCACGCAATATCTACATTTGTTCACATACAATGTATGTGATATTTAATATACATTGTTATACATAACAAGATGCAGTTTTTGATACTACAGCCTTCAAACTATTACTAAGTATTTGATTCAACATGTGTACTAGATGAAGTGTATCAGACATAGATCTAGAATTTTTCTGAAGTTATGGAAAATATGGATTTTCTTTTAAATTTCGATTTTCACTATAAACTTATTGAATATTACTGAAAGTTAATGGAAATCATGATCATAATTTCAAAATTTGAATAAAGTAAAATATAGAGCACTTATGTTTTGAAAAAAAGTCACTTTCTGCCAAGCTCTTAATCAAATTTGAGGTACTTGCCTAATTATTGAATTTATAACAATATTTTCCATATAATTCCTCAAAAATTCGATCCAATTAACTCGAATATCCTTTCGGCTAATTAACCAATTGGATGAGTTTATCTGAATAAAAGTATGAATAATCTAAGATCCGTGATCAATTAATCTCTCGTTAAGGACACACATACCTCATTATTAATAAATAAATAAATAGATTACTCAACGAACACAATCGAGAGATATCGAACGAATCTTAGATTCACAACAAGACAGGGCACGCTAGGCGCAAATTCGTTCCTTCAATACGCGCATATTTACGTTGATGGAAAGAGACAGCGCATACATTTCCGTATTTTTTCCGCCGACCAAAACAGGTTGTAGCTTTTCTACTCCGTGTTGATACTGCAGTGGTAAGAGCGTAGGCAATCGCCACCGTCTTGACCTGTTCTCGCAGCACCGAGGTATCGGTGAAACCGTTGACTCGAAGCGGATGCAGTATTTCCTTGCTGCAATTCGTGAGGGTCTCTGCAACAAGTATACACGCTCTTGTCAGTAATATGTAATTAGTGAATTTTGTATTCTACTTATTTCAGATTGTCTTACTTAATGTATAAGAACAATGTACGCAAATTAGCTTTTCCGGTATGGCATAATAATCAAGTGCACGGCGACTTTCAACAGAACCCTTTTTACCGATTCAAAAGTAAGTTAAAAAGGATGGAACAGAATGCGCATCATAAATTCATAATTACAGCTTAGCTTTTTAAACTTTTTTTTCGTAAATATCGATGAAATAGTTCACGTACTATTTTTCTCCACACCTGCACATAATACACCGCACATTCCCTACCAAAAGACTCGAGAGAAATGTGTGCATTTGGCGCTGGTATAAGAAAAAATAGTAAATTACCAGTCCACATTTTTTTCTCGCTTTACTAGATGCGTAATATACTGTTCGTTATTGACAAATTTTTTACATAGACTTGAACTTCCAATAATTTACGGTTGGTCTCATTTTTGTAATAATAGGAGCGAGTAGTGTGACACAAAACAATTACGCAGAACTAATACGAACGGAAATAATACTTTAAGTAGCAATAAAAATGTCTACAGGCAAAAAGCGCGACGCGCGAAAGCAGGAGAAAGAGAAGCCTTTATAGCCGACAGTGAAAGATTATCCTAGACCTATATTGGAATATTTGTGATGCGTAAACAAACTCTCAATATTCAACGAACCTTACTCAACTAAAATAAATTTTTTATCAATCAATAATTAAAAAAATATGTTTAAAGCATAGACTAAATTTTGTTTTAGAGCAAATAACTAGTTTGCAAGTTTTAACTGAAACACAGTATTGTTTTTATATATCTCACTTTGTGTCAAAAAATTAATATTTAACAAAAGTTCTAAAAATTTTAAACTTAAACAGCTACGAAAATTCATTGGTATCTTCTTAAAAATATTTAAAATAAAAATTCGTGTATTTGTTTTGAAGATAGCACATGAAAAGTCTTTGCAAACTTCATTTTTGAAAATTCACCATGAAGATCAAACGGTATTAATGGAAAGGAATATAATTTAAGATCTATCCAAGAGCACCAACGACACCACAAGCTCGAATGCCGTCAAATGATGCTCCACACCTCTAGCGTTGGAAATTCCACACGCACTGGTATACCGACCATACCAAGCATTCATAATAGAGAAAACACCGTCGCGCCTTCATAAACACGTGCTTCCGCTTCAAAACCCGGAACTAATCTCACTTCTTCTCATAAAACCTTTCCCGATCATTGCCAAAGTGATGCTTCATACTTACACGTGAATTTCGCTCGCGGAAGGAAATCAAAATTGCACGAACAAAAAAAGAGCGACATGGCAGCAACAGTAGCGGCTAAAAAAGGTGCTGCTGGAATCTGAGAGCCAGCCGGCTCGATGACCTAATTGGGCAGCGGCGTTTTAGCCCAGCGGCTGCGCATGTACATGATACAGCATGCCTCCGCCTTTCTCCGTCGCGACGCGATCTGATCCAGAAATCCAGAATCTCGAGAGCGGCGCGCTGTACACATCGAGCCGATCGCACATAGGCAGACTTTTACGATCGTGCGTGTGAGATCAGCGAAAAGGAGACAATAGCTCGAATTGTTTGCGCCTTGAAAATGAGGTTCTCTCGCGTTCTATTATCTCAGTTAACGACTATTCAACTTTTACGAGCGATCGTTGCATCATAAAAGAGGAAAAAGAAAATAAATCATTTGCCTCAACGAGCCTCGATCAATAACGAGCGGTCAATGATACTCTCTGTAAATAACTCCAGGCAAGAAATTGCAATGAGTTTTCTTTGATAGAAATGCAATCAGTGCGTAGAGTCGCGCAGTCCTTATTGCCAGTAGTATACCTGGATAGTTCGTTCGAGATGATGTTGCTGTTGGGTGAGTAGAGCGACGGATTCTTGTACATACTGCAGACGAGCCTTTCCCGACATGGCTCCTCGATGAACCTCATTTGGTTGAAGATTTCGTCAAGCCTTTCGACGATCGGCCCATAGAATTCGTCGTCGTAAGGCTTTCGTGTCGGTGGTACGGCAACTGGCACTGGAAATTTCAATATTGGAAATGAGATTTTAAGAAAGCAGAAATGATCTGTTTTGTAACAGCCAAAGTGAAAGAATTGGAAAGCAGAGCTAACTGTTCTTCATTAGCGAACATTATCAAATTCATTTTCCGAGCTCGCTTGTGGCTTAGCTTTTGCGAATTAGAGCGTAGGTGTAATGCAACACAAAGTGAGAAAGTTACAGCACTTTTATCACACAGTATTACTGAATTGGAATCCAGTTTAAATTTGCACAATGCAAGCGTCTTATCGGCCTGTATTTGCTTACACTTATTAATTACTCGATATTAGCCGTCGTGTATTGCCATTCCGACTTATCACCTCAATTTCGATATATTACCTGCTGCTGCCGAAGTAGAAGCTTGATGTTGAAGATCATTCCTCTGCTGGGTGTCGTAAATGGTCTTATACGATGCCTGGGCTGTTGATAAAACGCCACCACCATCGCCGCCAGTACCTCCCAAGCCTGGCGGCGGTTTTACTGATGGCTTGGGTGGTCCAAAAAACGGTGCAGCCACCACGCCGACTGGTAGTGAAGCTGCAGGCACGGCTGGTGGTCTATTATTGGTAGAAAGTGGTGGAGGTACTCGATATCCTGAGTAAGCCAGGTTCTGGGGGTGATTCGGTGGTATATTTATTTTGTCTATGAAACCACCTGGTCCCATTGGTCTGGCGTTAGACATATATTGAGGAGGTACACCAAAAGGAAACTTAGGAAGAGATGATTTGAGAGCAGAGGGCGTTGTTGGACTTGGTCCTGGATAGATGACACCAGCTTGAGGCGCCACCTGGTCGTAAGACTCATCATAGGGTTCAATACCCCATTCTTTTAATTCTTCGATATCTTTGCGATACTGAATGTGTGGATGAGCGTAGTCAAAACCATTAAAGTCGTCGTCCAAAACATAGGGAGGACTTGAACCGTGAGAATGGGATGGTGGATGGTCGTAGTAGACTGGTTTTGAGAAAGGCACTGGAACCGGCACTGGAACATGCTCGTGGTGATGAATAATCTGTTAATGAAACGGAAGTTGACGTTATTAAGTTAAAACAACAATTTATGCAATTGTCATTTTTATATCACGGCTATGCATATTGGTTATCAGACTAATTAAAAGTATTAACGACAGTTTGCGGACTTTTTCTTTTCTCACAGGGGTGATTGATCGCACTCTTGCATTGAACATCGATCAAAGCTTAATGTGTCTGTGCAGAGAGCATACTGTTTTGAAAAGAAATTCGTAAACATAACAGTACTACATACCGTACCCGTCAAAATGTAACAATATAAATCACCCAACCATCAGTCTACTGAACCATGGCAAAATGCTGAAACCAGCCTTATTGAATATTGTATCGTTACATATCAATAGCTATTGCACGAGATAATTTAAATATCCGCGTAACTGTATTTTTCTTCTTCTTCATTCGTTATCTAGGTTTATTGCCCAATCACTTTGCACATACGCGCGCAATTCGTATAAGGACGTTCAAATCCAAGAAACAACGAGTAGGCGAGTACATCGGAAGTGAGAAAAAAAAAATGTCACTCTTTTCACCGCATATAGTAACGGCGCAAATGTAGCTCAAGAAGATCGACTGCTTAGTGCGCGGCTTACCTTGTGATGATGTTGATGGTACTTGGTGGCATGGGAGCTGTAATAGCTTGAGCAGAGTTTAAATACGTGGCCGAACGCCGGAACTAGGAAGAGCAGCAATTTAAGAAATAGTTTTTTAGCCGTCCCGACTCCAAACAAGAATGGAATGACGAACATGAACTTTAACTTGATTATCTTGATCAGCAGAATTAGAATGAGCAGTCCCATTAGAAGTTTGTTTTTGATCTGCTTCTCTGAAAGACAAATTGAAGAGTTAGTTTCATTTCAAACTAATTATGTTAATCATGTAACATTACAATTAACAATTATACAAATAAATTACTCTAAGCACTTTTAATATGAACTAAGAATTCATAAAACGTTTATGTTCGATTATTTAGTGGAATTTAAGTGTACTTGAAATCAATAATAATGAAATCATAATTAAGATAATCACGAGTAAATTGTGAGAAATAAAATGTATATTTTAATTGAAGCCTCTTTTTCGCGCCGGTAGTGGGTCAAGTGCAAAGATATCGTGTCCACTAGTACCACGTGGGCTTCCTTATAACGGTAGTCCCGGCAAATCTGCTGTGGGTATGCTTACTGATTTTTTTGAAGAACAGTCTGCCGTGCTGTTGTTCTTCTAACGCTCGACTCCCAAAATCGACTCTAATAACAGCTCCTCTCTCGTCGATTTCTCGCGGACTAATCTTCAAACTGGCACCTCCGGCGATGAATTTTGGCAACTGAATTTCATAATCCCTCGTGGCTAGGAACTTAAATGTCTTTTTTCTCAGAGCATGGGTCACCTCTTCGAGAGGTGAGAGGTCCTGCTCCTCCTCCTCCTCCTCCTCGTCATCCTCGATATGATTGTCTTCGAAGCTACCGGATTTCCTCTTTCTGTCCTCGCTGCGCCTCTCGACGAGGTTATCTGTGGTGCAAGCCTCCTTGGTGCATGCATCGTAGTTCAAGTTATTTCTGGTGAGACTCAAGCCCTCGAATACGGTAATGTTTGCGCGATCGATGAAAGTTCGATCGAGAAAGGTGTAAGCGTTCTTCTGTATGCAGGAGAAGCTCACCTTCTTGCTACAGTCCTTTATGATTCCCCGCCACAGCTCATTGCTGCTTTCGTCCGACGTGAATCCGAAAATTTTCGTGTAGTTATCGAATCTGTCAAAGATATTGCCATGAGCTAGGGAGATGAGCAGTAGACACAGCAGCGAACTCTCGTACATCTTATTTACAATTACTGTGAACAACCGTCTCTAAAGTCAACTTTAGTATCATTACACACGTAATAACTTGTTCACGTACACGTATCTGTTGGAATATTTGTTATCCTAAATCCAGTTCCTCATCGGAGATGCTCTGGGTATCCATGGAAGCCGAACTTCCATTTGTGGTCACGTGGTCCGTAACGATATAAAACAAATGCTCGTTCCGCTTATCTCCACACGCACACTGATGCTTTGCCGGTAGCACGTACACTCATCCCGCGAGAGAGAAAGAGACACGCGCGAGCGACTCGTGCGATCTCCGTTGGAGAACTAAGCTAGGAGTCCGTCCTCCGCCAGCCGGTAGAGTCCCAAGTGTGTCAGTGGCCCTCCTACTACCCGACAAGCGGCGCTGCCGCAGCGGCAGCAGCGGCGGACAGACGCGGAAGGTCATTATCATCATCTCACTCCTCTCTCTTACTCCAGCATCTTCTTTCCTTCTCGCTCTGTCTGCTGCTGCTGCTCCGGCTCCTTTTTCACCTCCTTATTCTAGCTTTGATTTGTTCCCTTTGCTCTTCCTCTTCGCGGCTTGTTTTCGCCGGAACAGCTGCAGGTTCGTGTTGAAGCCGAGCACGTGCACGCGCTCGTGTTTAGAAATAGTTGTTCTTGATGGGGGTATGGCACATTTCGAGAGTTTAGACTGACTGCCGTGGGAAAGTGATATGATATTTTTCGGTTTTGCCGTATCCGTAAGCATACGAACTTCATGACTTTGTATTAAGTGATGTCCATTCTGGATCCTTAATACGAAGAAGCGATTAAGTTGAACATAAGTAAACCATGAGCAAATTGGCAGTGAGCGGCCTTTTGTAAAAGTGTAAATCGCGTCCAGCTATCTGGAATGAGCAGTTTAAAAGCTAATGACGCCATATGGCTATTCGTATAAAAAACCTATTAATCGCTATAATGGCGGACGAAAAAGGAATCGTATGTGACAACCGTTAGTTTACCGATAAAAATACTATCGATGATTTTGCATACCTACTTCTCAGCCTCTTCAAAAAATCTCAGTACAAGAGAAAATCATCAATACCCTTTTCTCATTCTTCGTGAATGAACTCGCACATCGAGAGAAAAAATCAGCCGAGCAAACGAGATTGTTCTGGTCGTTAATCGGATAGAGAATCAAGTTGGGAATGCATTGGTCTCAGAAAATACCAGTTTCACACTGTAATCATCAACTGCAAGCCTGAGCGATTAGCCCGATTCAGCCAAGACTCGTGCCGAGTTCCGCACATCTCGAAAACCGCGGAAATCATTCCTGCAATTATGCACTCGAGCACAACAAATAGCGAAACCGCTGCACTTGCTGGGGACGTATACGTAAGGTAATTTAAGTTCTGAAGAGAGAGAGAGAAAGATAGAGAAAGAGAGAGAGAGAGAGAGGATGGGAGAGGAAGGGAGAGAGAGAGAAAGAGAGAGAGGGAGATTAGAAATGGCGAAAAAGTTCGTCTCATTTCGAGGTTGCAATAATTAAATGCGACTAGCTTGAATGGAATATGTGGATTGTCGGGGTGTCTATACGTGCGTAGACAATTGGAAAGTGCTCCGCTCATCTCACAATGCTTAACGGGATGTTGGATTTTAAATGATGACTCGAGTATACAGAAGAAAAAAGGAATGAAAAAAGGATTCATGAAGAGTTCGGCGGCCTATTATTTTTGTTATTATTCGTTCAATTTAGGGCGGGAAATTTGAATTTCTTTTGTACTTTCGCTGCATTGACAATTGCGGTTTGAAAAAAACGAAATGGATTAGAGGAGCGGACATCAATGTGCATTGTTAGTGACTCGTGGAAAGTTTTACGATATTTAGGACTTTAATGAACGCGACACAGTTCTATTATTTCGATTTTATATTGTACAATTGACTTTTTCACTGTTTATTGGTGATATTGAGTAACAATTATTCTACTTACCTCGAAAAATACGCACTTCGTGTTGCCCCAGGGCAGCTTTTACATTGCCAGACTCATAACTTTCGGCGCTTTACATTTTTAAACTGAAGATTATTTCATGAACACATTTTCATTGAACGACTCTATTAAACTAGATAGTTTTTGCTTCGGTCGTTTTGCTGTGCATAAAAAGAAGACTCGTTTTCATGTCGTTTACAATACACTCTCGAGTTCATCGTTAGCCCCTCGCTCAATGAAAAGCTTTTTTCTTCTGGCTGAACATTAAAAATGACGTGTGCGCCGTCGGCGATTCGAACGGTGTTTTGTACGTGAAAGTTAAGGCCGCTCAAGTTCGTTCCTCGTTCTTGAAAAATCACGCCGAAAGTCGACCACCCGCCTTGGTGCATCGACTCATTTTGAGGAATCCGAGAAAGCCGACCAAACAGGGACGACGAGTAAGATTATCGAGGTTTTAGACAAACAACCGCCAATGCGAAGAATATGAATTTGTTTTCGCCGGGAAAGAATTGCTGTATAGCGCGCATCCGAGGATTTTTACGGTTCCCCTTTTGAAAATCAATCATCGCTTAAGCTTCAATAACGTAATTGGTTTCTTAAATAATTTATTTTGCGGGTATGCAGTTTTAAATAATTGCGCCTCTTATACCGTTTCATTACGACTGACACGTACACGGCCATTTTAATAATGTAAACATCTTGGCTTCATTTTTATGTGACATTGTTCTTGGGCGTTGAGATGAGTAGGTATTTAGCGAAACAATACAATCGTACAAAATAAATATTTCAGTGTGCGCACTGCAATTATTTTAAATTACCTCAAGAGACATCCATACCGTTAGATTGAACTTGCTACTTTCTAATTAATTCTTTACTCCATATAATATTATTCGTTTCTTAGACTATAATTCGAAGTATAAACGTATTATGTTTTGTTAATTTGTATCATACACTGAGAAAACTGTCGCAGTAAAAATTACATTTATTTTGAGACAAGTATACAATAGTCACAGTCTTTGTTATAGTCACTTTTATTTTCAAACTGTAATATTTCAATAGTAAATTTTGATTTTAATTTTTATATATTTAAAGAAATGCAAAGAAAGGAATGAACTTTATTTTGCTTGGACTGCGGTCAGGAATCGAATATGAATCTCTTGGGACTGTAGTGCAGCTAATTTTTTGCTTCAACAAAATTCTTACCAATTGAAAAATTGAATTTCATATTTTTGTGTATATTGTAAGATAAATTTGTTTCTAACTTAAAACTAATCATGGGTATAATAATAAGAAAAAATAATAACCACATATATGTGGAAATCCACCAGAAAGTAACACAGAAGTCGGTCCAAAACTCACACTTTTCAAAGTTTAATAGCTTAAATTAAACCATTTTCAAAGTTTAATAGCTTAAATTAAAGCTCTTATGTTCTACTTTTTTACTAATTTATCTGAATTTGAAGTTTCTCACACTATACGCTATATATATATATGCTTCTCAAAATCAGTAAGAAACAATCAACTTGAGAAGCATATATATAGATCATCGCACAATAAAATTTGAAATCTGATCAATTAATATGAAAGTAGAAGAAACGAGCTTTAATTTAAGCTATTAAACTTTGAAATCGATCCATTGGATCGGAAGATACGAGGTTTTGAAAAAAGGAAAATTTCGTTTGTTACATGAAATTACTCGATTTTCAAACGCTTTAACCTTTCGATCCATTTGTGCATTTTCAATGCTTAATAGCTCAAATTAAAGCTCTTTTCTTTTACTTTTAGTTAGTTAGTCTAAATTTTGTTATAAAATACAGTGTGCTATATACATGCTTTCAAAAAATGATCTACTTGAGAAGCATATATAATATAGCTCACTACATTAAAAATTTTGAATCTAGACTTATTGTCAGAAAAGTGAAAGAAAAGAGCTTTAATTTGACGTATTGAACGTTGCAAACAGATGCTTGGATCAAAAGTTAGAAGGATTTTAAGAAAAAAGCGTAAAATTGGCTATTTTCGTAAGCGCCCGAAACAGAGTTCGTTGTCTTTAAATGTGCATATCTTTTGATCAATGCATCCGATCTAGATAATTTTATATGCAAATGAAAGGTCTTTTAGTGTACTTTAAGTTTGTGTTTGTAAAAAACATCAAAAAAATTATAACACTGTAGATAATACCCGTTTTTTAATTTTTAGAGCATAAATCGTGATAATTTTTTTTCGGTTTCTCGTCTATTTTGACTAAGCACACATCGGTTTATTGTTTGAAATAAGCTACCAAACAAAACTAGCATGCTCCGATAGGTATGCCCTCAAAAATAAAAAAGTGCGATTTTTGGACCGACTTGTGTGCCACTTTCTGGTGGATTTCCACATATGCAATGACAAATAATGCATATTAAATAAATGTTACATTGTACTGCGCTGTTCTATTAATGAAATGATGTCACATAACATAAAATTTTGCAAGCATGTCATGCTGTCACTATTACATGTATCAAATTTACTAGTAGTACTTTAGTAGTTTTTACAACGACAATTTGTTCAGTGGAGTCAAACAATACACTGCTCATAATTACACTGTTTGTCTTCCCCCCTGATTAATAGTTACTTCCTCTACCAGCGAAGAAGCAACGAACCAATAAATGCCTCTAACCCGATCTACTTACACCTGTTTATAATATGCCAACTGCAGGAAAAGCTCAAAACAAACACAGGTCACTGTTCATTAGTGTTAAAAAAAGCGTGACTCATCGTCTGTCCACCTATAAATCAAACACCGCAGGTGTAGATAGGGACTCTGTATAGGAGTAAGCACCGGGAGAGTCCGAAGTCGCGCACGAGACGGTAATGAAGCGTAAAAACATCGCGCGCGATCCTGGCGTCGAAGTCACCGAGGAGAGGCTGACGCTTACGTGCGTGCGTGCTTACGCGGTCCGTTGAATTTCATTGACCCAGAATCGGTTTAGTCGCTGGATCGCTGGCTTATACATTGCTCGAGCTCTGCGACCGACTCTCATGCACGTATACACTCAAGTGAAATGGTATTTGTGTATATAGGTTCGGGATTCCCGAGGATTTTAATTAATTTTGATGCGTTGCTGATATGAGTCGTATCGTTTCGAGATGGCGAAATGCCAATTTATAGCATATATTTTTTATACTTTTTGACGTTACTCTGAAAAAAATGGAGCTGCTGTTCTGATAGGGAATACAAGATATCGTCGTGGAGAGCTCTCGTGAAAAAAAACGTAGTTTTTTGCATTCCACGAACGTAAGTCGGACCGCTAACTCTTTTGTATTTCTCCCATAAAATTCTTTTTGATTTTCCCGCTCTATTATTTCGTGCCCGAGGCGTCGAATGAGCTTTTTTGTCACGACGCATATGTTTGTATGTAAAATTTTTACAGCATCGTTTGCACAATGACGAAATCGTCAAATGATCTTTCCAGTTAGCTTTGCCTACGTAAAGTGGCTTTAACGACGTCCAAAATCAGGTCGAATATTTTATTTCACTATTCGTTGTTGTCCTTTCGAATGAGCAAACCATAAGGAAAGCATTATGATGACACCTTATCTTTTAGTCGCTGTCTACGTGGTTTTTCTTCGAACAGGATTTTCGTATTACAGCTGATCGTTATGCCATTAAAGGATTATTCTTAAATGAACTTGTTTACGCATAAGGAGTAGGTTCAGTGAGTACAAATTACGTAATAGGTTAGCATTCAATTATTCGAAGCAAAAATAAGCGAGTCTGCACATATAAAATCGTAAAGTGAGCATTGTATTTAAACGCCACTTACTTTTAATCATACATGCAGCTTTAGGTCTTGAAACGAGAAGGTTCAAAGCTAAATCGTGTATAAGCAGAACGTAAAGTCTACGTTTTTTGCTCTCTGAGGTTCGGTTTCGCCATAAAACCGCTACTATAACTCAGTTAGAAGAATGCTTTCTCTGCTAGCATCTGTGGGATTCGATTAAGATTACTTAAATGAATGTATCTTGAATCGAAATGAGAAAACGATTTTTCGATAAATAGAAAGGAAATAAATCGCATTCTCAAAGTTATTACAAGCACCTTTCGAATTCTGAAAATTAAAATTCAGAGTACAGCAGTTTTTCATGCAAAAAAATTTTTCAAATCCGCAGTTTTAAAACGAAATGAGTAAAAAATGTGTAATTTAAAATGAAAAAAAATTTTCGGAAACAAATAACTTAAATATTTGTAACGTCAGTCATGCTTCTTCCCTTGCATTTTTACCATTAAAGTATAATTCTTGATTAGTTTTAAAGTACATAGATTAGGTGGAGATCAATCGCCAGAACGAAGTCACTTGAAATATTTGGAACGTCAGGAATGACACTTCCCTTGTGTTTTATTATGAGAGATGCCATCATGACTAACGGAGAATGTACTTAATTATATTCTGTAAAGATTACTTTTTATAAACTCCATTTTCACGTAGACATTTTTCAAGTATTTTTGCAAAGTTTAAAAGACATTCCAATGCACTTTTATAATATCAGTTAGATTTTGTATATCTTTAATACCAATCTAAAAGTATATATATTTTAAAATAATATATTATTCTTAATAAGGTTTTAGAGCTACCAAATGACTAATGTTGAGCCAGTTTTCAGTTTGAATTAATATACCACTTTTTTAGCAGGGGCAAACTTTGGTCGCAAAAGTTTTCAAGAAACCTATTTTTCTGACTCTGTAAATTCCAAGATGCTAAAGTTTATCGAAATATTCGATTCGAAGTTTTTCACCGTTACAAAGCTTTCTCTTCGAGAAAAAAAACTTCCAATAAACCGGCTTTTTCGTTAAATTTAACTGCTGAAATATTTGGTTACAATCTAAAAATCTTTTCGCCACAAATACAGTAATAAATCTTCAAAATTTAAGTTAAAGTTGACCTTAAAAATTAAATTAGATGTCTCTTGGGTTAATCTGGAAACAAAAATAATATCAGTTTACTACTTTATTCGGAAATAAATATACGTAAGCGTGTAAAGTAACGGTAAATAATTTATTTAATGCTATTAAACCATTACGTTACTTATTTCTTCGCAATATTTTACTATTCGGCTTCCAGAATTTGCAAAATTGCAAACAATTATTCGGCGTCAAATAGGTCAATTAAAGTCTCCTTCAGGCTTAATGTCTGAATTAACATCCGCATTCTGTACATCAATATCGTGACTTCACTTTATTTGATATATTTATAATACACTTTTTCTACTCTCGAAGGTCAAAGATCATTTAAATGGCTAATAATTCTAAACTTTTGACTATTTGTCTCATGCAAAATGCCGTTTACCTATAGCATAAGAATTTTTCAATCAACATAAACTTGAGCATACAAAGGAAAACACAAACTAGTCTGTACACTTGTCTGCGTAATTGCAGGTTATGTTGAAGGCAAGTCTCGTTTAATGCTTCTTGCGGAAATAGGTTAATCGCACGGTATTTCCTTGTGTAGGAACGAAAAGTCCGTTTATAATTACGTAATCTCGAGCGACACTATTTGCGCGAGTACACGCCGAAGGAAAGTGACGATCACATCGCCGGGATGCGGCCGATTCCCTGACGATCATGAGGGTATGTATCTATTTCTGGATCTGACCCCATTTCCATTTGTGCGTGCGTGATAAAAACTTTCTCCAAGACAAGGCGTCTGTATTTTCTCCTGACGTTCGGGTCAAGTTCAAGTGTACCTGTACCTATAGAGGCAGATTTCGCCTCGGCTAACGGTTTATCACGGTGTTACGTGCGCACAAGAGAGGCCGCATGCAAGCATACGAATGGACATATGAATCGGTTCTTGTGGTATACCCATAGGTAGACGTGTGTAGATAATTCGTTGTTAGGGTGGTGTTGAAAACATGGTCGTGAGAAATCCTTGGAAATATATGTTATCATTCGATGGTCAACTGGAATTCCAATGCAGCGATTACTAAGGAAAATGTTAGCTATACACCTGACAGGAATTTCGTGTTTTTATACCGATTATGATAAGTTTGGGATCGGTGAATGAGGAAGTGGGTAATAACCATGTCATTTAGGGATTATTAATCGGGAAGATGGGTACATAACAATAAGAATCTTTGATTCGCCGTTGCACCAATTTTCATTATGATGGATGCCTGATTTTGAAAACCGTAGGCCACAATTATTCTTTGCCAACGTATAAGATCGATAAACCGTTTGCTCAACTTTGAGAAATTTTTATACCAATAAACTGTTATAGAAATCCAAGCGAAGTCAATATTTTGACTTCTTTCATAAAAAATTAAACCGAACAATGCATTTTTGATAAAGCAATAGTAAAGTACGACTTTATGAAGTATTTTGCGGCCGTAAAATATGTAAGTGTGTTTTATTTAGTCATACTGCATAGCTACTACAAACAGTCCGCATAAGCACACAATCGGCAAATAATGTTCTCATCTCAGTCATAAAACCTTTATAATTTCTGTTTAATGATTTGGCTAGCTGTTTGCAGTGATATGTTGCAATTATGATGACATTTAAAAACTATAACACAAATATTTCTTATTATGTACCTTTGATAGAATACAATTTTCATTCGAAATCTCACCGAAAACGAAAGTCATTGATTATAATTATTCCCGTAAAATATCCACGCCTCTTGCATCGCGAGTATAATCGATCCTTGCATAATACACTAATATAAGCTGCAGCACGGAAACATCATCATTTTTCAACTCTATACTCGACAAACTTGTCAAGACTTCAAAGTGAGCCTTTTACGAAGAGACAATGTTCACTACGACAAAGTAGTCAGATTGCCGTTATTTGTTCGAATCGGATGTGTGGCAGTCTTAGGTCAAAAAGACAACGCGACGAGCCTATTAATGATATAACATACATTCGAAAGTTTGTGGACACATGCGTAAAATTAAGGCTACGGGATAAGGAGTTAAAGAAAAGTAGGTGTTAAAGATGAACGTCAAATTTGACCCTGTTCATTTTGGCGTGTGAATTATTAACAAATATTGGAAAAAACTTGGATATCGCTTTTTTTGTCAATCTTTAAACTAATTTTGTCAATGTTAAACTAATTTTGCCTCCTCCCAAAGAAAGCTTTGTAATAGTTATATCGTGCATTTTTCCAACGGTGTAAAATATTGCAAGCTTCGAGAAATGCAAGTTGAGAAAAAAAGGCCGAAAGTTGAACTAAAATTTGTTCGAATAGCTACATCTGTATTATTAAATGAATTAAGACATCTCTTCGAGCCAAATTTTATTTTTTATTCGCCTACGTTTCGATCTGTTCCAGATCCTTATCAAGGCTAAAAAACGTAGGCAAATAAAAAATAAAATTTGGCTCGAAGAGATGTCTTAATTCATTTAATAATAACTACCACCATCGAGCGATAACTTCATCAATACTAGCTACTCTCTAATTGTGTTTATCCAAATATAGGCATATTAACCCCCTTTATTTAATACAGTTACGCAAAATCCTTCTTCTGGCTTATATATTGGTTGTAGTGTCCCGAAAAATTGCTTAGATCATCTTGAGAATCGTTCCGTTATAATTGAATCAAGTTGTAATTATAAATCTTCACACTTGGGCAAAATAGCTAAGTATCACTTATACAGCTTATATTACTTATGTATAGTAAATTACACTGACCCGTATTTCATTCAGCAAAATCATGTGCAAATTACCATCAGCGTTTACATATTCACAAATCTTCAATACAAAAAATTATGCCGGTTCCATAATAAACGGGTTCATCAACAATGCATAAGCTTGGAATTGAAATAATAGATTCTTTTGAAATTCAGATACTTCTGGAAAGAACGAAAAATTGTAGGTCAACACCATATATTATCATACCCGCTGACTGCAGTTTATTTACCGACACTTGCAATGAGAATTACCATTACGCGGTGTCGAAGTCAAATCTACATTCTCCCATCGCCTCATGCACATACATAAGATGGAACAGCAAATAAAGGGACTAGGCGAATAAGTAATCGCATAATTCGAAACGACCGCTTGTATGCACTTGTGCATATGAGCCGACCCGTTACACGTACTGTGAATTTGTTTCATTCGTCACGAATGGGATACGATGTTGCAGCGCTATTTATCCTTGCGGAGAAAGAACAGAAGCTTTTCAGATAGTTATTCGAGTTTCTTTCAAGGATTCTAAATTGCGATAGTCGGTAAGGTAGGTAGAGTTTGTACTAGCAATGGGTTCCTGGTGTGGTGACCTTCACCTTGAGTATCATGAGTTACCGTAGCACATAGGTATATCGATGTATGTTGAGGTATGGTCGTTTGTCGAATAGATGGTGCGGTTTTTGTTCAATAAATTAAGGAGTAACGATACTGATTTTGTTGTGAAGATTATGTTATTGATAAATTGAAAAATAATTCTCGAAGGCAAATTATTCAAAAATTATTTTTTATTCAAATTCTATTCTGTCGGTACGTAAACCCTCATTTACAAAATAAATAATTCGTGCATATAAAATGACCAAAACGACATTACACCACAGTTCTTTCCCAAACATTTCACAAATTATAAACAAATCTTAATCTTTACAATCCCATATTATTTATTATTTGGCATTTCTGACGCAATTAGATTTATTCAAATAAATAAATAAATAAATAAATAAATAAATAAAGTATTAATCTATGAATATTATTGTCCAATGTCATAATCAACGTAGTATTCGGTGTTCTTGTCATTGGCCGCTTCATAATTTTTCCATCTTCTCGCATAAATAGGCCGCAGCATATTTGCGTTAATCAGTTGTATACTATCCGTGCTCGTTTCCGGCTTTTCTGCAACTTGACTAGCCTTCATTTGATCCTGAATTGCTGTTTCTGTCGTATATTTCCAAGATTGCTCTTGATTCCAATTCTCATCCGACATAGGCTTGCTTATCTCAACAGACTCGTCTACTATAATTAATAACAGAACAATCATTTTCCTGTCAAACATTAACAGATGAAAAATAAATGATCTAATAAATAGAAAAAATCACTGTGTGGTTTAAATTTATTTCCAATTATAAAAATCAATTTGTAATAAGCCTACCAAATTTCGAGTTTATATTTTAATGCCTAAATAAGAAAAAGTTTAAATGATGTTTCCGAATTCTTTTAAGTCGCGTTATCAAAGACAAAAATATATACATAAAACTTGACAGAATGGTAATAGAGGACAAATATCTCATGGTTTATTAAAATCTGATTTCTATCATAAGTCGTTTTATTATCTGCTATAGCATGAGGCAAAATTCGAACTTTTCAAATTGGTTCGTTTCCAAAATAATACATTGTTGCAACTAACCTTCTTTGCTGGGCATCATAATTGATGGTTCTATATTGCTACCCTTCATAACGTAGTCCTTCATAAAGTTCATGGGTCTGCGATCGAAACTTCGGCCCCATCCTCCGCCACCACCTCCTCCGAAGTTATCGTAACTGCCACTTCCTCCAGATGCAGGTGGGGCTCCGTAACTATCGGCCGGAGGTCCGCTACCGCAGCCACCGCCGCCACCGCCACCACAACCGCCACCACCGCCACCACCGCCACCGCCTCCGCTACCTTTAGTAAGTAGCACTATTTCCTTGTAGGAACCTGTTTTTTAAAGAAGGTTTGTAGGTTAGTTTAATTCCAGATTGTTCGGTTAAAAGTGATTAAGATATTAGTTTGTACCTCCTCCGCCACCATGACCTCCACTGCCTCCGCCTCCGAAGCCTCCACCTCCGAAACCTCCTAATCCGCCGAACATGCCTTTCTTGCTCATAATTTGTGACAACAGCATCATTTTGGAGATCATCAGCGACATACCTGACATGAACATTCCCTTCATCGCAGCCATACCAATCATACCTGTGATGCCGTATAAACAATTCATTATTTTACTGAAAAAAATTAGACTTCAAATTTTTTTAATTATGCTTACCCATCATTTTCATTTTTAATCCCATAATCATCATCATCATCATTTTCTTGCAACCCCCTCCTTTGCCACCACCCTTTCCTCCTTTACCACCTTTGCCACCCCCTCCACCTTTTCCTCTGCCTGCGAAAATTAGATTGATGTAAATCAATAATAGTTGTATCTTCACTCGTAGATTTTGATTGATTAAAAAAAACAACTGAACTACCTTCAACTGCAGACGTATCGTCCATCATAACGTCAATCTGATTATTTTTTCCATTGAACCTGGGCAACGTGATTCGCAATGCATAATTGTCGAAAAACTCATCGATTGTTTTATCAACGTCGGCTGGTCCACTCAGAAGTCTTCCTTCATCTATGCGTTCCCTCACTAGCTCCTTCGTCCTGACAAGTTTCACAGTTTGTCCGAATAGGGTAATTTCTTTTAACCTTCCCACAACATTCAGAAATCGAGCCACCCTCTTCTGGATACAGGTGAGCGAGAAATCCATGACACACTTGCCGACTTCCCTGAATGGAAATCGAGGAAATCCATCGTCTTCACTTCCACCTGATCTCGACGTTCCGGTTGATGAATTCGTTGCAGGAACAATTCTCACGTCAATCTTGAGTCCATTGCGACGAAAATCGAAAATCGGGCGACTCTCGAGGCTACGAGATTCGATTTCTTGAATGACATTGCCATTCGTCTCAACTAGAATGACAGTCGCGAGTAGAGCCAGCCAGACTACTACCGATTTAGAA
This sequence comes from Philotrypesis tridentata, assembly GCA_018906965.1. NCBI lineage: Eukaryota > Metazoa > Arthropoda > Insecta > Hymenoptera > Pteromalidae > Philotrypesis > Philotrypesis tridentata. Next base: position 913,983 of record JACCIB010000003.1, on the reverse strand, counting down.
ACCGGTCTCGACATGTGGGCGAACTCTGACCGATCCCTTGGCCGAATAAACACAACACTTGATGTTTTACGAGCTCGACTACAGCGGTCTATTGTTGGTAGAAGAACAAAGATGAACTGGCTACGGTGACGATGATACAATGCGCTTTTATACGAGAAGATTTGTGTCGTTTGAAAATTTTTGCGGCGACCTTGTCACGATTGCGATTATCTGACTATGGCTTATAGAAGAGAAAGATGAAGACGAGTAACGTAATAATCGTGGTTGGATTAAGATGCGCAGGATTTAATTTGAAGGTTTCCGAGGGAGGCTACGGCTATATTATTATCTCTTTGGCACAGTCGGATCTGCTTAAGATCTCGAATCCTACTTTTGCGTCAATTATGATTTTGGTAAGCAGGAAATCGGAACATTGGTACATCCTTTCACGTACAAAAGTGGATCACTGATGATTTTTTATTGATAATAAATGAATATTGTAATAAAGCTTATGAAGAAGCAAAATTAATAATCGAATGCGTTCTATTATGAAAAAAATAGTACTCCTAATTATTTTTACTAATTTTTAATCCTTACTGTCTTCAATAACTTTAGAATAATGTTTTCCGATGTGTATTAAGAATATTACAAAGTATATTATAAAAAAAACATTTTATTCGGGTTTTTATAATAATAAAATTATAAGACGTAGAGAAAATATATTTTCAAAGAGAAAAAAGTTTGGTGGATGAAAAAAAGTCAAAAATTTTTTTTACAATTTTCTTATTTATTCTACATTATTTTTATCTCAAATAAATATTATAAAATAAATCATTCAATTGCTCACGTCGAAAAACTTTTCATATAAAAAAATCATAATATTATTACATAAAACTCATGATAAAATAAAATAAAATATAAAATAAAAATAATATATCATATAAAATTTCATTCCTTAAATTTAATCTTAATAACTTCATTTACATGGATGTTTGAAAATGATTGACCAATATTTAAATTATCCCACTTGTTCCCAAGCATTGAATACTATTAGAACAGGCATGCTCTAGTTTTGATATTTTGGAATTATTCGGAACTTTTAGAAAAAATATCAAAAAAAGAAAAGTTCTATATCTATTTTAATACATGTAATTTTCTTCGGGACTACTTTTAAAATTTTTACGAAATTTGTTAATTTTCAAAATCGAAAAAATTGTTTGAATTAATCTAAAAACTAAAATTTAATTAAAATTTACAATTAAAGCGCCATTTTAACAACACTGGTTAAAGTCAACCCCACAATGGTGTATTAAGTTTACCCAATGATTTTGGATTTAACATTTCTTCGCAACTATATTGTAAACCGGACAAAATAAAACAATTTTATTAAAAAAGAGTTTCTTTTTCAATCGGTTTACCTGTCTCTCAATGAGAAAAATATGTTTTTGTTATATGTTACTGTAAATAGTATGTATGTATGTATGTATGTATATATACTTAGATCATATCAGAATTTTGAGACAATTGACTACTATTTATCGCATTTTTTTAAAATTTATATGAAATTTTGATACTTTTTTTCAAAAAACTAATCCTATATTCTGAAAGATCATCAAATGTCTTTAAAAATGTGTCTACTCGTTACCGCTTTGTCATTACTGTTGGCTTTTAACCCATTAACGGCAAGGCAGACATTTCACAGTCGAGTGATTTTTGATCTGTTCAAGACGTAAAACTAACTAAATATTTATAAAGAGCAATATATTCTTATGTAAAAAGACCTGCTTTTCGGATCGAAGATCAGATTTGAACAATTTGGCACCAAAAATTAAATATGGCCGGGTAAACATACCCATAATTCAAGCATCATCTGTGCACTTTTTAATTTAATTTTGCCTGCAAAGCTTTGTAATGATGCAAATTGTAACATCGAAAAGTTGTATTCATTTTAATGTTTTAACTGATCCTGTTAGTTTTTTGTAACTCAATACAATTTCATATATTTTTAATTCACAATAATTTGCAGTAGTAAACAGTTAATGGAACGCACTTTCTTTGAGAAAGCATACTGCTACTCAGTTAGCAGCGGTTTTTTTAGTTGTAAATTGCAACAGTTCATGCCTCCAAAAAGCGGTCTATCGCGAGTTGCGTTGCAGAGTGAAAAGGGTTAAATGGATGAAAATTTAATTTTGTCGATTGTAATTAAGCAGCAATCGATATTGTAATAAATTTAAAGTGATAGTGCGTCGATCGGGGTTTAGAGTTACCGGAAGCTGTATTAGTTTATTTTTAAATGTTTTAATATTTTAATTATTATGAATACTTCTATCCATGATTTAAATAAAGTATCTTGATTCAAATGTGAGAGGCAACCTTTTAAAATAATTAACAACTTAGTGACTAGCTGAAAATGCAGTGACATGTGGCGATTCAGCTCATAATTTTCGCTTGAAAAGGTCCTATTAATTAATTTTCAAGGTCTCCCACATTTGAATCAAGATAGTCTATCTTTAATATTTATTATTTTATTATTAGCGAGTTATTCAATATATCTTTTAAATATCTTCACATATTTGAGTTCATTTAAAGTTTTCATTCATCAGGAAACTCCTACAATTAGTTTCATAAGAAATTTCATAAAAAACGTTCATAAAATCAAGTAATTTTCTAGCATAATTTTACATTCTTTAGAAAATGATTTTGGTGGTACTAAATTTACTTTGTTATCTGCAGAAAAGTTTTGGTGAAAAATGGTAAAGAATACATAAAAATTATTGTGCGCACTGCGTGCAGTATATACTATACGATTAATGAAAATAAAGCTTTTTAGCATAGTTTCATTTAAAATTTTTTTTTAGTCTTTATAGGAAGGGGATATTGCAAGAAAACAATCATGATTTTATAGTAAAATGTATAGTCTGTTCAATATGTACAATAAATAATTGAATTTATGTTAGTGTAATTGCTCAAATTCCAATATATAATATGTAATATGTACAACCCATGTTAAAAAATTAAGCATTTTGATTGCTTAATGTGTTAATTAAATGGGGACATTTTTTGTCAAAATTAATATGAAAACTATACAAAGCATTAATAACTATGATCATATACTCAATTACAGATAGTTAAATACACTGATATGCAATAAAGTAGAATTTTAATGTTTCGAATCGTAATAATTTTAATGTGACGTTTTTAGCTTTCAAATAGGCTTTCAAATAGCAACCGTTAGCGAACCTACTGTTAACGTTTCTACTAGGGAATATATAATGTTTTTGAGTACTATATTAACAGCGAAATCTGTCACTCAACCTTTACATTTATTGAATATAGCATATAGATTAATTCTATATAGTATATTTTTAATCAAATTCAATGATTGATAATTTCTAATGTACCAATAAGAGATTTGTTTAAAAATGATCTTCTTACCCTGGTAGAAACTTAACGATAAATTAGCAAATTTTGTTACGAATTAGCTAATTTATAACGAAATTAGCTACTTTATCGTTAAGTTTCTACCAGGGTTAAGTCTTTTTTGTTTTGACATAATGAAATGTACGTCTTATTATAGGACTCAAAAGGAAAATGTAATATATAAGGATCCGCTGAAGGAGGGACTTTAACAAAGTTCAATTCAGTTTTATTCATCTCTCATATTTTTACAATATGCATATTATACTATGGAAATATACGTATAAAACATAAATAAATAGACTTCGGAATTATGTTACATCGTGGTGAACCACATTCCCGCGGCTCTGACGAGCCTCGCCTCGCGCTGCAGCTCACTACTTATTCGCTGCGCTCACATAATTCGCAATAAATACCTTCTCGCGCGACTCTTTCACTACTGTGGCGCGCTTATAACGGTCGCCAGCCTCAATGCGACTGTTTTGCAGTACTTTCAACAATGAGGAAAGAGCTGGAAGAAAGCAACGAGATGAATAGAGATAGACCGAGTTAGGAGGTATGTAATACGGCGAAGTAACGAAAGAGAAAGACGATGAGAAGAAGGAAGAGGCACGAGAGCTGGGGGAATGAAAGAGCGATTGTCTTGGAAAAAAGATGAGACAGAGATGGGGAGAAAAACATTCAGAAGCAGCTTTACAATGAGGAGAAGAAAAGTGAAGAGAAAAGAGAAAGGTGGCGAGTAGAGGGAAATTTGAATTGTTGCCGGGAATCTGGGCAGGACTTCTCAGTAGAACAGAAGCAACATTGAGTCGTCAAGTTTTAATTGCCCGTTTTGGGTGCGGTTGCACTGTTTTTCATACGGTGCAAATGTCTGTGTTGAGTTTGACCTACTACCACTCCTTATCTGAGAAGACTATGCAGTAGATCAGGAGGACATGTTTCATCTTTGAAATGTATATTGAGATTACATTTAATGTTGATGAATGAGGGTATGATGTAAATGTAAGTTTGATTTGCTTGTGTCTTTAAAGCTATGTGGTTTCTTTGTTCGAAAATTTGTAAAATTAAGAGTTCAGAACACATAAATTTGGAAATTTTCCCTGAGGGATCTGACTAATTTTTAATGCATAAAATATTGATTCAATACTCTTTTATAGACTATGTATCACTTAATGATTTCTTATTTGTCTACGATTTCTTAACTTCTTATTACATGTACAAATTAGCCAAATCAAACATTTTTTATTTTAGTTTCAAACAAAAAAAATAAATAAATAAAAAAAAATAAACTAATTAAATCTTTGGTGAAATTCTCTTAACTACTCTTATATTATATAAGAAACGGATTTGTTTTCTTTTTTTATTATTGAAAATGTTTTTTCTTCTATTATATGAAAAATACTTTGCGATAAGATGTATAAAATACAGGAACGAAAGAACATAGCAAAAAATATAGGATTGAAAAGTATTAGTAGTTGGACAGAAAATATATAAGAGCGGCAAGAATTTTTAAAAATTAGTTAAACCAAACTTTTCTTAAAAACTCTTGCAAATAAATATTAATCTACTCCCTGAAATCTATACCTAGGTATAATTTAGAATAAAATTAAAGTTATAAAGGTAACGTTTTAGTTGAAAAACATCGTTGGCTGTACAGCTACAAGAGATACAATCTCCGTGGAAAAATAGACATCTACCCTGTTATCGACGATTTCATAGAATGAGAATGTAAACTCCATAAAATCTGACACAGTACCAGCTCCGCCTATCCTATTTTCACCGATGTTAGATTTCATGCAGTTTACTCAGTAAAAAGTATCCAAGCATAGAAAATACATGCAAAGATCATTCACGCGATTAGATTTCCATACATACTTACGGGACCCAGTAATTTAAACCGTTCTACATCTACGTCAAGTAACCAAAAGTCGTCGAAAGTCAGATAAAAGAAAAGTATCAGAAACCAAATAGCTTTAAGAGCGACGTTCCAAAAATCCAGTGAAAAGAAAGTATAGACGTCGGAAAGAAAATGCAAGAGGACCATTAGGAGGTCAAGAAAGGATCACCTATTTACACGCTCCCGTTGAAATGCGAAAACAAAGAAATGGAGAATAAAGACAGGAAGCAAGCAGAAGCGGCTGGCGACGCGAGAATGGCAAGTCTCCCAACACGAAAACGGCATTTGGCTACAATTCTACAACGCCTGAACTGTCCGTCTGTCGCGTACATTTCCGTACTTCTTGAGGGCCTCGTGCACCGTTTCCGCAGCCGTGTCCAGCGATCTGGCGTAACCCCCATAATGACCTCCGTGATGCTCCTCTGAGCTGTGGCTGTGGGAGCTCGAGTAAACTGGTTTGCTAACGATTTCGTAAGTTGTCTTCTTCTCACCGCCACTAGCCAGGGACTTGAGACCCACAATCGCCGAAAGCATCAGAGCCATTAAGCCTGTCATCAGAGCTTTGCCAGCTAACATAGCTAAAGCGCCGAAACCAAGAGCTCCCAAGGTGCCCTTCATCATCATCAGACCTGCCATGAGTCCGTTCATGCCACCCTTGTTCTTTCTGCGAGCTGAAAGGGTTTGAGAGTTAATTTGTCGATTTTTTTAGTGGTTCTCATAAAATTCTCTTTGCTATGTCGTTACTCATATGACCCCGCACCATGGGATATTTTTCTCAACCCTTTCAACAGGATGACATGCGCTTTGTACAAAAATATTCCATAGATAATCTTGTTATGTAGACTAACGTAAAATCTGTTATTTTCGGATGCTTCAAAATTACGTTTAATATTTGAAAATGTTTAAAAATTGTTGCTTAAATACTGCATTAAATATTTCCTAAAATTATTTGCACAATATTTTATTAAATATTTTATTAAAGATTTATGAAATATTTTCGAAATATTTTTCGGAAATTTTGACAATTATTTACGAAATCTCCATGAATTCTACCACAAATATCCTTTGATATTTCTTATGTAATATTTATTACGGAAATATTATAAAAAAATTTCATATTCTTTGAAGCTGTTGAATGAAGAGTCGACTCTCCCAAATACTGTACAAATTCTTTCACAATAAATTAGCAATATATTGTTACATGTTATATTATGTTACAAATATACTGTTAATATATTGCAGTAATATTTCCATATTATTTCGAGATTCTTTCATTTTATTTAAAGGTATTTAGAGACAAAAAAAATTCATGTTTTATGGAAGGTCGACCGGGGTTTACGATAATAAATCACCTAATTGTTGTACAGTTGCAATTAATTTTTCATTACTTTCCGATGTATCATAACTCATGACTTGTGATTAAAAACCGATTAATGACCAGCTTAAACAATTTAATTTATCAATACTACAATTGACCTTGACAAGAGAAGTAGGTCTAGAGAAACAGAAGTGACTAGAACAGTGGTGGTATCGATATAGAGCAGCTTCCATTCACGCTATTGTTCTGCAGTGTATCGAGATCAATCGCTTCTGGAGCATTATTGTCGAATGTCGTCACATTTTATGGCTATTAAAAGTTTTAACGGTCATCGCGGCTTTCCAATGACGGCTAACGGAGTCAAATTTTTTACATTATGGTTCCGCGTCTAGTGTGGTAACGAGTGCACCAGTTTCAAAGGAAACCACTTTTAGGAGATAATTTAAGAACAGCCGAGAGCAATGTCTTTAATTCCGCACTGCGTAGTTAAATTTAAAAATTATCTAGTGCTAATAAACAATTATTAAAAGAGCAAAACGAGTGGCGATTTAAAATTTCTCAGTGATAACCAATGATTGAACGTCTTTGAAGCTCCAGCACCTAAACGACTATTAACTTAATGACGACAGGCTATGAAAAAAAGAGAGCGTCGTTAATCGAATGTTCAAAGAGCACGAACCAGTTTCGACAGCCTTATGCTGGTCGCCGGCGAGTCCGAGCTGCTCGAGTGCCGCCTCATTGAAGTTCCTGGCGGCCTCGAAGGTGCGCGGATCAAAGAGCTTGATGGAGATCGCATGGCTGCTCAGGTATGTTCCGATTTTATGCATCAGATAGGCGTCCATGCGTTTATCGACGTCGTTAGGGAAATCTCGAGCGAGATTGGCAACGACATCGGACGTTGGCACCGTCACCGAGTTGTTCTGCTTGACGACAGAGACGCCCGGCAGGATTCCTGAAAAAGCCGGGAACAAGACAAAGAGCTAATCAGCCGTTTTCTTGGAAAAGCTCCGGTGGTGCTGGCTAAGCTTTCATCGTATTGCTTCGTCGCATCAGTTGATTCGAATCAGTTTGACTGGCTCATTCGAACTGTTGGTCATTTATTAATCGTTTGCAGCAGACGGAACAGTGATTGCAAGTGGGAAAGCTCAACTTTGAAAAACATTTGAATTGAAATTAAATTGAAAGTAAAAAGAGTTTGAACGTTAGATGACCGCATGGATTAGTGACTGATGTGTGAGAATAATTATGAAAGGGACGTACCAAGATCATCCTGCTCGGAGAGTCGATCAACAAACGAAACCACATCGAGCTTGAGACACGTGGAACTATATGACTTGCTGCAGTCCTTCTTGTAGTTGTCCATCGGCGAGTCGTATGCGGTGGCAGTGTTGAGAGCGCTTCCCTGCTCGATTGACTGGGCGCTGCTCCTCTGATTGATCTCGGCCGCGCACGATCCCAGCAGCATCATCGTCATCACAATCCCGAGTCCCTGCCTCATCTTCGACATCATCGACGAACAACAAGAACAAGAAGCCAAGCTCGATGGAACACCCGGAGCGCGAAAAGGACGACGGGCCACTGGACACATCCGAGCCGAAGTTGGACTATATATACGAGGAGCCGCGAGAGGAGTCGTCCTTCTTCCTTTTTGCCTCCCTGTCGTGCATAGCTTAAACACACTCTCTTCGGAGCAGCGCCGCAGTCGCTGCTGCAGTTGGTGCTCTAGAGAAGGGAGAGGACTGGCGCCTCTAGCCTCTAGCAGCAGCGGCAGCTTAGGCGGCAGCAGTAGTAGTAGCGTCAAATAGAGCGGAGAATTCGAATCTCAGTCAAATTTACAAAAACTCTGCCGGAGATTGCACTGGCAGCGATTGTCTACGGAATGACTCGCTGCGCGGCTGATCTCCTTTGGAGTCGAGGGACTTTCTTTACGGGTGTGACGAGAGGAATGCCTCCGCTGATTTTTTTAACCGCTTCGAGCTTTTTTGCATATTTTACGAGAAGATGAGTTATTGGCGGGAGGAGTCGTAGATCTGCTGCCGATGCCGCTGCTTCCCTTTTTTTCCCTGGGGAGGAAAGAATACGAGGAGAATATGAGGAGGCCGAAGCTTACTTTTTTCTCCGCTCCTGGAATGTTTGTTTTCGACGCGAGAGGAGAACTGTTTTGGGAGCGCGCTCAAACCATGCCATTCGAGAAACAAGGACCGACACGAGTAAAAAGCTTGAAAATTTTCTACCGTTGTGTCTATGGACTGATGGACAATGAAAATTACATAAATATTCAGGAAGAAATAGCGAGGAAATTTCATTAAGTTTCGACAAGATTTACGCGCGAGGTGCTTGTAAATTCTCGAACCTGTTCTTAGCACACTTTATATGCTCGGAGCAGCTGCGCTCTTTGCTTTCATGTGTGCTAAGATTGATTCAGAGTTCAATTCACGAATATTCATTTATTTATGCATTCTTATAAATTTTGTTGTTAATCTGGGAACTTGGTAAGTTTTTAACGAGGCCATCTGCGACCACGTGAATTCGTCAAAATTTCATCATTTGCTTTTCAATTTTAGTCGGAAAATGAACCTTATCAACTTTCTTTTTGATGAAATCATTAAATAAATATCTGCTTTCTCGCGGGATTATGTTCAACGCCGCGTCAAATGTAGCCATTATCATTCCCATTTTAAGACTATATGCACGCGGTTCGAAGCGAAACTAAAACCGGTTGCAGTCCTCACTTTGTATACCGCCAATATAAAATATTATTTCTTCTGATGCACGAAACGCTACATCAGCCTTCTCCATTTTCCTCGATTGCAGTTTTACGAGGGATCAGTGAAACCGAGTAGGATACGTCGCTTGTTTATTTTCTTTCGCCGCAGATAAAAGATATTTCAATAGTCAGTAAAAATTTCAGCCGTTACAGTTTATATACATAGAGACTGGGGAGTTTCTCCACTGCGGCGAGAACGTCTTTTATCGAGGCATTCCTGAGCCATTTTTTATTGCCTTAATAATACCTCAGTTCCGGTAGACAAGACATTATCTGTAAGTGAGAGCGTAATTCCCGAATGAATGAACTTCAATTTCATTATTCTGCTTTGTAAAACTTCTCGGAATCGCTCCTGGAACGTGATCGTCACTCGCGTAATGGGAAGTTGCTCGGGATTACCCTTTGATGACAGCCTTGCCATTGCACGACACTAAATTCATTTCCACGGAAAGAGCTCGGTCCAATTTCGATATTAGCGTCTCCTCAGTTTTCACTACTTTCACTTTCCGTCGACGCCAGTGACTTGTCCACCTGCAAAAGAAACCACTCCCGAGGCTACAGATGTCTCTTTTTCGCCCTCGCGAGTTTCCCTCTGCCCTGAAAATCGACGCTCGAGGATTCGAGCGCCAGTAAAAAAGTGCAAACCTACTTTAATCCAGGCTATGGGTGTAGTGCAGCAGCCAATTTTCGCGCTGCACGCTCGAACGAGCGCCTCGCGCTTATTGTCTTTCGAGCGAGTGTGTCTTTCGCTCTTCTCCGCGAGAAAGTGCACACTGGCACTGGGCGATTTACACGTGATTGCCGTTGTCGCTTATACCATTGGCTTGCAATTGCTTTATAATGCGATCGCTATGAGGTATACAGGAGAATGGCACCGAGATGTGTGATCTGTGTCGCTGTAAAGAGTAATTGAAGTTGTACAGTTCTTCGTTACCTCCTATCATTACTATTCATTTAAATTGTCAGCATTCAAAATTCATTGATCATTATTGGTCTAAATTTGTATCTGCATAGTTATAATGATTATAACATATTTTCTCGCAACTAATCATAGCAACTTATATTTTTAAAGAAAAATTATCATTGCTTCAGAGTGCTAAAGTCAAAATAGAAACATTAGGATTAGATTATTTCAACATCTTAGGAAACATTGCCAATAACTCTTGTCAAACAATACAGGTCTATTTTGACTTTACAGCATCCAATCATAGTTCATTTTATATATACAGGCTGAAACACAAATGCATAGGTACAATGTTACAAAAAGATTATTTTCTAGTTACTAAAACTCAATGTCATCCACAAGTTTAATAATTTTTAGATGAATACGCTAGTTTATATTTGTCACTTTTGCTCTTAACCGTGAAATTATTCATCAGAAACGGAGTGTTATGATGAAGTGATAATAGCTTGGGTAGCAACCGCATCTGCGGTTTTACAAAGTGTCTTAATTTTCTAGGTGACTAGGTATAGTGACGAGACAGTGGTAAGGATAAGAATTCATCTGCTTGGCAATATTAAAATCGTCAGTTAATTGAAGCGCGACGGAAACATTTCTACAAATATTTATATATAATAATATGGATTCTATTACTAATATTATGTTCGTTTATTTTTTACTTTATTCTCAAAGTTACTGTTTGCTTTTTAAACCAGTTATCTACAACTACGTATTCAATAAAAAACATTTGAGATGTAATAGAGAATTATCCAAATATATCACGTTCTACAACATTTCGAGAATATATAGTTTTTTAAAGACTTTTTATTGTCAATAACTTATTAAAAATATTGTTCAATTAACCTGTAAAATTGTTAAACAAGATATGATTTTCATTTTATCTTACTTTGTATACAAATAATGGCCAAGATAACACACAGATGAAAAAATGAAAACAATCACGTTTTTCATTACTTACAATAAGCATTTTGCAATAAAGCAAAATTTTTTAATTTAGACGAAAAAGTGTAATGTGCGTCCTGCAAGTAGGCAACCTCTTATGCATGAATGCGCAAGCGGTGGCCTTTTACAAGGATTCGACTGTGAAACTCCAAGCATAAACTGCATATGAGTCACTCTATCCATTCTCTTTCCAATATACTCTTCATGTAAAACTTCTTTGCGACATTTCAAAAAACAATAGCATTCCTCTCTACATTTGATTTCTCTCCTTTTCATATATGTAATATAGATGGTAATATCATTGTTTTGAACTATTCACTATCGCAGGTAAAATGATTCATGTAAAATTACGGATGCTGTGTCAAATGCAGTTATTCAGTATCTAGTGCGCACCAAGATGCTATCATAAGGATTATGTTCCATGTGGTGTCTTCCGCGAAATAAGTTTGCGTGTTGCATTAGAGAAGATAGCCGAATAATATGTTCTGAAGTCCATGGAGAACCTTTGATAAAATCAAAGGTTCTCCGTGTGCTTGTTTGTACACGTATAGCGTTATGGTTGCTGTGCGGGACTTGTTAGGATTTTACATGATAAGACTTCATTAAAAGTAATTAAATAGTCATTTACCAAAGGGTTTACAAATTAGCTCTACTATTATTATTATTATTATTATTGTTATTATTAAACTAGTTTATTTTCATGCACAGTGAATGCACTATTATCTACAGGGCAATCGTTGGCAAGTTTTATCGTTTGATTGCTTCCTACACGGAGATGTTAAACGTCATGATAGCAAATCATTAATCATCCAGTTTGAAATATCACGTTGGTAATAACTAATAAAATTATTACAATAACTTTTCTTTAAATATTAAATTCAAAATTAATCTTATTATTAAACAAAAAAAAGAAATTATTTCTTAAGAGTAATATTCCTCTTGTGTTTCAAACTCTTTCTACAGGAAGGTAAATGCAATAAACGTTTGATATGTCAAAACTATTAAAAAATATTTTTAATCTGCAGCATTATTTTTCAAATATCTGCATACAATTTGCAAAAAGTTAATCTGCTTCTAATTTGCATTCGACAATTGTCGATTAACCATTTCGAGTTTGGGATTCCAACACCTTCCATCGAAAATTTCTGAATACAAAACGGCGATCAACAGCCTGCTCAGTAGACACGCAGCCGTCGAATGCCAACCTTCACCTTGGCATCCACCCAGTAATATAGCCACCAAGTCTTTCTCTCTCTCTTCCCTCTCCACCCAGACGTTCATGTCCCGTTCACAACCAGTCCCGTTATGTCAGGCCCCCCTCTTTCACTTCTACCAGAGGTCAAGCTACTCACCGAGAGCCAACGACCTACTAACCTTCATAGCTCGGCGGTGGGGCTCAGTCGACCAATCACAAGTCTCGAGCTCCCCCACGACGGGTAAGGCCCACTGACCCAATTCCAGCTTCCCCCACTGCTTCATGAAAGTGGTGTGGCTTCCTTTCCGTCTTTTTTTGCCCGACGGCGTACCACCTGTTGTTGCGCTACGATCCGGTTCCTCTTCCACCTTTCTTTGCGCTGCGGCGGGAGAGAAGCCGGCTGGTGAGGGAAGAGGACGTTTCTTTTGGCTGCGCTGCTGATTTGTACTGATGAATTATGGAAAGTGTTTGCTACTTTCTGCGCATTTTCTTTGTGTCTTCGTTGTTATGCAGACTTCTTGGAGCTTCTTGCTTCATTCTTTATCAGTTTTGGATATGGTTAATTATAATGAAGAATATAATTCGAATTCTTGTTTTCTAATAGTTTGCTAATAATTGGAAATTCTGTTAAAGTAAACTGACTTACGAACTGCGCACAATTACATTTACAATAAGTTACCATGTCACTTAAGATAATTTTACTAATGTTGTTATTTTTCAAAAGGGTAAGCACATAACAGTAGAGTGGTCATTGCTGAAGTGCTACCGAGTTGGTTTATATTAAATTGAAGTAACAAAAGTATGAATTAAATAAATCACTAATTTTTTAAATCAATAGAATATATCTCAGAAATAATTATGATTCTTATATAAGTATTACTGTCATTTGAATTAATTAAGATAAAAATGCCCAATTTGTACATAATTACTTTGTGCGTTTAAAAATATCAACCAACCGATAAGAATAAAATTCTATTAGTCACGCTTCAATATTCGATTTCTCACTAATATTAGAACGATGTATCGAGAGCTCTTGCCATCAAACCATTTAGAAAAATCATCATCTCCATCGGTCCATCATCGTCATAATCACGTGTTCGAGTTTGTATACCATACACGCATATAGCTCTGACTCTTTGACCCTCTTCCATCGTCTCATCTTGATATTCGTCGAAGAGCAGCAGGCGATTTACAAGGCAAACTTATAACTGGGTCATTGGCCTCTTCTCTTCTTTTATCCTTTTCCTCAGCGCATCTTCCTCCCATTAATTCGATGCCAAAGAGTTGCGCGGCGGCTTAATCGCTCATACGGAGCCATAGCTGTATAGAATATATGTGGACGGTTCACGCTCACAGGAAAATGTGTAACGTTCGCAGGTTTATTATCTGCAGCGGAGTTCATGTATTTGGGTTTCGCTGGTTGTGTGTTTGCGTGCGTGGCAATTAAGCGCATGCGATAAACAGCCCGAGTACGAGCTACGCGGGAATGCGCGCGAGATTCCTTTTTACGGGTCTAAGGCTTCTTCAATACCGTTGGAAGTGCTGCATGTAGCATACGTATAGTTTGCTGAGATTTTGTGTATGACTGAGATTGAGCTTATATGGATGAGAAGCTTTTCCTGGATTTGAATAACTAAGTGATTTATGTTTATTTATCGGATTCTTGATATGTCTTTAACATTATTTGATTTGGAGTATAATTTGTATGAATAGAAAGTTTTGATTTTAATAAAGAAGAGTTTTGGAAAATTTTGCAAATTTTCAAAATTAGAACCATTTTTTATTCCAAGAGAGGCATTTTCGATACATTCGATACAATTTCTTTTACATATTTTCTGCAGCATACGTGTATTAGAATAAAAATATTTTCATGTATTGCAATAATTTTTTTTATAATGTTAATTAATAGTCATTAATTATTTATTACTTCTACAATACGAAATATATGATACCAATACCTTTCAATGTCGCAAACTAGAATTTCTTTAAATTAATTAGGAAAATGTTATGGAGACTTCTTGGATCAAAAGTTATGGTTACTTCAAGATAAAATGGAAAGATTGTTGTTTTTTTTTTGTGTTTTTCATTATTTCTTCTTTCTTCAAGTAAACATAACTTTTGATCAAAGCATCCAATTTAGGGAACTTTTTTTATCAAATCTTTTTTAGCTTACTTTATTGATATTGTTTTGAGAAGATTATTCAAAACTTCTGGACATTCTATTTTTAACATTAAGTATACTTAAAATTATTGTTTTATACTAAATTTTTGCAATAGCAAAATAAAATTGTTCAGCAAACAAAATCACAGGTAACTTTATTTTTATTTTTACAGCCATTTCAAGATACGAGTCTTACGTGGTGCTTTATTGCCTGCGCTTGTGAGTACTTAATTTCAGTGCATTGAATCCATTTTTTAAGAACTCGCTCAGAGTAATGGGGACCTACAGTTTTATGTTGAGTGAAATGTACACGTTGTACGTAATGGAATATGAACCACTAGAGTTCAGATGTATACACACTTATGAAAGAAAAGAAACCTAAGTCTAACATCGAAAAAAATTTGTTGATTTTGGACCTCACGAAAGTGCTTTTTTCAAAATTTGTCATATACGCCAAACACATTACTTTTTGCAATGATTCAATAAAAATTCTTTACCGTCAACATTTTTTAAAAAATTTCAAAATTCTTTTGTAACAACAACTCTATAATAAATTAGAAATTAGCTAATTGATAATTAAAACTAAATGTCATGGGTTTTATAGCAAAATTAAAAAATATTCCGTGAATTAACCTGACTGCCGGCAATTTCACCTTTAAAATCTATATTTTTTAAAGGTTTAATTTATGTATGCAAAGGTCAGATAAGGGCAGAGGCGTAATAAAGGTCATTGCTCGCTCATTTATGAGCCAGGTCGGCAGTATAAATGTTAATAATCAAATATATATTCAAATAATAATTCTGAAACTATGAATGTGCTGATAACATTCTCTGGCTAGCACTATATGTTATGACAATTTCCTTTGTTCTTTTGATGGTGGCTAAATTTACAGAGGAGCTTTGGTTGAAAACGAAACAATTTATTTATAAATAATACGTGGTTCTGACAGGGAAGAAAAAAAATCAATTGTTTAACAAAAATGGACAATTTATTTTTATTAAAAAACGACAATAAATAATAAATAACAGTGTGGTGGGGTGATGATAAGTGATACGTGACATTAATTTATCAATTGAATACGAACTCGATCCTTAATTTTCAGTATTTCCTCTGAATGATCGCTTACAGTCGAGTTTACAAATATTCTTTAGTACATGAATTATGGCAACAACTTTTTTTTACACTGGAATCTCAGGGTAGGGACTGTACTGAGGATCAACGCTGAATTCTGGACTCCAGGCTCTATAAGGTCCTGCAGCTTGAATACCAACTTCCTCTTGGCTGCGATGCCAGTGGTCATGGTGAATTTCGTAAGGTTTAGCGAAACTCACGCGAGCTGGATATGCCGAAGTTGGTGGTGTCAGAAGAGCTTTAAGAGCAACGGCTCCAGATAAAAGCAAAGCAAGAACACCAGCACCAAGACCCTTGATACCGATTAAACCAATTATTGTGATGACGATCGGCAAGACGATTATAGCTTTGAGTTTCAGGGCCAAGAGAACTGGCAATAAAAGCTTCTTCAGCTTAGTTCGGCCTGGAACAAATTAAGTGTATTTTTTTATTCTTAAATAAGTAGTAGTAGTAGTAGTAGTAGTAATATCTTATGTCTACGAAAAAATTGTCATTGTATGTCCAAGAAAAAACTTCCCTGAACATGAAAGTATTTTGAGTTTGAAAAATTTTTTTATGAGCAAAATGCAATAACTTTTCGTGTCGTATACGTTAAAAGGAAAAGTTAAAAACAAAAATTCTCTCCCAAGTGAAAGCTTATTGTTCGCCAAGTTTTACACCTTAAAGACTCAGACAGAGTCATCATGTACACCATCGGAATCCCTTTGTAAGAGAAAGTAGTTCCCCACGGCTCAGTCATACAAATACGCCGTAACCTGTTCGGCACGTGAGTGAAAAAATCAAACAAAAGGGGGTCGACGTCGATAAGTGTCTTCCGAAAAGAAACACGACGGTAACTCATGGAGGAGGAAGAAGAGACGCAAGAAGAGACAGAGTAGGAGACGGTAAAAAAGAAACCGAATGTCAGGTGTCCTCGAGCCTACTTTCTTCTCTTCAGAGAGGAGGCTACGCGTCCCTACTACTCGGCCTTCTCCTCCCACAGGCGTCGATTCCTCGTCCTAGATACCCAAAAATTATCTTTCTTTCTCTTAGCTATGGGTGGAGGTGGGCGAGGAGACGACCTCCTTAGACTACGGATCCAAAATGAGTGGCATGGATTACGGCTCAGCGTACCTAAAACCATAGGGATGTTAGTATGTGGAGTACCTTAGATATTTTTTATTGATTATGTGTGTTTATTGTTCACTCAGCAGGTTTCTCTGAGCAGACGAAATTTTCATCTGTTTACCGACATTCATGTGTATTACGATCAGAATTCTTTTCATATTTATCAAAAAAAATGCTTTCAAATTTTATGCTCATTGTAAGTTGGGATAACAATATTATATCGTCACCCCATACAAAGACTATGACAATTCAAAAAAGACCAATTTTAATTTGTCATTTTGAGAAACTCAGGATAAATTAATTTATAAAAAATCTAGATAACTTAATATATGAGAATTATATTTCAAGTTTATCAGACCCGTGATGAACTGATTTACGCTGATTCTCAAGCATAAAACAGTAAACGTATTAAAAATTATGAAATGCGAAAGCTTTATAATTATTTACACAATCACTTTTTAAATTTTAGAAAGATAAATAAGAAAGTATGTGTATGCAAATAAAAAATGATATTATTAATAACATACATCGAACGATAGAATAGATAGAATAGATAGAATTGCTAGATCATGAAAAAATGATATTCATTATTTAAATAATTAAAAATCAGTAATTATTTTAAAAACCGTTTAGGGCAAAAATATGAAATAAATTTTTAATTTCATATAAATGGTTACTGTATTCAGTGCAGACGTTTATCAAAAATAATAATAGCGCAAATATTTTCAAAAAAAGCTGTTAATTTTGGAAATTCCATGCAAGAAGTGCCGCACAAAGCCAAAGAATGTAAATTTGAATAAGAATTATAGGTGTGATGGATGCCTAAGAAAATATAGCTATGCTGCGAGGAATTTGGTATGAGTGTTGACGGAAGAAGTACATGGAATTCGAAGGAGAGTAGGAGAGGCTCAAGAGAAAAGCAGAGTCAATTTGGCCTAGTTAACGTTGACCAATTGAAAAGCGAGAGGCAGACCTACTTCTATTCGATTCGTTGATCTACCAAATGAAGCGCTACTATAAGATAATGCCGCCGAGAAGATTCATCTGCACTTCTCGCTCACGCGTAGGCATGAGCAATCGATGCGACTCGTCTCGATTCTGCACATACTTAATCAATTTATTGAAAAGTCGATTTTTTAGGAATAAACTTCATTGAAATATCTACATAAAATTGTAGAAATTATTGTTTCCAATTCCTTTGACTGTTTAAGAGGCTTCAGAATTTTAATATCAAATCAGTAATATTGAACCAAATACCTTATCTTGAAAATCTTGATTTATTTCACTATTTCGATTACAACAAGTAGACAGTCGCTTATATGTCCTATTTATTATGCTATTTTATTCGACATGCCAACATTTAAAATATCAACGTGTTTTTTAAAGGTTAGTTACTTTTTGCAGTCGTTTTTGAAATGTTTAGATAAGATGTATTAGAAAATCAATTAATTACAAGTATTTTACCTTAGACATGTATAGGAACATTGGGTTTCGTTCTTTCACTTTACGTTATACATCGAATTGTAGGCAAGACTTTACGTATAAAAACTATAAGAACAGCATATATTATCACTCATTGTTTGATTATTTTTTGTTTGTTTGTTTTCGTTTTTTTTGTAATGGATGTACTCAATGATTCTTAAAACTATTTTACTTAAAAATTTTAGGTGCTTCCGAAAGTAAGTGGATAGTTTTGAAAATCTTAAATTATAAAATTAGTCGATTAGCTCCAATAAAAAAAGTAAAATTTAGTTAAATCTCACTCGAGTGCTTGTACGTAAATTTGAAGGCCAATTCATGTGCCATTAAGCCAGTTTTGAATTTGAACTTTATCGTGAGCGAGGATTGCGAACAGCATGATATTAGTAAGTGCGCATCGTTCGTCCCATAGTCCAAAATCTTACCTTCAGAAGCACCTTGAATAAGTCCTCTAAGCTCGAATTCGATGTTCTTCTCTCCGAGAGCTCTGCCGAACAAATCAGATGATGATCCGTCACTGGGGAAAGTAATCTGCAGTTTGCGACTTCGCAAAAACTCGTCTACCCGCCTTATCAAAGGATCGTCTTCTGTCTCTTTAGATGCGCTCCCCTGATCCTCGGGAGCAACCCTTTGTAGAGTAATCATGTCTCCATAGATTCCAATAGTTTCCCTTTGACTGAGGTTGTCCATAATGGAAGTTAATCTTTCTTCGAATCTGTCAACCTCACTGTCAGCCGTCCTTGCCATCATCGGGCTTGCCAATCCCGGTACCACTAAACAGCAGCAAATAGCAATGATCCCTCTGCTCGTCATCTTGTCTCTGTGCAACAACTACTGATGCAGTTCCTTTGCTAATATTCGACTCTGTCACTGAGAGCTTGTGACTACCTCGACTGCTTTTGCCTGCTGGTCATTATTTTCTTATATATCGAGTGGCACCAGCTGCTGATATGGAGTAGCAAAGGTGGGGCTGAGGACAAACCATTTGGCAAGCAGACTATGGTGCGACGTCGGGAATTTTAATAGATCCCCGGGAGCGAGCCGGTGCATCACAAGTGTCCACCGAGCGTTTTTCCTTTTATCGAGGTTCACTTTCGAGAGCGTCTCCGTTTCGCAGTGGGAGACAATCGACCGACTATTTGCCAATTGAGGATGTCTTGCTCGACTTTTTTTCTCTTTTAGGGACGTTCTTACTTTTGAGCTAGTTTTCGATTTTTTTTGTGCAGTCGATGTAAACGTGGAAGGTGATGTGAATTCAGAAGTTGATGTTGTTCTTTACGTGATTTTGCCGTAAGGCATTTTCATTTAAAGTGTTATACAATGGTATTTAATATTTATATTCTAAATATAAAAGAGATTTAATTTTAAATAAATTTAATCTCTAACAATAATAGTGATGCCTCTAACTTGAATTTGAATATAAATATAGAGAGTTAAATTTATTAGTACAATTAGTAAAGAAGCATCTTTTAAAATACATGTAGCTATCAGTAATATGGAAAGCAAGTTAATGACCTGAAGAGACTTTTTGTTCTGATTTAACAAGTGAAAATTAGTTTTCCATTAACGTCGTGACATAGTGCAGTATGCAAACCTGTGGCCCGATTCTTGTTCACAATCACAATCAAGGGGACTCATTACTTTTTAATTAAAATATTAGATTAATCAATTATAATTAAAATATTAAAATTAATAATTTTTTGAACTTAAACTAAATAGTTTTACCTTTAATTTAAGAATGATAAATTCATAATTGAATGTGCAATTATATATCTGTAGCTTACAGGAAGAACCACTGAAGTGACTTTTTCGTGTTTTCGAGAAAAAGTGATTTCAATGTTTAGAGTAATACGTAAAGTCGAAATGTCAGAGAAAAGATCTAAGTATTGGCTCATTTCATTAGGTATCTAATACGAATACAACCGCAGTATTACATTTGTAAATAGTTTCTTTCTCGACGCGCAAGCTAAACAAATTACTCGAGTTAAGTGGTTCGGCGGGAACTTTGCAGATAAGTGGCTATGCAGTCACTCTCTTTCAGGGCTCGTAACTAATGCAATTTGCGATTAAAAACATTCGGGCGGGGCATATTTTCAAAGTTTAACTCCTGCCCTTTCTAATGGTGTATTTGAAATTTTCGAAAATTGTTATTAACAATGACCAAAAATGGTTTAAAGGAAAAAAGCATGGTTTTTCCACAATTTTTTTTTAATTCAAGATTTCAAGAACGTTTTCATTTGCAATGTTACTGGAGCCCCTCTAACCAATAGAATAAATGTCCAAACCTAAAAGATACGTGATTTGGGGGTTGATTTTGAATCTTGGTGTGGTCAAACTGGCGCATAGTATAATTGAAAATTTTTTACAAAGACTTTTACGAATTTATTATTCAGAAACCACGCACTTTTGGAAAAAATGTTCAAGAGTAATAAGTTCTTAGAGTCAGCTAAGAAATACGTACGAATTTTATCAGATCGATTCCAGTTATTTTTTTGTTTTTGCAAATTGACAATTATTGAAAAATTTAATAACATTAAATAAAATTTTTAAAATTTGAAAAAACCGACGAATATATCGGTATAGGTAATTAGATATATAGTATACAGCTTTAATGTGCTCCACACGGTGTATCTCATAAACAAGTGATTATGCAATCGGCTGGCATTTAAAATATTTGTGCATTTCGGAAATCCTACTATTGCACAATGAAAAAGGGTAAAAAAATTTTCACATAATGTCACTTAAGTGGTTATTCCTGCAAGCCACAGATATATATGGATGATTCTCTGTGAGATCGACCAGCTAAAAATTATTTTATTTAAACTATCCTCATGCCTCAATATTTTCTACTCGGAGAAATACAACTCCCCAAATTTTTTTTAGATTTTTTCCATCAAACCCCTTCCAGCTGTAGAGGGTCAAAATTGGTGAAATCAGGATTTTTGGCATTTTTTGTAAAATTTCAAAATACTTTTGCAAGGAAATTTTCTCTAGTTTCTATGAAAAATACTTCCAATGTGATAGATTTTTCTCAAATTTGCTTCGATTCCAGACTGAAAATAGATGAAAATATCGAATTTTATTCTAAAATTTCACCAATTTTAACCTTCTGCAGCTCGAAGGGGCTTAATGAAAAAAAATCTAAATAAATAGTATTTCTCCGAGTAGAAGAGATTGAGGATAGTGTCAATGAAAAAAAAAATTTAGCCGGTCGATTCTCACAGAGAATCACCCATATATAATAAAAATATCCATGCATATTGTAAATAATTTAAATTTAATTTTAACATGTTATTTAAGAATACAATTCACTAGTCGTCAGCAGGCATATATTACATCACATTATGGCTATTGATTTTCATTCGAATGGTCCTCTCTAATATCTAATTATTTATTTTTAAACTTTCTATTCTTATAGATGATATCAATGTGCAGGGCAATTATCTCTTAAATTTACGTAATTCATTGTATCTATTGAAATCTAAGCATTTTCTATTGTACCGTTAAAGTGACAGATCATCATGGGTTTCAAGTACCTTCAAATTAAAACTTAATTTAATTAATAATTTTATTCCTGTTCTTGGTACTAGCAGGTTTTTAACATTTGGGGAGGGGGGGGGGGATTTTGTTGAGGAATCCATTAAAGTAACATAATTAATAACTCGTACAGCTTTTTTATTAAGGGGGAGTCGGAGCCATGCAAATTAAATGAGGCATTACATAACCTCAAAAATGATATTCGATCATAAACAGCAAATACATAGTCTTGTTTATTGCACTAAAGCACAGTTACGTGAGGTAGTTATTACAATTATTTCCATCTCAGATTTCTGTATATATTCATCATTTTTGCGTGAAATTGGAACGGCTATCCGATATGAATTTTGGGAATCCGTAACGTGACCGTCACTTTTTTTATGCAATAAATTCATAATTTAAAACTTTTTAGATATTGAATAAAAAAGCTTTGTGTTGCGAGGTCGCCTGTACGATTACGAACAATTATCATCAGTTTTTTGATGATATAAAGCATGTGCTTAATTAAAAAGTTAGAACTGCCAGAGTCATAACCCATCACGCTAACTCGGACATCCCCTTAACACTTAAACAAAAATTTTTTGAAGTCAATATCTTAAATACAAAGGGAGATACGGAGTTGAACAGCATAAAAAAAGATGTTAAACTGTTGCCATGATTCCGGCTGCTCTACTTGTCTGAAACAAAAAATCGACTGCCGTTTTAATCGTCAGACTGGAAACTGTTAAATGAACTAAAATAGAAAAGAAATTCCAAAAAAATAAACTTTTACACATTTTTGAAAAAAAATTCAATTTTCCCCACTTTTTTCAAGGTCTATTTAGCTCGCAAAAAAACTATCGAAGTTATCTTAATTATTTTAGTTCATTTTATAGGTATATCTTCGCTTCGAAAAAGACTAGCACCATTCAATTTACAAAGCAAGATTAACACATTTCGTGCCGCGACAAATAGCACAATTCATGCATTTGATAATAATGTTTAGATATAAATAGATTTTATTAATATAAATCATTTTTATTTATTATTAATGAATTGATAATGAGAATTGCTTATTTTTTCATTTCAATAATTCTATAATAAAAATCGTGAAACCAAGTTACCATTATCTTAAGATCATCTCTTTTTTACTTAGCTATTCGCTCGTCGAAAATCCCAATTGCTCTAGTCTTCGCGGCAAAAATCACAGCTTTGTGCTACATGATAACGCGAACTATAATCTGCTATGTCTTCGCAGCGAGAATAGCTGATGTGCTAGTCTTGCCAATTGCGCCCTGAACCGTGCTAGTTTTCGTGGGAAGTGAAGCTATACTGAAGATGCTATATAAATTACAGCCTAATCGGTTTAGTAGTAATCTTGTTTTGAGAAAAATGCATTTGAAAATTATTGTACATAATTCTTAATTAAGAAATGACATTTACGGTATTAGCTTTTGAATGGCTTCAAATGGAACATTTTTTACTCGCGTATTTTACACATATTTTAGATGTGATTTAAGCAAAAAAAACCAGTTTTGATCAATCACAGTACTTATTTTTTATTAATTCTGAGTTCGAATTAAACAATTACACATATTAAATTTCAGTAAATTATATTGTTTTACGTGATAATTTAATAGTTGCATTGGAAAGTGAATTACGTCAGTAAAATTTTTTGTGCATCTATAATGTACATATACAATTTGCACATACATAGATTTTCTAAGCACTTACAATTCTGATGCAGTATCTCATAAAACATTGCAATTTATAAGAATTTTGAGTTCAACCTTTTATTAATTTATATTATAATATAATATATTATATTGTTTATTTATATAATGTTAAATAATCATAATTGAGTTTAAATATGGAATCTGTGAACTAATTAACTGTCTAAAGTTAAATTTAAACGATGCTTGTATTATTTGCGATATTTGTGATATGCAAAATAAACGCCATTCGCCCATTTTTACAAAGTTCGTATTGTACCGAAAAAAGATCATAACAAAAAATTGTTAGTTTTCTGAAAAATAAAATTGATATAAACTATATTACTGTAGGAGTCTATCGATCTCTCCCAGGCAAAATGTGTAGGAAAAAGGTGAAAATCGGGCTGAAAATTTATGAGAACGCAAATTTTATATATACAAAAAAACGTTTTTTTATTTTCGCGATTACACACATTTTATACAAAAAAGTTAAATAGAAATGTTATAAATCTCAAAAAAATACAACTTTTTCCTATTGACATGAACACTGGAAAATGCTTAGAATTCAAGTGAACAAGCTAAAATCAAATTTTAATATGAAAATAATTTGTTTTTCATAATCAAACTTTTCAGGTATACGTTTTATATAAAAATATGGAACATAAAAGTTGTAGATATTTTAAAAATAAAATTTTTGACCATAATGATTATACGCTTAGAATGATTCAACGCATTGTAAAGCTCAAAAACTGATTATTTAAAAAAAATGTTCTGTTGGCAACGATTATCTCTGCGAAATTAGCTCCAATCGATCTAAATTTTTTTTATAAGCGCTTCCTATGTTAATATTGTGACAGAATTAATTTGGGCTCGATCCCATACATATAAAAAATACGCGGAGATTTTAGATTTTTGGAAAACGGTCTTTTGGCGAAGTCATTCGGTCGTACCTGAAATGAAAAACGTTATGTAATGAAATGCAAAACGCTTCGCGTTTCACTTTGCATTTTGCATCGCGATGCAAAGCAGCAAGCCACTGAGGTTTTTCGGCCGGAAGAGTCGAAAGGCCGAATGTGTCGCGCTAATTCCTATGATCGACGTTTCGGTGAATATTGTCACCCTATTGAGGAAACTGTCAATTTATTTAAAAAATTTAATAAACAAAATACATAATTTGTAATAACCGACAATATGAAAATAAGTTTCTTACATGTAAAGGCGCACGAACAAAGTGTGGAATTCGTGTATTCTCTTCCCTGGCCAGACGCAGGCGGGGGAAAGAGAAGCGAGAAGCGAGACGACAGTCACTATGATTGTTCCGGCTTCCTCGGCTACTGTTTCGACAATAAGGAAACAACAGACATAGCCCACGCTTTTATATCAACAAGGAGTCTTGCAAATTTTCGAGTGATCTGCTTACAAGTGACGTCACACTAGTCACTCACTGATGTCAAATTTTAATGATAAATTTTTGCTCAAATTCGACATTTTCATTGATTTTAGCGTGGAAACGAAGCGAAATTAAGAAAAATCTCAAGAATACTTTTTGTCTTAGAATTTTTCTTTAAAACGAAAAGCAGTAACGCATCCAGATGAACCCCCCGCAGCAATGTTACGAGAAGAACTAGCAGGGACCTCATCAGGAGAGCGCTCAGTCAGTTACCTGAGCGTGCAAATTTGAAACAGACGATACGTCAGTTACGAAAGAAAAATATACCACGCAATCCAATTTCGCTTGCTGATTTGCAAGAGCTACCTAAAACGTATCATAACACGGTTACTGATGAAAAGTTTTTAATTTACGATTCGAGAGACCACGGTGGACTGCCTGATAGTAGACTGCTTGTTTCTGCGACGCGGAAAAATCTTGAGCTCTTAAAATCAAGCTCCATGTGGTTTTTAGATGGCACATTTAAGGTACGTTACTTGACAGATACGCATGGTTAATTTGGTCAATCTTTTCGTTTTTTTTTCTTTGCATAGGTAGCACCTTCCATTTTCACGCAAGTGAATTGTGGAATACCTGGAGGCTGTCGGTTACAGTATAATAATATCAAATTGATGAAAATACTGATGTAAAAACAAAAAATAAATGTGAAATAAAGATATTTTTTTCGGGGAATAATAGTTTCGGAGATATGATTTTCGGGGAATAATTGATTCGGGGTAATGATTATTTGGGGAGACGCATTCGGGGGAATGATCGGGAACGCCCATTTGTGTATATATCATATATTTATATTATTTGACAGTATTTTTTTGAAAGGCTGAGCAAATTTAAAAAAAAATTGTTCCAAATATTTTTGTTGTAAACCACTTTCCTAAAGAGCTACACTTTTTAAATGTAGTCAAAAAATGCAAAAAATCCTAATTTTACCAATTTTCATCGCGACACGGGAGAGCCTTATAGTTTTATCATTCCAAAATATTTAATGAGCCATATCTCTCTTACTTTATGATCGATCGGGTTGAAACTTTTTGGAATGTACTCGCCTTATAAGATAAAAAAACAGCCTTTTTCCGTTTTTCGAAAATTTTTTTATCTTTCAAATGCAAGCACTTTTGTTTATTTTTACATGCATTTTTAACAAAAAATGGCTTGAGATTCACTTATCTCGTAGAAATCGCCTAGTGCTTATAAGGTGACAGTCAAGTTTTGGATCAGATCCTATGAATACATGAATTATACGGTGATTTTGAAAAATCGCTAAAAACAATTTTCAAGTTATATAGTTTAATTCCAAGTATTTTACAAAAAAAAATGTTAAATAGAAAAGTTGTAGATTTCGTTAAAATAAAACTTATTTCTATTGATATCAAAGCTGAAAAATGCTTTCGAATCATTGTTTCAAATGCATTGTTTAAAAAAAAGTTAGAAAAAAATTTGTAGATCTCATTGAAATACAACTTTTTTTCTATTAACTTCAGATCTGAGAAATGCTTTTACATCAAGTTAAAGACTCAAAATCGAAAAAACTCAGTACAAATGAACACTTTTAGTCTCACTATCGCTTTCGCTTCTGAATATGACTTATAAATAATTAATAGTATACAATAGTCTAAAATGATAAAATATGTGTACTAATATGATATGATCGTGTGAGTATGAAGTACAGCGGTGGACCGGGCGAGTGCGAGGCGCGAGCTACGTGCGGTTGTGCCTCGCAAGCCACCACGGCCCTCCGGCCCGCCTGCGATGCGCTATAGTTATGTTTGTAGTGCATTTCAATGCATAGTTTCGGGGAGCATGTTTTAAAACAAAATATTATGAATTTGAAACGCTGCGCGTGAGAGCTTGATCATAAAACCGAGTTTTGCACAGGCAACACGGTGTATGCAAAAAAGTTTATTTTTAGTGTATTTCGGTACGGTCGTCAAAGATTATTATTTACCTTGCGTGACGTTTTCCGCACAAGCGAAGCGCGTGAGCAAAGTCACGTGAGGTAAAAATCACCTTACGCATCAGTATCGAGCCGTATTTTATACCACGAGGGCCTAAAAATCATGTCAAAGTTGTGATTTTTATGTTAAAGTATCATAAACTATAGTAGAAAGTTATTTTCTATAAATTATATATCTTGCAATATTTACAAAACTTTATAGTACATACTTAATTCTATCCGCAAGAATTTAATCATCACTGAAGTATAATTCATTAAAAAAATGATGTACTTATATATATATATATTTCAGTTTCGACTGGATAGATTGCAATGACCATATGATATCATTCCTTTTTGCTTTTTCGATGTGAATTGTTGAAACTTCTCCATATTTTGTTATTATGTTTAAATTTTACTTGGTGGTGAATTTCCGGTGACTTGTAAATTTTTTTTATGTTAGAAAAAACATAATCATTCTTATCTTTTTAAGGTGAAATCTTTTGGATTGTCATCGCTACTTTTTTACTGCTATAGAGCAACAGCATGCAAGAAGTAAGGAAATAGTAGTAAAAATAATAAAATATATTAGAACACAAAAATTAATTTATAAATATTTTATTAGTAATGCCACATTAGCAATAATTTAACTGATGAATGACATAAATTAAAAGATCATGAATATAAATAGTTAAATACTATAACTAAAACAGTCGATGTGAGTTATTGGCGTCCCACTTAAGTGACATATGACACGGAAATATCTATAATCCTTTACTCTCGTAAAGTACAGTCATATCATACATTCATGAGATAAATCATACAAACACAATTCTCTTTCAAGCACTCTTAACCCTTTTACAGTTCAAGTTAATGGCCGACGTATAGCAGAATAAGTATTCCAATTTAATCGTCGACTTCCATACATTGCATTACAAAATAAAGTGCATGTCCAACAACAAATACTGTAGTTAATCGTCCTCGTAGTCGTCCGTTAGTCGAAACAGTTGCTTTGGTAGTACAAGTTTAAGAGTAAAGTCTATGGCATGTCTGGTAACTAATTTTCAGGCAATAAGCAAAACATTCTCGTACGAAAGTCCTGTACAGTCCATTTAGTTAAAAGAACAAGAAATTATAAAAAGGTAAATCGCCTCTCACGAAGCAAAAGTACTCTAATGAGCTTCATTCGCACTTGGCGCTTGCGCTGAATAAGCCAGATTTTGGGCGTCAGTGGCGGACTTGTCGTTGAAGCTCCTGTAGTATCCCTGGGCCTGATTGGTAGAGGCGCCGTTCCATCCCTGGTTATTGTCGTACCAGGAGGCCTGGTTTTTGCCGAAGATGTTGCTGCCGATTCCGCTGAAGCCGCTCGAGCCGAAGGAACCGACAGAGCCACCGCTGAAGAGACGTTGGAAAGCCAGGATTCCGGCGATGAGGAGAGCGATCTTGCCGACGAAGATAGCCTTGACTACGAGGAGAGCGAGACCTCCAAGCAGGATGGGTATGAGGGCAAAGATCTTCACGCCGACAGTTGCGAGCACGGGGAAAAGGAGCTTCTTCAACTTGGCACGGCCTGAAAATAATGTTAGATGCTTTTATTTGTAATTTTGTTCAATTATTACTCAAGCCAATCAACGAAACCAACAATTATTCATTTACATTCAATAATTATTCTGTTAATAAATCGTTAACAACTTTTATTATATTTAAAGTATTGCTTGAATACTTTAACACCAGAAATGTATTTTACGAAAGCATTATGTTGCAGAAACTATTCTTAGCACACTAACTTTCTCATTTGTAATTCAGCAATAAGTTATTAAAGTTTTAATATCCTGCCGCTAATCGGAAAGTATACGCATGGACAATCACTCCTACAGTAATTTTTTCCATAGAATTTACTTTTACTATCAGAAAATGCAAACAAATATTTTTCAAATAATTTGTTTAAATAATTGACAATTATCTTTTGTGGTTATGAATAAAGTTTAAAAAAAAAGATTTGTTCTTTAATAACATTAACCTTAATTTTTTGAACAACTGTCGTTTTCATTTGCTGGGATTGCGTAAGTGGTTTACTTTCATTCAGAAAAAAATACATGAATGAAAGTATTTCTGATGGAATGCTCAAATAAAAAGTTTCTCGGTGAAAGTAGAGTCATCGTCATCTCGATAACACTCTATGACGTCAATTACCTGAGATCCTTATTACATAAAGAAAGCGTAACTTCCAATGCATTTCAATATTAGTTTTGCTTACTTTAAATAGTTAATTAATTAAATTGTTTTACTACTAAGCGTTTATCGGATTTTAATTAGAGCTTTTGAAAAACACAAACCTTCAGTCAAAGCACGGGATACTGAACCCTCTGGCATGTTGATGCTCAGACTATGACTCTTCAGAAAAGATATTGCAGATTCGAAAACCATATTAATGAGCTGTAGAGTTCTATCAGTGGTTTCACGTGGCAATTCACTCATCAGTTCCGTCTCGGGCTTCAGCGACTTTCCACTGCGCTCCACTGAAAGCGAAAGGTTTTCTATTACAGAATCTCGACTTTTCATTATGATTTATATTTTTCGTTTGTTGTTTCATCATCAGAATTATTCGTTGCAGTATTCTAAATTCAGAAAAAGTTTTATGCAAATTAAGTTTCATATTGTTGTGTTGTACGCGGTCCGTAAAATGGCGGAGATTGTTACAAAGTACTACAAAGTACTCATCTTGTGAATTTGATAAATACATTATTTACTAAAAGCAAAACGAGTGCATCATTTCAAAAGCCCGTTGATTCCTCCAAACTACTATTCAGCAGAAAGAAAAAGACGAAGTTAGCAGAAGCAGCAATACAAGGACAATTGAGACAGCAAAGGTAAGTCGTACAAAATACATATATTTAAATACGGGAAAACGAGTCTAATAATCTAGCCACTTGACGCTCATAATCTAAACAAAATCCACACAAATACCATTCTACCTGTGAGGTGAGAGTTTAGGTAGGACGTAACAATATAATACGAAGTATGCTCACTAGTACATTGTGAATTTGATAATGCCTATGATGTCCTACATTATGTTCCAAGCTACAGTCTATCCTAATCTAATGTATGCGAAATTTATTCTAACCAATTCCTGTATTCAAATCAAGATAAATTTCCGTTAATAATCACCTAACACTGTTATTCGGGTAGTATTGGAATTATGAGCTAATTATTGATTTGTAGAAATTAATATGTACTTGACGAATATTATCTTTATCTAAGGCATTTTTTATACAAACTAACGAAACTTCTTTTCAAACAAAATAATATTTTGTCAGTATACATACAACAAAGAATTATTTTAATTCGACGATTTGTTTTCATAGCATGAAAAATTTTGAAATTAATAATCTTAGAATAAAAATTTTGAATTAACTTACTCGGTGTGTCCCTGACAAAGGTAACGCCCTCGATGATT
Organism: Philotrypesis tridentata; assembly: GCA_018906965.1. NCBI lineage: Eukaryota > Metazoa > Arthropoda > Insecta > Hymenoptera > Pteromalidae > Philotrypesis > Philotrypesis tridentata. Next base: position 883,563 of record JACCIB010000003.1, on the reverse strand, counting down.
TTAAGGTCGGAAGACCTGGCGGCTCTGTCGAGACTACTAGCCGCTTTCACAGCTAAGCAGCTGAACATGTCTTCGTGGTTCATACAGTCCAGATTAGTTTCGGGTGCGGGTAAAGCCAGCGCCGAGGCTACCAGCAAACCGAATGCAGCGTATTTGAACATGATTTTGGCGGGAGTCTCTGAATCGACGAATCGAAAGAACTGTAAAGAAGTTGAAAATAGCTATTGAGTTTTAAAGCGATGTAATTTTATCACGAAAATTTATGATTAGTTTTTTTTGCTGTTGAACGAACAAGTGTAAATATATTACAATAATCTGCGAGACACTGGCCTGATTTTATGTAGCAATCTTTTTAAACAATTGCTAGTGTACGTTTTATTTCTGAGAGAAAATACTTGAAATAACGAGACTTTTGCACACTATTCAGAGTCTGTTCATTCAGAAATTCAACTATAAACTTGAAATCATTGTAAAATAATTATAGATTATTGTATAATAGAAGGCAAGTATTTCGTGGTTTGCTACCATTTGATTTTTATATTTTTAGTTAGGAAAAAAATTAGTTGTTTTTTAGTCTGTTAGGTATGGCGCGAAATTTGAATTTCCATTTGACTTTTGCGAGTCCGTTAATCACTCAAACGCAGCGTTGTTAGTAAATAAATTCTTCGAGAGCACTCGCAGCACTAAAATTCAGTTCCGAAAAAAAGCTTGTAGCTAATTAGAAGTCACAGCGTAGCACACTCGAGAAATGAAATCCAACACTGCTTGTATGTATCTTACAAAGGCGAACCGGTGAACCGTGCGACGCGGCGATCAAGACACGTGTGAAGAGAAAGAGGCGTTGGCGGCAAGACACAAGCCAGTCGATGTACCTCAGAAAATTTTCGGAGTCGAGTCTGACTTGGCCCTGGCCTCCGCCTCAATCTTTATAGGCGCGACTGCCCCTTTGTCGACTCCCCGTGACTAGCAGCGATCCCCACCACTTTGCGCTCATCTTCGGCACGCGCGACACACGTCGTCTCCTCTCCTCTCCTCGACTTGGGGGGATACACATGGCTTTCTTCGATAATTATTTAAACAAACCGAAGGAGGAGAAAGAAGAGAACGAGGGGAAATGTCGAGGGCCCCACTCGCCGACAGCTCACCCCGGATTCCAGAGCTTGGCTTCTTTTTTCTAGAAAAGGATCTTCTCGCTTTTTGTCGATGCATTCTCATTTTCACGGGCTGTAATTAGAAAGTTTCGTGAGCCTGGGAAGCGGAGATAAGGATTTGGTCGGCGAGCCCTTTAGTTCCCCCGAGCTGAGGTTGCTGACATGGCGTGGTTTATTGAACTGCGATAGTGACTTTCCATTTTTATACGGCCTTACTTTCATTGATGCGTTTTTATTGTGATGTTGAGAAAGTCATTTGAGAGAATTGTTTAATTTGTCGTAAATTTGCTTCGGTATCGAATGTTAAATTGATTAAACCTTCCAAATCCGAAAATTTTCGCTCAACGGTTAGGATTTCTTGAACAACCGATCAAATATATTTTTGAGAACTCTGCATAAGATTGCCCCGAACGGCTAGGCGAACGAAAATTCAGGATGTCAAGTGGCGGACTGTTTGCTTACATAATGCATACCTCAGCGCTTTTTACGTGTTTCGGCTCATTTAAAAATCAGCCTACAGAAACTGAAATATTTGAGACATAATTTTTGAAATTCCTCCCATTCGCGTATTCGACATACTTTTTTCGAGGAACAATTCAAGCTATTAAATAAATAAATAGAAAATAAAGTTTTAGAATAACACGTTTGCTATTTGAAAATGCGAATGGGGTAAGCATGCTTTTTGTCAAACAACAGAAGCCTTCGAAAACCCATAAATCCGCTCGACAAATTTCTCCTAGCAAACTAATCTCGCAGCTATTCTCCCATTCGTATTCCTTAAAAACTGACACACACACATGCGCGCGCACATACAGTCGTCTCTACAGTTGTCGTACGCGAAAAATATCGACTAGCCACACTCGCTTCCAAGAACCAATAGCCAAGGTGTCAAACTGACCGAGCAGCTTCAGCGCGATCGCATGGCGACGCGAATGCCCGTATCGGCGCTTTTCTCTCCTCCAGAACCATAAGTACGTACGTTTGGCTTGGCCACACCTTCAACCGCAGTTTCTATTCTTGTGGTTCAGACTTGAGAACGAATTCGAGATTTTTTGCGGTGCTGAAGAAACACACTTTCTTACGCGTCTGACGAACAATGCTTTAAGGGTCGCGCTTGCAGAGTAATTAGTTTTCGCTGCTTCACGTAGACGGCGAGTTGTTTACGATTATTTGACGTCGCTGTCCTGAATTATAGGTGGCTATCGTTGAGACATTTTTCCAAATATGTTTATCACACTTTTCTTCTCGTACCTTCTTGTTTCAAAATTTTCGTGAGCGTTGTCTCTTAAATGTAGTACTTTTGTTTTAAAATATGCAGTAAGCAAACAGAAATACTTGAAGCAAACAGAATAAATAATATATAATCCTAGGTGGATATTTGTATTCATGTACAGTGTCAGGTAAACTTAGGGCATTATGTATGCGCTAGCTGTCTCAATAGTAAATGAAAAATTTTAATCTCGTGCCACAGTACAGCAGCTGAGAAAACAAATGATGTGATTATAACGATCAAATAACAATTTACCAAAATCCAAAATTGAATCTCATTTTTTAATTGTCAATATGAAAGGCTTTGTTGCGTAATATGTGCAAGTAACAGGTAATGTTCTACACTTAGTTACATAAAAAGTTTCAAAATTTATGTCATATAATTTTGCACTAAATCAGCAGAAAATTTATTCACAAACTGAAAAAATATTTACTTCAGAATTTACTGAAATGCTACCAATTTACTTAAGGGGGAGTTGCTCGAAAAATGCTCACTTTTTAATGGTTGATTTTCAAAATTAAGATTTAAAATACTTATTGAAAACTAGATGACAACGTTCATGGTAAATTTGATACTATTGCATTGATTTTACGATGTTTATGAAAATTCCTGCATATGTTTTTAACGCAAAAGAGCTGCTTTTTTGTCTACCCATTTCAACAACGTATTCAAACTTTTTTAAACGAAATGTAAATCATTTTTTAATATATCTCTTTTATGTTCACTTTCTTTTTTCATAATAAATTCTATTCACAAAATTTTATCCCTCATACTTTTGCTCAAATAACTCATACATAATATATATCTAAATTTTTCTTTTTTAAATTTGAATATCTTATTGGTGAAACTTATAAAAATATGAAATAATTGAAAATCAAATTTTTTTACCAAAAAATCTGATTTTCTATCTAGGAGTAGACCTCTATCGTTAAAACTCTACATGCTTTCAAAAGTATTTTCAATTATGTTACATCAGGGATCCAAAACATAGAATACAATTATATAAAAAAAAGAGTAGCCCTTGCGCGTTCTCCTTGACCTAGAGAGGCCAGTTAAACTCCTGATTATAAGTATACAAAGAAGTAGAGACTGGTTTCTCTTACATAATCACAGCGCGATGCCTCTCACTGATCGACTTGCTTCCTTTTTGTGCGCTTTAATGGTCCATTTGCGCCGCCGAGATTATAAAGCTATTAAGTCGGTGCGCTGTTACGAGTTTCAGCTACCACATTTCGATTGTGTACTCTCGAGTTATTCTTGTTAGAATGGAGGTATTCTCGTCGTTATATTAAAGTGCAGGAAGAATGTATTCTAAACGTGAGCTTATTTTTTTAATTAAATTAGATTTTCGCGTAGAAAATCTCATAGAAGTGTCGTCGAATTTTCATATTGAGATTATGCGTATATCAATATTCACAATTCAAGATTACATCTCATCCTTTAAAACGATTATCCGCCCAGTTTGATGAAGAACACAAGCTTTTAACGGTACCACTTCGGAATATTTTGACACTTCAGTTGGAGAGCGAATGGATACTTTGTCGGAAGCCAGTCTGTTATTAACAGTCACTCAATGCGAGAGTTTCAAAGTTACGTATGCAGCTAATTTTTTAATACTCCAACAAAGTCGATCTCAAAAGCAAGCTATTATTATTCAAATCATGATACCCACTCGTGATGTTTTTACGTCGTATTGTTCACGACCGAGAGACAAAATCGATCTGAATAAAGTCGAGTGTTACCATAACGGAATCGACTTTTGTACAGTCAAAATCACTCGAAGAAAGAATGAAGATGACAATAATCCGCGTCGATTGAATTTGTGCGGTAAATTTGCATGTGTACCAGAATTTCAGGTGTACTCTTGGCTCGTGTCAACGAGAAATTCCGGGACTACCATTTGGGTCACTCGATCGGTAATGTCTTTTTCATCATTTGTTAATTCTGATTCATGTGTTTCTTAGAAAACTGGTTTGCCTGTTCATGGCGAATCAATACATTTTTTTGCCGGAATGCGAGGTATTTTTAAAATTCAAAGATTTATCGCATGCAATATTATAAATATCGATGATTTGACGAGTCGTAAAATCGAGCAGAAACTAGCTCTGTAGCCGACGTTATATTCTCTTTAAATATTTAACGGAAGAGCTCTCATGGTTCGTCATCTTTTTTTAACGGTACTCGCGGGGGCTTTTCGACTTATCGACAGTTTTGGGCGTTCCTTCGTCTTTTTTGCCTTGGCTCTCTTCAGAGTCTACAATGCGAACAAACTTCCGGACACGTCGCGCTGAAAGACTCTTGTGGCAGCGACGAGTGACATCTTTTAAAAATGGAAAGTTTTATGGATGTACTTAGTTATTTTCGCTTGATGAATATTATGATTGGTCTTTTGTTGTTTCACCAAGTGAAAATGAGTGATTTCAATACATTTGCATTCGTGCCAATTTTTTCGGTATCATATTGTTCTCGTTTTGCGTGTCTGTCGATGGAGAGTCTTTAGACAAGGTAAAAGTTATTTAGTGAGAAATCGCATTTCATGTATGCATGCCATTATTAATTTAATGTCTAATTGTACACAGCTGTAGAAATTTCTTCATTAACATATTTTCAACTTACGATTTCGTTTTATTGGTCTGCATTAGACGGAATATGCAAATGAAAAAGAAATTAACTAAAGCGAATTTTTTTGCTCTTGATAAACTAAAAAGCGGAACTTGTGTGAAAATTTAATGTCACGACCATAAAATCTTTTTACAGCTATTTTTCAGGGAAAACATTGTGTTTAAAATTACACAATAAAAAATCTGTTGCCCTTTAATTACTGATGAATAAAAAATATGTTCATTCTCAAAATATCAACCAAATCCAAACCATTTTGTATGTGAATTAATCTAAAATTGTTCATAAAATGCATCGAATAAAAATCTTTGATCAACTGAAATTGTAGTCATGATTTTCGAGCTGAAAAGGGAACTACACAGAAGCATACGTATGCGCACAAACATTCTCTAAAATCGCGTAATTGCTTATAAAATCTTTAGTCTCGTTATTCTCGAGCAATAATTAAAGAAAATTCAAAACTAATATTTTTTACAACCCCCTCTTTAAGGAAATAAATCAAAATATTTAAAATCAATATTTCAATATTCTAATATTTTTTAAAACATTCCCAGAAAACGCACAGCAGCAATGCATATAGCAGAGAATTGAGAATTAATGAATAGCGCGCGTTGTACAATCCAAAATTCCAATTGAAAAGCGAAACCTCATCTCACGATTCCCGGTGATTATACAATGTCTCAGGAAGCGCTGCCCAAAAAGTAGTAGAAATATTGCCCAGTTGATAGGCGCGCACGCACGGGTACACACAAGTGGTACAGATCTGAGAAAATGGAAAGTGTCCCGAAAAAAAGGCCGGGCGTGAGCATAGGCGGAGAAAACTGGCACGTGTTAATCGGAGAAATTGCCCTGAGTATATGTTTGCGCGCGCACGCGCACATTTGCATGGGGACACAAAAAGCGGATTATGCGCGAGACGGCATTGTTGTTTCGCGGAACCGTAACATCATCTGGCGGTCGTTGCGTCGGTCGCGTCGACGCCACCGTGCGTATAAGCGCGTAAGGGAGAAAGCGCTGCCTGGGACACACGATGCTACCACTTTTCATGCATAAATTCTCGCGGTTCATGAGTCAGTTTTATTCTCGCTGAATGAATGCGTCGAGGTATGTTTTCTAATGCGGAGCCTGGATACGCGGCCGAAGCATAAGCCAAGATTTTCGACGCACAATTGATTTTGGGAGTTGCCTGGATTTGGGTCGTTGCTCTCGCAGAATCTTGCCCGGATACTGCGTATCTTTAGAGGCTTGTCCGAAGAAGTAGATTAGCTCCGGTTCTTTTTGGCTTATCTCTCTTTACTTTTAACTTTCTACTGAGTAAATTTAAGTTTTCAATGAACAAGAAACTCGAGCTCTGTTCGCTCGTTTCTGTGCTTCCAATTAGAACGACTTCTCCTTGGAAGGTTCATCAGTTGAAGAAATTTATGTTTTTAATACTGCGAGTTTAAAAAGAAAAAAGGAATGAATAACATTTTTTATCTAAAAATGCAGTTCTGTGGTTCAACTAAAATAGTTTAGCCAAATAGTGACCTGTTTCTTTATGAACGGATTCGCGCGTAAGTTACATTCATCGGCGTACTATAACATTAGGCATAAATCAATATTTCACGTACGTATTGTAAATACTAATTCTCTTCTTGTATACCGAGACTGTTTACACGAGCAATAAGCGTGTATGAAAGGAATGTGAAATTATCACTTTGAACAAGGACTTCTCGCACACACAATGATTGCTCATAAATCTTGCATCTAACTTTTCTTTGATGTAATTATGGGCCTACAATGTGTCAAAAATTTCGACTAATAATAACTTTACATGAATCTAATCAAGATTCGTTTGTCAGGCTTTTTTTATAGTTAAAGCAGCGCTGCAGATATAATTTTAAATTAATAGCTTGTGCTTACAAGATTTTAATTTCAAATTTTGTTGTCGAAAAACTGTATGCAAAAAATCATGCATTTCAAAGCATAGTTTCACAGATTCTAAGATCATTTTTTCGTCTAAAGAATAATTTCCCTCAGTTTGAGCCAGATCGACGACCCAGATACCATATATAAACTCTCCTTCTCAGTCCATAAATACATAATTTTTTATATTTTATAAATATTATATACATCATACGATTATCATAATCGATTTTACAAAAATATCAATGCTATTTTACATAAAATACTGTTGCATAAAATACTGTTTGGATTCAAATACACAAAATATATATAAAAATAAGAATCAACATCCGTAAAATTTTCACAATAAATAAATAAATAAATAAATAAATAAATAAATATAAATTAAATAAATAAATTTTTAACACAATCTCTTCAGCTCTGCAACATTCTATCTTCGCCTCCTGCGCATGTCGTTATAATACCGGTAGGGATCGTCTTCGTAGGGTTCTGCCGCTTGATCGAAGATGTCTTTCCTCCTGTATTTGCTCACCAAATCGATTTTTTTCTGAGCCGCGTAGCCACCATAGGCTACGCTACGCAAACCAATGATCCCAGCCAGGATCAGACTCATGAGACTCAAGACTACGGCTTTGCCGCTAAGAATCGCCAGAGCCTTCAATGTGAGTGGGAGGATTACCGATTTGATGAGGATGAAGCCGACGATCAGAGGCATTATAAACTTGTTTAATTTTAGCTTCTTCTTTCGGCCTATAAATCGAAAAATGTATTTATTCTCATTATTGAATGCTTTAAATTATTTAACAATTGTTGCATTTGGTAATTGCCGAACGAATTTTCTTAATAGAAATATTTGCCCATCGTTGTGTAACAACGAGATCTTAAAATTAAAATTCAAGCAAATTTTAGATCTAATCATCATTCGTCAAGAAAACAAATATTATACATCGTGTAATAAATATTTAATCATTTTGTGCAGATATTTAGTTTCAAATTTAATTCATAACTGGTTTCAAATAAAAAACGATCAGATTTAATTAACACCGAAATTTCGACCGTGATATAATTTTTTGAACTACCAGAAACAAGTAACAATAAATTCTTATTGTAAAGAAAGCAGCTAAGAAATTTTTTTTTAATAATTATTTGTTAAAAAAAGTTATCATTCTAATTCTTTTGCGCGTCATCAGAGTGCAAATCTTACCCTCAATACTGGCAGCTCGTCCAATTCTGGCATCAGGAAAAAACGAGTCCACCACTCCCAAAACCCTTTCTCCAATCCAGTCAAGACTCCTCGTGAAGTATTTGTCAACCTTGGCTACTTGATTGGTCACCTCAGCTTCTGGCACTTTTTTCTCTCCGCTCGTTGACAGCGGAGCAAGCAGCAGCAGCAAAAGCGCCAGAGGCAGCATCATCTTCGCCTCGAATTCGTTGGCAACCCTTAATCTTGCTCACTTTCGAATTACCGATCACTCGTGTCAACATGCATGTCACTTTGTCCTCGCTTTTCACAGTATTTACATATGTCTCCACCTCGGGCGGAAAGAGAGAGAGAGAGAAAAAAGGAGCCTTCCGATCTAGGAGACAAGAAGGCAAGAACTGGCCGGTTTCCCTGTCCAGTAGATTAGTTTATATAGCGCATCCGTGAAAATCGTTGGAGGAAGGAGCCCTGCTCATCTAACACGGTACTGACGCGTGACGAAAGATCCAGTCGCCGGCTCCTTCCTGCCCGTTGTTCGTCCCCCATTGGCTGTCCGCCGCTTACGATCGCCGTCGACTCTTCATTTTTTTTCTCTTTTTTTTATTTTCTTTGCCTATCTCGCACTCTTTTCGCGCGATATTGCTCGTTTAGACATGCCGCATGGAATACTTTTTAGTTTTAGTGCCAGAGTTTCGATTGTTCTCTGCTAGAAATCCATATCATTTAAAAGCTAGTAAAGATCTTGTTTTATTGGAATGAAACTCCTGTGATGAATAGCTTTTTCGAATCTTTCTAAACCATTTTTTAGAATGAAAATGGATGCGGAATAAATTATCATACTGTATTAAGAGGTATTTTTAAACTGGTAAACATTGATGCACTGAATAAAGTAACGTATAAAAATATCCAGTTAATGGCTAAAAAAAACCTATCCGTGGTGTCCTTTATCAAAAAGTTGAAAAATTAAGTAACTCGATGCTTTAACATTTATGTACAATATAACGTTATACAATATAAAATACAATATAAAATATAAAATAAAAAACAATATAAATAATATACAATATAAAATTATACGTCTTCCACAAAAAGCGTTTTCGCTAAGGAACTAAGAATTTTCGATAGCCATTTCCCAATATACAGGCCTTTTCAAATATTTGGATTTCTACCAGGGCTGGTTAGCATTGACTGCGAGCTGAGACTTTTTCATAAAAGTTACTTATTTTTAGCGCTTGTGTTTTCTCAGTCAAAGTTTATCAATTGTAAAGTAGAAGAAAACGCTGTTGAGTCTGAAATATACTGTTGTAATGATGCTTTCGAATTTTTATTTCAAAGATCGTTAATGATGAGAGTTTCATGTTTGTGTAACGATCATTCATTTTACGATTTGTTTTTCAATATTCAATAATTTTGTGCTTGGAAACTATCGACTTTGCAGCAGAATGAAACAGAGTTTTTTTCCGAGAAAAAAGTGAAAGTTTTGAATACGTTAAAAATGAAAATTGGTTGAAACCAATACGCTGCAACTTTCTTTGCGGATTCGCATTCAGAAAAATTACACGGAGATGATGATAAAAGAAAATTGAATCAGATTCAATTTTTCAATAATCCAGACGCGCGATTAAAATTTATCCCTGTGATTGTTCAATAATAGCTATTGTCACCCGCTAAATTTTAAACGGCCTTTAGCTGTTATGTTTCGTACAGTTAATCAATGGCTTAAGAAAGTAGACGTGCTTTCGGGATTAATAAGCATCTCTATCATTTAGTACAAAGATTGCCGATAGGTCATCATCTCGTTTCTTTCATTAAACAGCCTCGTTGATGTAGTTTGAGAAATCTGCAAATTAAAAAGAAATTGAGAAATAAAGTGGAGAAAAAGTGAAGCAGACGCCACGAAAATTGTCACTCAAAAAGTGGAACGAAATTTAATTATACAGTGCATCATCACTGCTCGTTCTTGAGCTAATTAGCCTCGTTCTTCCAGGAACTGCATGAAACTTAGAAACTAAAACTATGTTTATCTTCGAGCAATGTGGCATTTAAAAATTGTTTTTTTCCTCCGTCCCTGCTCTATTTGCCAATTAATTCGCCCGAGAGGAAAACAAAATACATTTCACACGATGTTTCCGACTGTTTACATCGAGTCATCCACGGGGATTACGCAATGAATCTCGACTGAGTCGTGGGAGAGTGCATAATACGTCCGTGTTTTTTTTTCTTACACTCGATTGCAGAAAGCCAATAACGGGTTTGATGACAGTCTCGTCACAATTAGCGCGCCGAGTTCAATGCTATTGAAGCAACGGCTCTTTCTTGACGTAACTCTGCGAAACTCGTCATACCTCGGCGATGAGGTAATTGTCCAAGCCGAAGCTTTGGGTATTTGGCGAACAAATCAATCGGACGTAGTCTGTCAATCGTGACGTTGGAGCGAACGGTTTCGCAATTGAAATGCAGTTATCGACAATAATAGTGCCCTCAACGTCTTGGCGGTTAAATTTAGTTCGGAAACTGTCGACAGTGCTGTAAATCCAGTAAAACGTGAGTATTTTAATTGCTTCAGCGTCGTTATATTGCCGCGACAAACAGATGCGAAACGTTGCTTTATTATCGATTTACTATTTTATTCTGTTCCGTTTAATGAGTCGAATTTGGCAGCGTTTGCACAATAAACAAACGAAATTTGGATCGCCCGGAGAAAACTGACAGTGCGCTTACTTTCGCTCTATGGTCGTCGGGACTTCATTTTCACGGCTGTAGCTTCGCAGATGCTGATTTGAATGATGGATAAAGATGAAATGGCATCTCTTGCCTGAGCGTACTTATAGGCATGCACGCGTGCATGTACGGGGTGGCTGTACGGGCAAAATGAAACGTCGCCGGTCAGGCGAGTCGAGCGCGACAGTGGCCTCTAATCATTATTATCATTGCGTTGCGCGAACGCATGAGCGGTTCTGGCGCCCGAAACAAAAGGAGAGAACGGTAAAATGCGGGAGCGGGGGAGAAAAACCGTAATGATGAGACGCTTTCGGATGGGCGTATGCACGCGAGACGAAGAGAAGTGTGGATAGGCGATTGACTGGGCATTTTCCGTTTCCAACATTCGACGCTCTACTTTCTGCGGTGCCCGATTGTTTTTCGGCGGTGGCGGCGGCGGCGGCGGACGATCATCGACCCGCTTTTTCCGTGGGGCTCCGATTCGAGCTCCAAAGAAATGGATAGTGATCGTGGGAGAGAAGCCTGCTTTATTTCGCTTTTAATTGCTCGTGTGAACGCGTCGAAAATATTTAGTGGGCAGGTGTTGTACGTATTACCGCCGGCGGCGTCGGCGTCGCGGCGAGTAATTTCGTTAGACACGGCTATGAGCTGTGTACAATGGCGTTGTTGCGGTGCGGAAACAGTAGTCGCCCGATGTAAATTATGGAAAGAATGTACTTTGAAATTTCACTGAAGCCGATAAAGAAAACCGCAGAGCAGCGGTAAGTGAGCTGTTTGAGCAGAATTTTGAGAGACCGTGCAGGCGTGTCTAACGCGTTTTAAACTCACTTGAGCTTTCAAACTGGCCGCTCGCAAAAGGAAAAAAAAACCGCGTCCATGGGAATTTAGTGAAAATTTAAGCATCAAAGATTTGCCAGCCTCCGACGATGATGCTACAACTTTCGCACTTTTTTTCCTCTCGAAGCATAGTAATGAGCAGTGCTTGCCTCGAAAGTTGCTGAAACAATTGATCTAAAAACATCTGGTGGCAATCGAATGCGATTAGATGAGTCTTTCGTGTGTGAAGATGCACCTAGATAGCAACTTTCGCGTAATCTTCCGAAGGAACGATCTTCTTTCCTTATAGAAAACGCACTTTCCCGGCGCTACCTCTGTGTATTGATAAAGAAAAATACGGGAATTATGACATTGTAACAGCGACAGCAAACTAACGCTGAAAAAAAACTCTCCCCGTGCTTTCTTCTATATTGAGCAATTTATTGCTCGGCGGTTTATTGACAATGGCCAAACGAGACTTTCTTCAGCGCACAACGAGTAAATAAATCGGTTATAACTGCGCGCGGAAAATTACAGTAGCAGCTTTGCCATTTCGAACTTGCGCCGTGCGATATCGTATTGGAAGCTAACAATACCGACCGGAAAGCGTAATTTGAATTCTAGGGAATGAATGCTACAATAAAAGTCATCTTATTCCGTAGATTAAAACCTCGTTACGCAGTGTGTTCTTCGAATACAGTTATAATTGTCGACCACGCAGAGTCCTCTAATAGAATTGTTGAATTGTAATTAGGGATATGCCGAGGAATGTCCACAGTCTTGTTATTCATTGATCCGTGCTTTCAACTTTTCGATTGCTATGCCTCGTCAGAGTCGTAGATCTACTCGTCAGCAGTTTCGATAACGCGATTCTCATAATTGTATCTGCATTCGACCAATTTTTCAAAAATCGTTTTGTTATTTGCTCATACTTTCCAGGACAAAAGCCGAATTGCCAGTCGAATTTGCAAAAAATTCAATCCTACCACTTGTAGGGTCGCGTTGAGTTTACAAATTTAATTAACTGCACAAGAGCCTGCTCGTTCTCGCGGGGAAAATCGGCTGTTCGTTACGAAAACGGATACATACTTTTTATGTGCGGGGGAATCGCATTAATTACATTCGCAACGATCGTAAACGTCGGCCGCATAGCATGTATCTTCGGGGAAACATGTATGCAGCTGCAGTAGCGCATTCCTTGAAACGCATGAAAACAAGAGAAAACGTCAATTAAACTCTCTGAGCCATAGTAGCCACGGCGCGTACTGCGGACGATCATCGATTTCACTACTTTGTTTTCACGCTTTGCCCTTAAAAGTCAGCTGACGGTGAGAAATAATTTTCCGTTCGATTGGCATTCATTGAGTGGAATGGGTAAAAGCCTCTTTATATACCGATCTGAATCGCCGCCGTTGTAGACTCGACGGAGATTCACCTTCGAGAGAACTCTCGTCTAAAAAGAGAAAAGGGGCGCGGCCATGTTCGTTGTCACGCTTTCGTTCTGCATTGCTCTGACGTAGTCGTGCAAGTCCATCTGGTTTTCGAGAATTAAAAATAATCGTACGAGCAGCGCGACGAGCAATGAGCGCCTCTGATAATTACGTGTAGGAGCGCGTTTACGAAAGTGACGAGAGCCGCAAGCTGCTTTTTTGCGCGCGTAAAAATGAGATTAGCTCGTTTCGGCGTGACACTTGGGCTTGTGAATGAATTTCAACCTGAAAAAGTGAAATCGGCAAAAGCACGGGGCGCCGCGCCGCGAGAAGCGCGCCGGAAGAAGCGATCGGCAGTATAGAGCAGCGAGAAACAAAAATGGGGAAAAAGAAGCCACACGTTCGCACACGGCGTGCGTGTAATGAGGATGGACGAGGGACCGTACAATTATCAGCGCCAGTATGTCAAGTCGTTCCAGCTCGTTTCCGGAGACCAGGCAGCTGTCTCGTTCCAAGAAGATAATGCACTCGCGCCGGAGGAGGCTGGAAAAGCGCCCGAGACAGGAGACCACATTATTTAAACATAAATTTAACAAGGTTTCACACTTTTGCCACGGCCGAGGGAGAGGGAGAGAGCCGAGGTAATGGCGCAGCTGTCGGGAAGGCGGCAATTTCGCGGGCAATTTGAAACGCAGAAAGTGCCGGGAGCGGGTGGAGTCTGCGGGAGAGAAGCCCTCGTCTCTCTCTCTCTCTCTTTCTCGGCGATCCACTTGCCTCGCGCTCAGGCGCCCGTCTAGGGGGGGGGGGGGCAGTAAAAAGAATACGCGTACGCGGCGCACGCATAATAATCCCGGAGGCCAATTTTTCACGGACTGCCGATTTTCCCGACAACTGAAGCGTGCGGCTGAGCGGCGGACGGAACCCCCTCGGGTTGTCCGCGGAATCGAGACCGGATCGCTTAGTTCCCGGTCGCTCGCCGTGCCGCTTACTCCATATTTTTCCCTCGTTCTCTGCGCGCTCGCCGTCAGAGCCGTGTCTGCTCTCTTTCTGCCGCGGACTCGAGCCTCCTCGCACACCGCACACCGCACTCGGCGCTCGACTCAACACTGCAGGCGATGACGAGGGACAGAGGGACAGAGGGAGTTTGGGGTAGGCGGTGACAGTTTTGGGGAAGAAGATGTTGCCAGTGCGAACAGAAGCCATGAAGATCGCCGTCCATCTGCTGCTCCTGCTGGTGGTCCTGCTGCTGATCACGGGATCGGCGACGATGACGACGACGACGACGACGAGCCAAGCGGACAAGCCGAACGCTGCGAGGGGCTTTTTCGAGGAGACGCTCGAACAGCTCGTGAGACACAGGAGGACGTTCTTAGAGGGTTTCGGCAATGGCACCGCCGCTATCGAGAAGCAGCTTGCGAGGTTCGACGAGGAAATGACGCTCGGCGCCGCTGGTGAGTATGGCTTTCCGAGAAACTAAACTTCATTAGCTCTTTTTCCCGACTCATCCGCGTACGCGGCAATCATTTCGAGTGACTAATCGTTATTCCGATCGGCAGCTGTTCATTAAATTGAGAATCAGTGCAATAAATTTGTTTCTCTAAGTCGAGCTTAGGCTGTAATTCGTGGACTCGCTCGCGTACCTGCACTTTCCGCTGCTGAACGACAGCGAAGGATTTCCCATTTTATTTGTCGGAAAGAAAAGAGAGTGGAATTGAAAAGAGCGCTCGTTAGACGCGTAAGCTCGATACCGATACGATCCCGTGTAATTGACTCGACCGTGTGACCGGCAGAGGCTGAGGCCGAGGGCGAGGGACGAGGCAGCAAGAAGAAGATGCGCCAGATGAATCGGACCATGATGGCCATCATAATGGCTTACACGCTCAAGTTCATGTTCCTCATGCCGACCTTCGTGGGCACGCTCATCCTCCTCAAGTTCACCACGGCGCTCGCCGGATTCTTCTACGCGCTCTTCGCCGCAGTTCTCGGACTCGAGCATCACAACCATCATTGAAGCCGCCGCGCTGTACCAGCCGAGTGTCGAGTGAACGATTATTTACGATTACTTACGTCGACGAGGGAATATGTATATATTTACATGTATTGAATTGAAAGACAGACAGGTGAAACCATTGTTTTTCTGACCAAGAACAATACGACTTTATTATTCTCTTTATCGTGGCAGTTGCTGCTTGCCTATAATTTACAGTTACAGAGAAACTTAGCACGCTATTACAATCGATTGGTTAATTCGGAGAGTTAATATCAAATATAAATACACAATAAATAAATAAATTAGTTCGTAAATTTTAATTGCCATTTCTCTCGGAGACTTGATTGTTATAATTATTATCATAATTATTATTATCGTTGTATATAGACGAGCTCACGGTGCGAGGCGACAGACACTTCCCGAGCAATGTATAAACAAAGAAAGAAGTATTCTCGCTAGATTACAGAGTTCGCCTCCTCGTTATCTTTACTCATCAGCTGTCCAGCTCGCGCAATCATGCGAGAGCAGAGAGAAAAGATTAAAAGGAAATATAATGGGAGAGAGAGAGAGAGAGAGAGAGAGAGAAAGATAGAGCGACGGGGGGGGGGGGGTAGCAGAGGATGAGCGGAAGAGAGTCGCGGAGAAGTGCCTGTCATTAGATGCTCGGCCAGTAATTTCCGAGAGAGGAATACACTCGAGGTTATTCCTCTCTCTCTCTCTTTCTCTCTCTCACTTACACTGTTGTATAGCCTTTTCGTTTCCCTCGCGAGTCTCCCTCTACACATACATGTACATTGAACGTATACGTCGTATCTTGCCGAGCGCGCTACCGGACTATGCAAAGGAATATCAAGTCTCGATGTACCAAGGGGTTAGCTCAGCGTAGCCGTCTGTCCGCGTCAAGTGATCTGTATAATATGCGTAATGTGTCACTTGGGTCTCGTCCGAAAAGTTCGTCTGGTTACGTACATGTGCTTACGAGTTTGCGATTGGACGACGTTGTAAAATTTTCTTTTCTTCTCTTAGCTCTTTTCTTTCTTTCAGTACACCGCTAACGATTTTTCACTGTGTAAAGATCAACATTTTCCTGTGTATACTTTGCGCAATGAGATGAATAAAAGAATTAATACACCCTACGAGATAATTTCTTTTTCAACTGTATCTCGCGGACTCGATTTCTCGAATGCAATGATCCTCTCAAGATTTTCGGATCGTATACGTGTTAAGTTTTACCGCAAAGAACATTGGTACAGATAAAACGAAAATTGCGAAAAAACACACGAATGCTTTGGATAATCGTACGGTAAAGAAGGCAGTATACATTGGTGCAAAGCAAACAAAAACAAAAAGAACGAGTTAGAGGGAGAGAGAAATATACCGATTGTATATAAATTATAAGTAGTGCGAACAATTTTGATATTTTCGCGTGGAACACATGGAGTACGTAAGTAACGTAATGTACATTGGCACAAGGGAAATATCTAAAGAAAACGTAAGTATACGTATGGCCCGCGAAAGAATAAACCGTCCATGATATTGTTCACAGTCTCGTCACGTCACAGTATAGTGATTTACCGTAAAAAAATTGCATGCGCCTCATGCGTATAGGAAAGGTCGTGGTGGCGCTACTTCCTCTGCTGCCTGCTAGCCCCGTAAGCGAGATTCTGGGCGTACTCGTCGCTGCTCTCGGCGTTGAGGTCGAGGGCCTTGAGGCTCCGGTCCCAGCCGCCGCCGCCGCCGCCGCCGCCGCCGGACTGCCATCCGTGTCCGTGGTCGCCGCCGCCCTGCTTCTGCGACAGCAGCTTCTTCAGCCCGATGATCATGGAGAGGACGAGGGCGATCTTGGAGATGATGAGGGCCTTGCCGGCCAGGAGGAAGAGGACGCCCATGGCCAGGGGTATCATCGCGGCCATCTTCATGGCCATGCCCATCATCATCATGCCCATCATCTTCTTCATCTTGCCGCGGCCCTCCTCCATGGACCTCTTGAGCTCGCCGGCCGAGGTCTTGGGCAGCCGGATCTGGACGTTGAAGCTGTTCATGAGGGACGAGACGCGCTCGAGGAGGATGTCGTTGAGGACGTCGTCGCGGCTGCTGGTGCGCCCGAGGCTCGCCTCGAGCTCGCTCACGTTCCTCGCGGGCTCCTGCTCGGCGCCCGGGGCCTTCACCAGCTCGAGGTTCTCCGCGATGGGCAGGGACTCGATCCTGGCGAGCCTGTCGAAGAACGTGATGGCCTTCTTCTTGATGCAGGCCGAGACGCCGACGTTGCGCTGCTGGCAGTCCTCGTAGAGCCGGTAGGCCGCCCGGTAGCCCTTGTCCAGGAGTCCGCCGTCCGCCTCCTGGCCCGAGACCAGGCACACCAGGCCCAGGAGCAACAACAAACACTTCCGCACGTACATACTGGCTGTGTGGCTCTGTGTGTGTGTGTGTGTGTGTGTGTGTTTGTGTGACTGTGTGAGTGTGTGTGGGTGAGAGTGTGTATACTACGTTCAACGCGTCGACTAATACACGAGTGCTGTATGCGAACACCACCTAATCGTGGATCCTCAGCTGGAAGACTGGCGCCAGGAGGATTCGAGCCGGCTGCTATATAGCAGCCGAGGGGATGAGCAGAGGAGATGCTCTCTCTCTCTCCCACGTGCTCTCGACTACACGTACACATAGGCCCTGCAGTGCGCATTCATCTCTCCTCCGTACATTGTGCAACGCGCTCACACATTCACTGCACCGAGAGAGAGAGAGAAAGAGAGTAGCAGTCGTAAACGATCTTGGAGAGAAAGAGAGAGGAAGGATGCCAGTCGGTAGTGGGGAAGGAGGCGAGATAGGGTTGACGGGTTTCTCATAGCGCTCCTATGTGACCTTCCTGACACAGAGACCCACACTCCTGAGAGAGAGAGAGAGAGAGAGAGAGAGAGAGAGAAGCGCGAATCAGGGAATCAAGGAGCCGCGAAGAAAAAAAGGGGGAAGCCTAGCCCTCCTCTCGCCGTCATTTTCTTCTTGCTCCTTTCTCTCCTCGAGGGGACGGCCGGGCCCCGGGTCATGTGGCGGCGGCAGCCACCGCCGACGCTGCATTCGAAATTCAAATTTATCGCGGCATCTCTCTATGTGTAGGCACAAGCGTCGAGGCGTGGGATCGGCAATTTTATTAGCCTGTATCGTAAATCGCGCTTTAGGAGCGAATAATGCGTCGCCTTCCGGTCATGCTCCGCGCGCGCGCGAGAATTGCATTTTTTCCGGCTTTTCTGCTCATGGAAAACTGCGTACGTCTATGCGCGCGACCCGCTGTTGGCGCGCCAAGGAATTCACTTGATTATGCGCGAGTGCTTTTCCTGCTTACGGCGAGCGAGCGCGTGTGTGTATACTTGTTTACGGCTTATTGGGCAAATATTTGCTCGTGACTTGCTTGCGATGGACTTTGCCTTTTTTCAGTCGAGAGCCCAAGAGTCATGGCATTCTGCTGCACATTGTTTGGAAATTTAATGGCATGTTTGCTCTCTACAAGGAGATGATTGTATGCTTTTTCTGTACACTTAGATATTTAGGCATTTATCGTAAACTTATACTTTTTTTTACCGCGTTTCACCCATTTCAAATGATTAGTATACATTTTTCGAACAGCGCTTCTTTGATAAGGAGTTTCAGAAAGTCAATGAACTAATTTTATTAAGCCAAAGTTTTTGAGCATAGCATTCAGAATTATGGAAGTCAAATGGTTAGGTATTTAAGGGACTAGAATACCTTTGAATAGTAAATTTAAAAAATAACATTCAGAATATTTAAATGAATAGATGTACAATCCATTTTTGCACAAGTAATGCACTATTTTACCTTGAATTTGCTTTAAACCTAAATTATAGTTTGAAACTAAAATTGAAGTAACAAAGAAACTTATACAAGCCAACTATTGATTATTCGCTCAGTATTTTTTCCAGTTACTCAAATTCATGCATTTGTTTTGAATCTTGCAGAATAGGAAAACAAATTTTTGCACAGACTTCAAATTATAACTTAGGTTAAACTTTAATTATAACTTAAATTTTATGTACCAAAGATGCAGAAGAGATCTTGCTTGCGTTCGACTTAGGGCAGTATTTCACAAACAATAAATTTTGTTCGAGAAACGCGCCTCCCACGTGCAGTCTCATTGTTGCATCCTCGCTACTCGAGAATCCGTTGAGAAGTAGGATCTATCGAAAATTTATCGCGGACATGTGCTGTTTTAAAAGCGACCCTTTTTCAGCCTAGAAAGCTTATTAGAAAGTTGCGATAAGTGCCTCTAAATTCCACAAACATAATGGAAAATTATGCGCATACATAGATTATGCATTCCGACAAATCGGTGCTGATTCTGCATTGCCATTTTGTCGAAAAAGCCAGCCCTCGTACGCAATATTCGTTCTTCCGATTGGAATGAAAAAATATAATGCGCGCGATTGATTGAGTGATTGGCGGTGCAAAGTATCGTTGGAACGAAAAATTTGAAATATAAAAATAATAGTAGGAAGAAAAGTTAGCAACCTTCAAATGCAGAATATGCAAGGTCGACTAGGCGAATGCTGCTGTAGAGAAAAATAATTGTGGTACAGCCCCGGGGGCAAGTGCCGCATGTAAATTAAGCTCAATCCAGCCTGTCGACAATGCCGCATTGCCGCGCGAGCTCTGCTTGCACGAGAGCATATAGAAGTAGAGACGGATAAGGAGAATAAACACACAGTAGGTAGATGAGCTGGTTGGAGAGAAGCGCGCCGCGCGCGGCATCTCATTGGTGGATCTCGCGACTGGCCTCCTGAACCTTCGTGACCCTCCGCTGCAAGAAGTACGTTTCGCTGAAATCTAGTCCAAAGAGAGGGAGAGAGAAGGAGAGAATATCTCTTTCCAATCCGCTACCGATGAAGTTCAGGGAGCCTATGCGCTTCTGATACCGTATACGTGGGCAGATCAAGGTTGAATCCTTCTCCCCTCCTACTCTCGGGACACGGCGTTATTTACGCTGCGCCTTTGTCGGACGCCGCTAACATCCGCGACTTTTATCGACTCGACACATCTCGTCGGATCGAATTTTTATTTTCTCTCCTTCGTGCTGTTTATACGTGCACACGCACACACACGTGCAGACTCGGGACTGTATCTCGGGAGAGCTGAGCCAGTTTTCTCTCGAGCCGAGGCTTTTTGCAGCTGCGGCGAGTCTAAATGGACCACTAATGGCGCCGATTCCCTCCATTCAATCGTCCATTGATATAGAACACTTTCTATCGGTTATTATATGTACATTGTACGTGTACATGCTCGTTGGGCAGATGCAGCTCACGCCACTATAACTGTACAGTCTTTAACAGGATAGATGGATTTTCGTTTTTTTCTTCCTTCGCTCTCGCGTATGTGGGTAAGAAGGGCTCGATTTGAATGTACTATTGCCCAACGCGGCTGCGCTGCAGCCGAAAGTTTACCGTTTCACCTGCAGTGGCGCGCACGATGAGTCGCGAGAACTATTATCTACACTCACGGGGGATAACCATGAGGTATGAGAGAAATTTTTTAATAACGAGACGACGCCGAGGCTATTACGCGCGTCTGCGGGAAAAAAGAGGGCAACAAATTGCTAAGGCCTCGGGGCCATCGAAGATTACATTTTAATGATTTTAACTGCATTTCAGACGCGCGCCTGCTCCTCTCGAGGAAATTCACTTATGACTCGTTCTGTTTTTTTCTCTCTTTCTTCAAATCAAGAAACAACAGTGAAAAATTTGTTCAAACTTTCTAATTGCTCAGTTTCGAATATCACCAAGCTGTAATGTAACCAACGTATTAAATAACTAAATTACTTGCATTAACGTAATAAAGCAACTAACTGACTAATACGGTGTACGTTACTAGACTGACTCCAAGAAAACTCGATATCATTCGTCTGCAATACCGCAATTCAAATCGACAATACTCCAGCATGCTGTTGCGTAGTGCACGGTAGGATTTACTGTAATGGATAGAAAAAGGAGGAAAACAAAGCGATTATCTTCAATGGCGATAAAGCTTTCCAATCGTTTAGCGAGATCAATAAAAGCCAATTCGCTCGGGACCCCTCAACCTACATCCGACCGAAAAGCGCGCGTCTCGGGTGACAAAAAGTTTCTCAAGATATGCGCCGAGGCCGAGGGGAAAAATCCGCGACTCATCGCGAATTCCGTAAAGTCGCGGTGGAAAGCTTACACGGATGACTTATCGATCATCACCGACTGATGCTTTATAACAGAAAACGTGCACGTCTACGCTCGCTGTGCCTAATGCGACGCTGCATTCCTTCTCTAAATGTACTCGCAGGTGTACTCGTGTACGTACACGAGATTTTATTAGCGGATGCCTCGTCCTCGGCTGTGTAGGTGAGTATAAAATCTGGCGAACGACAGTCGCCGCCACTGCGGAAGTCATATAAATTATGCGTTATATGATTCTATAGCACACGCGGAGAGCCCAATGATTTTTTCATAGTTTTATACATTTACAGCGATCCAAGGTCGTGAGTGCATAGAAATTTACAAAAATTTTATATTGGCACAGTACAAACATTTCCAGGAATCTTCCAACGAAATATTTCACTGAAACAATTTTTTCATGAATATATTTATAAATAGTGCGGAGACTATTTTCACAAATGGTCCGAAAATATAAATATATTGGAGACGAAATTCGATGATTGTCGCATAAATTACTTTGAAACGAGACTACTCGAATAATTCATCCGTAGGACGCGTCCCGTTAAAATGTCTGTAAAGTTGAGAAGAAAAAAAAACCAGCGTAAAAGAAGCCTATGTAGATCGTGTTGGTGAAAGAAAGTTGTGATCTCAAGTGCGCTCGTACACCTTGCAAGGCGACCCAATCGAGGTTAGAGCTGATAGGTGCCGGCGCGCATCTTCCCTCGGCAACGGCACCGCGTACATATGCGCTCTCGCGATACTTGGATCCGTGCCCCTTTGGTAAGTTGGCCGATTATCCCATAGCCCGAGGTTCCTGCAGCCGCACACGGCGAGAGACGCGTATACCATAGACGCGCTAGAAGCACGAATTCCCCGCGACGCTGATTACACCGAACACTTTCTTCCTATATGTATAGTGTATAGTGTATACATACGTACGGCGATAGCCGCGCGGACGTGTGGACGTGTACAGCCGCGTGTAGGCCGCAGTGAGGTATGCGCGTAGGTGTAGGTGTACAGCTATATCGCGGGTCGCGGCTCATTCGCACGCATCTGCCACGTATCTCAAACTTTATCGCGAGCTATTTGTTTTTATCGTCTGGCGCAGCTCGTCGTCGCCGCCGCCGAGTTTTACGAGTTTTTGAGTGAATGCGACGTTAAGCCTGAGTGATCTTTATTGACGGCTCGTTACTCGCGCGGAATCCGATTTCGCGACGCGCTGCCGCCGAGGGAGTCGCGGGAAGAATACGACAACAAGCGGATTTTCCGTTAATTAGCCGCGCGCGTTCGCAGACGGCGACGCGACGCGGCGACATTGATAACGCGCAGTAGGTATTATACGCTGCGGACTCTCTCCCGCCTCGTCCTCCCAATTATTTCGCAAAGTACGCGCCGCCGCGCGTTTAATTATACCTTAACGGTCAACCATCAGAAATATTCTAATGGGTCCATTGTGATTTGCGTGTTAACCTTCTCGAGCATTGTGAACTATATATTCACGCACTAACAGTAGATTTCACAGTCTTCCGCGTAACTGCCTTCTCACGCGCGGAGATGCGCGCGTACACGCGTAGCCCCTTGAGATTTACTGCCGCGTGTCTCCGCGCTTCACGTTGAATGAAGGCGAAAAGAGGAACGCGCATCTTTTCCTTTCTCACGCGCGCCGCGCACTACGTGTCGCGCGTTATGCGCTAGCTCCTCAAAGCACAGTGATAATCGACCCGAATCAGCCGTTCCAATTTTATCCTACGCGCCAGTTCGAGATGTGTCAGAGATTATTGCTGCTCATATCGTCCTGGTAATTAAGCTTTCTTTTTCTACGGGGCCACGAGGTTATTTACAGCTGATGGATTGTATCGATTAAACATTTTCATTTCGCGCCACAGTAACCATAGCAGTGTAAATTTCATTCCAATAAATCACGCGGGACACAATTAAGAGACGCGAATTTTTTTTTTTTCAGAAATTAGCTTTTTCACGGGCGGTTGAAAACGAGCTGAGTTCTAGGCTACGATTTCCAGGTACACACCTGCAGCTCATCGCTTATATAGAGCGAATAATTATGATGTGAGATTTTTTGCTATTGTTATGTCTTATTTGACGAAGCTTGGAAGTAAGGCGAGTTTGCTGAGAGATTACAGCTACCGAGTTACACGCTTATTATGAATCGGAGTGTGAGCTGCACATAATTGTATACCTTTTTCTAAGGACAATTTGAATAGCATTAACACTGAAATTTGCATGGGTTTCAGTTAAGCACTAAGTGATAAGTGTTTGTTGCTTTCTGCTGTTATTTTTTTTACACAAAAATGATTTAAACAATAAGCTAAACGCCACTAAAGAGCGCCAAATCATAGGACAATTCGCAACATTCATTACTTTTCTTTTGCACACCGCTAGCTCGCTAATATCTGCTTTAAATACAAAAAATTTTCTACTAACTATATAGTTAACAATTTGTGAAGAAAGCCATTTAAAAATTGAAAGAATAAAAGTAACATAAAATGAATGAATGTAGAAAACTGTTTTGCTAAGATGTATTCTCCAGAGACGCGGGAGAGAAACTCATAAAACTGCATTGGTCAGTTAACGCAAAGATGCGAATTGAGCAAAGGACATTTTTGCATGGCAAAACATTAATTAGCCATGAACTCTCGTAAATAACGGGTGAAAAATCATTGTGGAACGAGTAAGTCATGCGCATCAAGTTGAACATATCAGAGAATTAGAGTCACGAGGCAGTTTCTCGTAATCACGTGCGCGCAAACTGCACGCGGCCAGGATACGTTCGAGGGAAAATTAGCATGTAAATGAGTATTTTAATTTGTAGAGACGCGCTTGTCCAGTGTGCGCAAATTCAGAGCTGATCAAAGCCATAAGCGGTATTTTTTAAATCCTCCATAAGCTCAGAAAAAGCACGCCAACTCGACTTTCCTATGCTAAGCTGGCCATCCGAATTTTTTGCTCACCTTATACGATCGCCATATAAATTCCAGCTCGGCATATAAAAGAATCGAGATTTTCCCAGCGGTGCATCTCACGCATCGATACCTCGCATCGATCCTCGGCTTCGCTGCGAAGAGGAAGAATGAGAAGAGGAAGGCGAAGAAGAAAAAAGAGCAAGAGCCTGTGCGGAAGATGAAGAGGCGCACAGAGAGCGGGTGAAAGCCGTCTAAGAGCTCCCCAATTATTCACCTCAGTCTATGCTATCCCACCGCAGAGACGTGTTTTCTGCGGGCCGCGGTCTCTCGCATTGTCAAGGCTGCAGTCGAGCTGCGATAGCATCTCACACCTTGACCTTCGCTACATCCCACATGTACATCGGGAGAAAGAGCGAATCGAGGATGCAACTATATACGGCCCAGTGACACATAAAACAGCAAGAGCGCATGCATAGTTGAAGAAACGACGGATTTTTAGTCCCACTTTTCCACTTTCATCCTGCAGCCGTTGAGAGAGAGAGAGAGAGAGAGAAGGAGAAGATGAGCTGTGGAATCGTGGGAGTATGGTGGTTCAAGAGCTGCTCACGAAGGTAAACAGCTGAACTGGATCTGCCTAGCCATAGGCGAACTATAAACCTTTTTCGCATACGTAGTCGCAGAATCTCAATTTTTCTAGCATCATGAATTTCCATAGCCGTAGGCTTTCTACGTAAATTCACATATCAGGATCTTCAAAATTAAGGGTCAGCTATTCAAATTCTGACATGAATTTAATCTCAAAAATATACTTGTTTTTGGCACTAATTTGTCATTAAGGTTATTTTTGTAATTTCTTTAACACTCATTGGCATATCAGACAGATAAAAATCGAAAAAATATATCTGTTTTCAGTAAAAGGAATAACTATTCTTCTACTATAAGAACTTCAACAAAACTCCTACTACAGAATCAATTTTACGCTTATTGTTAAATTTGCAAAAACTAGGTCCGGACAAAGATTAACAAGATCGTAGTTATGTTGCACGGAAGAGAACATATTGTTTTCACACTTGTCGCCGCAAACGTTTGCTCTGTGAGAATTATGTTCGTTGCGTGTCGCAGCTTTTCTCAGCGGCGAGATATCCATGTCGGACCGGGATGCGCGCAATGAGTCATAAATACATGTCTCTCCAAGTGCCATCTTTTTCGCAGCTTCGTTAAAAATGCATTTACGTTCCGATGGAAGAATTTAATGCGCCTATTAGAAACAAGTATTTTCTTCTGACGGAAACGTCACAATAAGTCTACATATCCATTAATAATCGCTGCATTTCCTGAACGACGTATCAGAAAATACGCCTGTCATCCCCAGTCGTTCACCATATGCCTTTCTCAGCTCGCAGAAATCAGACTCCCCGAGAGTGACGAAGATGATGATAAGAAGAAAAAGTAAGACTACGGCCGATACAGGTGTAGATTCTTCGTCTTCTTCTTCGCCGTTTTCTTTTTCTCTCAATGCATCGTTGCCGCATCTGATGGCTCTGCTTTATTACCATAGCTATACATATAATAACGTTGGCCCGTTTATAATATAACGTTTATAATCATGCAGACGTTATATGCACTTACTCTCAAATGTCTTGATTTTTAATTTCGCTGACTTTTAGTTTTCTCCGCGGATTTTTTTGTCGATAAAGCTTTTAGACACGTTTAGCCAATGCCCGTACACACTGAATGATAATTAACGATTTCGCTAATTGCTCGATAAACATAATTCACTTCCATCCGTTTGGATTTGATATTCTCATATATAATTGCCTAGACGAAGCTAAATTATCAGAAGTCGTTCTACTTCGCTATATCAAAGCGTGTATATCTTTATCACAGACGTTCCAGCCAAGAACACTACCTCGCTTTATTAGCTTTTTATTTTCTTTGATCATCCGAGAACAGTAAAAGTTGAATCGTAAAAGATTCTTGCAAAAAAAATTAATAACACTGTTCCCGCGAGGAGATCAGAAGGCTGCACATACTTGGAATAGTATGGGAACTATTTTAGCACAGAAATGCAGTTGACGAAGATGTCTAAGCTTGTTGTAATTGTATCTTTTTTTCTACTTGTACAATAAGTACATACATATTTTTTGTTGTCGTTTCTTAAAAAATTTCCTAGAAACTGATTTAGTCTAACTAATTCTAATATAGTATACTACGATACAAGTAGCATAAGTGACACTGTCCGTCACGACGAAGTTAAGCACCTGAGCGCAGCGAGGGTGCTTACGACGTGCCGGAAAGTGCACGTACGAATCGCGTATCGTATTAGTATATTATGCAACGGGTACGGAAAGAGTTTATTTTCGAAACGAGAAAAATTAGAAAGTTTTGGAAAAAAACCCTTTACCTACCAGTTCCATATGATGCTTTATATTACTGTAATCTGAAAATCAGAAACAAAGTTGCTATTTTTAGGTTAGAATGGCACAATTGTATATTACGTGAGGTTACAGTCGTGCCGTAAAGAATGACTTTGGTCGCAAGTATCGTATTCTATTTTGTAGCATCTGTCTGCCCTAAGTCTGCTGTCACGCTTATCGTGTCATAAGAAGTCCATTCCGGCACCGTGAACCGTTAGCGCCTGAACGTAGCGAGGGCGATTATTATGGTGCCGTAATCACCTACTTAGGTTACGAATAAGCGTGGCACAGGTGCATACTTAGGCCACTCTGTGCTATAAATATCTTTATATAAAATATCTTTATATAAATATGTTTATGGGCATTGAATAAATATCTTTGTAAATCTAGTAAAATTCAAATATCGTACCATGATATAGCAGACGTAAATGCAACTATGTTCATGCAGAAAGCAAATACTGGGGGAGACCCGGTAGCTTTCGTTTTTGTATTTCAAAAATAAGATTAACTTTTTAAAATTCTACTACATTTAGTTATATATTATTATTACTATTATTTGCTATTACGCTAAACTCACTCTTCTCATTGTATAATAATCATTTTACCTCTACCTTAGCTACCCCAAGTAGAATCGAATCCTATCTAAGAATTTGCTGGATTGCTTTCCAGTTTTTTGTGGGAAAATGAAACCCTTTGTATCCTATTTAGAGAGTGGTTTCAAGATAATATTATTAATATCTTTTTACCAAGTAGTCACTGCGTAAGAAACATGGTCAGATATGAAAACATGGATACTCATATTCTAATAAAACTAGTTAAGAAATAACTGGTTTTGCGTATTAATAATGAGGTAATTGAAAATACATATAATAATAACAAAAATAATTATAAATTAAGTATATTTATTGAAATTATTATCAAAAAATAAAAAAAAAATTAATCACAATTGCATACCATACAGTCAATGAGAGGAGTATCTTTCATTGTGAATTTATCTAAAAGTTTTTCTGTAGCTATACATTGAATAGCTACAGATTTCCATAGAAGTACCTTTACCATCGTTACTATTCATTTACTTAGAATCAACTATCTGTTTAACCTAGATTGCTGAATAACTGACTGAAAAGAAGATTTTTAAAAAATCAAAAATGATTTTATTACTGGAGTTAGTTAATTTTTCTTGTGATATATTATAGTTAATGTTTAAAACATTAAAAATTATTATTTTTAAATTGTCTACACTAATCACTAAACTACTAATTGACTAAACTAATCATTTGAATTTTTGAAAAGTTTAGTTGTAGTGCATAAAAAGATACACATACTCTGAGGGTATGTTTTTGCGATGGACGGCTCATGCATATGTAGTAGAGTATAACGTACTAATGCGACGCTCCACGGCGCCACTGGAAATCATTTCACAATGACACTTTTTTAATACAAAAAATAGTGTTAAACACAAAATTCTATGTACTTATGAGGCTAAGAATTATATATTAAAAATTTTATTATTATATTTACATGTAATATAAAAATCAACTAAAAAGCAAAATATGAATTACATTCAAATTTTGAAACTGACATTTATGACGCACGCCCACTATATTAGCGAATCACGTAGTTGCAAATCTTGGCTTCACAACATTCGGGCATGATTTTTTTATAGATAGATTATATATCATACTAAAATAAGTAAATGAATTATATTATAAGTATTACTGATTCTTGTAGATCCTTTTTTCCTAATAAACGACATTTAAAACTTATGAAGTCGTCAATAAATTGAAATAATATTACATAGCTATACTTCTGTATAAATTGATGTACTGTACTAATTGCACTAAATACTGTCCGTTTATCATTGGTAAAACAGACGTCATTTCTCTTACAGAAAAGCTTGACAAAACATGGCTACTTTTAAGGAACATAAAGGGCTTCTAATTCCATTCATTTTAACTATAGTCCGTTTGTGACATCATGATCATTTCTAATGGATTTGATTCTATTACAATCCGGCGATCGAAGCACTGTCTGGAGTTCTCTTTGATTGGCGCCAGTAAAAGCCAATAAGATGAATACTCCAGTATTTGTCTCTTTGAGCTTACCCGTAGTACATATAAGAAAATTAAAATTAAAAAACTGAAATTGGGGATCAAAGATATGTTTTTTCGTCTGCTTTACATTGCGCCGCGAAATTTGAATCTTCGTAAAAATGTTCTTTTTCAATGCTCTGCATATTTTCTCTTCAAAATCAATTTTAAATATAAAAGTCAACTGCACAGCTCTTTTCATCGTTTAAACCTGGTTCATAGAGACGACTTGCAGAAAGTGCCTTTTCTCACGCTCTTCGCATTGAGAATATATAATCACACAGTTTTAGATCTGCGAAGCTCGCGTAAGCCTAATAGTCGCAATGCTCCCAAAGTGTGTCTTGCGATAATTTTCAGTCACGGCAAAGCGAGAGCTGCGAGCGCGTGACCGCTTCGTTAGCATCGTTTATTCATTAAATCGTGCCGCTTAATGCGTGCAAGTGTGCCAGCGATGTTTTTTTTTCGTACCTGGCGGGCAAGTATAAGCGAAAACAAAACCCTTCTCGTCGCGAGTCGCGTTAATCTTTCTCTGCCTTACATGGAGCACTATCACGATTTTTATTCGAGGTACGCGGTACATGTGCTTGGATTTTTATTTTTTCTAGATGAAAGATGCTTCGTGGTTAAGTTGATTTAGAGGATACTACGCGAACCACTTGATCATCGCTGTAATCTGATATCTGGTTTATTCATTAAATTATTTACGACTGGCTTTCCGACCTGTTAGGTATAACGAAATGG
This sequence comes from Philotrypesis tridentata, assembly GCA_018906965.1. NCBI lineage: Eukaryota > Metazoa > Arthropoda > Insecta > Hymenoptera > Pteromalidae > Philotrypesis > Philotrypesis tridentata. Next base: position 854,103 of record JACCIB010000003.1, on the reverse strand, counting down.
CTTAATAATATGGCGAACGGCGTTGTTACTTGATAATAATGCGATCGCCGCCAACTTGAATTTTTCCTCGTCTGCGTGTAATTTATTAATTGCCCGATCGTAAACGGTGTTTCACGCTTTAGGTGCCGAGCGAATCTCAGCACAGCCCGGAGACGGAGAGACGGCAGATTTATGGTCGCTTTTATTAGCTCCTTGCGCGAAATGGATCGTGTTATTAAAATTCCTTCCCGAGAGCATCAGGAGATGTTGCTCATAGTGCGGATGGAATGGAGCTAATGTAACTGTTCTCGTACTGTTCGAAAGTGAGATCGATTCGGAAATTGACAAGACATGAACGGCCCATTGTCGTGAATCAAATTTCCATTTATGCACGCGAAACTAGATCTAAATTGACTTTCCATCGAGCCCCAGATTCACCAAACTAATTATCCGCGTCGAGGCGTCGAAATGAGCTCTCTCGACAACCGCAACAGGATTTAATTTTCTTAGAAAACGATTATCCCAATGCAAGAGCCGCAAAAACGGCAAGCGTACACAAGGAGAAAGAGAGAGAGAGAGAGAGAGAGAGAGAGAGAGAAGTTGAGCAGAAGAAGCTCTGGTATATATCGGCACTTATCTAAATCAGTTAGCGAATCGACGCCGCGCACGTACATCCCACATATAGGCTGCATATGACGTAAAAATGAGGCCCACGCAGTGTAAGCTGCATAAAGCCCGTGACGTTAGCGCCTTCTCGCACGCCGATTCACGCTCTGTAAATTTCGCGCTAGCCGCATATTCTTACGTCCGGCTAATTACCCTCAGATGGGTATAAATGAAAATGTTGAATCGCGCCCGCGGCTAGTTCGTTTGGAAGATGCTACCGAGGCTCATTCTTTTTACTCTTCTGACTCTTGGTGGTCTCCAGGCCATTTCGGTTGCGCAGCGGCCGAACAACCTCTTGGGCATCAGGAGCTTCATTGATAGGCTCAGAGTGGATAGTAATAGTGCTGTTGGTGCGATTTGTAAAGGTGTTGGATGTGCAAGTGGAAACAAATCGCAACTTGAAGCTAAGAGTTTGGCATTGAAGGAGAGTGACGCTGATGACGAGGATGAGAAGGAGAAGGGAATGGTTGAAAATACGGAGGTTACTGAACAGGAGCAAGAACACGACGAAGATGACAATGATGATGGAACCGCTGTTGAAGAAGGTAATTATTTTCTTCTTATTACTCATTAGTTGAATAGCAATACCTGCAGCAGTACCGGTGACTACAGTGATCATAGTGATAATTTCTGATAGTTTTTATAATAGTAAATACTATGGTAATGAAATGTTATTATGTCCATTACCATAACTGTCTCTACAAAATAGTAGTGGTAATATCGGGGTAATATTAAATAGTTGTAATATCGTTTAATAGTTCTGGCGATATTAAAAAATTAAATAATAGTAATATTATAGTAGTATAAAAATAAAGTAAATAAATTGTTTTTTAATGAGTGAAGCCTCATTAGAAGTTTTTGTCATCGACTGTACTGTTTTACTTAATCGGAAACAAATATTGCATTATCATTAACGGGTTTCCTTCTTTTAGCTAAAGCTCGTATTTACCGTTGTACGATCTAATGGTTAGTTGCATTAACATGCTAATTACCTAATTTAGTTCATCTAGTTAAAGCATCAGTGAGACTTCCTTATTGTGCGTAATCTTCAATGTGATATTCAATAATTAAAGCAAGATTTATTGATAATGATTATTTCAATTTTAGGAAGGGGAAAGAAAAAGAAAAAGTATGGCAAATACCTATTGACACTAGCAGGATTCACTAAAGCGCTGATGCTTTACGTAATGATTCACGCAGTAGCTGCAGTAGCGGGTAAAGCTTTAATTGTCGCAAAAGTAGCCTTAGCAATTGCTATTGCTCTAGCTCTCAAAAAACATGGTATGTTATAACAAAAATATTCTCTTAAATCTCTTTAACATAACAGTAAAAATCTTTTTTTTTACTTTTACCGAAACTATTTTTCAATGACTTCGTGCTGAAAACCCACTTGATATTGAAATAGAACCAAATGAAATTTAAATTTACAAATAAATTTTTATGAAACATATATCGAGACCTGTGAATATTTATAATCATTTAACCCTTTCTTCCCAAGCGGACATTTCTATAAATCAATTCTATAATTAACAAAATAATATTAGAGAAAGATATTATTCTTAAGTAAAAAGAATTTTTGAATCTTAGATCATATTAAGGCCATCATATTAGCATCATAGTAGGTCATGATCATATTAGGCCATATAAATGTGGCCGCCTGTGAATGTCTAAATTTAAGTATTGACTATCCAATTTAAATGATTTACATAACGTAATTATAGTATATAAAAATAAAATATGGCAAGTAGATACAGCATACCTAGAGTTTGAACGTAATTTTTTCGAATAAATGGTTATGTAAGTAATTGAACTTGGTTAGTCGATGCTTGAAATTGAGAACATTTTTGAAATATGACCTCAGATTTGAAAATAGCAGGGTTTTACTTAAGAGTGTCTTTCTCTACTATTATTTTTTTAATTTTACGATTGGATTGGGTTGGGTAAAAAAGGGTTAATATTATCAAGTGGATTTTCATCTTTAAACACCTTCAAATAATTTATATCTGGATATCTGGATTTAATATTAAGATCGCCTTCAGCCACGAAAGAATGCAAAATGATGAAAAAATGTAATTTCAGAAAAAGAAAATTAAACCGAGTTGTTTTTGAAATAGGTATGCCTTATTTCTTACTAATACAAGCCATTCTCTGGCATATCTAACTGCAGAGCACATCTATTTCCTAAAACAATGGATCTATACAAATAAACGCAAAGTGCGTAAACGGTCTATACGATTAGATCGCATATTTAATTTTTCAAAGCTTCACGTAACAACCAATCTCGATTAACCGCGAAGGACGACAGTAACTATAGCAAATGTTTCCTCTCTTGCAGAGCACAAAACCTCTTACGAGATAGTGAAGCACCCGACGTACAGCCACGTGCAGACGCACAGCTCAAGCGTGGATTACGATCACGGCAGTAGCGGCGGCAGCGGTGGAGGAGGAGGTGGCTATGAAGGAAGTAGCAGACGACGCCGACGGGCCAATGCAGTTTACCGATAAAAGGCATCTTCTCTCTTTTCTTTCTCCTCGCGCCATGTCGACGACGTGAAATCGACAGTACAAAGAGTCTGCGGGAAGCTCGGGAAAATTTCATCGACCGACAAGGTTTATTGGACCATTGTTTTAAACCAGTGTTCAATTTTTTTTCTTAGCTCATTAAGCTCGCGACAAGTGTAAAAAGCTGTACGAACTCAAGTGCGCCCTGACTATTCTAAATTAGAGATTTGAAGTAGGAAAATTGTGATATTTTGAATGGATTCGTCGTTCCTTTTCAAATCCATTGAAAATTAGTATTCTTTTTTCTCGAATTTTTTGTAAACTTGGCTTTGTGATTTTTTTTTTTAACCAATGGAAACAGAATCAGAGACAGTTGTTCTTTGTATTTATTTTTCAATTATATCTTTACACCCGGGCTGAAACGTAGCTAAGTCGTATATGAGGTATTTATTGCATTGTGTTCTAAAGTTAACAAATTTATAAAAATCGTCGCACTGTATCGTAGATTGTAAGGTATTGTAGTAACTCCTTATGTATTTACTGTTGCTCAGTATTGAAACGAAAAGTATTTTGCATTAGGTGTTCAAATTTATGAAATGAGCAAACTATTGCGATTTTAGTCATACTCAATGTTTCTATAAATAAATGATTTTTGTAAAAAAAAAATGAAAACATAATTTATGAACTCTGTTTTAATAAAATATTTATTATTTATTATTTGTTGACTTTCTTAATATGATTATTAAAAGTTATATTCATATGAATATTTTCCCAGAATATATTGCGAAACCCTTTTTTCTTCAAGGGATATAAAAGCTGTGTTAGCTAAAAATACCATTTTTCTAATTAATCGTTCTATGAAAAAAAAATTCATTCCTATTTTTGGGGATCCTGAAAAATTGGAAATATATCTGTGGCCTCAATGATTACTAAATTTGGGACATTTTCACGAAAATTGCTATAATGGTGCCAAACATATCTCTAATTTTTCCTTTTCATATGCAAATATACTGGTATGAAAAGGTGATGATACGTCACCAGTAATTAGTACTAAACATGTGTGTGGTCGTTTATATCCATGTATTCTAGAGATGTTTGAACAAGTGTACTTTTCAGTTTCTTCGCGGCATAATTAAATAAATCTACAATGCTATTGTTGACACTTACTAGCTTACAAGCTTTTTACTATTATACTTTATGTCACTCTAACCAAAAAATCGCAGCTAAGACATAATTTAAGCTGTAGTGGGATAGAATACAGTTCGATACTGATGAGTAGGAATGGTTTAACTTGTGTAACTTTTCAACATATCTACCTGAATCACATTCACATTCACACAGTAGATGGTACTTGCTTATCAACCAGTAACAAGGTATATAAGTAAATTTTTAATATTACTTATATTGAATAGTTTCATCTCGAGCCCATATTTTGATATCAGAATGTAAACCTAAATTAGTGCTATATACGTGCACCTGAATAAGTGCAGTATGGAGTTCCGTACTGTTTCGCATTTGGCGCTCATATGTTTGTAACAATGTAAACATTAAATTTCGATTATCTCGAAACCACAAAAAGTAACGTGTTCCGTTATGCCTTGAAGCCATAGATATGAATGTGTGTTGAGTTAATCTCAATAACATAACAGTGCTCAGAGGAAAAAGTTGAGTATAAATTGCTAGGAAAGACTACAGAAATTATCAAACTAGTTGGGTAAAACGAGGACAGACTCCAAATCATATAAAAATTGCTAAACAGTATAGTAAGTACAGTAGTATGCATTTTACTAAATAGTATAGTAATTTTTATCTACATTTCAATGAATTGCTTTGTACGAGAAAGTAAGAAATTCCATTCTATAGCAATTTTTACTATATAAAATATTAAAATATGCAATTAATCGAGTAAATCGTCACTATTTTAATTAGTAATTTTTCCTACATCTGTAGCAGTTTTTCCTACACTCGACCTTTCAATGTACTTACTATAGATGATTGGGTGATCCTCTTATAATTTATGAATATCGATTTCACTTATTTTCATTTTTTCGCATTTCGTAGCTCTGTCAAAGTTCAGTTGAACTAGTCTAAGCCACTAATTCTCCAGTTGTGATTGGCTTGAATTTTAATATTTCCTCACCAAGCCACCCTGGTATATTACTTTTGTACATCTATGAATACAGATTAATCCTCCGCCTTGATTTCCAATACGCTAACATAATGTATGCGCTTATACGCTGAGATACAATTACGCTGTTGTAAACCGTCGTTTTGTTGGTTTTATATATGAATGGGACTGCGATTTGATCGATTGCGAGTGAGGCAGACCGTACAAAATTAAGCTCTGGGACGCTTGACTATCTAGACTTTTAAACGATACTAAAATGAATCAGTTGAAGTTTTGTTCGCAAATTATGTGGTCGCTCATGCAGTCAACTTCGATTATCATTTTTGTAAACGTCATAGCATACGCACATGTACACACAAAAATTATGAGATGAAATTCTATTTTATGATACGAAGATAAAAAACTTTTATTGTTATTGATTGATACTATAGAATTAGCTTATAAAAAAGCTAAATAGTTAATTATGTAAAGCTAATACCCCTGGTAAAAAATAGCCAATAAGTTAAAGAATTGAAAAGTAGCAACTCAGCATATTTTTTTGCGGTACAATGTAGCGATGAACTGTCGATAATATCGTCTAGGCCATATCTCTGGTAGAATTGTTCCCGATGAGCTACCGATAATATCCTACGCTTTATTTACTTTTAGAAAAAATATAATGTTTCTTAATAATAATTTATTGTAAATTAGTTTAAATTAAATTATTTTTTGTATTCTAATACAAATACTATTAAATCATAATTATTTTGATAATATTTTAACGTGCTAGCGTGCCCAAAAAACGTCGCCAAATTACAGGGTTTCTGGTGATATTTTTCTAGATAATCTGCTGAATACAAAGTAAAAGTTAAAATAAGGCATTCTGTCAGTAGTTTATCGGGAACGATTCTTATAGGGACTAAATGCATGAAAATAAAACAATAATGATACAGAAAAAGGTTTGGATCTAAGGTATAACAATAATAGCTTGCGTCTTGCTCTCGCCCGATCGTCTGCTATACTCGCGTTTCAAGATCATTAACATATCAAGAATATTCGATGCTAAATGAATGATAGCGTCTGATTTTAGCGAGATCCGCAACTTTTTTAGTTTACTATTTTTGTTTAGAATTAAGACTATAGCTTGAAAATCGTTTTTAGACTTTTCAAAATTATCATATACTTCATTATGTTCACAGCATCGGGCTTGAGTTTATTCTGTCATTTTGTTAGGATAAAGGAATCTTGTAAAATGAAAAACAATAAAAACAAATGCAAAAAGCGTTTGCATTTAAAAGATAAGTAAGCTATCGTAAAATGAGAAAACATCACCTTTTTTGTTTTGTTGTTCAATAGAAATAATTTCCAAAAGGTTTCAGTTCTATCGGTCAAAAATTGAGTAAGACATGGCATATTACACTCTGGAATGAGAACTATGGCTCTCCCGCGTCGCAGTCATGCCTAAAAATATGAAATAGGTATTTTTTAAATCGCATTTGGAAGTCTCTGAAATACTTCATTTCTAAGAATTCTATTAGAAACAATAGCATACTTACCTTTACAGTAGTTATTGTTTATGATAAATAATAGTTAAATGCAATTAACTTTAAAAATTAAGTAATGATAGTAAAATTTTACATGACGGCTAATCTTTCAATAATGTGATAATAAGTTAATGCTAAATATATATAGGTGGTTCTCTGACAAATCGAGCGGTCAATTTTTTGACCCTAACCAAAAATATTTTTAAAATGTTCCTAAGAGACTTGTGAGTATCCCTGAATTTTTTCAGATTTTTTTCAGCAAATATCTTTGAGTTACAGAGGGTCAAAGTTGATGAAATCAGGTTTTTTTGCTTTTTCTGACTACTTTCATTAATTTGTAAAGTCTCGGGGAAGCATTTTTCACTATAAAGACATATAACATTTTTTTCTGGAAACTTTCTAAATTTTTCAAAAAAAATATTTTTGAAGTCATATATATATGTTTTAAGAAACTTATAAGTCATTTAAGCCTTAAAATCTAGTTTTAGGAAAGTTCGATCATCCGGATGAAAACCAAAAAATTCATGAAGATACCTTATTTCAATATAAAAAAGTCTGCGAAAAACCCATAATGTCAGAGGCCTTGGTTTCTCTGTAAAAAATAATTATAACAGTTCATATTTGAAAAAAATTTAGTTTTATTGCTGTATCGAAGCATTTCACTAACTTTATTAGTTTTTTTATGATTGAAATTATTATAAACGAACTTATTTAATTGATAAGATTGGTTAAATGCTTCGATAGAGCAATATAACTAAATTTTTTTCAAATATGAACTGTTATAATTATTTTTTACAGAGAAACCAAGGCCTCTGACATTATGGGTTTTTCGCAGACTTTTTTATATTGAAATAAGGTATCTTCATGAATTTTTTGGTTTTCATCCGGATGATCGAACTTTCCTAAAACTAGATTTTAAGGCTTAAATGACTTATAAGTTTCTTAAAACATATATATATGACTTCAAAAATATTTTTTTTGAAAAATTTAGAAATTTTCCAGAAAAAAATGTTATACGTCTTTATAGTGAAAAATGTTTCCCTAAGGCCTTACAAATTAATGAAAGTAGTCAGAAAAAGCAAAAAAACCTGATTTTATCAACTTTGACCCTCCGTAACTCGAAGATATTTGATGGAAAAAATCTGAAAAAATTCTGGGACACTCACATGTCTCTTAGGAACATTTTAAAAATATTTTTGGTTAGGGTCAAAAAATTGACCGCTCGATTTGTCAGAGAACCACCCATATATATAAGAGGATACTTCATAAAGGAGTATTATATATCCAGAAACGTCAGGAAACATTCAAATCATATATATATATACTAGTGTTTAGATATCGAGACGGCGAATTACTTAGAGTAAACAATTTCTTTTTCTTTTTAGCAACAATGGAAGTATGTATATGTAAGATAGCTTGGATGCATCCTGCTTTCTGAAAATGAAGTCTAACAGAAGTAAAATTCATAATTAACCTCAGAAAGCCCCTAGAAAATCAAAACAGAAATTAACTATACCGTGACGCAACTCGCCAAACTCGTTCATCTTCCTGACCTAGAGCGCTGCTGATAACCAGTTTCCTAATTGACTTTTGGTACAGACAATGCACGAAAGATTGTCTGTCCTTTCGTTAAGTAGTAATAAAAGAAGCTCACCGCATCGCAGGCGCGCACGAATCGCCTTGCGGTAACGCCTCTACAGCTCATCTCTGTACTCCAATTACCTCCGAAAGCCGCGACGCGTTACATTTTCATGCTCATCGACACGCTGCAAGAAGTAAAGAATAACGCGAAAAACGGGAAGTCCAAGTTCCGGATTTACGACCGTGGAGAATATTAATTTATAACCGGGCATTTCCCTTCCCGGAACAGTTAGTTGCGTGAAATGCTTGCATTGCTTCGCGTCAGATTAATCGAGAGCTTAGATGCGAGTCTTGGATTATTATCGTTACGTCGTAATAGGCGAACTTATACTAAATTTATCCTCTGTTCATTGTTTATTACGTAGCTTTACATTACCTTTTTTACCTCATTTCTCTGGCGCGTCCTGGTTATTGTTTTCTTTATGGCAGGCAATGAATCGGAGGCCAAGCACAGAATCAAACGTCTTTATTTATTACAATTATCAATTCCAATAAAGAGGGATAGATAGTATTCGTATTTAAGTTTATTCTAAGGTCAGTATACAGTTACACTTATAACTGATACTCATATTACGACGGCAATAAGATTTGGTATGTCTAATTGAAAAGATTTTTTAACAATCAACGATTTGTACTTTAAAATGAATTTTCCATTGAAGTACCATGAGATCTTATAACAAAAACAAACTACAAGTATGAATATAATTGTTGGTACAACAGTATCTTTATTGATTGGATGATGGCAAGAGCAGGCAAGAGTCATCGGTTCTTTTAAAGTACAAACAGTCCAGTCATTGAAATTCAAAGTATAAAAAATATTCGTATGAAGTGTTTCAGTAGTAAATCAGTGAAAAAGTCAAAAGCTATCATCAACATTATAAAAAGACTAAAAATCCTTTTCTAATAACTGGCCAAGAAAAATTTTCAAATAATGCTAAGAATTTGTCGTTCACCGATCCACTACCGAACTGCCCCATACACTTCTCCCGTACAGTTACACAAATAAATTAAATAAATAAATTAAATAAATAAGGAAGTAGAGAGATGTGCGAAATCATCCTTTCAGCTGACTAAACGAGTGTGGCGAGGATTTGCGCTTCCTAAACGAGCCTTGGATTCCTTAGCGAAATCAAGTGGTAGGTATGGCGTCGAGGGCTCGCTGCCATCCTCCACCGTAACCACCTCCGTGATGTTCTGCCGTGGCGTAAATGACCTCGTGTCCACCACCACCTCCGCCGACGAGTTTCTTCAAGCCGATTATGGCGCTGAGGACCAGGGCTATCTTGGCGGTGAGCAGTGCAGTTCCCGCGAGGAAGGCGATCTTACCGAACGCCAGCTGCGCCAGCATACCTAAGCAGAGCCGAGTTAATGGCGAGATTCTTCCTCAGTGCAAAGCTTAATGGCTATTGTTCGAGCTAACTGTATGTACGCGTGTGTACGTATCTATGTGGATTACCAGCGCAGATAGGTGTGGTGAATCCGTAACAGTGCGAGTTTTCTCTAGCCGAGTTAAGCACGAGGGTTAATGATGATGATTTGCATTTGATTATCGATGTTGTTAATCGAATTGGAACTTGGTTTAAAGAAAATCACAGGATTTTTCACATGATTTTATACAATCGTATATAAAAATCATGGGAGAAAAAAATGTTAACCGCACCGAATACAATTCTCATATAATATTTTTTTAAAGTTATTTATCAAAAGATTTTGCAATGTGATTTTAGCGCATGACGAAATCATACGTTATATTATATACGATTTTTTTTCAACCGGGAAAAGAAAACTTAATTGGAGGGTTATCGCTAACGAGTTGGGGTGTACAGTTAGTTGGAATAATAAAAAGGAAAGTCAGATGTTAATAAAGTTCAAGGTATGAACATTATTTGTGCAATACAGCTCGAAACGGTGAGAAAGCTTCGGGTTCAGTACTGTAAGTGGCCGAGTGACCGGTACTGCAATATCTATAAACGTTTTTTTTTCTTTCTCCAATACAAATTACCGGGTGTCCGCTCGTGCAATCTCTGTTCTATATTGTTCAATTTGCAGTAACCGTGTTTCCCATCACTTTCTAAGCGAAATGAAGGAGGCCAATACTTCTCGATATTCATGTCCCGTCATCTCGCTGTATATGATTGGTATACAGGATTGCAGAAGGTCTGTAGGTCAGATGTATCCTCTGTCGCGTTATTATACGTAAAATAATGAACCAACCACGCGCGGGCATATGTTAATTCGAAAGCAAGAAATTTGACAGTCCAACAATGTCCCATTATCTATTTATGAATGAAACAACAACAACGTGTCATGGAATCGTCTCCGTGATTTACGGACTGACTCACGTTAAGTCACAGAGCCATTACGGCGCAAGTGCATGGAAGGACGTGCGATTGTTTCTCACCTGGCGGCGACAAGTCGGCTGTTAAACCCTCCGTTAATTTGTAAAATACCGGTGTCTCGTTCCACCTCTGTCTAACGAGCCTAACTGTTATTTACTTACGCTATAAATCTAGCCGTGTATGTGCTCAATTTGTATGAATTTTAAGAGATCTAAACGATGCCTAACGAGGACGAATAGTTTGTTTTGCTTAAAAAGGGTGCGGTGAAAGCATTACCTTTCGCAGACAGTTTTTAATTAATTGGCTATTTGATACGAGTATTTACCTGCTAGAGCCAATCCTCCCATCATGATACCGCCCATTCCGCCTTTCTTGTCCTTTTTTCCTCTGCCTATAAAATGGTACGATGGTGTAAGCATTGCGTTTTATCATAATTTTTTCTTACAAATGTCCAATTAAATTAAGTGCCCGTTAAATCTAGAATATTGAACAATTCACGATCAGAAATAAAATGAATTTAAAATAGATATACTGCTTCTTTTCATTATTCTTGATAGTTTTCCTGTACTATTATGTTTCGTCTTATACATTGTAAGATACTAAAATTTTGTGAAAGAACAATATTCGTCAACTAGATAATCATGCAAAGTTGCGTGATGTTTTGAAAAAATGTATAAAATAAAATTTAAGTAAAAAGTAACGCTTTATTTACCCTCTTGCAAAGCATCTCCAGGGATAGTTAGCTTGATGCTCCTAGAGCTGAGGAAATCATGGAACTTCCTATCCAGTTGATCGTCGAGGCTTCGGGAAGTTGAGTTCTCGAGTGGCTTGAGCTCAAGGCTCCTTGCGACATTGGCATCCCTTCCAATGGCGATAAACTCGTTCACTTGATAGACGGTATCGTCTTTTATCGCCTCGTCGAGTATCTCCAAGGCTCTTCTCTTGAGACACTCGAAGGTATTCTTCTCCTTCGTACATTTACCGAACAACTTGCCGTAGGCCTCGGAAGTACTTTTAGCCTGGGCACTGACGAACAGCAGCGTCAGGCCAAGCCCTAGTATCCAGAGCTTAGCCATATCACCCTTTTTGGCTAAAGTATAATATGTACAAAGTCTCAAGATATGCACACTTGATTAGGGGAGGTAGGAATAAGTCACTGGTGGCGGTCGACTCCGCCGACTGATCAAACAAGACTCGCAGGCCTCGGCTCTTATATACTTTTAGCGAGCGCAACGCGCTGTTTAGCGCCGCGAGGCGGGGGGGAAGTACACCTCGGGAGAAGAAGCCCTGAACCAAAACAATCCGCGCGCGCGTATACGCGAGCATCCTGATGACCCGCTTGCCAAACGAGCCGCAAGCCAAGAGTGTGGGGATTAGGCGAGTTTTTTTTACTGGCTAGCTATATGGGTCTCTGCGGGGAGATCGCACGAGGACGGCCAGTCGGAGGGAAAGATTATTTTCAGGAGGAGAATGTAGTGGGGAAGGAGAACTGGAGGAAACTTTGTGGGATCTGAAGGAGGGTGGGGTGAAAATCGAAAGCATTATTTGTGATGGCTATCTAGAAATCGACTGGATTTTCTTCTGATTTATATTTTGTTGATTAGGCTAACCAGATCACTGGATGGACGCATAAGGAAACTTCCGTATGCAACGAATTTTAATATCGATAAAAAAGACTGGCTGCTGTTAAAACAAAATTATTCAGACGTTTGCAGCATAAACTTAAGTATTTTTCTTTTATTAATTTTCTATTAAAGTCTAAAAAGTATCAGACACGCTAGACGAGAGTGAGAACACATCTAATTAGATCAACAGCAACGTCATTATCTCCTACATTAGTATCTTCTGTTTGCAATGGACATTTCCTTTTTTTTACTGCGGTTTCAATGCCTCAGCTCTTTTCCTTCTAAACTCATTGTCTTCCTTGCTACTTCTTGTTATTTTAAATTTAATTTTAGTTCGGTCTTCTTTATCTTTATTCTCTTTTTTTATCTTCTTCTTTTTTGCTTATTTAAAATTTTCGTTCTCCTTTATTTTACCGTCTCCTTATTCAGTTGCTTTTATTTTAATTGTCTATTTTTGATACTTGGTCATATATTGTCTAATTCTGAACATCCAATGGATCTAATTTGCATTAACTATTTTATTGCTCAATTTCTTATTCAAAATTCAAAATTCATTTCTTGAAAAAAATATTGGGCACTTAATCTGCGCAGTGGTGTTAATTTTTCTTAAAATGGTAATGTACGACTGAGAAACAATAAAAGCATTCACAGCTTATAAGTAATTAGGATATACTTTGTTTCTTAATAGACAGAGCATCATAACCCATATTTTTATAATTGCACTTACTTTAGCTCATTATGTAGTACAGCTGTAACTATTCGAGTCTCATGATCTTATCAGATGACGTAAAGACACTGAACAATTTCTTTTTCATCCCATGGCATTAATGATTCTGCTATTTTTAATCTACTATATACTATATATCCGTCCTAATTATAGTCTGATGAAACTTATTTACGATCATTAAGGAGAGCAGATCTTTTTATTGTTACATATTGCTTTTTATTCGTACGGAATAACAAGCAGCTTCCAGCTAATAAAAGTCCAGTCGAAACATTAAAATTCAAATCGCGTATGCTTTCTCTCGAAAATGCTACTTAAAAGAAGAAGGTCTAGTAGAATACACGTTCTATATGCGCAACATGTTTTACAGCGCAATAGCATGAATAGCAGCGATCAATCGACATTTTCCAGTAAAATAAAGTGACTTTTCTCAACAACAACAACAACAACAACAACAACAACAACAACAACAACAACTACAAAAGTCGATGTAAAAAAAGTTAAGCTACAAACAAAGAGTCCTCGTCCATGTTTTATTCAATATTCTAATCTAAGTATGATTCTCCGAATAATAAAAACAATCATTTTTTATATCATCCAACTCCATCTAAATAGAGCAAGTCGACTTTAAAATGCCATCACTACGTCTGCTGCAGCCTCAGAGGAGCGTGTGCATCGGGCATCTCTTATCTTCCCGCAGAAGAATGTACGGCCGCGGCGCGTCTTCGTCGACTTGAGCGAGTATCTTCGTAAACTCACGAGTAGAGCTCGCCGTAAGCATTGTACGTGCCGGTCGGCGTAATTGATCCTCTTCCGCGAGTTCACGCATAAATGGATATTTTATTCCAGCGGCATATCTACGCTTAACCCACTAAGGAGGCGTGCCTCTACGATTTAACATATACAGCGCACTTTTATTCCGTATAGTCGTTGTAAAGCTGGAATTACGTCACTACGCTCGAAGCGGTATTTTTCTCTTTGTTTCCTCGACTTTTCGACTCCTTCTTTCGGGGCGTCAGTTTTCGAGGGACAGAGGTTTACTTTTAGAGGCGCGTTTCACGCATTCATGGAGTTCCGCTGTCGATTCAAGATAACTCATGTGGGAAATGACGTGGGAACGCGAATTGGAGTAGTTTGTCTGATGTGCCACTTTGGCGGCATTTAAAAGATCGTTGCAATAAGAAACTTAGGTTAATTGCTTAATTTATGGCTTAAAAAAGTTCGACTAAGAACCCTTGCAGTTCTTTATTTGCTTTGTGACTGGGCATTTTCACTGCGCGCTAGGCAGATACACACGCTTTCAGAAAGAAATCGCTTTTGCTGCGAGTACATATATTCTTGGTATCCATTCCAGGAAGACCGATTCTCAAAATTTGATTTTTACTGAGTGTAAATGTACCTTCAGTTGTTATTACATTAACTGTTCGTACATTTGCGCAGTAATCAATTATCGAAAAAAAATCGCCATCATTTATTGCATGAAAAATTTGCTCCAGCTCCATTTGATTTCGAGCATTTCTCAAGACCAAATCTCCGAATAGGTGCAACAGAGATTTAAGTTACTGTAACTCGGCTGTAACGAGAGTTTCAAGATAAATTTACCTTAATTTTAAGCTTATAATCGTTGCTATTGCTGTCAATTTTTTAATTAATACTCTTCTAGTACACAAATAGTATATTTCGATACAAGTGCGTAAAAGTTGATTCTAGACGAGTGTATGAGGTTTGCGATAATCACACGAATCACTAGAATCAATGTATGCACGTGTATCGAACGTTATTTTTCGAAACAGCTGGGCGACGTCAATTGCGATTAAAGCGCAATTTACGCACACTGTATCGAATTAAACTTTTATGTTAATTTATAAAATTAAGCTCCTTTTGAATTAGAGTATAAGAATACAAGAACTTTAGCAAACCGTTCATTTATTTATATATGACGAAGTACGGCTAATGGTTGGATTTCGCTTCTATGTGAGAAAATAGAAAATCGTAACATTTAATATAATCATAGCGCTTAGATTACAGCATCCAGCAAGAGAAGGAAACTCCGTTTTTCAAACAGCAATTGTCGAGCATAGAGCCACCTTAAAAATTGATCGATTCCTCGCTAAAGAATTACCTATAATTACAAAAAATGGCTAAATCACGAGGTCAAAAGCAGTTGAAAGTTTCTCAATCATCTTCCTGGACTTGAGACACTCGGTATGGTATACAGCTGGAGTCCTCGTCGAAATTGAAAAGCATGCCCCCCCCAGGCAGAGGTGAAAAATAAAAAATTAGTCAACGCCTCGCGCGATCCGGCATCCATGAAAACTGGGTCTGCTGCGGTTGCTCCGAAATTCCTTGCAAATACGCGCGACGCCACTCCACTTTTATAATGGAGAGCTCGCTTTGTTGCCTCGCGCAGCGCATAGAAGCGTTTCTCTCGCGGTGAGTATATAAGCGCGTTTGCCAGGATGGAGCAATTTATAGAGGCGATGCGATATATGGACGCGGTAATTGGGTCGGAAAAACTGTACAGCTGATGTTAATAATGAGACGGAATTTGTTTCTCCGATCGTACGAGCTCTCCGTTGCAGGATGAGCGGCGTATAATGCGGAAGAGTGATTGGACGGAGGGAAACAGCTGCTGCTCATTGCGCATCGCCTTCTTTTTTTATCATTTCGCATATGCACATATACACCCGTTTGATTGAGGAATATTAGGCTGCAGACGCCGATGCAGTTGGTTGTGTCTGCGCTCGTCGAGGCACGCGTCCTATTTAATTAATAATAAAAAGCGTTTTACGAACGCTTTACTGCGGCGTAACAGCGCGCCGGTCGCAGTAAAACAGAAATGTTTTCACAATCGCTTTGGAGTAATTTTTCAATCGTCGCGACTGCGTGCACGTATCGAGATAGAAAAGAGGAAGAGTCTCGTTTGCATAGGCAGACTGCACAGGTGCGTGCACCCGTCAATAATTATAATTCAAGCGCTGGCGTGTCCGTAAAAGTAAAGAGAAAGAGAAAAATGAGGAAGGAGTGTGTGTAACGTCTGCCGAGGATAATGCCGGGGCTGCCATGCGCACATATAAGAACAGTTAGACACTCGAAAGAATAGCGCTCGCGCGATAATGGACTAAGACTGGTGCGAGCTGCAACGGCGAAAGCGCCGCGCACGTACGCGCGTATACGCATAAGATCACGTTCTCGGTGTCACATGCAACGCAGCGCGCGGCGACACGAATGCATACCGATAAGGCAGCGGCTCCACACCTACGCAGTCGCGCGTCGGATGAAGGTGCACTGCGTTTTAATCGATTCCAAGTGCGCGATGAAAACTCGCTCGAGCGAGTGCGAGGAGGATAAAGCGCTGGTAATAAAGTCGGATACGCGCGTCAGGGCGGAAAGATGCGATTTCACGATTCTTTAAACAGCTTCGATCCGGAGGTGCTGCGAGGGCCGGGAAGCCTATGCGGCCGGCGCGGTGAAAACGATAGTGAAACGTGTATTGAAGGATTCGGAATACCGGCTGGCTGTAATTTCGTATTGCACTCGCTGCTTCTGCGCAGGCTATACTGGGGCACACTAGCTTCGGCATTGTACATCTTCTTGGATAATAGTGTCGCGGCAGTGAATAGCACAACGTGCTTGCCTTGAAAAGGATTATGACGTACATGGCGCGAGGAAGGATGTGACTTGATTCACTTTTACTGCACTACTTGCTTTGTTTGTTGCGATCTGGGCAAATGTTTTTCTATCACGAAAGCTACATCGCGTGATTGCGAGCCTCGGCAGATTTATCGTTAGGCTGCTTTCTACATTCTTCCTGGCTGCAGCTGTTGACAATTAAATAAATATAACGCTGCTTTTCTTTCGCGAAATTTTATTCTGATGTAACGAATGAAATATGGCATAGTTTGCGTATTTATGAACTGTTCTCAGTAACAGCTCAATCGCTGTTATGGCTTTATGTAGAGTAGCCTAAAGTTATTCAACAAAAGCTGGAGCAAGTATTGCATAAAATATGGACTTCTTCATGAATGAATATGTTTGATGTATCATTTTAATCTAGCGTTTTATTACAACTTACGAGATTTTTACTTACTTTAAGTGCTTTGAAATTTTAAGGATAAGAATTTTGTACAGTTTTAATTGATTTTAAATGAAACTGGCGTTGTCTGACTGTCGCGAGCATTTTCTACTTACATACCCATGAGAAATACCTTCTTTAAAAACTCTGGTAGATTTATTAACAATCCACTGGATAATTATTTATTATTAATACATTTCGTATGTATCAACTAACACTATTATTTTGTAAGATAAAATTTAATTTAAAATATTTTTTTTTTCGATGCAAGCGTATATATTTAATGGGTGTTAAGAGGGTCTCAATTAATTCAATAAATACTCAAATTTCGCACCATAATATAGCATATAAACAACTAAACTAATTTACTACATATAGTAATGAGTTGTCTGTTTCCCACTGCATAAAAATATATACAAAATTTTCAAAATATTTTAATAATAACTAAAAATTTCGTTTGAATTAACTTTCCAATCTCGGTGACAGTAATTTTTGTTGATAACCATTTTCTCCCATATAAGTAAACAGGGTTAAAAAAAAAACAAAAAACTGCCCCGCTCTATATAGAAAATCATAATTTAATAAAAATTAAAAATTTAAGAATCATTTCTCGTCCAAACAAAATTCTTTCTTCTCCTATCATTATTCTGCTCCTCGTTCTCTTGAGTATTCCCGTTCTCATACACATTAACAATTTCCCGTATGACATGTTGTCCAAAAGGAAATCCGTTTCCATCGAATCCTCGGTACGGTTGAATGCCTGGATTATGGTTCTGTAGTAGTCCCTGATTTAATCCAGAAGTAGGAACTCCTTGTATACTGACTTGAGGCTCCTGCCCGTAAGCGTATCCGTAATTGCCGTGCGTAACACCACCGCCGAAACCTGCAATCGTACGCACGGACAAATTAGATCCTCGCGGCCTCTCAAAGTGCGAGAAAAAAATCGTGATTTATATGGTTTTTAATTGGAGCGTGGCTGCCTGCTGCGCTTATTTACCATGTGTGTATGCGCAGTGTTGGCTTCGGCTCGATTTTATTGCGCTCGCGAGCGACGGGGAAAAGAAGAGGAGATAGCGCGTCTCTTGTGTGCGTGTGTATGCGTGTGCATGTACCAAATATTTTATGGTGAGAATTAATGGCGAAAACATCAAGACAGAGAACTATTGGGGTAAGAAGGTTAGGACTCGATTAATTCAGTCTATGTGGAACGATCGGAGTGTGCAGTTGGCGTTTTTCTCTTGTTCTATGAAAATTCTTTGAAAACTGAAATGTGCTCGGAATGAGATTAGAAGAGGAAAGTGGACGCGTCGCAAAAAAATTTTACAAGATTCGACACGTTTCGCTAGAACGCCTAAGGTAGTCATGCTTGGGAATAAGCAATTAAATTTCTTTGGAAAATATTTTTAACGGCAGAAATAAAGTCCGGATATATTTTTAGGTAAACCGAGTGAATTCCAAACTGGTCGAACTAAATAGACGCCCGTTTATGGATGAGACTACTCATGTTTGAATTATGTGCTTTGACAATGCTTTTTCTGGACTTTCTCTGTAAAGCTAGCCACGAGTTTTTACGTTACTCCCCCTTTTTGCTCGTCTTATCAAGTTTCCTATTACCAGAAAATGAGTTTTTGAGGTTACCGGTGATATAGTTCTATACTCTTTTTTACTAATTCTGCTTCTCACGATGATTTTTCTTTAACTGGAAATATATCCTATTTTATATTCTTAAAAAATGCATGTGTATAGTTCTGCTCCATCTTTGACTGGTTATTCGTTGCACGAACTTTAATGCACGTGTAACACATACAAATTCCTAACCTCAAAATGAAAAAATCGAGAAAATATGGTCATAATTATCTTTTCTATATATCCGGTGCTGCTTGTTTAATTTTACTATACGATTTCTTCGTGCTACATTGATCAAAGAAAAATATTTATATCTTGCGTTTGCAAATCTTTTAATTTATGACTGTACTCTTCAATGTATTTCCCAACCTGATAAAATGAACTAATGTTCACCACATTCTTTGTCTAGCGGTATTTTCTTGTAATCTGTCCTCGTCTGAAAAACATAACAAGTATATGCTTTTAACGCATCGTAAAAACTTGTAACTATAGATGAAAACCTTTGGTATGTGTATTGTGCATTCAAAAATAAATAATTTAAACTTTTGAAATTGAAATAAATGGTAAAGAAGCCCTACTACTTTCTTGGATATTATGCTAGTTTGACACTAATTAACCGTGAGATAAGTGGCATTGGGCGTTTTTAGCTACACATAATGTCACGCGATAAAATTACGTTATTTCATAATATGTTAAAACTTTTTTTTTTAACTGAGTCAAATGCAAAAAGTCATGACTTCCGTAAGAAGCTAAGATGCTTCTACCTACTAAACAATTCATTATCATTATTGTCATCACAAGACGCACGCTACAAAACCCCCCTTCACAGAAGCCCATAAAGTTATTAGATATATTAAACAAGTAATAAAGTATTACTAGCTCCGGGGTATCCAGCGGAACTCTGCCAGCCGCTGAATAGTGAATTCCAGCCTAGCAGACCGGCTATGAAGAGCGCGACCTTGGTAAGCAGCAAGGCCTTTTTCGTTATGACGATGAGCATGCCGAACAGCAGCGGCAGCAGCGAGGCCAGGTTGAACTTGAAGCCCAGGAGAAATGGCAAGACCAGTTGCCTCATCAGTAGCCTGCCTGTAACAGGTAAGGAAGAGAACGGGCACGTTAGCTTCTGGGGAAGGTAATGACCTTGACCGTGCTGCCGCCTCGAGAGCTGAGCGGCAAGTCAGAGACAAGATCGGTAACGGCTGTGCAGCGTAACCTTGAACTTGACTTTGGTCGGTATGGAAAACAACGGTCGGTAAGACATACTGCTTTGCATCGGAGATTTAATTTATGTATTTAGGCTGGATAGTTTCTTCTTTATTCTTGTAGAGGGATCAAGAACGATTACTTAAATTTCTGAAGTTTTTCGATTGCCAGAATAATTGGGTTAGTGGTTAAATATGGATTGAAGGAGATTGGAAAAGGACTTACTACTTGATGTTTCTAATACTGCAATGTTATAGTATATATAGATTGTTCGAATATTTTATGCGGTGATTGGTTTTAAAAATTTTAATTTTAAATTTTAAAATTATTTTGGATCAACAAATTTCTTGGGAATTAGGTATACCTATTGTATTATTATTTTTATTATTCTTCTTATTATAAGTATCGCGATAAGTATTGCGAAACGAAAATAAAATGAATTTTTCACATAGTTTACACTTGTACGGTGTAAAGCAGTAATATCATGAGTATATGATAGAATACTGCATATCGTTGATCGAGCGAATTTTGATGAAATGAAAAGAATCTCCAAGAAATTTTATTAATACATAATTATATTTTATGCGAGTGAAAAAAAATCTGTACTCCAACGGAGCCACATTCTCCAAATAGCTATACCCAGTCTACTTTTAAATATAAAGTAACGTTACGCTTTAAAAAAAAATGTTTCACCGATCGTGCAGGCAGTTAATTTTTATGAAACAGTAGCCGATAACAAAGTTATACTCGAAATCCTGGTTTCCCCACAAATTACATGAGAGAAGCATATCGGCAAGGCGTACACTATGAGATAAGCCTACAAATCATAACTGTTCTCGGCAAAGGCACTTTGAAAGACCGCACAGCATCAGAAATGTGTCGGTTTCCCACCGCAGACTCTTAATTTTACGAGCAACCGAATAAAATACTCACCAGTGCCAACTTGCCTATTATGGTAATGGCTACTCCTTTCGTCCACCACGAACTCAAGCATACCAGTGTCGGCGGAGAGAGTCGGTCCAACTCGCATCTGCAGACCTGGATAAATGTTTCCCAGGTCCCATTTCATGTTCCTTCTCTCGAGGAGCCTCGAGGCCGCCTTGACGACGTTGCCGAAATTCTGGGGATCCCAATCGAGGTCCAGGATGTTTCTGCTCTGACCTTCACTTCTCTCTAGTTTTACGTTGCCGAAGTCTAGGCAATCGTCGTCGTTCCAGGTCTGAAGGGCTGAGAGAGCTCCTCGATTCATGCATTCCCAAGTGGTGTAGCTGTGCTTCGAAAAGCACGAGCGAAGGGCTTCGCTGAAACCGTGAGGCTCTTCCGATTCCAACAGTTCGGGAGGCAACTGATGCTGACTTTCGCTGCTTTCATTTGGCTCCATTATTACTGTGAAACCGTCGCTCACGAATGCGAGGAAGCACAAGTATCGCAGATAGTTTCTCATTTTGATTCTTTGGTTCGGAATCTGGCGATTTAGTTTGTAAACATAGTTTTAATAAACAAATAAATAGTAAATACTCTTCAAGATAATGAATACTTTTAAGATTGTAATGCTCGTTAACTTGCTTTACTACTTAAGATGTTTCAACAGTGTATTGATTCGAATTTCAGTAATAATTATTCTTCGGGTTCTTTTATCGCTCTTGGTTTGTAGTTTATTTGAATGTATATGATGACTCTCTGATAAACTGCCATTTATATTGCTCGATGTTTATCGCATTTACAGTTGGCTGTACATGAAGCCAACTTTGATTTCTCTTTTATGTAGGACTCTGCGTTTTTATTACCTTCTATTTTATTTTTCCGTTGAGAATTATACTTAACAGATCGCACCGAAATTCACACTATCTGATCATGCCATACTTATAGGATGAGTGTGCAATTTATAAAAATACGCTAATTCCCTTTTCACTCTTTGGTACAAACGTCACTATAACATCTTTAAACATTTCACTAAACAATTACTTTCAGTTCTGTCACGATCGTTATACTGCTTATGAAATATCGAATATCATTATATTCGGAGAAAATCCAATCACCGCAATGTAAAAACAGCGGAATGAAGACGCTCTTCTTCTTCGCGTGAGGCATGAATTTCACCTCGTCGAGGTCTTAAGTAAAACTGATGTACCTTCATCCTGTGCCACCCAGCTATATAGACTCCCAGGGTGTTCACACACGAGGGAACAACAATCGGTTTCACTTGGTGGATCAGCTAGCGAAAGTAAAGCAGATGCCTCGCCTCCACTTTTGTCTCGCACGTACATACATACATACACACAGCACACGTACTTACGCTATTTAGTCTTATTATCCCCGACATGTGTCAGCGATGATCTGAGAAGACACGCCGGATGCACAGCTTGAAGTTCCTGCGTGACAGACCGTTCGAAGAAAGCCGAATATGTGTTGCGTATGCGAAGCTTGTTTTGACGAAAGTGAAGGTTACGTTGGTGAAGAAAGGGAGTCGGCTTATCTGATTATCCAGCATAGCGAAACTTTCTTTTTTTTAGCCTTTTTTAATTCTCTCTTTCTCAAAGATACGTGTGTTTGTGTATTGGGTAGAGGAAGTCGTTCCTCTGCGAATCATATTTTTTCGTTGATGTTATCGAGCTTACTTGTACTTTCATGTAAGGTACTGAGTGTTTCTATGGTGTGACTTACAAAGGATGGGAATGTCGTGGCTGAAACTGATATCCCTTTTAAAACTAATGCTCTTTTGTTTCAGGAGCATTTTTTTTACTGGAGCACTTTGCTTGTTGTGCAGTATAATCATGCTGTAATCCGGAACAAGTGGAATAAGGACAAGGATAAGGATAAGGACAATACAAACTATGATATGTCTCGTGATACGTTCAATTAAGTCACGATCGTAATAAAAACATATTAAGTTTATTTATAAATAAAACATAAGTTACAATGGTGATCCGGTTCATCCCGGTTTAAATATTTAAATAATCATTGGACACGAATAATCTCTGTGGCGTGTAGATGCGATGAATGCTGACTAAGAGTCAATCGAGCCGTCATTGCCAACGTGGAATGACGTCGATGACCCCGGAGGGATGATGCAAGGTGCGCATGCGCGTGACCACTTCAGCCTAGTCCCCGTCGATTTTTTGATTTTTTTTCCTAGTAAACATGGCAGCTTGAGACGAAGAAGTATGGCAAAAGAGAAGAAGTTCAGTCGCGTCGGTCCGTCAAAGAGAAGAAGTACAAGTCCGAGGCACACAGTAGCAGGTGTCTTCGTCGTCACTGTCTCAAAGTTCACAGTCTAGTTAAACAGTCTTGTCAACAATAAACTCTCGTGTCTAGTCGTGTCAGTCGTCTAGTCTTGTGCGTAAAAACTTTAACAACATTGTCCGTCGATGTGAAAAAAAAACAACGATTCGACGTCCAACGAACAATAACAACAATCCGTCGAGAAGGTGGTCAGTCCAATGTCACATAACAGTCAAGGTGAAGAGAAGATGTTGAAACAGTCATGATCGTCGTCGCGGTAGTCGTCGCAGTCCCGAGTCTCGCAGAGCGCTGCCGTCCTCAACAACTGAGAGTTATGGCATCGGATAGGGAGAGTAATAGTAGAACAAGCTTAGCAGGCGAGGGACTTGCTGAGGAGTGCCCCGGTCACGCGGCGAGAGATAAATGATGAAACGCCTTGGACGAGAAGAATAGTGAAGAGTTGAGTGAACAGCTTAGGCGCTGGTGGGCTTGTGGGCGTTGTAGGCCATCTCGAGCGATCGAGCCCATCCGCTGCCGTGGTGCTCGTCATGGTGGTGCGGCACCTCGTGGGCGACGACCTCGTAGCTCTGCTGCTTGTTGCCGAGAAGCTTCTGCAGAGCGATCACGGCGCTGATGATGAGGGCGATCTTGCCGATGATGAGGGCCTTGAAGGCGAGGAGGGCGAGGCCACCGAGAGCGATGGGGATGAGGGCTGCGGCCTTGAGCTTCAGGAGCAGGAGGATCGGCAGGAGAGACTTGACGATCTTCTTCTTCTTGCCACGGGCTGCGCGGAACGAAAGAGAATCTTGTTGATTAGATATGCGAGAAAGAAGGAGAGAGGTGAAGAGAAGCGCAATGTCTTACCTTCTCCGAAGGAGCGGGAGACCTCCTCGGGGAGACTGAGCTCGACGGTGTGGGTGGAGAGGAATCGGGCAGTCCTGTCGAGGAGGGCCTCGTCAACGGCGGCTTCCCTGGCCTCGAGCTCGGCTGGCAGAGATGACTCGATGTCGTTCAACGACCTGGCGTTCTCGGCGCGGCTGCAAGGAAAAAGGGACGTTTTCATTTATAATTGCAAACTTTCACGGGGCATAACTCTCGCCTTCAGTTCGCTCACTTTCACGCGCTTAGCTAACCGACGATCGAGAGGAAGAGTGCGCGCCACAGGATCGCTAGCCCGATTTCGGCTGCTGTGGAGGAAGCTGGGGCGGCACTTTCACTGCTGCTGTCTTACCTGCTCTTGGCCTCGTCGCTCTGGACGATCTTGAAGCCGTCGAGGACGTCGATCTCGGCGGACCTGGCGGCGCGGTCGACGTAGCCGAGGGCCTTGAGCTTCAGACAGACGGCGAGGTCGGCCTCGGCGGAGCACGAGCTGTAGACGTCGTAGGCCTGCTCGAAGAGCGAGGTCTGCTGGGTCTGCTCGTGGGCCGGGGCAGCGAAGGCGCTGGTCGCGACGAGGGCGCAAACTACCACGTATCTCAGCATGCTGACGGCGAGTCACTTGGCACAATGGACCACTGATGCGGATAGACGAGTGTAGAGTACTCGGTGATATACTCTTCGAGTGAACTGAGAGAGCAGCGACTCTGCGACTCGGAGTTAGTTCGAACGACGACGATCGTATCGGCACTGACCGAAAGAATCACGATGCTGGCTTTTATCCCCGAGCGCGAAAGGGGCCCGCGTACGTTTTTGAAATTTTGATGGCCCCCACCAGGCCCGCTGCTGCTTATTGGTTCTCGCTCCCGTCGAGTCGAGTTCGCCAGCACAAGTGTGTGTCTGTGTGTCCTCTTCATGTCGCCGCCGCTGGTCATCCGTTGGATGTGTGCCCACACATAGCAGTCTCTGTGTACACAAGAGATGCTTCTTCTCTTTCTTTTCTCTTCGGCTTTCTTTTCGCCTCTTTCACGAAGACCGGGTCCTCCTATCTTTTTCCTCGATACTTTGTCCAGAGAGTGAGCGAGAGAGCGAGAGAGACAGAGAAGATGCTGCTGCTGCTGCTGCTGCTGCTGCTGCTGCTACTTACTGCTGCTGTAGCGAGGTGGAGTCGACACCGATGAGGATGAAGGCTGCCTCTGTAAATCGATTGCTTCTGCTTGCTCAAAGACGACGCGCCTTCTCGTAAGCGTCATTTTTTTACACAGCTAAAAAGTTTACTCGGATTCCGAGAATAAAGGAGGTTACCACTTGTGGAAAACGCGCCTCGCGGGTTAACATGTCCTGGAAAATCGTGTACGACTGCATCTCTTCTTAAAAATATTGCGACGGAAAATTTAGGTGATGCGATTTACACTCAGGTATTCAAAGCCAACGATGACACACCGACTATAGCGTCCAGTTTACGATGAAAATTATTTCATTTCTACGAAAACATTCGTTTCGTAGGGAAATTAATCAGAACATTTTTTACGATTTCTACAGTTTCGTTTCAAAAAGTGGACGTACCGTATTAAACCAGGTCAAAAATAAAAAATAAAAAAAACGCCAAGAAATTTCAAGTTCAAAAAACGAAAATTCAACAGTAGGGAAAAATGACAGACGTCGCGCAAAGAGAGCAGAAAAAAAGAGCGGCTCATCAGCTCACGAATCGTCCTCTCTCGAGCTATTTTTAGAAATTGGAACAAGCATAATTTCACCCAATACTATTCAGCGGCAAAGTTACGCATACGTTATCTTGACGAAATGTCGAGCCCTGCATTCTCGCCAATTAGCATCGCGCGCCTAGTCATAAATTAAAACCTACGGCACTTCTAACAGAATTTCTTTTCAACAGACGGCCCTGTCCCGCCTCTAACGACAAAGTCTCAATTTTCACACAGAGACCCGAATCCCGCATTTTTTAGCGGACCAAAACTTTCCTTCTCCGCCGTGTTGGCCCATTAAAAAAGCATCTTTTCGAACGTTCGCACGGCCAGGTCGAACTGCGGGGGGAGGGGGGAGAGAAAAAAATGTGGATTTTCGAAATCCGGCCGTTGCCTCGACGCCGCACGTGCGAGGAGACACGCGTCTCGCGTTTTATTAGTCGCTCTCGTGCGAATTTATGTACTCGAAAGTGCGCCTCGCCGACTAAGCGTACGTCTCCATTCACGATTACTTGAATGAAGCTGCGGGCAACAACGGATTACCACCTAATTGCATGCGAACCTTAACGATTCTCATAAGCAATTTTGCCGCTGAAAGTTCGCGCGCGCATTGTCTTTGCGCGTAACGAGCCTCGAGCTATACCAGAGTAATCTGTCTATTTTCAAAGAGAGAAAAGCCGTAATTGTTTAATAGCCGAGTCGATCGAGACCGATCGATTTAGGTCTCGTTAGCCATCGATTAGTCACTTTCATGCGGAGCAGAAGTTTCTCGCCTACTAACACTCTAGGCGAGCAGAGAGAAGAAAACATTTTTTTTTCTCTCCTCCACCCACGCATTCGTGAAACTGTATCGAAAAAGCAGTTACCCGATGCGCGCATCGGAATATGGCTCTCTCGTCAAAAAAGAAAAAGAAAAAAAATGTGTGTCACTCGTCGAAGACGTCGAGGAATATATCGACGGTCAAAGGCACCGAAATACATCGCGCGTTAGTTATACCTATACTCGTCCGACCAGAAAACATCGCCTCCGGCCTTTCCGCTGCGTGTCCGCGCTGATGGCGGGAGAATTAAGGGCCACCGCCGCGAAGACTCTCGATCGCGCATTTTTTTCTTCATCTTCCGCTTCTTTCGCTCGGGAGATTCTTTCTCCTGCGGGCGCGCACGAGAAAGGCTTTTTTCACGTTTTACATATTCATGCGTCGGTTAAATGTTCGCACTCTTTCTTCGGTTTTTCTTGCTGCGAGCGACATACTCTGTGTGTATTTATATATTTGTGTAAAATGAATCCTCATGCAGATTCGAGAATTGTAAACAACACCGGCAATTTCGACGTACAAGCGGCTGCTGTAAATTACCCGCGAGACTCTCGCTGTCCCTTGTGCTCTCCTCCTCCCCCCCCCCTCTCTCTCTCGTTTCTGTGGAGGTTCGTATAAACGAGCGATAATCCTAAATTTCAGCGGTTGCAACAGCAGCAGCAGCAGCTTTTCTCTTCCTTCTCCATTTCTCCGCACGTGTGTGTACATTTCGCAATGTGAAATTTACGTACTGAGAAAAGCGATTTAGTAAGTTTTACTTCTTTTGAGTTTTTACCGGACTTTTCGGCAGTCTAATTGTCAGAGAAATTAGTTAATGTGCGTCAGTACGGTAACTTTTCATTTAACATAATTCGAAACAATTTAAATCTTTGCCAGATTTTTAACCGGAAAATTGAATATACATCGCGGTCATTGCCATAATACTTTCTGACAAATTGTCAGAAAATTTTATTAAAAACGGCGATATTTCTCTGAGCGTTGGATAGAAAAAAAGAAAAGCTTGTTTATAATTTGAAAATTCATGAAGAATCTTTCTCCTGAAGAAAACACTTTGGAGATTAGTATGCGTCCCTATCCGAAGGTGACTGCCGAAAAATTCGGAAATCTCTTGCGGGATTTATGAATGAAACGGTATACGCGCCAACCGAGTAGGCGCCGAATGAGATTATTAAACGGTACACAGCTGCCGATGACTGGAATCACATTACCGCGAGGGTTCATTGAGAGACTCGAATTTTTTTCTTTTTTTAGAGAGACCAGACACGCATTAGAGGCGGAGCGACTTTTTAAAATATATCGCTGGATGTACCGTTTTCTTTTTTAATTTTAAGCAAATTCACGGCTTAATTTACATCGGTAAATCGTTTTGAGAGAGCCAGAGCTACGGCTGGCCGATCTTTTGCCGAATCCGAGGAGAAGGTTAACGGTGACCTATTTTTAATCGACTTATCTGTCTCTGTAGCCACAGAAAATAATTACTCTACCTAGCTCCATGTTTTTTTTAACAATTATCTATTATTTTACTTCATTGTTGCCATAATCAAATTAATTGTTCTTGCAGCCTCCTGTAATTGTAGTACGTGCCAAACTGTAATTTTTGTAAAAAATGCATTGCAATAATTTCATTGACATTGTCTGGCACAAGCGCCAATAACTCGCTGCATAACGGCGCGAGATTTGAATTCTTAATTATCTGTCAAAGCGCCTCAAATAAATTTCTTCCATACAGCGGACTCTCGATATGATTTACTTACGGTCTGCCCAACCCAACCCCAACAAATTAGTCAACGCGCGTCATTGCGCGCATCCGGAACGAAAGCCGCGCCGGCGCGAGAGCGCAGCAAAAATTGAGCGCCGTGCAGTGTTTAAGGAATTTTAGCCCATCAGCAGCAGCGGCAGCAGCCGCAGCAGCCGCAGCAGCAGAGGTGAGACGGGAGGAGGCCTAGAGGGAGAAAAGCGAGGCTGCCAGAAAGTCTCGCGCGATCGCGAGTCGCCCTTTTTTTCGTGTGTGCGCGAGCGCCGTGAGAGAGTTACGTTAACGAGAGAGAGAAGAGCTGGCCCAGATTCCGATATAAAGATCTCTCGCTGCACGGAGAGTCGGCGCGCTGCAGTCGCCGCCGCCGCCGCTGCCGCTGCTTGCTCCGCGCGAGAGCGTTATCCAACTTGCAGGTCTCACTTTCTGCAGTGTATCGAGCAATTAGGTAACGCGCGGCCGAATATACTTACTCTCCTTCTGCTGCTCATATATACATCGGCGATTTCTTTTGTTCGGCGCTTGAACTTTCTTCCGTCCGAACCAAGTTCGACGACGCGAAGGTATGTGAAAGTACGCTGATGTTTCTGCAGTCCTCGGAAAAAATTAGGCAAACTTCTTGGAATATACGTATGAATTACTGATCGATGTCGTGATAAAATCCTGCTCCCCCCCCCCCGTCCAATCTGTATCCGCACTTGAGAATATGTACTTTTTCTCCACACTGCGCCGAAAGTACCACTTTCGCTCCCGGGCGCCAGAAGCGAAATTGGTCGTTTCGGCGCTAGTGCGTGAAGAAAAATAGCACAGGCGCGCAACGGGAGTAAATTTGGACAGTCCAAATCTCGTGTTTGTCAATAAACACGAGATATGGACTCTCCAATTTTTTTTCCTCCCTCAGCACATAATAAGCTATCTTCGCTAAGTAATGCCGACTGTTCTATATTATATTTATTTTCGCCTGATGTTCCTAAAATTATTTGCTGTAAAATCACTAATATTGCAAATGATTGTTATAAAACTGCTGTAGTGTATTTTAATTGATAGAACGAGTCTCCACTTCTAAGGCATTTTTAACCGTATACATTACATTTTCTTTAAAAAATGCACCGTGGCAAATTATTTATAGATTTAAAAAAATACTATATAACCAATTAAATGATTAAATTTCACACTATCATAAAATAGACAGAAATATAATAACTAATTGCATGCATACTTGTATAATGAAGAATAAGGACGTAGTTACTCTCCGTCAATTACAATTATCTATAATTTACAATTATCTATAATTATCTTACGATAATGTTTCAAACTTAGATTGCAGTACTTCAGCGAGAAAGTTAGTTTATTATGATGTCTTAACATTCAAATGACTTTTCTCATCGAGTCACCGTAATGTAAGCTTGAAGTTTTGTTAAACATGGGAAAACAATTAGCAACTCGCGGTTTCTCAAAGTATGGTTCGTAATAATGATCATACGCAAAATCGTCATTTCATCGTCTGCTATACATGTTACGGTCAACTATTCCAGAATTAAGATTAAAAAGCTATTGTCGTTGTACAATCAAGGCTAATATCCATTTTTCTCCGGGCCGGCTTAATTTATATTTGTCAATCGTCTAGTTTTGCGAATCGCCAGCAGTCTTTTCCACCAAAGAAAAAAGAAAGAAAAAATTCATTTGGCGCGAGGAACATGAGAGGTCGCCGAAGCCATACGGACAGCTCTTCTAGTGCAATGTAAGTTAAGGGGACGAGCACTGGCCGAGAGTCCGTGATTCGACACTGACCTACAAATCGTTACTCTGGAATCTGCGTGCGAGTGAAGCGGACAGAAAAAGTGCAGGAAAGAAGGAAAAAAAATCGAGCATCGCTCGCGGATGACTCAATTATAGACAGATCGAAAAGCGTGCTACATGTACATACGCGAAGGAAAACCGAGTGTTTCAAGCGTCGCGTGTATTATAACTGTGTTCGCTCGACGGTTTCATTATTTAAACTTAATTACAACACCGTGTGTACAGTTACGGTTTATTATCATTTATTGGAAAGTATACACGTTCCCGAGACGTAATTCAGGAAATTACACAAGTATCGCAGGCTCGCGCCGCGCGACAGTGTGCAGAGCGCTCTTCGGATAATGCAAGTTTTTAGGTCAGGCTCTCTGCATTTGATACATTTTTGCGTAGAGCGAACCAGAGGAAAGTTCTCTCTCAAAGCGTTTCCCGCGAGAAATTTCGCGGGATCGTAGATATATATATATACTTGCGGTTTCGCAACAATTAACACACTTTGTTGCTCTCTGTGCTCCGCTCGATTCGGAAGAACTGTTACTTCATACGCGAATGCGCCCTCGAGTCGTCGACGTACACGACGAATCGATCACTTTTTCTCCGCGCGCGATTATATTCTAGCTCTATAGGTCGCGATCCACAGAGGCTCGGGAGTCAAGTTCGGGGTCAGGCGCAAGGTGCGGCCGTCTCTCTTACTGGCGCGTTCCCAACACTACGCACCACATGTACACAGACATTCCATCGTAAAACCGTTAAACGCGCTCGCTCCCGAGGACCTCGAATACATTAATTTCCGATCCGAACGATCTTCACTGCGGCGGCGGCGGCTGCTGCTGCTGCTGCTGCTGCTGCTGCTGCTTCTGCTGCTTTTCTCTCCGAGAGCGAAAGAGACTTTTTATTCAACTGATGAGTGTACGCATACATATGTAGGAGAAGGTCTTATCGATTTATAGCTCCTTTCGGACTAATCTTGAAAGTACAGCCGGCGACTATTAATCGTGGGAACAACGGCTCTCGCTACTTCAAGCGTTGGAAAGGAAAAGTGCGGGAGCTTCGAAAAGTACGAAGAGCTTTTACTTTTTATCGGATTTTCTCCCGCAAGGGTGATTCGAGAAGCTGAAAGTGAACACCTCGTGCTGGCGAGAGTTGATCAATACGACGAATTATGTTTTTACCGACTTGTATCAAAAAGAGGTGCGCCACTTTAGCTGGATAATCGTTTGAAACGTCGCTTAATATGAGCATGTTGAACAAAAATTTTGAGTTATATGCATGTAAATTTTTGAATTAAAAGATGTTTGTAAAAATCAGCAAACAGTTGAATAAGTGTAAAACAGTAATTTATTGCATCATTCAAGAGATAATCCGGAAAGATTTATCCGTAACCATACTTTCCCCGCTGATATATTCTGCACTGAACAATGAAAAGCCCGATTGATTTCGTATGGATTATGATGAGTCGCGAAGCTCCTTTCATTGTCGGATATTCTGCAAAAGAGAAAGTGCGCGCAAGTATATATCGTTTGAACTTGTACATCCCGCGATGTAAAAGTCAATTTAATTTTTCTTTGCCCACACGTGCACTTCGCACTAATGCAAAGTAACTTGTTAACGAGATTTTTACGATCTACACTTTGATTAATCCGTTTTGGTGCGATGCGCGTCATGAACAATATCCCAATATTATACAAGTATAAAGGGCGCGCGTTTGAATCGCATGAATCTGCCACATTAATAAAAGCCGCTCTCATTACGGCCCACTAAAAATAAAATACATGGCCTTTATTTATTCTTTTTTTTCTGGGTTTTTTTTTGTTCTCTCGAATTATCGCACGCAACACGCGTGCGCGCGTCTCTTTTTCTCGCGCTAACGAAGAGACGCCCGATAAGTCGAGAGCATATATACCCGAGACAGCTACTCGAACTTTCTCCCGATTGTCGGCGTCTGTTTAATCTCTCATTCAGAGACAAGTGTCCATGCAAGCGTGTGCCTTGGGATCCTCCTTTTGCAGTGGATACGGAAAAGCGCGTTTTCGTGCCACGAAGGTGTAGCAGAGTGTGTTGCTGCTCTTTCAGCCGTAAATCGAGTACAATGCACTCAGCTTTTTATGCGTTGTGGCATCATTTTTTCGACATTCATATCGATGCATATTCATTAAGGATGCGAGGCTCCTTTGACTATAACGCTATGCGTACTCTTAAAAGTATCCGTGTTTTGTATTTTTTACTAAAGATATATAGCTATCGAAACGATAAAGGCAAACATTGGAAATTTCATTGCTTTCTACGTCGCTGCGTGTACTGTTCAAACATCCGCATTGAATAATTTGAATTGATTCCATCAGGTTTTGCTGTGTGCAATCGAATTGTATAATAATTTTCATTTTAAAAGGTACTTTATACTAAAAATAAAAAAATTACTATATAGTGATTTGTAAAAAATAGGTAGATTTCCCTCTCCCAACGACAGATCAATGAAAAGTTTAGTGTGACGCCACTTTCTACGTAGTTAAATAAGTACCCACTTATAGTTCACGATATGGCCGCTAAAATGCACAGAGTGAATTATACTATGCTCCGCAATGAGTGTGTATAATACTTTTAAATGTTCATTTGGCATTCAAAACAAGCGTAGGCATACTATTGTTCCTAGAAAACTATCGCGATCAAGGCGATTAAAAAAAGGTTCGAAATTTCATTACTTTCCAAGTTGTTGCGTGCATCGTTCAAATATCCGCGTTAAACATAGTAATCTAGAACTATCGAGTTGTATAGTAACAGAGCGTAAAATCTATGCATCGCCACCAAACATCCAAACGATCGGCATTTTCTCGCAGTTTGCTTCAAATTAATTCATCATGCCTATAGATAATTATTAAAAGATAAGAATATATCGAATAATAAGAACGACAAATTTTGATGGGTATACTGTCTGAGTTATAAAATCAAATGATACATGAAAAATAATCTTAAGACAATAATTTATTCTATTTATCGTCGTACGCGTAAAAGAAAAACGATTTTTTCTACTTTTCGCAAAATAGCTCGCTTTTCTTGCTCTGTCAGGTGCATTATTACAGATTTCAGTATAAAAATACAATCATTTGTAAAACTTGGTAAAATGAAATCGAAAACGGTTTAAGGCGATCAAACAAAAGAACGTGAAAAAAAATTTGGGGAATAGCTTGCAATCATGTTGCAAAAAGAGAAACGTACTTTGAAGTTGGATTTTTTTAAAAATCGTGTTTTTCAACAGTGCAAAAATTGGACTAATGCGAAACTAATAGCGATAGAACTGATAGCTCCTTCTCCGACTCTCTGATGCAACTACCGGGCCGAATTTTCGTCCTTTCTCCTCAGTCGCTATTTTGCAACCAAGAGATAAGTCGCCGTGCCTCTCTACACCGGCGGGAATTAGCATGTGAAATTTGCGAGATCGCGTCTCCTGAGCGCACGCGAGAGGAGAGCGCGCGCGAAGCTGGAACACTTTCCTCGCTGCTGTTGCTGCGGCTGCGGCTGGCAGTGGTGTGTGTGTGTGTGTGTGTGTGTGTGTGTGTGTGTACGTGTGTGTGCGTGTGCAGTGCACGCTGTACAAGTTGGCGCGGCGAGAGTGAACTTGCCGAGCGCAGGATATCGAGGCCAGGTCAAGGCCCCCTACGACAGCCTTCTCTTCCGTCTTTTCGTCCTTTCGCGCGAGCTGTGTCATGTACTCTTCTTGCTGCTTTTCGATCTGCGCGACTCGCTATATGTGCAAGCCGCTGCTGCTACTCCTGGCTTTCGAGGGACAATTTAACGGTTTACCGAGAGGACCGTCTTGCTTTTCTCCTCAGCTTTGGGGGGGATCGTTTTTACAGCGGGGCTCAATCGATTTCAGGAATGTTTCGCGCAATCTCTTCGAAATATTAGCGTGAGCGTTGCGTGCGGCTATAGGTAGTCTGGCTAGTGAATCGACGGGAACCGGAAGGAGGCGTTTTCACTTTATGAATTTGAATGGTAACTTTCGATTTTAACAATATGACCTCTTCTACTTAAATGCCTACTCATTTTGCATAGCAATTCAAACACACACGCGCGCGTCACACCGAGCATTGCGAAATCGTATACGTCCGTGCGTATATCAATATAGAAAGCACCAAAAACGTAGTTTTCTCTCTTTACATACTTATTATTTATCAGTAAAATAATGATGCAAGATAGTCTCACGTGAAATTTATGATTTCGCCATGTAATAGGCACTATTCAATAAACACGAAGAGAATATTTCTCTGTAGTCGAAAAACACGACAAAAAAAGAAGAGCGGCTTTGATCATCCATCGCTAGCTCTAATTCTCAACGATTCTAGGCTATACTTTTTCTCCTGCTGGAAAACCCCATTAATTTGCCGCGTCAAAATCAGCGGCAAGAACGCTCGTAAATTTCATTTTCCTTCCAGCGCGGAGATCCTCTCTTTCTCCCTCGCCGCTCTTTCCCGGCAAAAAGCCCCGGAGCATAAGTACAACAAGCGTAAAATCCGATAAACGACACGAGGAAGGCGCGCGCTTCATTAAGAATTCGCGAGGCCACCGAACGGCCGCGTGCCGGGAAATATATACATTGAACATAACAGTAGACGTCATAAAAGATACAGTTATGGCCGCAACGCACACACGCGGCTATCGGACAGAGTCGTCTCAAAGCCTCGGCAGGCGATCCGTGCAGCGATTTAAATTTACGCCTTGTGAGGTTATGTGCGTGTGCGTGAGAGAGAGTGTGTGTGTGTATGTGTGTGTGTGTGTGTGTGTGTGTGTGTGTGTGTGTTTGTTTGTGGACACTTGAAAAACTTTTTTTTGATCGCATATAATTTTAATTGAATACCATTTAAGGGGTTCCAGAAGTCGATTAAAAATTTGAATCTCGCGCCAAAGTGTAACACATGTGAAAATAAGTAATTCATTCTTAGCATTCGACTTAAATGACAAACTCTGAATTAATTATACTTTCTGTTATGTAATTGTCTCTTATTGGTTGCGAATAAGCTTCACTCTTACAGTATTTTATGTCGTGGCTGGAAATCCAAAGTTTTTCTTTCATTGCATACTGATTCTCCTCAAACAACTTATTCAAAATAAACTTGAAAATGTTTAAACTTGTTTAATTTACTAAATGATTCGATTAATATTATTTGTTGCGAATGTTATATTATTCATTTTATCTGCAAAATTTTTAATTCTTAAAATTTTTAAAAGTAAGCCGATGCGATAAAATTTGATGGTGAAAAAAATAAATGGAAACTCATCAAGCTACATAAGTTTAAGTAATATTAGATGCGAAATCCAACGGGCAGTCATTAAGACAGGCGTGGATTAAACAAAGTGCCTATCGCGCGCGTGTAGCATTAGAGCGAACAAGGTAGATCGCTGAGCAAACGCAATTACAGGCTAATGTCGCGTCTCAAGATCGACTACGGAACGAAGATTAAGAATTAACCCGCTGCTTTGCTCCAGTTATCATCGGCCTAATGCATCCGGCTATATCGTGCCTAATCTCGCGTGTTTATTATAGATTTGATAACGTGCCTAATTTTCAGCGGATGCTCTTTTTCTGACACACTATCTATCTCAAATTTCTGCCTGCATTCCTCGAGCTTTACGGCGTAACTGTAAAGTCTTTTAATTGAGACGAGAATTTTTGAGAAATAGAACATTTTTCAGAATTAATTATTCCGAGAGACAGCTGCAGAGGAGCACGTGTCGCGATATAAAAGTTTACAATGCGCTCGGACGGCCAGTCGTAAAGCTCGAATTTACAACACCTTCACCGCGTAAGCTACGATTTAATTCAATACAACGAACTTAATAAATTAAAAAAAGATCGGACGAAAAAGACGCGCGTGTGTCGGCTACGCACGCGCACGCACACGCACACGCACACGCACACGCGCCCATACACACTCGGGCGCTCGAGAAAAAAAGTTTTAAAAATAACTTTGGCGACGCACAGTCTCCGCAGTGTTAAAAAAATGGCCTGTTGATTCAGTCCAGTCGAAACTCGAAAGGTCAATACTCACTTTCACCTCGTGTGCGCCTTTCGAGATTGATCGAGAGGAGTAAATGACGAGTCAAGCATTTGAGTAAAGAATTACTTTCAAATTTTAGCCGCGCCTACCGATAAGAGGACGTTAGAGACATTTCATCATACTGTATTCAGTCAAAACTTCAATAACGATCAACTGGAGAATATTTATTCGGTTATAACATTGTTGTTTTACTTTTACATTGATAAAATACCTGTTATTCATGCTGCCGCATTACTAAAATAACTCTGAATGTAAACATTTTTTTTCAATTTTTACCAAATTAATTAATTTATAAATGATCGTGAATTTATACAGAATGATTTTATTTCATAAAAACAGGTTTAGCCATGAATAACAGCATTTTCTCATGGCTTATTACAGTTAAGAATTTCACATCAACATTACTGACCTTTATCTCGATACATTTTAAATTGAATTCAAAAGCGATTAGCATAACAGCAAGTCTTCTCGAAAGATACCTTAGATTTTTACGTTAACGTATAAAATTCGCCAGGGTTCAAGTTCAAGTAAGAACGAAAACGAGTTTTGCCCATTGAATTTCTTCCTACATTATAGCGATCAAAGACATTATCGTAAATTTTATCGGATCAGACTTGCGAAGCTCATTATCGGAATTCCCGTACACATTCCTAACCGATTTTTCGCTAGACCCCGAACACGTGGGTAGTTGTCCATACGATGTATAACCATCAGAAGACTATATAGCAGCTAAAGTAAAGTTGTAAATTCAAGCATCGGAAATAATAGGGTCACGCTGCCAAAACTGAAGAAATTATTTCAAGAGCTGTAACAGTCAAATTATGCAACTCTATACTTTTAAACGATTAAAGGTAGATCGGTCGTTAAAACATTTTGATGCATACATTATATTTGCAAAACACTAAATATGCATCTTTTAAAGTTTCATTGAAATCTGAACAATAGAGTTTATAAATGTTATAATTATGGTTATATCGATAAACTACTATTAAAAAAATTTAAATGAGAGTCTTACCATCGGTTACTTGTAGTGGAAAATAATTTTAAAACATCACGAAAAACCATGATTTGGATAATCTTTGACGTTCGACGTTAAGATCATAATATTTTGTAGTCTGCTACGTTACGGCGCGAAATTCGACATGAATACAGTTAATGCTGCATTCTACACAGGATTATTAAATCACCCCCGCAAAGCAAACTCATACTGTTGAAAAGCGCAAATCCTGTAGAAACTTGATTAAGAAAGAAAGCAAGAAAAATGAGTGAATTTCATGATAGCCATAACATTGGTCATCACAGCCACACCTGCCTTAACACACTTGGCTGCAGCAGACGATCAATTGCTGCATGTATTCTTCGGCAACAGCAAGAGCAGTAGTTGAGAGAGTGCATCGGAATAGCAGAGCGTCTGGACGGATATGAATCTAAGGAGGACAGCAGCCGCCGGCGCGGATACACCGGAGGAAGCACGTCCACTTTCTCGTCTGGTTTTTCATTAGGGACGCAGCACTGGCTCATCCGATACGTGACGTTTAGACTGCACATGAGCGAGAGAGAGGGAGAGGGGGGGGGGCAAGGATGGCGGGAGGGAGCGGGACACATTGCGGAAAGCCGAAAATTGCAGGGGGATGCGCCACTGAGATGTACAGATCTGGAGATTTCAAGGGATTCTTTGAGGCATCTGTTGCAAAGCTTATGGAATTCATTGATTTTGAACAATTTAAACAGTATGCAAAATAAATTTGATAAAATTATACAAAATATAGTGTAGCGTTTATAAACAAATTAATGTTAAATGAAAAATGTACACGCGATACGTCTTCAAATTGTCGCAAATAATAAACACTTTATTTTTGGCACGAAGAATGGGGGGGGGAAGCTTTATAAAATTTGAACAATTTTTCGAATACTTTCATAGAAAAACTTCTTGTGCACTAGATTTTCACTATAGCCAAGAGAAAAATGTACGTGTTCGTTGGATCCAACTACAAAAAATTAGAAACTTTTAATTTTTCAAAGAATATTTAATAATTTTGATAAATTTTTAAATTATTTTTATTTTATCCAAAAACCCATTTTTGTTTGTTAAAAATTATTAAACTGACTAATTGATTTTAATACTTCTTTGTTACAAAATGCGAATGCGAAATTGAAAAGACCGTTATCATTAGAAAATTTGATATCGAACCCCGTTTAAATAACAAAATTTTTCATTATAATAAACATAACAAACATATACATAACCGAATAAAAAATCGGTTGAGTTAATACTGGGGTTTTCACTCAAACTCTGATATCCAGGTCATATTTGTTTTAATAATGTTTATAGATCTAATCTAGCTTAAAGAAACATGATATTCTCGAATCATCTCGCACGAGATATAAATGACGAGGCATTTTTCGAGGATTTCCAAGCAATAAATTGTATCTCCTTCTAATACAGTTGTGGGTCATAACGACAACTAACAAGCAATACTTATTTTGCGCTCGCCATATGTATTCGCCATGTACTAGACTAAATTGAGTCTCCCTGGCTATCCTGTTTACAACTCGTTTACAAGCACCAGGAGCGGCTATATAAATCAACCATTCCAACGTCTCGTTTGAATCCGTACCGCTATAGCTGCGTTAAAAAAAAGAGGAATCTAGTTGCGTATTTGCAACGCGAGCGCGCGCACTAAACCCAGTCCCAATAGAAAATGCTATCGCTCGCGAGGAAATCCCGTACGACGGACGCTGGCTCGTTCCTCGGCGCGGGCGCACCAATGTGACAGTTAATGCAAACGTAAACAACGCTACGCGTGCTTCAATTACATTTTTTCTTCTTGGATAAAATTAAGAGTGACGCAAGTTTGTCAAACGTTGCATTTTCATGCAATTGTCTTTTCCATAATTTTTATACGCACTTTCGATGCGTTTTGCTGATTTTTTTATTTCGAGGTTAGGTTAAGACGATACAATACCACTAATATATGAGCAATAATTTTTAAAATTTAATTTATAGTTTTTTTTACATTGAATGTGTGTTAAAACTTTTTTAGTGAAATCTCTTTTTTACGTTTTAGAGGCACTGCAGCCTCTTTAGCTAACCTCAAAAAAGTGCGTTAACGTAACGCTATCTACACTAAAAACTAGATAGTGTTACGTTACAGAAATTCAGGTTTAAAACTTTCAATGATATACATTTTTTCAGTTTTCACGTATTGTGTTCCCCCCCCCCCCTTAATTTTTCAATGTAATGGATTATTATGTAATTCTTGCTAGTGTATAAGGTTGTGTACACTAGATTACGTATGGTCATGGATGTAACCCATGATATGTCATTTGCAAACTTTCAACAGAAACACCATAACCGTAGACCTGATCTAATCTTTTATACTCATTAATTTAAGTTGGAATAAAAATGAAATTTCACTTATCATTTATGAAAAAGTATTGTGTTTACACTGCGAAAATACAGAACGAATACTTTGTAGAGTTGCAGAGAAACAAGTCAAACCAGAATGACGGTAGGCTGCAGCAAAAAAAATCCGGTTGGGTGAGCATCTCTCGCATCGCAACATATACTGCCGAGCAGTGCTCATCAGGTAGGTAAATTTTATTAAATGTCCATTTATCAACTCCAGCTCTCGTCTAAATGATAAAACAAAGAAAAAGCAAACTGGAAGCCCAGCGTGAGGTACGAAAATCGACTGCACCCGCAGCTGCTCTTCTCGGCGATGTTCGGAAAAAGCAGGAACGCCATCCTCGAGAATAAAAAAACGTAGCCTACACTTATACGCATGTAAACCAACGGCGGCGGCGGCGGCGGCGGCCGTGGCAGCAGCAGCAGACCACCCGGTATCCCTCTCTCCCGTTCGAGAAAACGGCGCTCGCACGATATCTTGGGATGCTGGCTGCACTGCTGCCTTGAACTTGCTGCGCGGTAGCCAACCTGTTGCCGTCTGGCTCGACTCGCGGCCTGGTTTACTTAGTCCTCGTCGTCGTTGTCGACGTCCCGCGAGTATGCGTGTACGTTTTTCGCAAGTAGGTGACGCGCTCTTTTCTCTCTCCGCGAGTCCGCGGCAGCGCGCGAGAGGTGTGTAACTCGTGCGTTTATATTATCCGCTGCAGTTGGCGCTGGGCGCACTGGCCTGCATCGCGCTCGAAAAAGAGAGATCGATTTTTCGCGGATAGTCGTGTATGCATGTATAGAGGCCTTTATTTTTAGACGCGGGAAATCGCGCTTTTCCACCGATTACGCGCCCGCGCGGCACCCGATCGACGTTCGCAGGCTGAGCCGATTCCATTCCTTCCGCAGAACGGAGAAATCACCGGCGGAACATTGCTTCTCACTTTTCTAATCAATTTTTCCGAAAAGGCGCGCACTATAGGGGGGCTTCACGCTCGATCGGGCTCGATCCTGCGCCGGAGGCGGAAATGAATTTTCGGCTCCGATTAAAACGTTCAGGTGGTCCCCCCGTTAAACGGCTAGCTCGACGACACCCACGCCTCCGCCGCTCGTCGCGATTTTGGCTCCGTGCCCGTTCCCACGGATCGCATTCTATGTGTGTGAACGCATGATTGGTTGTGGTGTTTATGGAAATAAGTCAGCAGTGCTTGATCCTTTTCGTTTCAAAGGTGTATCCTTACAATTTATTAAATATCTATAAATATACATACACGTGTTCGCGATTGGCGTGAACCGCGCTTATGTTCGATTTGTTTTGTTTGTTTTTTTTGTTTTTTTTCTTTGATTTTTTTCTGTTTGTTTTTAAACAACATAGATTAGGATAGAAAAATAAAACAAATGTTAGGGGGCAATGTTGAGAATGAATGAGTAGGGGCTGGGAGCGGGAGTGTTTAGTGGGTTGGCAAATAAATAATTGAGAGATGACGGATGAATGAACGATGAATGAATGCGTAAAGTAAAGTGAGAGGTCGAGTGACAGAGAGAAAACACAGTAGAACCAAAGAGGTAGATGTAGAGTGTAGAGAGCAGAGAATCAGCCCATGCAAAATGGGCTTTCAGAAACACAAGTAGCGCGGCGTGTCAGGCTCGCGCTTCGACTGTCGTGTGAACGAACGAGAAGAACCAGATAACAACAACAACAAGTGAGTAGAGAAGCGGAGAGCAACAGAATCACAGTAGCGTAAAGTAAAAAGTACAGAGAGAGAGAGAGAGCAAGAGAGAGACGAAGAGTAGAGAGAGAGAACGAGAGAGAGAGAGAGAGAGAGAGAGAGAGAGAGAGAGAAACGTAGAGAGAAAGATGAGTAGAGTCATGCGTTGTCATGTGAGCGTGCGAGATGATGAGAAGAGATGACTGGTGGTGATGAGGCGTCCGCTGCTGTGGTCACTGAGCTGACTCTGAGCTCAGGACGTGGCGGCGGGGGCGGCGGGCTTGTACGCCGAGTAGGCGAGCTCCTGGCCGGATCTGGCCCAGCCGCCGCCGCTGTGCACCTCGTGGTGGCCGTGATCGTGACTGGAGACGAGCTTCTTCAGACCGATGATCGACGCGAGGACCAGCGCGAGCTTGCTCACGATCAGGGCTTTACCGGCCAAGAGGGCCAAGGTTCCCAGAGCCAGGGGCACGAGGGTTCCACCGATGAGCAGGGGAATGGCCAGGAGTCCGCCAATGTTTTTCCTTTTCTTGCCACGGCCTGTAAACGTCAAAGCTTGCTAAGTCTCGCGCCGTTTTCGGCTGACAGTTCGCGTTGTGCGTTTGAAAATCGAAAGGGTGCATTCCGAGCGCTTTGAGTGGGGATCAACGCATTTAGGCGTCTTTTGTTCTGGACAAAAGTTTTCTGCTCGTTTCAGAACGCTGTCAAGGAAAAATTTTGCCCGGAGCATGCAGAGCGTCGGACGAGAGCATTGAGCACCGAGCGTGAGAAAGATGGATCGAATTTTGTAGTTGCAGCGCAGCGATGACCGAAAGGCTTTCCTTCAAAAGCAAGAAGCCGCGGGATTTAAATTGAGATGTTTTCGTGCAGCGCTCGTAAAGTTGCGAAACTGCAGGTAGCTCACACTAACTGTAACTGGTACTTGGAGAAACGAGAGGAGTTAGTTAGTTGGCCCGTTTAGCGTAGAGATTAGCTGAAGCATAGCGGGAAAGGTGGAAGAAAAGGAAAGCCGGCGAAGATTTACCTTCCTCGGTGAGGCTCCTCTGGAGCTCCTCGACGTTGGGCAGCTTGACCTTGAGGGTGTGACTCTGCAGGAAGCCGACGGCCTTGTCGAGGATCATGGAGTTGAGGGCGTCCTCCTTGTCCTCGAGGCTCCTCGGGAGGGTGGCCTCGATCTCCTGAGCCGACCTGAGGGGCTCCTCGGGTTGGTTGGAGACCTGCTCATCCTTGACCAAGGTGACGCCCTCGACGATGTTGAGCTGGGCGCTGCGCGAGACTCGCTCCATCGTGGAGAGGAGCTTGAGCTTGAGGCAGCTGCTGACCTCCGCGCCGGAGCAGTCCTTGTAGATCTGGTAGACCGAGCGCAGCTCGCCGAAGACGCCGCCCGCTGCCGATCGAGCCTGCTGCTGCTGCTGCTGCTGCTGCTGCTGCTGCTGCTGCTGCTGCGAGGGCTCCGAGTCCAGTGTGTTGGAGGGGTGAGACGGCTCGGCGGAACGAGCCTCGCTCGACACTGCGAGCAAGAGGAGCAGGCAGGCCGCGGACAGCTGGCGTCTCGATGTGCTCGACATTTTTGGGGCTGTGCTTTTGCTGGCTGGAATACATAATGTTTGTGGAGGAAAAGTTTTCAGTTAGATGTATGTGATAGCCAACGGTTTTCCGCTCTTAGGTATTAGAATATTTTTGCATTCGAGTATGCTCTCTCGGACAGATATTTCAAAGCACTTGACCCATTTCGCTGATTGCATATTCCGAGTCTGCCAGTCTGAATATTCGAGTATGCAAAGCGAGCTGGAAAGAGTTCGAGCAGCATTTTTTATGACAATGAGAGTTCACTAATATTTTGACTTGAGCAGCCAAGATAACAGTTTCTTTTACCGACCAACACTTTTACGTAGGAAGACGCGCTTTTCGCTGTTTTCACGAGCTGCTCTATGCATAGCGAGTCGTAGAGTTTCGAAGG
The DNA here is from genome assembly GCA_018906965.1 of Philotrypesis tridentata. Taxonomy (NCBI): domain Eukaryota; kingdom Metazoa; phylum Arthropoda; class Insecta; order Hymenoptera; family Pteromalidae; genus Philotrypesis; species Philotrypesis tridentata. The sequence continues at coordinate 810,790 of JACCIB010000003.1, read as the reverse complement.
AAGTCAAGCGACGATTTGGAAAGCACGTCGTCGCTGAGTTCGGTAATTGGAAAACGAGCTAGACAGTGCACAAGAGTCGAATAATCGGGAGAAACCGGCAAAGATAAGGCTCTCCAGTGCGCTGACACAGGAAACAGAACTCGCGTAACACTTGGCCAAAAAGAGACGATGTCAGTAGTAACAGTCGCGTTCGAAGAGCCACAGAGCAACAACACTCGCACGAATCCGAGGAGTCGGCGGCACAGCAGTAGCAGTAGCAGAGTGGAATGGATATGGTTGAGGGTTGGCGACAAGAAATGGGTAAAACTTTATGAAAATCCGTACCTTATCGTAAGAAATAGATAAAAAATCGCGCGATTCGATACGAATCAAACGAGCGTCTCGGCGGCGGCGCCTCCCTCTCTCTCTCTCTCTCTCTCTCTCTCTCTCTCTCTCTCTCTCTCTCTCTCTCTCTCTCTCTCGGTCGAGCGAACTGTCGGAAAAGCACAGAGCTGCAGCTGCGGCGTCTTGTCCTCGGCTCCCGAGATGCGTTTCACTTGCTGAGAGCACTCTAAGCGAACTGTACGTAGCGCAAGCCCTGCCCTAGCTCTATATATCCGGTCGGCTTGCTGTCCGTGCGCGTGTGTACGTACAGGTAGCCGTAGAGGAGCGAACCCCACCACTAGGCCGGCTGCGTTTTTTTCTCGCCGCCTGGCGCGCAACCACCGGAGCGAGTCGAGCCGAGAAAAGCAACAGCAGCAGCAGCAGCAGCAGCATCCGTCCCTCCCTAGGCACTTGCGCTATGCTCGCGCTTTCCTCCTCCGCCTCCTACTTGCTCCTCTTTTTTCGCGCGGCAGTGTTTGTGCACACCTACAGCCGACGCGGCTGCCGCCGCCACCGCCGCCGCCGCGTGTGTTTTCGAAGGCGCATTTTTACTACGGGGATCTCTCGCTCGCTCTGTCGTTTACGACGAGGGGCTTGGTGAATTCCGGTAAACATGGTCTTTAATTCTGCCCGTGGCTCGCTCCTTTTTCTCTCTATCTCTCTTTTCGTCGGCGGCTAAAATTGTAGGTTGCCGCCGCCGCCGCCGCCGCCGCGATTCCGTTTCTTATTTCGGGCTTCAATTGCCCTCTTAATGACCCGCGGCGTAATTGCCGAGGCAAAATTTGGGTTTATATGCTTCTCTAGAGCCGCGCGCAAGGCCTTACCCTGCGACTGACGTCTGCGTACAGTGAAAATGACACGAGCTGCCAGAGGCTATTAATCGCGGATTCCCCAGTTTTTCTCTCCGCGTGCGAAAGTACATTTGCGGAGCATTAATTTTTTTCTCTGTCTCTCTTCCCGCTGCAGAGCGGCGCACTTTCATCGGGGCATCCGAAATTCCGCGCGAGAAAAAAATGGCGCACATCCTTATCACACCATTCGGCTGCGAGACTAGAATTTCCCTTCCACACCCATATCTCTCTCTCTCTCTCTCTCTCTCTCTCTCTGACTCTGTGATACATATAGGTGCGCAGGCGCGACCTCCCGCGGAGCAAGTCTGCTTCGCCCAATCGTTCCTCTCGGCTGGGCTCGGGTTGCTGCTGCTACTCCCCTTGGACGTCCCCACTACGTCACGCATCTGACGTCCGACTTAACCCCCTACTATACCGTCTCTACGCGCGAGCCTCATAGCGCGAGATAAGCCTTTTCCTTCTCCTCTATTGCTCTTGTTCCTTTTCTTTTTTTTCTGCTTGGCGGCGGCGACGGCGGCTCGCACGCACTCTCCTTTGTTGTTCCCTTTGTCGCGCGCCGCTTGTACCGAGTCATCGCCGGACTCGCACCCGCGTTCGCCCAGCTGATGCCGCGGCGCTTCGAGGATAATGGTCTCATGCTTCATTGCGGCCTCGGCTTTTTTCCCGACTCGTTTTTTTCTCTCTCTCTCTCTCTCTCTCTCTCTCTCTCTCTCGCTCGCTATCCCGACGCGCCGCGATGAATTTTTCGGCTGATGAGATTTCGGATTGAACGATTTGGTTGGACTGTTTATTGGGTAATGCCGGCTATCGTCCTGATGCGCGTATGCGCGTCTCGAAAAATCCAGTCATCCGGCTCTAATTATCCTGCGGGCCGCCGAAGCACACAGGCTCCTCTAAGTATTGCACTTTCTCTTTTCCTTGACAAAAGTGTCGTAAAAATTGCTGCATACGATGCTCACAGCCTCGTGTATTTGTTCTGCATTAAATTTTACTCTACCCGCACCGGCTGTTCGCCTTTCAATTTTCTCTTTTGAGGTTAGGTTCGTTCTTACTTTTGTGTCGCGCGAGACCTCGTAATTTTCTAAGTAACAGCACTGAGTTTCTTACTCCAGCTAGTGCACACGTGCAAAGTATACATTCGAGAGGTTATGGGCGCCTTATTAACGAGCGACGCGTCATTTCAAGACTTTGAAAAGCAATACCAATCAGAGAGTGAATAGGAATAATTGGTTTCACCCGTGGCGCTCTTCTAAATTCAAATAGAGAAATTATGCATGCGCGCATATACGTTTTTTTATTTTATCATTATTTAATTTTCAGTTGTATGAACTTTATTTTTAACTGAAAATTCTTGATATAGAAAAAGAACAATTAGTGTGAGTTTTCTGGTTTTGACTTTTGTCGTGTTATATGATAAACCATTTTGACCGTGTACAAAAAGGGATAAGAATCTCTATAGCATTAAAAGTATTGAAAATGAATGGCTTACGTCCAATAAAAATTCGTATTTAGCAAGTGTGTCAGGCAGTCACTGTCACGCGCATCCATTTTTAAAATTAACATTAGCTGTAATTTGAAGTACGACGGTTTTCTCTAGCGTGCGCTCTTCGAGTATATAGAGTCCATCCCCGGAGAAAAAAATGATCGTAGCCCGAGCGTCGATGAAAAAATTAACGAGCGAGATCGACGCCGCATGGCAAGAAGCTCGCAATTTCCCACTCTCTCGAGCGAGAGCCGCACAGAGCTGCGGTGTCCGACGACTGCTGCGGATAATATCGGTGATTTTCAATTACAGAACGATCGATCGGCTCGCATAATAATCCTCCGCGCAAATGGCAATAAGAGAGGAGTTGCCGCATCCTTTTATTACAGCATTATCGCCCCGCATCTCGCTCCTTGAGAGAGAGAGAGAGAGAGAGAGAGAGAGAGAGACTCTTGCATCACTGCCCCGAGAATAACACATCCGATTTTCCCGATATAGTATAAGAGCGGCAGCAGTTGAGTATCGTAAGTACCGCGTCCGATGATGCTCCAGTTCTCCGCTTTCTTTCTCGCCTTACTCACACGCACAGGCTCGCGCGCACACGCACACACGCAGACACAGGCTTTAAAGAGCCTCTAAAAGGCCGCTCGAGCTACTGTGAAAGCGTTTTTACGTTATCCGGCATACAGCGGAAAATTGCCAGTTGTCTCGAGCCGGTAATATCGCGCCCATTAGAAACGTATCATCCGTAAGCGCAGGCGCTCGTAATCATCCTCATTTTCCTTGTAAACTAACCTGCTGCTGCCGCTGTTGCTGCCGCTGCGTGAGCCGATCATCAATTTATAGCGAGGCTCCTGCAACAGTTGTGACCTGGATTAAGAAAGTGTATGTTTCTGTGGCCGGCAGTGCACACATGTGGAACGATTTTTCAGCTGGCATTGGGAATCGACTAATTGCCTGCGATAAAGGGAGACTTTTGATTTATACCGGAAAAGTGGATTTTCGAGTGTGTCGAAATTTAGAGCGAACTCGCGAGACCTCCTCGGGTTTCATTCGATTTCTAGAGCACTGATGCACCGTCTCGCGTCTCTCGCGGCTCATGGCGATTAACGAGTAGAAACGTCGCGGTAATGAACTTTTGTCTAGGCTTCATCGCCGTCAACATTAACGATCGACTCGTCTCCAATCAGAGAGTCGTAATGCTTCTTCCACGTACGCGTCCAAAGCCCAAAGTCATCCAAAACCCCATCATCCGATTTCTAATAATTTCATTCAAAAAGTAGCCTCTTACAGTCGTCGTCATTCGCATGGCCATCGGAGGTGTTCACTGCACTTACACCGATTTCTGCAATCGGCCTCATCTCTCCGAGAGAGAGAGAGAGAGAGAGAGAGAGAGAGAGACCGAGACCTTTTTCTCGCGCTTGCGTATATACACGCTCCTACGGACACAAAACCTCAACTGGGTCAGAACACGCAGTAGCCGAGCGAATGCCTGCGTTGGGAGACCAAGTGAAAACGGAAGGCAACTGTCCGAGTTTTGAGTGTAAAACGCGCTCGACCGATCTAAAAGGCGGTGGCGAACACATTTTCTCCGTCTCGAAATTTAGCCGCTGCGCTTTACGCAGAGTCGATCAAGTCGATCAACGACTACACGCAAGTAAAGGGAAAGATGTCTATGCGTGTGTGTGTGTGACATCAATCGAATCGAGAGCTATATAGTTGTACGTTGTGAATGAGTAGACCAAGGAAGGACTCTTTCTTTGTGCGTACGTAGTAACATTCTCGCATGAATGGAGGAAAGCGCGCTACGTTTGCTTTGGATGCCGCTCGCAAAGAAACCATTCCGATTCCATCTAGTCATTCGATAATCTGATTTGCATACAAAAGGCCGTTAATTTTTATTGTATATTATTATCCTTTCCCATATAGTGGTGAATTTTAATGCCGATTCTTAGAAAATTCTTTTATTATTTTATTGATGCAAGTAGCGTAAATAATAACAATATATTATATTTTATAATTCTAGAAACATATAGTGGGCCCCCGAAACTTGCAAGAAATTTACGTAGACTGGCCTCTTTATAATTTTAAATTCAGCCGATTTTTCATTCATCAATTCGATCCCTGAGGGCTGTTTTGTAAAACGCTGTTTAATTTCGGTCGATTTGAATTCAACCCAACCAAACCCAACCGAACCCTTTTTCATTAAATGGTCCAATCAGAGGGGACGTGTACATAAATGCTTAGTTTACATGTTTCTTAATTTAAATACAAGAGAAACTATATAAACGCACTTCTTGCATTGATTTGACAATGTTTTGGGCTCTAACAACAATTTTTCACTTTTGCATAAGGTTTCAGAATCATATATAAACATACTTTTATTTTTGTGAAATCAGAATTTAAAAATCTATATGGAAAAGATATTGGAGCGATTTGAACAATTAAATTGTTCATATCCTCTAGGGCACCATTTTTGGACTCAGCCCCTACAAAATTCGGATTCAGCGGGTTAAAATATATAAACTAAGCTTTTACATACCCGTCTTCTCTGATGAGTCTTAGGATTAATTAAAGAGATTTCCATAATACTGCCTGGTAAAAAACTAACTTGAACAATATACGGAACAATTACAGACCAAAGTTGACTTGACAACAGTTGTAATCATTTTTTTTCACCACACTAATGGTATAAAATCCTTGTCCAATTGTATGATAGAACCATTTCTGCAACGAAATATAGTGTAGTAACTAGTGTTGACAAAAGAATGTTTTTAGACGAAGCATCTTGTATTAGTTTGGTATAGTTGAAGGAATTTAGTAAATCGACGTGACGGCCATAAAAAGACGGTAAGAAAACTTTTTCCCAGAAAATCGCAGCACCAGACGATCATCTCCTCGGTACTGCTATTACGCGAGCACCCATCACCATGAAAATTATCGGCTGTCTGCAACCTAAGAGTATACAATTTTCAGCTTATCTCCTAGAGCCCAATAAAATGGTCTCATTTTAATTTTCTCGTTTAACACATCAATTGGTGACAGTGAAACGTCACGTATTTACTTCCACTGTCGAGCGCCTCCGAGTAAACAGTGCAACTTGGATGAAAATTACTCTGCCTTAGGCAAAAAGTATTCCACATACACACGTTCGGCGCACGTTCGGTCAAGTTGAATCTCGTTTGCATGCAGCACTTAAATTTATCAACATGATAATCCCGGATGAATTGAAAGTAGATTATTGTAGCGCGAATTAGAAGAGCATACTTTTATGTGGGTGAGGTATTTGCATTCGATCGAAAAACCTTTATAATTAGCAAAACAGGAAGTGTTTTCACTGCTACACATAGCTCGAAAATCAGTTAATAATCCTCATTAGGCCGGCTGTAATTATGCAGCTTATCAGAATAGAGATGGAGGAAACTAGAGTGTGACTTTGTGAGGCCACTCATGATCATCTCTCTTGGACCATAAGGAGCCTATTCTCTCGAGACTTATAACTTTCCTTTTGTTGGCTAGCTCTGCCGTTCTCTCGAAAAAATTGAGATACGCGGCGATTCGACTGCTGCGGCAAATGTTTATGTCACACTTTTCACTCCGCTCATTACGAGTGTGTTTGTACTGTGACACTTTCTTTGACGATAATTATTACGTGCTCTACTCCGGCATTATGGCTTGCTATTAGCATACAAACGCTCTTTCAAAATTTACAAGCGTTGCTCTTAACGCCTCTCTACGTATTTTCCTCGAGAGGATTTTTATAAAGAGTAGAGAATATTTTTCCCGAGTGAGAGAGAGAGAGAGAGAGAGAGAGAAGCGCGTCAAAAGGATGAAATTATCAACTTGACAGAAGCTGCGACGTACTTAGATTTCAGCTCGTGCAGTAGGATCGTAAATTTTCATAAGAGCGAATAACGCCAATTCATTCATTATTCATGAAAAGCGCCACTTTTTCACTTAAGCAGTGCAATCTCTCTTTCCTACTTGCCCACTGGTTACAAGAGCTCGAGCGCCTCTCCAGTCTGCGCGAACTCAATGAACGTTTTATTATCCTTCTTTAATTAATTTTAAGATCGTGCGTACACATTTGCGTACCACAGCTATACGACTGACCACACGTGTTCATTAACATCGTATCGTCTCGTGAAAAAGTGATGGCCGGATGTTAATAACGGAGACATTTAATCGCCATTTGATTGGCTGACGGAGGAGCATCCGGTTTATATGGCGCCAAAGTTTAAAATTCAATATTCAATATTGCTCGGGAATAAATCTTGTTGATTAAATTATAAAGTAATTAATGCCTATATATTGATTACTGACTTGAACATAAAATCTATTGTATTGAAGCATGCCATTATCTTTTTTTTTAAATCAAAATATATCAAGTACAGATATGCATGTAGCATACAGATAGTATTTCTAGGTTTTTTAGAAATGAAAAATGAATTGCATAAAAACATGGTACGGATTTTCCTGGTATAGTAAAATTTGCCATATGCGATAGTACCAGCCTGACATACTTCATAAATATCAAGAGTATTTTTAATTACAATTTAATCCTTTCTGTTATATCGAGTATAAAATTTATAATATAAAATTTTGAATTCTAGGTCATGTGACATCATACGTATAAATACATTTTATTTTTTAAAGGTTATTTAATATTATTTAAACCGCAAACAATAATAAATTTCGTGTGTGTATACACTTACGTAGATCTGTCAGGTATAAAGTTTAATGGGCGTAACAATTCCGTATAGCTAAATCGTTTGCTCGACTGCAGTTCCAGAAATCCAGTTTCGATTCACATCCAATCAAAAAATAGTTTGAATATTTCCACGTCCAACTTTAGTAGACTATACGTCTGACAAATGCAAAGAGATACTGAACATGATAATGCAGAGAACGTAAATGTTTAACTGTTTTGAAAAATTGTTAAAAATTTCGTAGAACGCAATGCAAAACAACGGTTCGCAAAGATCTCGCGTGTATAAAAACAGTAATTTTTACCACGCCAATTTTCTCAGCGAATCCAAACGACAAACTTTCATCTCTCGATTTCGTCAGCCAGACTCAATTTGCGAGGCGCATACGAGTACTTATCGCCGAGTATCATTCCCGAAAGAAAATCCCGCAATTGCTCCGAGTCACGCACTCGCGAGAACGTACACACACACGCGCACACACCTGCTCGCGCGAGTTTTCCCGCTGCCGGAACTCGGGCAGTCGGCGTGTTACCGATTTCTCGCGGCGCGCGCACGTACGCGAAAAAGATCGCGGCACACGGCGAAAGCGACGGCGCGTCTATCCTTTTCTCGCGTCTATGACTGCGCTTCCGGCTTACGGTCACGCTCCCGAAACATCCGGCTGTGTGCTCCCCGCCGCGGATGACGAAAGAGATGACGAGGCTTTTTAGTTTTCTCGTATTGCCTTACTCTGGATGCTGTCTATGCTCGTCTGCTCTGCGCCCAGTGTGTGCTGCTCGATGGCACACGTGGACGGGGTTTTGCGGTCGATGCGTTTTCATTGCTTTTTCGACGCTCAAACGCTCAAATGACGAGGCGGTGCTGTCATCGAAACGCGAAGACGCGTCGGCTAAGTGAATGCGGAGTCGGCTGACTAAAGTTACGTACGTTTACCGCAATGAAATGTTTCATATGTTCGAGTTTAGAGGCGATGTACTTTTCATCGTGCTTTTTATGCACAACGAGAGCTGCTTAAGCGGAGGTGCGGTCTGGCCGGATCTGGCATCGATCTACTCATGCGCATACGATGCAATCTTATTCATTCATAAATTTATCGATATTACGTTACAAGTTTCTGATTAAATGTTTATCTCCTGTCGGATCTCGCATGTATAAGAATACAGATTTACAATTTAATGGATATAAATCCGAAAATTTTCTAACAGCTTGTAGCGATTTTTCCGCATCAATATCATGAGAACACATATAATTCGTTACATTTAAGACGCCAAAGAGTTATCAATAAAATAAACACTTAATCTGCCCGCCACACTCTGCACGATTTAAGACTGTAGCGTTTAAATACCAATAAAAATTAAATATCAGTTAAGTATTTTGCCAAAACATTTCAAGCTCTCTTAAGTCTGTTATAGAGTAGTACTTATAAAATCCAAAATTAGCACGATATTCAGGCTCTTGCTAAACTCGGAGGTTTCTCATATTGCAACGCAAAGATTGCCTCTCAGCAAAATATAAATCTCGTAATACATAAATCTGTTTTTTAATTTCTTTCTACTAAAAGTATCGAAAATATTTCATTGAACCTCTAAAGCAGAACGAGGCACTGAGCCCCATTTTCAATATGTTTCACCCAACTTTAATAAATTATGCGAAGCAAAACTCAACCGAAATAATTGGTACGAGAAAAGAGCGCATCAATCGGCTGCTCGTTTTTTTTTTGCTCAAGACTCGGCACACAATGTACTCTTCCCTTAAATATAACTGGACAATTTTTAATTATAAGAAAAGGCAGAAAAAGTATTCAAAACCTCGGCGCGCGGCGGCCGCACGAGTAAATAAACTCAGCGCTCGCTTCATTATAGATCACACAACTTTACAACCAGGAATGCAATTGAGCTCTCTGAGAGGAGCGCAAGAAAAACAGGCTCCTTCATCGCTCGCGCGCACAAGATAAATAATCACGAAAGGAAAAAAACTTATTTACGAGTATGAGCGCGTATCACACTTGAGCGGGGTTCGCACAATGGGCCGTATCTCAGGCAGAAAATATCCCTCCGGAAAGGCGGAGATATCCAAGGCCGAAGGGGGACAAGTGGAATTTATCAGCGGAATCCATTTTTCCGACTGCCCGAGTCGAGCCGAGCCGAGCCGAGTCGAGCGTGTAATATGGATTCTTGGGCGCCGTGCCGCGCCGCCTTTACCTTCGATTTCGTACGCGCATGTGCGTTTTTCAGGTCAGCCGCTCGACGACGTTTTCTTCCACGCTCCTCCCCTTAATTCATGGACTTTCCAAAGAGAATTAGCGCTAATTCTATGCGCACTCGCGCGCTTTTTTTATGTTTATTGTCGCGTTGCCACTTTTCGGTTTCTTTCGCGTTAATATGCGAGAGATGCGACCGATGCGCGAGACAGCCGGTGACTTCAACGACTGCATGAGCGATGTGCGCGCTCTTTGTGAAGCGCTTCTTTATTTTTACCGTCTGGAATGCGAGTTTAACGTTAACTGTATTTAAACTTTTTTTAGATGATACTTTTGAATATTTCCTCAATTTTAAAGGCTCGCTCTGACTGCGCCGCTTTCTTTTCAAAACTTCTTTTTCGCGCTCTCGCTAAACTATTTTTAGCTTATTTCAAATTTAGTTTTTCAATGAAAATTTATCGTACAAATGGATGAAAACTATTATAATTGTTATAATTATTGTTATAATAGAGCGATGCACTTTGCATTAAACTTTACTTATACAAGTATAAGATAACCGTGTCATTACATTTTTCATTTTTTTAAGCTGATTGATTGCACAGTTACAAGTTACATAAGTTAGTAGCAAGTAATTTTGAGATCATAGTTCGAATAATCGCGTAGAAACACAATCACACATCAATCTATACATTTTTCTGATTAATAAACTACTAGTTTGTCATTATAAAATATTCAGTTTTTATAAATGCACCTTTCCTTCAGACAATCTTGCAGAGTTTTTAATAATTAGCCAATCAAGTTCTTCGATCAAGTCCAAGCCAACCGAAATTTCCTCTTTAGGAAGAAAGTTTTCCACGCTTGACTAAAAATTTTATTCAAAATTTGATTTTCATTTTAACTCATCTTTTATGATAATTACACAAATTACGTAAGTATCGTTGCATTCGAGTCGAATGTACATTGGAATTTATGTTCCAACAGGATTTGAAAAAGGCGTTGAAAGGCTCAAGAGCATCGCACGCAGTGGTAAGGTGAAAATTCGCGTTGGCGAGTGAGAGAACCGAAAAGTCTCTAAAGACTGTTTGTTAATAAACACCATAAGAAGCTTCTTGTTTCTCTTTTGTTCCGCTAACATTTACGAGCTTAGGTCGTCGACAACCAGCAATCTCAGTCCCGTTTAGCTCCGAAACAACGACGTATATAATCGGGCACAATTTTGAAATTACGGTCGCCGCGAGTGCGCAATCTCCCCCTGTGCAGTGCAGTGTGCGCGCACGTGGATTCATAGCCAAAAAAGGGGGACGAAAGCGTAGCCTCGAGCTTTTCTCGAGAAAACAATAGCCGCAACAAAAGTCAGCTGTATTGACGGAAATCGATCCGAATGTACACGCGCGCAAGTCGAGAGATTCTCTCTCCCTCTCCCTCTCTCTACCTACCTACATATACGTATAGAAATTCGTGCGAGTCAGCCTCTCTCGCGGCACTTTCACATTTCCAACGAACGGAACCTCATATGTGGATCACTGGATCGCCGGAACACGGAAACGTCTCTCTGTCTCTCTTTCTCTCTCTTTCAATCGATGCCCACAGGTGCGTCGCATCGTATATGTAATGTGGACATCGGACACACGCGCGACGATCGGTGCCGAGCCGATTATTACGGGAATTCATTATCGGCCTTAATATCTCTCTCTCTCTCTCTCTTCCTCGCACACACACACACACACACGCGCGCGCGCGCGCATCACATACGCAGTCACTCCTTCTCTCGGCAATTCGTAATTAATATATGGAGGTGAAAGAAAGCTAGATGCGTGTCTCCTGTGTATCCGGATGCTGAGAGATCGCGTGCGCGCACGCACACATGGATATCAACCCCGTTTCGAGTTCGCGGGAGAAGGAGATAATTGATTACAGCGAGTCGCTTTCTTGGCTCGTTTGGCTAGCCTGGCTCTCTCTCGCTCCCCGCTATAGTGGCGCCCTCTCCCGGAGCTCGCGCCAACTGCGTTCAGAGCGACTCGCGCTTACCGATTTCGCCGGTTCTGCGAAAAGCGCCTGTATCTGCAGCCTTGGGCGAAACGCGTCTTTTCCCTTGGACCGCGAGCGCATTGTGACGAGCCCGCAATGAAAAACGACCGAGCGTCATCGTGATACTTACTCCGATGATACCGGTCCTCCTCACCGCATCTGCAGTATGAGAAACTCGCGCGGATAAGCGTCCACGCGCACTGCAAGCAAGCCGGACAAGAACGAAAAAGAAAAAAAGATCACAGGCAAGGTAGAGAAAGAAGAGAAAGAACGATACGATGGCATAACTAACTGTACACAGTCGGCGTTTTTTTTTTCTTTGGGACAAGACGCACGCGCCGTTCGCCTCACTTTATTATACAAATAAAAAAATCATGTCAATCATTGAGAAAGAAACAAGCATTTCCTCGTGGCGTGAACACATCATCGTCGTAGTCGAAACATTAGGGTAATAAATAAATACATGTGTAATGCGTATGCGTGTAGATCGTCGTCACGTCGACGTCGTTCGTCGCTTGTGTGTTTACAGTGACAGCTTGTCCTAAGAGAAAGAGTCGTCGATCGAAACCAAGTCGATTGTTTCGCGTATTTGTACGTTGTCGTCGTGCGTGTAATAATTAAGTATTGTATTGGTACAAGTCTTTTCGTCCATTCGATAATACATAAATAATGAGAAGAAAAGAAAGTAATTTACGCTAAAAATTACATGGTAGTCGGTAGAGCAGTAGAGTATTAGCATCAGGCACTGTCGTCCTCGCGTTGTACTGGCTAATTATAATTCGATAAACAATACAGTAATTATATTATTATAAATAATAGTGAGAGTAACAAGGACGCAGAGAGCTAGAGATCCTGAAGACAAGAGTAAATAGTAATAGTTAAAGTCGTTGTACGAAAGTCAAGAAGGTAGGGAGGGAGTATGAGACAGATAGAGAGAGAGAGAGAGAGAGAGAGAGAGAGAGAGAAAGAGAGAAATGTACAATTGTGAAAGGAGAGTCTGAGCTCGGAGATAAACCGAGGAAAGTGGATAGGAAAGAGGGAGAGAGTTTAGAAAGGATAAAAGTAAGAAGGAGAAAAAAGTATTACAGGATCAGAGAGAAAGTGAAACTCGAAGGGATCGTTCGATAAAAAGCGACGATCGAGAGAGGAAGGGAAAGTTTGAGATGAGTGTGAATCAAATGTACTCAGATACACTTAAATATCATGAGCGAAAAGAGCGAGAGAGAGAGAAAGAGAAACAGAGGCGAGAGACGGAGAGGACAGTTATAATGAAAAAGAGAAAAGACCGGGGAAAGAGAAGTGGTCGTATGAAATTTACATAAACAGTAGGAATTTTTTTGCTCAATGCACGGTTGAAATTAACTTCCGCGCGCGTTTGTGTGTCTTTCGCGGTAATACGACAGCTCGTCTAACTGTAATATACGCACGCACAGATTTGTTCTTTTTTTTCTCCCAAGAAATTACTGCAGCTTTGCATTCACATGACAGCTTGTCTTTTATTGCGTGAAAAATAAGGAAGAGTTGAAAATTCATTAAATTTGCGACGTATATCGTCGACAATTATTACCGCAACACATTGAGCAGTAGACTCGTTCCGAAATGGAACTATACTCGTCATTTTTCCAACCATGTCTGCCCACATTGGAATTGCAAAGACGAGCGAAAATTTCGAGGGTCGAACATTCGAAGAGATCCTCGATAATTTAATCGCAAATGCTCCTTCGATTGTAGTTTATGTACAAAAAAAGTTCTAACGCGAATCGTAAGCTCGGTCCTGCACTTCCAATCCAGACTTTCCGCGAAAGGTAGAGAAAGACAGAGAGAGAGAGAGAGAGAGAGAGAGAGAGAGAGAGAGAGAGAGAGAGAGAGAGAGAGAGAGAGAGAGCCTCGAGGGCCGAGAGATCAGAGAAAGATCATAAATAAGAAGGTGAAAGAAATTCAATAAATTAAGGAAAGTCCGAAGGGTCGGCAAGAGACAGGAAAAATAGAAGAAAGATGGGGAGAAGGAGAAGAAGAGAAGAAGCAATCTATCCTAATAGACGTGTTCCTAGTGCGCGACGGGCTTCTGAGCGCTGTAGGCCATATCTTGAGCTGTCTGGTGTCCAAGACTTCTGGCCCATCCGGAGCCTCCGTGTCCTCCTGAGCTACCGCCGCCTCCGCCCGAGTATCCGCCGAAGTCGCTGGCGCCTCCGGAGGAGTAGCCTCCGTGACCGCCGTCGTCGTGACTGACGACGTGGCTGCTGCTGTGGTGCGGGTGGGACACGACCTCGTACGTCACGTGCTTCTCCTGTCCGCCCAGCAGTTTCTTCAGGCCGATTATGGTGGAAATGACCAGCGCGATTTTACCGACCAGCAGAGCCTTTCCGGCGATCAGGGCGATGAATCCAAGGGACAGCGGCAGGAGAGCTGCCATCTTCAGGGCGACCGCCATGAGGATGGGTCCCAAGACCTTGGCGGCCTTCTCTGCAAAATTCAAAATTTCGTTACTCTGCTTTCTGCGATTTCAAGTAGGATTGTCATTAGTAGGATTGCAGCTGATTTCACAGTATTTGTCGGGGACCTAACTTTAATCGTAGAAACTCGAAAGTAAATTTCACACGAGTTTACTGATTCATAGCAGAGTTACGTAGCTAATTTAATCTGAAGTAAATTACGAGATTACAACTAATTTGTAGTAATCAGCTGATTCTACCAGGAATATTGCATTGTTTGCACGTGTTGATTGGATTTAACAATTGGATAATTAATCCAACGGAGAATCGGACTCAAGTATCCGGAATGAGTTATCGGGCCTTTAACCTCTGCACCATACGTGATATTAGAAGACGGGAACATCTGAGTTGATTGTTCAGAATGCTCGGATTGACCTCAAAATTATGAAATCGTAAAATAAATTTTACTTTTAATTACTCAGGCGATCGTGCAAGTAGTATACAAGCAACTAAATTTCATTGTGCATAAAAGTAAAATTTACAGAACATTCAGTTGTTTTGTACTTTAGCCTTATAACCATGATGTTGCACTATATACTGTGGACAATATTTTGAAACTTGGCAAAATTCCGGATAATCAGTAGGAAATCGCGATTAAGGCTAACGAAGCTTGTCCAAAGGCTAACGATGCTTTGATTGCTCAGCAATTTCGCGCAATTCGTCGCAACCCAAATTCGAGTGTGTTCGATTGAGATGCGTAAGTATCAACTCCCGCGAGATCGAGATCGCGATCGCGAAGGGGTCAATGTGCGTGTGAGAGCAGAGAGGAGAGAGAGAGAGATACCTTGGAGGATGGAAAGTATGTCAAAAATCCCGCGCGACGGGCTATCTCGCGTTCTCTTCCCGATCCGGCGTCGCCTTTTTTGTCTCAATCTCTCGCGGGTTTCTCTTTCTCTTTCGTTTTTCCCACGTGGCTGTCGACCTGATTAAACGCTCGGCAGAGCTCCTCTCCCCCGTATGTGTGTGTGTGTGTGTGCGTGTGTGTGTATGTGTGTGTTCGATTAAACGATTTCGTCCCGAGGAGAAAGGCGTCGCTGAGTAAATATAATATCGTATAGACATTGATTGAGCGTCTCGGTATAGCTCACACACACACACACACACACACAGAGGACGCACACGCGCGGGCGAGATTGGGATTAATGACGGAAATGATGGTGGTGTGGGATACATTAGTTGACGATAATCGCTTATTACAGGAGAAAGCTCTTGTTTCTTTCCGCGGATCCTCGGCTCGGCTAATAAGCAAATGACGTCTTGTGCGGAGAGGAAAAAATAAAGAAGTGCCGCTCGTAAATTTCGGCCGTCCTCGACGAGGTAATTTTCCCGTCCGATTATCTCCGGCAACTCGAGCGGAAAAGAGGGAACACACTACGGTGGCCCCAAAAAAAAAGAACTTACGTTTAAAGCCGTAATAATACCGATCACCTGCGGAGCTTCTTATCTCTCCCTCTCATCTCCCGAGGATCACTGCCCTTCTCTCTCGTGCACTCTTATCCCGACACTTACACACTCGCACGAGCCGGAAACCAGTTTCTCAGTGGGTCAACGTCTGAGACCATCCACCAGTGCGCACACTCTCACACACACACATACACACACACACACACACAAAACAAAGAGACTCGAGAGAGCAAGTCGCGTCTCGTATATATTTACAGGAGAGGAAGCCGCGCCTTTCATGCGAGGATAGCACTGATGCGTGTGTGTGCGTGTGTGTGTGTGTAGGATGTGTATTAGATAAATACCACATGTGCCAGTGTGTGTGTATGCGTGCGCGCAAGCGCACAGTGCACTTTTCATTGCCGACGCGCATTTCCAGTTAGGCAATTACGGCTGCATTCTCAGCGGGCTTCGAATCGGGTCGATTGCATATTTACGAGGTGCTCGCGAGGATTCCTTATTCTTTTTTTCTTCTCTCTTTTCGCTTAACGTTGCCATTGCTATTGTTGTTGTTCTTGGCTGCTCGTAAATTACGAGCTTTTACAAGGTGTTTCCTTTCGCGCGCTTTTCTCTATGTATATGGATTTTCGGGCTAACCGAGCCCCGCACTGCCAAGTGATTCCGAACGCGAGCCTCTATGCCCACACGGCGGAGCCGCTTTATCGCCTCGGCGATTCTGCATTTTTGTTTACGGCCGTCGTAAATTTATTTATACCGATCTTGCATCTCCAGCCGCGACTAATAACGCGCGATTAACAGTTTGTGCGCTCCGATGTGTACGACGCGACAAAAGGTGAACGGGACCGTGTACCGTCGCGCGGAATTAATGATGAAATTAAATTTTTATGCGACGTCGACTTTTCGCCGCGCGTAACGAGCGATATCGTTCATCTTTATCTAACCTCGCAGCTCACGCTGTGTTATACATTTAATTAAGCCGCGCTAAAAAAGGAAGTAAAAAATGCGGGAGACTCGTTATCGCGCCAAATTAACGATGATTAATGCTGGACGCTGTATGCATCACGATCTAATAAGCACATTAATTCGTCAACGCTCTTTCCGAATCTCAAGTGGACAAGACCTGCATGCTAACTTTGCCGAATCGGATCAGAAAAAAAATGCTCCTGTGAAATATGCGCCTTTGATTTATTTGTCTACTCGAATGGTGCATCAGTGAGCATCGGTGTCGGTCGAAAGAAATCGTGTAATTTATCATACGACTTTACAGTCTCAATCAGTGACTCTCTACGTTAAAATAATAAAATCAACGCATCATACGGAATGCTTGGATTTTAGAAAACAGGACTCTAATTATGTTTGGAGGTCATTAATGCTTGTATACTAATTCATGCCGATATTAATACCAAAAACAGGTCGTCACATGTGTGTTAATATACTTGTAATTTTATTTTGACTTAGTAATACGGTCTATTTTTGGTGTTGCCATTCACCCAGTACTCTGTCGGTAACGATAATTTTACTCAGTGATTTTGTCAAATGATTTTAAGGGAATATAGCAGCTGAAAGCATTTTTTGCTTTGACTTGCAAATAATGTTGGAATTGAAAAAGGTCACGTAGAATTGAGTTTAATTTTAACTCTTGTGCACATTTAGCAGAATATTAAAATTGATGATCATATTTTCGCATTTCCAGCTTTCAACTAAGAAAAGAGAGAGGGGAGGGAGGGAGGGTCTTTCCTGGTCTTAACTCGTGATGAATTGAGACCGTAAGTTGGGTGACTTTTCACCAGGAAAACTGAGTAAACAGGCGTGCTTTCAGGCGCCTCGAAGCCAAGAGAGAGAGAGAGAGAGAGAGAGAGAGAGAGCGAGTCGAGACTGTAAACTCGGACGAACGAAGAGCGCAAGTGTTTTGCTAGTCGGGGAAGAAGAATTGGGCGCTGGACTTACTTTTTTTGCCTCGTCCCTCGACGGACGTGTCGTTTTCATCGAAGCTGCGGCCGGTGCTCTCGATGGCGCCGAGGATGTCGGTGCCCTTGAGATCGACTTTGATCGTGTGCGTCCTGAGGAATCTTCCGAGCCGGTCGAAGAGCAGTGCGTCGAGATCGGTCGAGTCGATGGACCTGGAAAACAACGAGGATTGTTGTATTTGCGCGTTTATGCAAATTGACGATGCTCGCTCTCGGGCCGCGCGGCTATCCGCCTGAACGAGCCTCGAAATTATGCTAATAAAATCTAAACGATAGAAAGCGCTTCCGTCGGGCTGGCCGCACGCCCGCGAAGGAGAGCAGCTCACCTGGGCGCGCCTTCCTCGATGTTCGAGCTGGTCTTGACGACGGTGATGCCCTCGCTGAGGCTGATGTCCTCCTTGTCGGCGAGCATCTTGTCGACGAAGGAGAAGACCTTGTGCTTGATGCAGCTGATGGACTCCTTCTTGAGGCAGTCCGAGTAGATGGTCGCCATGAGGTCGTTCTCGCTGCCGGTCGCCTTGTCACTCGCAGCGGCCGGGAGGGCCGTCGCCACGGCCGCGAGGGCCGCGCACAGGATCAGCGCTTTCCCGAACATCTCTAATTCCGGCCTGAGGATGCAGACGCCAGGCATGCAGGGAGAGAGACAGAGAGAAAAGTTTTGTATGAGGAAACGCCGATCTGCGGGAGAGCTGCACAAGCGTCGTGAAACGGGCCACGAGAAACGTCCTTTACCGATACTGATTTCTAGGATATACAACGTTCCGACGACGAACTGCACGTGTGCTGCTGCTGCTGCTGCTGCTGCTGTTGCTTCTTCACTACTGCGCCGTCCTGCCTTGTGTGTTGCACCTAAAAGAGGCTTGCTTTGCTTTTATACCGAGTGAGCCGTGTAAAAGGGGTATTTCGCTTCGCCGGGGCGAACTACTCTCTTTCCTCGCCCCACCACGCGGCTCCTCGCGCGGCTCCACGGCACGTGCAGCCTGTCCGTCTCGGCGTCTGTACGTACGGACTGTATACGCTCCGAGCCGGCGGCTTCCCTTCCCTTATGCTTTTGACCCCGGACGACGAGTCTACAAGTATACTTGCCGCTCTCGCGTGCGCCTCCTTCCCGTCGACTCATCGCCAAGGGAGAGACACGGAGCGCTACGATCTCTGCCGATTAGACGTGCGCCGAGCGAGATACCCGCCGCGAGGAGAGGGACGTCGCAGGTGCTCACCAACCGAGAATTTACCAATGCGCTGCTGCTGCTCCTGCTCCTGCTCCTGCTCCTGCTGCTGCTGCTGCTGCTTTGTTATTTCGTGCGGCTCTCTGTGTCTGCGTATGTATGTCCGTGTACTTATTCGACACGACTTGCTGTACGGCGAGCGACGTAACGCTGTGCTGGATTTTATAATTGCTTCAATGGCCATTGGACACTAGTTCTCTTTTTTTCGCGGTAATGTCTGCGGAGTTATGCGCCGGAATTCGTGTCAAAGATAAGGACTTTTTCTCCCCGGACTTTTACTTTCCTCTCGAGCCCGGAATTTTCGCCCGGTGAACTACATAGTTTCGCTAAAGTGTTAACAATTAATCGCCCCCCCCCCCTATCGATGATGGGCAATACATGCGCTGAGTTCGTGGATAAGCTTCCATTTTCAATCGAGCCAGGGTTTTCAGATGAACTACTTAACGATCTCGGCTTATCTTTCGAATGCAACATCAAAACTTACAGTTAACTCATTAAATCATCGGCGCTGGATGTTTAATAAAATACTGGAAAATTTTCGAGTTTCCACGCGAGAGACGATCAGTTATTTTCGCCTGCTGCTGCTGCATGCGGCTTTTTAATCGATAAAATTGGGCGCAAAAATCCCCCTGTACTCACGTCTTATTAATCTTCTAATTTAGCCGTGATTTACGAAAATCATGAGGCAGGTATATAAGTATTCCTTGACTGATTTACGAGGCATTTAAGAAGCTCAATGTGCGACATCTGGATGATGAAGTTGTCTTCCTCCGCATACTTTATAAAGCATTGACTTATTCATGAAGTCAAGAAGCTATATATTTGGTATGAAAAACTGTGTCTTCCTAGAAAGGCTAACGATGCGCTGGCCAATTATTGGTTAATTTACAAACCTTTTTCTGACGTCTTAAATCTGTTTACAACATCATATTCAACAACGACACTTTCTAATTGTAACCCCCGCATTATATTTAGTTGATTAAAAAATTATATTCAATTTCAGAAGAACATAAATATTCTGCCTTCAGCAACCAATCATGCAATCATCAGTACCGATACTTTTAAGGGGAGCTGAAAGTCAATAAAAAATTCAAATTTCGTTCCATAATATTTCGGTACATAAAAAAACTGTTTCACTTATAATTTTATTATCATTGCTGCTATCGTATAATTTATTGTGATTTTAATTCTTTTAGCAGTCCATCAGCTGGATAAGCAATAAAACAACTGTGTTTTTTTTTAGTATTTATGGCATTTTCGATCCCTAATATTGATTTTCACCAAAGAATCTTTCTACACGTAGTAAAAATTTTTACTAGAGTACAAACAAACTATATAGCTTGGGCATTATTAAATTTCAAGCTAGCGAGTATAAACAGAATAATAAACCTCTTCCACCCATAATCTGGAGCAGAGTGCAAGGCGTCTGGTAACTGTATATACCCGAATCTCGAGTGTCTCGTCCATAAAAGAAAGGATCCATTCTCTCGACAATTTTAGAGTGTTAATAATGTAGCCTGCTATACGCGCGGAGCGTTCAAATTTTTTTTATCCAGAACCAGAGAAAGCCCCGAGGCCTGCGAAGGGGGGGAAATTTCGCGTCAGCGAGGGTACGAGCCGAAAAATGGACCGGCAAGTTAACGGCGAGAAAACCCGCGGGCAACCGTGAGTCTTCACTTGGGAGAGAGACCTACTTTTTGGTAGGAAGTATCTTATTGCTGAGAAAGATTCGCAGTACTTTGGTTCTTCTTTGCCCTTGAATTTTTTCTCTGCCATTTCACGGATTCGACAAGTGGAGACCTCGACGGTACGCCTGCGTAGTGGATAGTTACATATAAATTTGATTAAATATTCCAGCAGACGAAGACGAATCAACAGACAGATTACGACATAACGGAGGGCAAACATCTCGAGAACTGTCAAGATGTTCTATAGTTATGAGCAAATTCATTGAGTTTTCCGCTCATGCATTATTAGGGCGCGAAATTTTCAGTCGACTATCGAATGATGTGTACGCATATCAGCTTTGAACTGAAACTTAGGCATAGATGCGGCTATGTGGATTAATCGATCTTTTTTTTACGAATTTTCTCAGCTAAGACCCGTTACGTTTTTATGAGACTATCGAGTTGATAGGGTGAAATTTACAATAAATCACATAGCCATTTGCGAGCTATGCAGATATTCGCGAAATATATTCATTGTATTCGTCGAATTTATACCCTGAACTGAAATATTTTTCCTACGCATAATATGTTCAGCTTGCGTGCCGAGAAAGTATAATAAATCGTAACGCGTTAGAAAAGTGCGTTCGAACGTATATGTAAAGCGTCGGCGAAGTACCGAAAAAAAAGGAAATGCAAATCGGCATCCGAAGCATCTCGGTTTTTCGACGGCAAAACAAAAAGTTTACGCCTACTGAAAAGCGCGCATTTGCTAAATCAACGGGTAAACTGCACACTCGGTGTCCATTATCTCTAATGAATGGCCGAAGCTGAGCCTACACTGTTGTGCAATAAATTAACGCGAAGAGCCGGCAAAATGCGAAATCCCCATAAAATCGAACAATGAGCCTCGCCTTCGCAACAATAAAACAGCGGCGCGGCGTCGGCTGAGTTATAGGAAAAAAAAGTCGTCGTAAAGTCAACGCCGCGGAAATTTAACGGCTGGTAATTAAAACACTTAATTTCCCATCCTCCTTATTACGCGCTGCGCATATCGACGGGGTAAAAAAGAAGTAGCCGCCGCAATGCACTTTGTGCGCTGCTGCGCGTCTGCCCAATGGCGCGGCGAAATGATCTTTTTCTCCCCCTTTCTTTGGCGAAACGGACTTTTAACGGTTATTAGCGATATAGCCAGAGGGAATTTCTAGGTTATAGGTAGGATGCACCGATTTCTAAGGCCACCGCAGCGAGAGATTTTCGCGTATCTTAATTGCTGGAAATGAAGAGTCTCCCGAGTAATCGGCCGTTGCGAAGCATCTTTGTTTATTTCCTTTTTACTCGTCGACGCTTTTCCCATTTTACGGAGCGTGAGCAAACATCCCGACCGATCGTATAGTATAGACACTACACATGTATACATATAACACGGCACGATTATACGAGGAGGCGTGTATATACATATATATATGTATATATAGGTATAGGCGAGCTGGCTCTTTTCTAGGCAAATCGCCGCCGGGGAGGATTCGTCAGTCGGATATGCATGTGCGAGTTTTATTGAGGAGGATAAATGTTTTGTAGCTTTTCTGCGCGTCAAATGTCGTGATGTAATGATATACCCCCGCTGCGCTTGATGACGCCGTATAACGTCTCCGCGCAAATATTCAGGTCAGTATTATAAACAATGTTTTCACTGTACAATTTTTCAAATTATCATTCATTCGTTTTTTCAAGGGATATAATCATTCGAGTTGATCGTACTCTTTACATTCGTTAAACGGCTCTCGATCGTGACTCGTTCTACGCACTCGGCCCGCGTCAATCAATCAAGTTCTGCCCTCGGAAATCAAACTCTCTGTAGACGCATATTTTCGTTTACAACTGGGTCACGCGACTTACAATTAATATCTGCACTCCCGCTTGAAAATTCAACTTTTACATTTGTCAAAATCATCCAAATCTATCACGTCATTTTACGCTCCCTAATCCTCCTCATGACCTTAAATCGTCTAACAAAAGTCACGTGTAAAAGTCAGAGGAGACTTTTGTTTTTCTGGTCAGCAAAAAAACTCGTATACCATTAGTGGAAATTAAGGTTATCTGAATTTACTAACACTGATTTTCTCGTCTCAATTCTAGTCATCAATGTCAAAGTTTTCTGTTTTTAAACATTGAAGTCAACAATAAAAAAATTTTAAATTTATATAATAAATATGATTTTTTTCGATGTATTTTTAATTTACAAGCGTTTTTAAAAAATACAATAAATTTTGACTCTTTTTCACATGATTTCAGTGCATGATAAATTTCAGTGCACGTAATAAATTTCGAGGATGCTGCGTTAAATAAATTCAGGCTATCAGAATATGTAGAAGTATAAGCGATCGCGGGCGTGAGATTCAACAGGCTTTTGCGAAAAGCTGTAGCTTTTGATTATAATGTTATAGTACATAGGCGCAACGTTGAAAGCCATGTTTTTAATCCATAAAGCTGGAAAATACATTACCAACGCCTCGGTAAATCGTCGACTAACCAACGAGTTCCGGGCTCGTAAAGTGTCTCTCGGAACGTGTGGACTTTATTATTAGAAAATGGAATAGGAATTATATATGAGACGAGAGTGTGTCTGTAAGCTAACTTATAGCTGCTTTTTCAAAAGTTTCCGAGATACTTTCATCCCGCGGTCCGGTAGTAGTCTTTTTGCTCGGATCACCTACATTTTCCGCCGTAATTTTGCTTTCTTTCGTTCCCGTGCGGGCAATTTACCGCGAGAGCTTCTCCATTTTTCGCTCCCCTTCGCGGCGCGGCGCGCGTATACATATTATATATATAGAAAAGGTGATTATGTCAAGAGGCGCCTTTCGGAATTTATAACTTGTTTAGGAACGGCTTATTAAAGTTACATTCCCGTGATAAAATCTGGCAGCAAGAAACTTTGAAAAATGTATTGACTCGACGAACTTGCTGGTCCATCACGCATCCGTCAGAGTCGCAGCGAGAGAAAGAGAGAGAGAGAGAGAGAGAGAGAGAGAGAGAGAGAGAGAGAGAGAGAGAGAGGAACAGCTCGATCTCGCCGATAACAAAAGCCAAAGTGAAAGGCGCTCGTGCGTGTACATAGATTTATTATCAGTTAAATGACAGCGACACTTGGACGTAAAGCTGCATCATTACACTCCCATAGCTAATCCCGCGCTCGATGCGCGCACGTCTCAATTATATCTGCCGGTGCACTGCGTGTAGTGCTGTCCAAAACTTCATTATCGGAAATCGTCGCGCGTTATTATATTTCCGTATGCTACCCATGCGCGTATCGTCCGTACGAGTGTATAAAGGTAAGGGAGAGCCCGTGGCTACGGGCGCGTGTCGAGCGAGAAAGGCCGAGAAGCGGCCAGGAACCAATTGGCTAGAAAGCAGATTGGCTCCCTACACCGGCCTCCGTGACTTCATGCTCGATGGCGTTACATGATACCAGATGTTATTCGATCCAAGGCCCGATAACTGACTCGTCGATGAGCTGTATCTCATTGCGACTGTGGCCCGCTTTCGGTGAAAAATCCAAGCTGCGTCGATGATGCATACACGCGGACTGCATACTTTTCACTGACCAAATTTTTTTTTTCTAGGCTGACCCTCCCCCCACTGAATTTCCGACGCGCACTTAATTGCGTCTTAGAAATGTCCGCACGACTGTGTCTGTAATTTCAAGCAATATCATAAAGTACGAACAAATTTGTAATTGGAGCAAAAAAGCAAAGCATGCGGATCATTTTGAAATTTTCGCGACTTCTACCTCGAACGAATTATCTGACGAATAATTAATTATTTTTGGAAAAGTTGTTGAAAGTATTATATGTTGGCAATGAAAGATTTCGAAGAAATCGCGGTAACAGATGGCCAGAAGCAATACTCGGCGTATATAAATTTCCAGTCGTTTCACGAAGTAGATCGAGAGAAAAAATTAGATACTAAAAATACTTGGAATATTATCCATTTGGAATTACGTAGATGGGAAGGATAAATTAGTTTAAAGCACACACTACATCCGACTGAATGAGCAGCGGTCTTTGCATTTCTGCGCACCTAATGGAATATCGCTTGGATGCTATATGACGCACGAGCGTTGAATGGTGCAAATGCTTCGGAGGAGATAATACGATAGCGAGCGAGAAAGGAGGTAGAAAAATTCTCTCTCTCTCTCTCTCTCTCTCTCTCTCTCTCTCTCTCTCTCACTCACTCACTCTTTCTCTCGCCAAGATATCACGAAGCCATAGTTAATTTTCCACTTGGGTCAAAGGGGCAGAAAAATCGGTAATCGCTCGCCAGCCGCGCAGCTTAGAGAGTCGATTTAATTTCATCGCTTCATGCCAAAGTCAGCTGAGTCGATTTTAAAACGAAAAGCTACTTTTTTTTAATGTGCCCGATGTCACGCGTGCATTGTAATTAAATTACCGTTGAGCTCCTCACGGCGACACTTCATCCAAAGCTAATAACATACGGAAGCATACATACAATTAGTTCATCGCGGCAGTAAAAATCTAGCCCAGATTCCACTGAATCCATATATCCCCTTCAATCCTATGAAGCATAACGCGACTTTCTTATCCCTAACTAACAAGATATCTCGTCTCCTTAATTGGCGTGTCTCGCTAACTCCGACAATTAGCATTCGCGGCTCCGGCGCTTTACGAGGCGTAAATCACCTCAGAACGACACAATGCTTATGCTTGAGTGAGAGAGAGAGAGAGAGAGAGAGAGAGAGAGAGAGAGAGAGATGAAGGTCAGGGCGAGTCTGCGGATCGGGAAGAGCGATTTCTAAAGTTGGAGTGCATTAGGTATATGGAGCTAAGTACGTTTCTCTGCTGCTCTTGCTGCTGCTGCTGCTGCTGCTGAGGAGATAGCGCGCCATCGAAAGTGCATGTCCGCGTTCGATTTTACTTTGGGCTCTCCCGGCGCAGCTTGAATAAAATATTTAGCGAGACGCGCACGGGCTGCTTATGTAGAAAGTGATTATTGAAAACAAATCGGCGCGCTCCAGCGAAACGGGAGCTTATCCCACGAGTGAGAGAGAGAGAATACAAGAGAGAATACAATACTGTTTGGAGGTATTCGGGTTAAGCGAGAGAATAGATTGGTGCGTATTTTTTGTAGGCTGAAATATATATATGAGAAATTCTTTGGCGATAAATATTTACAATATGCGGCTCGCGCCTTTATATATAGATATAAATGGGCAATTACACTTCAACCCGGGGAAAAACTTTTCTAAATCTCGGTCAAAATTTTTTCCCGGGTTCAGTGTGCCATAAATTATATGAACAAAAAAAAAATAATTTCGAACCGTAAGTTTGAAGCCTGCATAAAAAAAGTTATGGACATTACCTCGAAAATGAAAATTTCTGATATTGCTGTAAAATTTTAACATTTGACTGATTTTTAAGGCAGAATATACGTACTTTTTTGTATATATTATTTTTGTAAAGTTTTAGGTTTTTTCGTAATAAAAACTGCCATAAGATTTTTTTCTTTGGCTGAAATTCAAAGTATTACTTTCATACCCATATTAGGCAAGGTATACTACAGAAATATTTTCAGATATTTTTATTAAAAAGCAATAACTCAATAAAAATAATCAGTTACACAAATCTAAGCCCTTCGCTTCGTTTCAGTTTCTTCACTAGCTGTTTGCAAAAGCAATTACGTTCGGTAACGACGTCTGCTGCAATTTTCGAGAAAATGTTTTATTCATCGACCCTGAATATTCTGATTTCAAACTTTCGTACAATTAAATGATGCTGAGACGAAGGACAGCTATCTCTTGGATTCACATGATTCGTTATATTTATTAAGAACTGCCAAGTATTTTTCTTTGGCACCATTACTTATGGTTACTATTGCGTCCACGTAAAATCGAAAGTGACAGTTTAGAGTTATGTATTTCATAGGTAAATCAGGAGAAAGATAATAGGGTACTAAAAAGCACAAATGAAATTATATTCGCGTGAATGTATACCGATTTTTTTTTTAACACATCGAAACAATATAAAAGTATCGGTCAAAGCATATATAGAAAAATTGGAAACGAGTTCCACATTTCTCGAAGTATGGAAGATTACAGTTGACGTATATGAAGAAGGCATCCGCTTCAGAAGCTAACGGTAGCCTCGCGATTGTCTCAAAATCAGCGGGTATCTTTGAGAAAAGCGATTGGATTATGAGAGCAAATTCCAGTCTGAAGATTAGGAGATAATAACGAGAAGATTAAAGCAAAATCCCGTAAGCTCATGATAGTGGGAGTATATTCTTTTTTTTAGAGCCATTACCCTGTCGCATCATCAGGAAGGACAAAAGATCGTTAGAACGATGAGGATCAAGACAATGCGATTCCGGATTTATACTACTCCAGTTTCCTCGATTATATTCGCCATTCGCTTGCGTTCAAAGCGCTAATTACACGTGTCGCGTGATTTAAAAATAGAATGTTGGAAAAAAAGGAACGAGCGAAGAGGATTCGCGCTTTACGAGCGCGTCGAATCGCTTGAAAATAGAGAAAACACTTAGAGAGCGCGATATGAAGAGCAGCTTCGCCGCGAAATCCAGTAACCCAGTGACACGTGCGTATAGCGGCGCATCAGAAAGTCCAGTCTCTATTCAGCGCATCGGCGACTCTATATCGGCGACGACATGCGACGTTAGGCAGTAGTTCATCCACCTAACGTGCATTTTTTTTCCTTTCCTCACCGCGCGTCGGAGATTTCTATAAACTGTGGTCCACTTTCGCGCGAGAACGGCCCGAGCTATCCAAGGCATGAATGGAGGAAGCGTATTTTCAGCTGGAAGACGCCTTTTGTCCCGGTCCCATTGCATCTACGTTTATGCTCCTCCCGCGTTATTGTGTGCCCGGATACTATAACGAGTATCACTGAAGACGTGAGAACGAGTTTGCAATTAAGACACTCGTCAAGCTGCGAACTTTTCATCAGATTATTTTTGAACTTAAAAGATTCGATTGGAAGCTTCGACTTTTAATCTGCATATTATACGCTTTGTGAAAGGTTATGACATTATTTCCAACGATCATTAAAAGTGAAGTCGATTACTACTCCATGCTATATATGCTTGACTATGGATGGTAGAGTTTTTATTGATTCAATATTCACGATTCTCTCGTAGACTCTCAATTTTTTAATTATTTTGCAAAATCTAGTTATAATATTATGCAAATGTAAAATTTAGTTATGTACTTTATTGTAAGAGCGTTGTGAGTAGCTATAATTTTGTGCCATAAACGAGTCTTCGTTATATGCACAAAAATGTACTCTTCATCCTTTGATGGAAAGTATCGTTAATACGGAAAGACGATCAATATTCAATGGATCATTAGAAATCCTTTCTTTAAAAAAAGCTAGTCTATATTGTTGTAAAGCATTTATTACGTAATTTTGATTCATGAATAATTTGGCGCCCAAGACGTAACCTTAATCGCGTGCTTGTTTTAGAAAAATGTCTAAATATTAATAATTGATAATTTTCGTTGTAATATAATTTAAAATACAGTTTCGTGTACACTGATTTATCATAAGTACTAACAATATATGAATTAAAATAGTTTTTTGGTTGGTAAGAATCTTTCTAATATGATTTTAAACGACATGACGTCAGCGCAAAATAGGCAAATTGAACATAAGTTCACCTAAACGACATTATAATAAGTCATAAAACGGCACAAATGTAATATACAGGAGAAGGATATACTTCCCAACATATTAGAAATGTCTCTTGCATGTCGCAGCAGCTTCTCTTCCTTAAACTATCACGATGGGACTCGTGCTATCGTCGCGTCGGCGTTTTACCGCAATCGAAAGTCACGACGGCGGCGGCGACGGCGGCGGCGGGTAGCTCTTGCTTTCAAAGCGACCTCACCTCTTTAACTTTTTTATTCTTGGATGATTGTATAAGCTGTCAATGATCTTTTTCTTCGTCTGCACAGCTATTATTTGATACTCTAATTCACGATTGGCATCTGGATCTCGACAAGTGACATGTGTCGGATTTATGTCTGTTTAGATTCGATTAGGGTTAGTGGGTAAGGAAGAGGATATAGTGTTAACGCTTTTAGCTTTTCTGAGTAGTTTACTATTTAGAATGTTCTGTATTACATTTAAAATGTACAACTTCAAAAAACAATTGAAAATTCTAATTGCCATCAGAGTGCTAGAGAAACGAAATAATAAATTTACTTGTAACAGTTGACAAAAACAACAAAATTATGGAACACCGAACGTAAGTTTATTGTTTTCCGTCATGTTGATTGCTCTTCAAGCAGATCGTAATTTTGTCTAGCTATCATTTAAAGAAGTTTCTATTCAGAATAAACAATATTTAAATAATGCGTGACATAGTCAATTAATTCGAATGCCTCTCCGCGAGACATTAAAATTTGAACTTGAAACTTGGTAAAATGATAAATAACGCTAATAGTAAATGTGTGGTTTCTCATAATTTCGGTTTAATAATTTGTCACAAGCCAAGTTGAAAATGTATATTTTGCTTGAAGAGCAACTGAGGCGCCTTCATTCTTACATATAGTAAAATATAATTAAACACAAGTGAAATAGAAAGAAAACATCTTTTGTTTGGTGAAGCCGGCACGCAAGAGTAGCGTTCGGTTACATAACGCCCCACACCTCGGCAGTTAAACGTTTTTCCCTCGTTCGCTCACGGCATCATCACCAGTGTTTTTCAGTGTGGCGCTGATCAACGAACGGAAAAGAAAAAGAGCCGTCTACACGGCTGGATCAACGTGCGCGCGGCGTCGCGTGATGGGGAGGCAACGAGGCGTTGCGAGAAAAGCTTTTTGTCGGAGGCGCGCCGGTTAACGCCTTCCGCGCCGCCGTGATGCTCTGTGCTTTTTCTGCGCCTCACGAGAACCGACTCGCGGAAACGTGACGGTCTTATCTCAAATGGATGGCGAATTTCGCATCTTCTTAAGATGCCAGCACACTGATGTGTTTTATTGGCTGATGTGGCGGGGGGTCAGGTAACAGTTATATGCTGGAAATGACTGGCCGATATATCACGAATAGTCCAGGAAAATCATCTCCGCATTAGAGCTGCGAGTTTGCATGCATTGTATCGGACATTAACAGCGGGATGCGTCGTTCGATTCAATATAGGTGATTACATTCCCAGGCTGACCCACAAAAATAACGATTCTCAAAACACTCCGCTAAAGTCGGACACTCGCCGAGATGTATCCAAATTACCCGACCATTTTCCTCTCGAGCCTTTCTAGCTAGTCCCGAGGCAATAAGCTTTCGATATTTTTTAGCCTTTGAAACAGTCATTAATAATCTGCGTCTCTCTCTCTCTCTCTCTCTCTCACACACACACACACACAAATACACACACACATATACACACACTCGAAAGAAAAGCGTCGCAAAGTCTCGAAAACGTTCCAGTTGCTCACCAACAGTCGTTAATTGAACACTACGTTGGGACAACTGTCGTAGTAAAAATTAAAATTCATATGGTAACAATTACTAAATACGGTATTAATAGTGTAACATATACTTAGAATATTGTCATTTTTATGTTAGAGTTTAAATATTGAATTTATATTGTTCATTTTAAAACAAGTAATTTTATTTAATATTATTTTTTAACTAACATTATTGCTATTCAGATAATTCATTTTTTATGTAAACTCCATCGATAAAGTTAAACAAATAAATTAAAATTATTTAATTTGAACTATAATCAAAACTTAATTTTACTTAACGAAAAATAAAGAATAATTAGCAAATGATTTCAGCCGTGAAATTATGTTATAATTCAACATGGGCAATAAATATCTATTTTTAATAAAAAAAACTAAATATTAAATATAAATTGTTGTATTAAAATGTAAGATTATTATTTTTTAATAGAACAGTTAATCGGTGTTCCGATTGCTCAGTGTTAGTTGTTAATTGAACATTTTGCACACGCGTATATCCGTGAAAGCGAATCTCACGAGGAGGAAAGAGAGAAACAAAAAGTCATCGTAAGGGACGAGGTCAAGTGCGTGTACGTATAGTCGTGACCCGATTCCTCCTCTGACGGACAGTTCGCGACCTCTGCGGTCAACCGCACGCGGATGTGTGCTTGGTTCGATGCACTTTTCCCCTTCTCATTCTCGACTTGCGTGAGCATAAATGCGCTCGCTGACAAAAGGTACGAAGCCTCTGCGCCGTTATGCATTTTTCTTCTGCTGCTTTTCGTGTGAGGATGAGCTTGTGAATATGTGTACCCGCCAAGCTGTAATCATTGCGCATACAGTCGACATTCATTTACGTCTTGAGCCTCCAAGATGCAGGCTTTACGGTGTAAATGGGATTTTGTGAATTATTCAGATTGGCTTCTCAGATCATAAGGGAGAATTTATGCGATTATTAGTTTTCGCTTCGCGTCTTCCAGTATATACGTAGAAATTAAAATTTGAAACATTTTAATGCAATTTAAATGTTTTAAATTTTTAACGAGTTTTTAGACTTTGAAGTTGATAAACATTTGTAGAATTTTCTATGTCGAACTTGAGGATTTCATTGAATTGCGAGGATCTGAAAGTTTATTGGAAATTCGAAATTCGTACCAGAACAACTATTTACGTAGGTCTAATAAAATGAAAACAATACTTGCTTTGCTTTATTCAATAATCCATTATTTTATAAAGCTTGAAATTATGTATTATTGTATGAGATAGAAAACATTAAACCATACAACTTTTCTGTAAATTATTTGAACCTGTTTCATTTGGGCATCAAAATATAACTTTGAAGTAGATAAACTGATAATCTTTAAATCTTGAGATTCTTGTAATTTAGTTTTATTGTTATTATTTTTCTAAATTAGTTTTTTTTCTACATATTGACTTTGACTTACAATTTTTATTTCAGGTGGCCCGCTACTTATAAAACCTAAAAAATAAAAATGTTTACAAATTATTATAATTTAACGCAGTAGACAATATTTTTTGGTAACTGCAGTAGACATTATTACCTTTAAGCTATTAAAATACAGATTTGGACCTTCGAAGCCATAGTTACGATGTGAATAATGATACATAGATTTTTTCACTGCTAGCAATAACAGATCAACAAAAGTGTCTAGGAACATGAAATCAATTGGAAAATATTTTAAAAATGTGTCATTATCGTGTGAATGTAGGGATTTTGATTTGAATGTCTAGAACATTTTTTAGATAAGAAAATGTAGTAAAATTAGCCCGTTAAATCTGAAAAATTGAGATTTCTAATTATTAAAAATTTTCTAGGCATTCAAATCAAATTCACGTTTACAAATATTTTTCAATTGGTTTCATGTCCCTAGGCGCTTCTGTTGATCTGGAATCTTGCGAGTAATGAAAACATTTATCTAAATAATTATTCACATCGTAATTATATGGCGTTGAAGGTCCAAACCTGTATTTTAATAGCTTAAATTAAAGGTGATAATGTATACGATTAATGCTTTAAGTTAAATTATAATAATTTATAAACATTTTTAATTTTTAGGTTTTATAAGTGGTGGGTCCCCTTAAAGCATTTTTATTGTATTAATAGCTACATAAATTTGAAATACAAATGCAAGCTTCGTCACAAACATGTGCGATTCTATCATAGAAAAATAATTTCAGATAAATAAGACTTAAGTGATTTACACTGTTTCTGTTGAGAATAGCTAAATGATTTAGTTGAAATCTACATTTTCTTTGTTCTCCTCGAAAGATAAAACTGAGAGGACATAAGATTACTCTTTCCAATCTTGACATCTTTACCGACCGAGACATGTCCAGATCTACCGGTTGTCCGAAATGACCTACTTTTATATATTCCGACAGAAATTATTTTAAATGAATACCTTGTGAGATGCTTATCAGTGAGTTTGTATCTTAAACAAATGTTGTTAATAGATCATCGAGTTCTACGAAAAAACGTATATAATCCTCTCGTTAAGAAGGTCTGTGCACATTGTTACTGGGTCAGTAATGTTACGTTATAGTCTCGAAGGAAGTTCATTTAATCGTATAAACAAAATAATTAGACCAACGCAGCTCTGCAATCAAAGCGAACTTTCGAGACTTATCCAAGCAACTCTGTGCTGGCACGTCTCAATTTCATCCTTATAAACGTACACAACTTTCCGCAATTACAGTCTTTAACCGGCCGTACTGCATCTCGCTTTTCATTTAAAACAAGCCCAACATCGCCGGAGATCCTCATAATCAAGCTTATACGCAATTCGCATATAGACATCGCGCGCTTTCGCTTCATCGCAATGGCATCAGTGCAGCGAGATGCAATTTCAATATACGCACATATTTACTGGCCCAGAGAATTTTCCTGCACGGAGCCGAGAAAAAAATCTCCGAAAAGTAGAGCAAAACGTCGTGTGCGTGTTCCCCCTATAACCGGAGCACTTACGATTTAATTTCGTGTCGCGACTCGATTTCCAGGAAGGCTCGAAAGTCATCGCTACGGGCTCGAAAGAGAAAGAGATTTCACCGTGTGCGCCGTGGATTTTTTTCAGGCAGTTCTCACGCGAAACATCATGCGAATAAGAGAGAGAGAGAGAGAGAGAGAGAGAGAGAGAGAGAGAGAGAGAGAGAGAGAGGAAGAACCGGACCTTTAGCTTCCCAGAGGGTCTACCTTCCTTTTTTTCGGGGTCGATCGTCGTGTGCGTGCAGGCGCTTCGGTTTCAAGGACGCCGCGAGAGGAGACTTTGTAACGGGACTTTATTTTTGCTGCCTTCCTTGCTATATACTGCCACCGCTCAGCTCTTTGTGCTCGCAAGTATGCGTGTGTGTGTGAGTGCGCGCTTGCGTGTGTGCATATACTTACTCATGGGTCGTGGGAGACATGTCACGATCAATTAAAGTCGCTGCTCTTTTTTTCTCGCTCCTCTATACATGCGTAGTACATTGCGTGCGCTGCAGACAGCGCCCTCTGCGCTTATGTGCGGTCCACTAGACCGGTCACGTGACCGATAAAGTAGCAAATGGAAGGCTATAAAGCGGAATAAAACGCGGCAGCAGTAATTACTGCTTTTACTCTCGACTATGTTTATTCGCCGATTAACGTCTCGCTCTATCCGCGGAAATATGCGGCTCACGCATGTGCACAAGCCCAGTTGGTCTAAAAAGAAAGTGGAAGATAGGTGTAAATAAAGCAGCTTTGGACAAATCGGTTTTTCTTAACAAAGTGTATTGATTGACACACTCGAAGTATCGTTTGGAGGTATAACGTGTAAGACATCGAGGACGAAGGTAACGACTAGCCTCTCGGTTCGATTCATCAATCCTGCTACGATGTCGTCCTCTGTCGTACACGTAGGTATGCTTTGCGTGCATACGCGTACGTGTGTGCATAGACGACTCGCTACGTTAACTAGTGCACCTTACAATGAAGACCGAAAATTCTATGAAAAATGGAGAACGAGCTAAGAGCCGCTACTCTACGTGTAGTGATTTCATTTGGAACAGGTGACACGGATGCATTTTTAACAATGTGATGCATGTCGATACAGTCTGTTGATGTCGCATTTCAGTTAATGCAATTTACAGCGAATTGTATATTAAATATAAAATACATGATAGAGGTACAATATTAGTTAGATTAAATGTAATTGTATAGATGTATGAAGTAAAGGATAGTGTTATATAGTTATATGTACATTGAGGTGTAATGCTTGCGGTGCTATACACCGATAAATAATCATTACATTATGATATAGTAATAGAAATAATATTATTATAAATAAATATACTTTGACTTCGTCTTTTCCGCTTTTGATTCGTAGACCCATGAATTGGCATCAGTCTCACACTATTTTAAACTCGCATCAATTCCATTTGGTTATCGAACAAAAATTGTCGAAAATCCAAAGCGATCGTCTGCCTGCTAACAATAAATAACAATTGCTACGAGAAAACGACTCTAGATCACTCGCAATCATCTTGAGCAATCCCCCCCCCCCTCCGCTTATTTACGATGGTATCCTGAAAAGGCTTGGCTTTGTCCTGAGTAGCCCCCATGAGAATCGTCCCATCCGGAACCTCCAGACGACCATCCGCTGGAGGCGATAGGAGCAGCGGCCCAACCGGCACTGGCTCCCGAATTCCATCCACCAGCGCTATAACCGGTGCTATCCTGCTTCTGAGACCACAGAGATTTCAGTCCTAGGAAGGCGGAGATGGCGATCGAGATGATGGATGCCAGGATTGCCTTTTTCGCGAGGAGGGCAACGCCGAAGTAGGCCAAAGTCGCCAGAGCGCCGATCTTCACCTTCGCTGCTACCAGCAAGGGTAGTATGGACTTCAGGAGCTTCTTTTTGCCTCGACCTGTAATTACGAGTGGCTTTATTCGTGGATATCGATTTTGAAAGCTGCAGGGTTAGAGAAGTGCACGTGCGAGGTTAATGCCTCGAAGCTGTTACGAGCTAAAGGAAATGTAGGTTAGCGTACAGCATTGATAGTGATTATGACATAGCTTCCAATATGGAATGTTAAACGGCCATAATGCGTATATAACAGCTTGTGAAACGAGTTTTAAGAATTCCTATACACCCACGTGAGGTGTAGACCAGTTCCTGGGTAACCAAGTATCGATTTCAGTATATCTACAGTTTTCTACGCACTTGGATTCATTCATTGAAAATTATATAGCGGACTATTAGTCTTGTCAGCGACGGTCTAGAATCTCAACTTGATTTTACGCTTTTGACACAGCAATATAATTTTGATACAGAGCGCTCGACTTTTACTTTTCAAGATAAAATTATGCAAAAGTAATATCAATCACAAAGTTTCGGAATAAAAGGAAAGGCTTGTTTTGCAAATTTCTGCGAAATTCATCGTACACCGTTATGTCGCTGCAAAAATTTACGAAATTAATTGCAAGCCAGACTTTTTCATTTTCCTAATTAGCAAGTGCTCTCATGAGGCGACTGCTGTAAGTGCTTTTAATTGAATTACTGTAAAAATACTTTCAATCAAAACGAAATTAACTTATATTGGGAAAGTCCCGTGAAGAGTGAATAATTTAATAAAATTTCTACAGCAATTACCTTCAACGACTTGGTCAACGGCTTGTCTGACCTCTGTAGGAATAGCATTACTAACGGCGCGTGCTGTTTCCCCGATTTTCCGGAAGGCTGGAGCAAAGTTGATCTACAAAAGAAGAAAAAACGTTTTCGTGTGAGGATAATTCCGGAGCAATGAGGAGCTATCCTTCTTACCTTGAGACTACGTCCAGTGAGGAACTCGCCGACCTCCTCCCCGACGAAGTTCTCGATGACACTCTGCCTCTCGGCGACACCGGCAGCCTTCTCGACCTCCTGCTCGTACGCGAGGTCCTTGCCACTCCTGGCGCCTCGTTCCTCGACCTTCGCCTTGACCAAACTCACGCCACTGAGCAGCTCGAGGCTATCCCTTCCGAAGAACTCCTTGGCTTTCCTGAAGAACGTCCTCTGGACACAGGAGATGCTGTCCTGCTGGAGACACTCCTCGATGCTCTGGCCTCGAGTGCCGAGCGTCAGCAGCGCGAGCATCCCAAGGAGTTGCGGTAAAGCTCTCATGTTTCCTTATTCGCTTCTCTCGCGTGCGCTCGTCTTTCTGTCGCCTTTGTCTCTTGGCTCGTCGGGCAGCAGCAGCAGCAGCAGGAAGACGGTGTAAAAGCGAGCGCGTGTGAGTACGTGTCGTCTCGTCGGGCGGCCGGTCGGGCAGGGAGTCAGGCACGCAGGTGCAGCTCTTGACTATATATATAGGCGGCGGGCCGGCAGTAAGGAGCGCAAGTGCGCGAGCCAATGTGCGTCCTCGCGATCCGCCTCTTTTTTTCGTACGAAAACCAGTCCCCCCAGTCGCGAGCGGAGTGAAATTTCGTCGGAAGGACCCCTACCCGCGGTGCCCCCCTTTTTTCGGACGCTGCGCAGGACACAATGCTCGCACACGCGAGGCTCGCACTGCACGCGCACACGACGATGCGGTGGACTCGCGTAGGCGCGACACGAGTCGCCTCTGCGCGCGGCCATAACTGCGCGGCTAGATGATTTACGAGACGCGGGGTTGTTGGGAGAGCGACGAGCATTCGCCGCTATGGAGAGCCGCGTCCCGCCGTGATTTAGCGGATTCTATCTGGGTGAGGAAAATATGAGCTTTTCGTCATCCCAGCGTCCCGGGGAAATCGTTGCGATTAGCCTGTTACGTGGTGAAGAGGACAGGTGATAAATAAAGAGACGAGAAACGCCAGGTTTTTAATTTTTCTAACAAAGTGTATTCCAACACTCGAACAATCGGAGGTATATGCTGAGTTTGACATTGTGTGTGTGTGTATTGTTGTGACAAAGGTAACGAACGACTAGCCTCTCGGTTTTGAATCATCAAATCCGCTATGTGGAAATTATAAAATCGTGTACGGGACATAAAATTAAAGAAAAACGTCGTATGTGAATCTCGGATCAAATTCGATGAGAAAACAAAGATCTGCTTCATAAATTAGTTATCGTAACATGTTGTGCGAGCAATCGTTATAAATATGTACATGGAGATACGGCTCGGCTTGGCGCTTTACCGATAAATAATGATAATAATAACGTAATAATTAATAATATTAGTGACAATAAATATTTTCGCTCTCTCGCTCTCTCGCTCTCTCTCTCTCTCTCTCTCTCTCTCTCTCTCTCTCTCTCTTTCTCTGTCGTAGCGATCTTTGAGTATCGTCTTCTCGTCTCTCGGCCGATCGATCGGCGGATGAAATTCACATTTGCAAATCGACTCCCAATGACTCATGCGACCCGGCGTCTCTCTATTGTTGTCCCCAGCGCTATTCGAAGCATCTCGATCAGTGTGCACACGGAGGCGCGCACACCCTCCGAGAGGTGCGCTGCCGAGCGAGATGCCGATCGC
This sequence comes from Philotrypesis tridentata, assembly GCA_018906965.1. Classification (NCBI taxonomy): domain Eukaryota; kingdom Metazoa; phylum Arthropoda; class Insecta; order Hymenoptera; family Pteromalidae; genus Philotrypesis; species Philotrypesis tridentata. The sequence goes on along the minus strand of JACCIB010000003.1, from coordinate 773,461 downwards.
GAGTCGATTCGCGCGCGTGACCCAGTAACGAATTGCCAAGGGCAGCGCGGCAGCGCCGTGGCGGTGCAGTCAAAACAGTCTGGAGAAATAATCGAACTCTCGTCGCGGCTCCCCTTATTGGGGCTCCACGTGAAAGTACGGGACGCGGCAGATATGAATGTGTAGCATATCAGTGCCGTATTAACCGAATAACCGGTTTCATTTCACTCTCCATCAAGCGCAAAGCGAACGCGAAGAACTGCTCCGACCGCGGAATTTCACGGATTCCGAGGACGGCCGATTTCCCACGAGGGGCCCGAGCGGTCGCGAGCGAAGACCACACTCTCCAGAATCGCCGATTACAGATAAAAAAAAAATTGACGATTTGCTCTCTCAATCATTCGTCACGCGCTTTTGATTAAGTGTAGAATACGTGTTGAGAACTTATTTGTGGTATCCAGAGAAAGCCTGGCTCTGGGCGGCGTGGCCGTCGTCCCAGCCGCTGGAGCTGCCGCCCGACGACCATCCGCTCGAGGCGGCCGGTGCGGCCCAGCCGCTGGCGCCGGTGTTCCAGCCGGAGCTGTAGCCGGTGGTGTCGTGGCCGCCGCTGTGGCCGACCTTGGACCACAGCCCCCTGAGTCCGATGAAGGCCGAGATCGCGATGGAGATGAGCGAGGCGAGGATGGCCTTCTTGGCGATGAGGGCGATCGCGAAGTAGGCGAGGGTCGCCAGGGCGCCGAGCTTCACCTTGGCCAGGGCCAGGAGGGGCAGGATCTTCTTCAGCATCTTCTTCTTGCCGCGGCCTGAAAACGCCCGAGCAATCAGTTCTCCGCTGTCCCGCCGGCGAGAGAAATTTTTCAAGGGAGCACCAAGATTTAATGGAGGAATTCACGGTATCTTAATACTGGGCCCGAGCGTACTTTCTCCTCCCGGCGCGTCAATCAGAAGGACGAGTTTCAGGGCAACTACTGGCTTATCAGTTATCTACAAATTGGACTCGACTTGAGTCGACCCAATCCACTGAATCAAGTATTTCGAATAATACGTTTACTGTTCTCACGAGCATTTGACAAGTACTCCGTTACATTGTTAATTTTGGGGCAAAAAGAGAAGCTGTGACTTACCTTCGACTACTTCGTTGACGGCTTCGCGTACTTCGGTGGGCACGGAGTCGCTAATGGCACGAGCGGACTCGCCAATTTTCTCCAAAGCTGGCGAGAAGTTGATCTGCAAATTGAAATTTGCCAGCGTTAGTATTGAAAATAGTATGAGCGCTCTTCCACTGATGACCGCCGCGTCGTCAACTGTTCACTGTGTTGTCCCTCGCGAGGAGCAGAGAGAGAAAGAGAGAGAGAGAGAGAGAGAGAGAGAGAGAGAGGAAAGATTTTCGCGCGCACAAATATATGGAGAACTGACCCTCAAGCTGCGTCCGCTGAAGAAGTCGCTGACCTCCTCTCCGACAAAGTTCTCGAGAGCGCTCTGCCTGTCGGCGACACTTGGAGCCTGGTCGATCTCCTGCTCGTAGACGAGATCCTTGCCGCTCCTGGAGCTCCTGTCACTCTTGGCCTTGACGAGCGAGACACCGCGAACGAGCTCGAAGCTCTCCTTGTCGAAGAACTCCTTGGCCTTGCGGAAGAGGCTCTTCTGCACGCAGCTGATGCTGTCCTGCTGGAGGCACTCGTCGATACTCTGAGCGGAGACCGCCGCGGCGGCCAACGCGACAACGAACAACATGCCGGCAAAGCTCTTCATGATGCTGATACTGCTGCTGCTGCTGCTGCTGCTGCTGTCCCGGTGCTATGTGCGAGAGAGATCTCAGAGATGAGTCTGCGTATATTGTCTGGCGAACGAGCGACGGACGAATCAGGCACGCAGCTCTAAGTCACTGACTATTTATACCGGGGACGGCCGATAGAGCGGAGAACAGAGAGAGAGAGAGAGAGAGAGAGAGAGAGAGAGAGAGAGAGAGAGAGAAAAAATATATACAGAATTTTCGAATGTGCTCTTTATCTTCGTGTATGGGTCGAACGGTGCGTTGTCCCTCTCCACCTCATTGGATGCTGCACAGCAGCTTCTTCCCCACCTTTTGACTCGCCCGCACGCGTGGAGATGCTGCGTATGAGCGCGAGCGAGAGCCTCGATCCCTCCTTTTTCGACACTTCGAGAGGAAAGAAAAACGGCGAGGACTGGTTTTTTTTCTCTTTAAATGTGTGTACAAGCATTCGGCGACGATTCGCCGCTATCGAGAGAACCCGAAGACACGCGCTTAGGATCGCCGTGGCTCTCTTCGACATTTTTCACCTTCCTTAGTCGACGAGGATAAATATTCAGCAGCTTCGAACTTTTTAAATTACAATTTCAACGTGCGTATTACAGAGTACATCGACGGCTCTCTTAAAAATTACATTTCATCGTAAGCGGAATATTGCGCAGTGAAAACCATTCTAGTATGAAATATGCTTGGTTATTTAACGTGTATACTTTCAATAATCTCATTAATAGCAACGAATAACATAGATTGAATTATTATTATTATTAAATTACTCTGCATGCTTGCGGCTGTTACTATTTCGTACCTGCACTTATTTATTTATCATTAAGCTTATTTATCATGAGTCTGAAGTAAAATTAGCTTGCGCATTTGATTCCAAGTGGGAACGCGTAAAAATGTCCAAGCATACTCTACTATAGAAATTTGATTTCTTTGTTATGTAAATTCCAGCATAAAAATTACCGCATTAGATATTCATGGCGCAATTGTGTACAAAGCAAGTGTGTCAGGCTGCAACTATAGCATATAATATCCATAAATTTTTAGTGCATAAAATAGTAATTATTAGCGCGACAGCGATAGGGATAAAGTGTAACCGGTAAATTTTTCGACTTGTAGGAGAAAACGAAAATTTGCAAGTGCGTCAACGCCTGCGGGGGACATAGCTCCCGCATCTGCAGAGTGCGACGACAAGAAGCGCCGATATATACTCGACTATGTACTTACTGAAAAGTGTACTTTGCTGAGTGAAACCTCAGCGGCAGCGGCAGCGGCAGCGGCAGCGCTCGTAATTTCCGTACACACATCCGCGTCTTGTGAACTGCCGCTAGTCTCCTGTAGGAAACCGTCATGCAGCTCGCGCTTCGCTCTACACCTATCTATCGCATTTGGCCTCTGGGCATTTGAATAAACGCCATAGCTCACAAATAAAATACCAAATGATCGTCGGTTGCATTTGAATAAGCATTCCTGCGCCTAAAAAGCTACACGGTATATCTCGACATCTCGTCTTTTTAATTTGCTCGCCGCGAATCCGCGTATCGAGGCTACTCATGAGAATACGACTCGACAACCCGACTATGGAGCTCAATTAAATCAAACGACAAGGCGCAATTGTCATCGCGTCACGCAAACTTGTACAAAACGTCCGATTATTATCAAAGCAGGACGAGGAAAAGCCTGGTGCTCTAAAAAAGAAGAAAAAAATCGGAGCACTCGCCTACGTCGTCGTCGTCGTCGTCGTCGTCGTCGTCGTGGAGAAATAAAAAGTAAATCGCGGAAGTGCTCGCGCGAAAGTTAAGCGACCTGCGACCCTACCCCTGAAAGACGCAGCGAGAGACGACCGCACGCATATGTGCGTCAGCTCGTGTAGAGCTAATTTATCGTGCGTCTGACACGATTCGCGCTGTCTTTTCCTTCTTTACAGTATCGACGCGGCGTCGTACCACACACACTCTGTCCTCGGACAGAGTCGCTCGGACTGTCGCGCGCTTTTGCGGGATTCCGAGGATTTCTTCGCACTTGCGGAAGTATGTGTGCCTGTTTGTGTTCGCCATCGATGCTGACACGGTTTAATATTCGTCAGGCGCACACCGCGTACTGGAATTCATCTCTGCGCGTGTACACATATACGCGCAGAGGCTGAAACGGAGGCGCACGCACATATAGAGTTTGGGGAGGAAGAGTACGACACTTTTTTCCAGCGTAATTGACGTCACGTGGAAGAGCGTAGGATGATTTTTTTTTTTCGTGAGATTTACACCATCCATCAAGGTGTTAGCCATGAATTTTAATGAATTTTAATGAATGAAAGTATACTCGTCGCTCGGTTGGGCGCGCGTACGCATAAAATCGTAAAAATGATGAAATATTCTCGAGGCGTCACTGTCTCGATATCGGTAAATTTGAAACTTCAGTGATAATAACGGTAAACGCAAGATTTCATCACATTTTGCCACATACACGTGCACAGGTGCGCGCGCGCGCACACAGCGCCGCGCCGCGCCGCGCCGCGCAGCGTCTCTTCGTAGAAAGTGACCAAGATCTTCTTTCTTTTCTCTCGCTTATATTATATCCTATAATTTTTATGCCTTATCCAGAGGCATCGCTGCGCGCCATAATTCGCGCTAATTAAAATCCGCGGCTAAATGAAGGTCAGGCCCGTAACAGGAGAGAAATTTGCATTGGCTGCAACCTTATACGCGCGCAAGCAGTACTCATACGTTCTAAGCGATTATCGACTCGGGCGGCCTTAACTCTCGAACGAGTTTATTAGTGAAAGCTCGCGCGAGCTTTCGGCTTCGACAAATTCAACGAAAGTCTCCATCGGAAGCCCGAGCGAGCTTCCAACTGGAACGTCTCTCTCTCTCTCTCTTTCGTGGGGAAAGCGTTGTAACGATATCGCGCGAGCCCTGTAATTACGCGAGAAATTTCACCTTGGAAGAAGGGGAAGGTAAAGGGCTTCGTTCATTCGCATTCGATGCATGCGCTTCTCTTGCAATGTCTCGGAGCGGGGGGGACATAAAAGATAATTTGAGTACCGGAGGCCGCATACGAAAATTTGTTTTCCACGCGGGCAGCCTTAAAAGGCTTTTAAGTCTTTTCCGGCAACGCGACCGTATATACAAGCGAAACTGTTAGCCGTCGTTTGCCGCGCGATTGTCAGCTCTAAACGGTTCTTCGTGTCTCTCTCTCTCTCTCTCTCTCTCTCTCTCTCTCTCTCTCTCTCTCTCTCTTCTCTCCTGTACGCTCACGTTCGTACGAGTCCCTATATACTTATTAGGCGTTATAAGGCTCTTGTTATTTTTTCCACTGCCACGGCTGGAAAGGCAGTGCATGACAGGCTGATGGAAGGAACGGGATAAAAAAAGTGTATTAGATAGTTTTACTAAGTAGGGTCTGGTGTAATTGAATTAACAAAAACTTGTAATCTTCGAGAGTGGGCGTCGGTTCCGAAGGTGAAAGGTGGGAAAGAAAGCTACTGTGAAGATTTTCTCTCTCTCTTTCTCTCTCTCCTACATGCACTCGTGTAGTCGTGTAGAGTACAGACGCAGCCATTGAGTGGATGGTTGGTAACGAGAAAAATGATCGAGACTGTCCGACTGGGAGGACAAATCGAAACCTCTCGCGGAGGGGACAGAGAGAGAGTCCTATTTGAATGGAAGACTTATGTGCATTTTAATTGTTTTCTAGAAAACACACGTCGATTCCCATGGCTATGTGTGTTTACTTTAAAAAGTAGCGGACATCCGTCTAGAAATTTCGAAAGTCCGATTTTTCCGATTTCCATGCCGCATTATCCGGCCACTCGAGAATCTGACGCTTTTCACTCTCCTCGAGAGAGCACATATCCATTAAAGCTCCTCCCGGACGCGTTCATTGATAATTTCAACGCGACGACGCCTCGGAATCACGGAAGAATTCCTCGCGGAACTTATAACGTACGCTGCGTAGAATTCTGTGTTAAGTTCGTCATTCGACGCGCGAAAAGAGAGAAAGAGAAAGAGTGAGACAGAACGATATCCGGAATATAATCGCGCATGAATGAAAGAGAAAGCTTGCTTGCTCATTTTATTCTATGGTGTCTTTTGCGTTACCTTAAATTCATGATTCTGAATTTTTTTCTAAAAGACATTGTAGTTGTAAACTTTGAAGGTATATTGGAAATGTGTATTGCGGTCTTTTAAGCCGATGTGTAGTATGTTTCAAAAAGGTCCCTACAAATATTCAGGTGTGTATTTTTCACTCCCTATTGTAACTAAACGTTAAAAACATTTTTTTAAATTATACAGTATCATCTATTTATTGTAAAAACACAAAGTTCAAAAAATCAGTTGAGTGAAAATTTAAACAGCTTAGCCCATTATGTAATTACGTTATTGGTTTTTAAATTTTCCTACAATTTTATCCATTATTAACTTAAAAATAAATTGTACATGAAAACAGGGAGAACGAAGAACTATTCATCGAATAAATAGAAGAAAATATATATGAAAAAATCAAGTGTACTGACAAAATTTTGACCATTATCCTCGGGAATCTAATGAATTCATAGTTTATCTTTTGTTTCGGTAACACAACAATGTATCGGTACTGCAGTCGCGAAGCCTTTGTTGTTCCGTTGTCCAAAAAGCCAAAAGTAAGGGTATCGAAGAATTTATCGCTCATTATACACTCTCTGGACCCAATAATGAGAGTGAAATTTTATAGCAGTAAAATTTTTACGACGCAACGATTAAAGGAATCGCGCGCCGATGCGACAGAAAAAAAGCCCACGACTGCAAAATATAAGGTCACGGCGAAAAAAATCAAGTCCAATATTTGCATATTGAAAAGAAATAACCGGCAAATCATCGGGTTTCGGCTCGCAGGGAGCAATTTCGGAAAGTAACGAGCAAAAAGCGAAGTGAAACTCCTTCTAAAAAGTGAAACCGTATGTACCACGCACAGACGCACCGAGAGCGCGGCATCGTCTAATAAAAAGCCAGAAGACGCCCCGACAAGAAAAAAGCGCCAACGTCCGCATGAATGAATGAAAAGTCCGCGACTGCTGCTGCAATATAACAGTATTCGAGAGAATCCCGGATCCGACCTTCGCAGGCCGCCGAGTCCACTTTCTACTCTGACCCTCAACGTGCACCGCAGAGAGAGAGAGAGAGAGAGAGAGAGGGAGATAACCACCTTCATGTCGTTTTCGTTTAGCGCTTCGCACTGCTGTAGCCCCGCGCATCCATGTTTACGTGTATATCTTATTTATAAGCGCGTGCATGTAAGAGAGGATTCCTTACCGGAAGTAAGAGTGTTTTACAGCGTCATTGTCTCACCGGATCGTGGGAGAGAGATATTTTAATGCGATGCGTTGACCCCGACTATCTCGTGCGCATCTTGTGTTGGAAGAAAAGCAGCGATTGGTACAGACAACTTGTCGCGCAACGACCAATTGCTTTGATCGATTAATCGGCTGGACTGATTTGAGGCTATTAGTAGGCCGTAACTAAAGTACATTTGTTCAATTAAAAAGAATCAATTTCATTTTCTTTGTCATTCAGAGATTTTGAAATTCGCGAATTGAGTACTGGTAACTATAGCAAGAAAACTGTTGCATATACTAAAATTTATATATATATATATATTCAAATTGAAGATTATGCAAGTGTAAGATAAATTTATTGCACATAATGTTAAATACATAAAAATCAAAATAACGTCAAATTAAAAATATCATACCTTAATCACTTTTACTTTTGAATTTAGGTATGCGAATCTGATATAATAAAACTTGCACTACAGTATAGATGCAATAAAAATTAATACATAATGCATAGCTACTGAACAAGTATGTCACACTATTTCCATCACGTGCAATAATTAGTACCATATATAAGCAAGAACAGTTTTGTCGGAGATCGGTTGGTTTGATATTAAATAAAATTAGTTTTCTTACTTACGAGCGTGACCGAGTAGGAAAATTTGAGGATAGAAATGCTACGGGTAAATAAAGAATACGCGATTATCCATATTATTCAATAGGTTTTCACTTGAACGATAAAAGACATAGCACGCAAGATCTATCTGGAGAGTTAATAGGCTATCACGCTAACGACCGGCACTTTGTTTCTTAGCTTAATTTCTTTATCCTTTTGCAGAATCTAGATCCGAGTAGAGGTAAGAGTATTTTATGGCTCATTGTTTCCTCTTGTTCTATTTTCAACCAAGTATCTTAGGAGAAAGGGTATGCGCATTTTTACCGATCGTCGTATTTCCATCGACATTGATTCTCCGAACTGTCTCCGTATCACAAAGGTATGTAAAAATCAACGAGAAGCGGCATATGCTCAATTTGTAAAAACTCAAAACTTTCACACGTTCACTGTCCCTTTCTCTCTGTTTCTCTGCCTCTCTCTCTCTCTCTCTCTCTCTCTCTCTCTCTCTTTCGCGAAGAGAAAAAGTACGCTATACTCTTTCGCGGAATCTCTCGAAAATTCCGTGGAAAGCTCTGGCCACATTTGCACGCGCTTTGCTCCAATCAGGTTCAAATCGTCGCAAAAAGTAAAAGTGACCCCTCGAAGACTCGGCCTTTTCTCTCGTCGCTGCGCAGCTCTCGGTTGTATGGTGAGAGAAAAAAAAGGAAGTAAATCGGCTTTAAAAAGTAAAACCTCCGGAGATGGGTTTCTCCACTGCGAATATGTTGCGAAAGCAGAGTCGCCGGGAAGCGCAGAGGGAAGAATGCCAATGGCCCCGTACGCGTGCACTCTCAGAAAGGATGGGAAGGAAAAGGATCACTGACCGAGATCGACGATGATGGTTATCGCGAGGTCAATAGCTCCCGACGATTGACCAATCGATTTTGCGTCAATGGCTTGTTGCGAGGGACATTCGTGTATAAGATGAAAGTTACGATGCTAAAAGCGAAACTCAAAACGAAAAAAGAAGAACTTTTCTTAGACCGTTATTAGTCGGAGTAATTAACAATGGGGACTGAGAATAAGGTACGTAGAAAGTGAGTTTACATCGGTGCGGACTTGAATTTTTTATTTTACTTCTTGTTTATGTACTAGCTATACTTTTTTCTATTACTTATTTCATTTTCACTTTTTCAAATTACGATTGATCGTAATGTCTTTTTTAGAGTTTTATAGCACAGTGTGACCTAAATTCGGACTTAAGTCACACTTATCCGTGACCTTAGTAGTCAATTATTTCACCATGAATATCACACTCACTATAACACTCGTGCGCTAACTTCACGGTGAACTAATCGACTGCTTATATCACTAATAATCGTGACTACGGATTTAGGTAGGTTGCAAAATTATATACGATACTGGTGACCTAAGTGACCCATCACACGACGTGAATATCACCCTCACTGCGCTCGGGCGCTATTTACACGCCGTGCAATAATGGGCCACTTAGGTCACAAGTATAGTAATGTACTATAATGCAATAGATTCGTAAATTTCAAAACTGGAAATAAGAATTTATGCAAGTAGACGAGTGTGTTTCTGAAATAATGAACAATTTAGCAGTCATAAAATCTGAAACGTAAATCAAAATTTTCTCCAGGGTTTCGTCAGCCGGTAAAACAGGCATAGAACACACAACATACAATACGTGTTGACGTACTTGAGAAGAATATTTAATCAGGTCTGTCGACACTTTAGCGTACAACACAATAAAATTCAACCGATCAAAGCACTCTGATAACGATCGTCATGCAACTCACACATCCGTGTCGTCCTGCGTACAAAGCGTCCCCTTCGGTATAAATTAAAATTCTGTTCTCAGGCTAATTTATCGACAGGAATTAAGAATAATAAAATCCCATTATTTCACATTCTCCATAATTCGGTCAAAGCTAAAAACGGTTAACGGACAGCTCTTGCATATCCGCGTAACAAATGTCCTACCCAATTTTGGACCACCTCACGGTTAATTACCGATCGACATCAAGACATCAGTCTCCAGAATTAAAATAAAAAAATAAGAAATGCACAGCGATAAACCGACAACATCAAAAGGCGCGCGATCGACCTGAAAAATCGAAGCTCAAGTGCGTATACACGCGCGCACACACACAGGTACATAATTTAAAATTCAAATTTCCATCGAATATATCGTAATGTGCATGGAATGTAACGGGGCTCGCTTACAAGGCAACGCAGAGCACGACAACGAAGGGAAAAAAGGAGGCGAAGATCAGGAGGAAGAAGCCGCGCAGCTCATAACTTGGCTACTGTGCCAGTATCGCCTTGTGAATAGACGTCTACGTGAGGAATACAACAAATTTTTCAACATCGACCCGCAAATTTGTAAAGAACCTTCACCAATAAGTGTGGGGTTCTAACGCTTGATTTATAAATGGCAATTTAGTCGGTAATAGATTTTTATTTCATCATTTTTTCCCCGGGCTGTTACATCTGCCGGGACTAACTGCGGCAGGCATTTGATCCGCAATCGTAAATTATTGGAGTTGCGGTACCAGAAGGATGGAAAGCATTGCACGTTTGTCGGATGATATTGGAGTGGTCGAAGACGGAATTTTCGTTCTGGAATTTTTGAATACCATAGTAAAGTTTCCTGGATCCGTCCAACATAAGTTTCAAATATGTATAAATATATAGATAGCAAAGGTTCGGATTTTATTAACAGTGATATATATTATACAATCTCTCTTGGAATTAACAATTTTTTTTTTATTTTATAAATAATGACGAATATTTTTTGTTTAATGAATTAATTAAATGTAAGCACTTTCGTACAAAATCAATTTTAACCCTCTTTGAAAGTAATATAATTATGAATACATTTTATGAACTATTGAAATGGAATATGTTCTTTCCGAATAATATTCAATATTTCTTTTTTAAATTTAATTCTAACAATGCAATTTTATTATAATATTTTTTAAATAAATTTTAATAAAATTAATTAACATTTCTATGTAGATAATAGTAATATTTGATTTATAGCATCCGAATTTATATTTTTTTAAATTCTCATGAGTTCTACTTATTATTGGAATCTACTCAAATTTAGATATAAGGAGATATACCTGTATACGAGCTATCGATACATAAAATACAATGTAGTGTCACTTGTTTTTAATTAACGGATAACAAAATCAACTACTTCTATACCATCACGATAATCTACGGTTTTTTTTAAATGACCTACTGCTAAAATTATTTTTTTTTTTTTGAGCAATTTGTCTACTGACCAAAACAAATTTTAATAATTTACGATCCTTCTAAAAGTTGATATTTTTACAATTTTTTTTAATATACTATTACTTGTACTCACTATTATTTTTATCCTAATGACTTTTTATTTGTATATTTTATGTAAACAATTTTTTGTGTAGAAAATACCTACTGCAATTTAAGATAATTTAAAATATTCAATAACAGTGCATAAAAAACCGTATGCGATGTCCAGGGTCTTACAAATAATTCTTAATAAATATAAATAATTGATAGAAAAAAAAATAACTGTATACCCAGCGAAACGATACAAAGTCAATGAGAACCCGCTGATTTACAACAAAAGCAATTGTACGTGACCCCAATTCGAGCATCTTCAAAAATATTCGCGAGCTTAGGGCAACAACTAAAAATACCCACAAGAAAGAGAAGAAAAGAAGATATCGAATGATGAAAGAAGAAAATAAATAACGCCGCAGCATATCTTTCTCCCAACGACAGCGATAATTTTTTCGCGGAGGAATATATCGACGCGGCACATCTCAGAAGTCAGTTTCGAAAATGCCCACACGAACTGCCGGGCAGCGAACGATCCGCGTGCACGGAAGCGCCGCAGTCGTCTGCGCGCGAGCGAACCGGGCCCGCCGCATTTTATGGTATTCGAAACGTAAAAAAGGTAGCGCCGTGCGGAATCTGGGTCAGTGGGTCTCGGTCTTTCTCACTCTATCTCTCCTCTCCCGTAGTCTTTTTTTTTCTCTTCCTCCGCTCTTGCGGTCCCCACCTCTCTGGGCACCCCACTACGCCGTGACGCCTCACCGGGACCGTTGTGCCGAGGAGTGGGGGGACGGCGCACGGCGAGATACCGCTACCGGTGCTTTATCGCTTTCGAGCTCTTGCGAGAAGCGGACGCTTCGAGCGTTGATCTCTTCCGAGACCTTGGCTGGAGTCAAGGCTTCGCGTGTTTGCTTTGAGTAGCGTTGATTCACAGAGAAGCTAAGCAGGAAATGATTTCCTTTTTCTGTGGCGATGATTTTTAAATTAACTTGTTTGCTATTATTTATTTGTTGATTCTATTATAAACAAATTTAAAGTACTAAATTCATTCACGAAACTCGCGATTCAGTTAAAAAGCAAGTGATAAGGTTGTACGAATTAATATTAATAGGGATTTTTATGACCTACTGCGCGGGCATTAAATTCGAGAGTCTACGTGGGCGCGACGGAGAAACAGAGAGAGAGAGAGAGAGAGAGAGATAGATATGCGTGCCTGCTCGCTCTTTCACTGAGACGTAAAAAAGCGTGTTTGCATCAGATCGCTTGGCACACTTTCTTCTGCCGACCTATCCGTTCCTCTTTCACGCCTTTGAATCCAGAAAGTTAACCAACTCACATAGATATATTTACACTCACTGCGTTCACTGTCTTTGCAATCGATTATTTTTCTACTATGGATAAATCAAAACTACTGAGATTTGATTGTTTAGATTACTATTTACAAAGAAGTTACTTTTTTCTCCTTTGTTGTAATAGATAAACTTATTTTAAAACTTTCATTAGTTACTTTTTTTAACAAATTGCTAACTCATTCAAAAAAGATTAATTGAAGTATGTCATGTATTAAACAGATCATGTTAACACACACTTACCTTCAATTTCACTACATGACATAAAAAAAAAATCAACAAATGATTAATAAAAGTATCAGCAACTTTTTTTCTTTATTTAGAACAAAAATAATTACGAATAACAATGGTAGAGTACACGAATAAATAAGTAAATATAAATACGAATAAATAGATCACGTTTGTACTTTGTTGCATCTCGTGCTTTAGCTAAGTGGAATCGGAAATACAAAATCAGAACTTACGAAAATCAGTCAGTGTTTGCAAACGGTCAACAGTCAGTCACACAAGTTGTATCACTCATGCAAACTTTAACATGTAAGTCTGTTGATGCTTCTTAACGCTTCACTTTCCATTATTTCGTCTGTTTGTCACTGTCGTCCGTCTCTTTGCGAAAATCTTCTGTCACTGTCACTTTCTTTGCAGTTATTTATTCCGTCACTTGATCAAATTTCCAACGCGATTCCATAGTCTCCATTCTATTGTACAATTATTATAAAAAGAATCTTTGGGCTTATTTTATACAGTAATAAATGCAATCAGCTGTGTTAAGCTTTATCAGTCGTGTCCTTTCATCAAGAGTATGTCCGGCATTTATACTGTATTCATTGTCTTAGAATGTCCGTCTAAAATTGTAGATTTCGTCGATTGTAGAAGTATACCGTTATTGTCATTTTAGTCCTTAGATTAGAGCCCAATATAATAATTGTTTTACTTTATCAATTAAAACCTATCAATGTTGCTACTGCGAAAATACATCAGATCTAGAAAAGCAAAAGAACAGTTCAATCAAAACAACATTGCAGAATTTGACCTTAATATGCCTTGAAAAACAGAATACGACCGTTGATAATGTAGGAACGCAAGTAAGTCGGCATCCTCGTATTTTCACTAACGAAATTTCTGCACCTCGATCGGTAAGTTCATATACCCTCGGTATGGCTGATTCTTGAGATCGTTGTGTTTGCTGCCGAGGCTCCTGCGTCGCCGGTGATGTGAACTGACCTCCTGAGCATATACGACGTGGTGGCTGTCATCGTCCTTACTTCCCGCTAATTTCTTAGCCGCCACTATAAGAGAGAGCATAAGGGCAAGGGATGACACCATCAAAGCTTTCATGGCGAGAAGGGCTAAGGCACCGAAACCCATTGCTGCCATCATTTTTCCTGTTTCAAAAAAAAGTGGGGAACAATGCGTAAGAAGATTTTGATGATTTCCACATAAAGTTGTTATTATTACTTACCCATCATCAAAGCCATCAGCATCATTCCATCTCCACCTTTTTTACCCCCACCGAATCCACCGCCTCCACTACCACGAGCTTTAACTGAAAACCAAAGTGAAATCTTTTGTATCGTTCAGCCTTGATTTCATATATGTATCAAACGTTAGTCTACTATAAAATATATGTGCATACCTTGCTCATTAGATAATAAACTTCCCTCAATAGCATTTTCCAGATTAGTAGGTAACAAATTTCTCAACTTGATCCTCAGCTCTCTATTCTCGAGGAAACTCATCACTGAAGTCTGTCCAGACTCTTTCAAAACTCTTCCACCCCTGTTAAAAGCTGTCTCATCGTCTTTCTCCACGAGACTAACACCATCCAAAATTTCCAGACTCCTTTTCTTCCTGGCCTCTTCCAACAACTTTTGAACAATTTTCCTGACGAGTCTTATCCCGTGGCAGGACACCGACACGTTTGTCACCTCTCCTTTATCCTCGTTGTTGCACAAAACCGAAAAACCTTTCCACACAGTGTCATTATTCTGCCCGAGAACAACCCCGTCGTACTCGATAACGAAGAAGATCGCGAGGATCAGGAGCGATCGCGACGGCCACATGGCGCAGCTGTGACACGAGACAAGGAACAATAGAGACGTTAGTCGCCGATACTCGGGCTTATATTCGAGCCCAGAATATAGGCTTGCCAGGACAAAAACGCTTCAGTCGAAATGGAGGATCATCGGGATTTTTCGTTGGCAGTCCGGAGATTGTACCAGCGGCAGTAGCAGTTAAAGAAAAAGCAATAGATATAGATAGCGGCATTGCACAGCAAGTGCGCGTTTACAGAGCGTTACGGACTTGGAAAGGCGACGAGGAAGTTTTTGCTCGTCGACTCCTAGATACCTACATAGAAGTCATTTCGCTGCTGCTTCGCAGGAGTAAAAAGGTGGGCTTTTTCTCCTTACCACTGCAGAGAATTGTAAATTAGTCAAGCTGCTGTTGGGAGCCGAGTGAATTTTTTGGTGTACACTAGCCACAGCTATTAATTTTCCGAAAATCTCAATAGAATCTAGTTGAGCATGACTCCGACTTGGCTAGGCGTTGGCATTCTTAGCTTGTTTTTCCATAGGCAGTATTGTTTACAGAGGCTTTTGTGTAGCAGGTCCATTTGAATGTAGGAAGTTGTTCTTTGCATAGAGCTGTCTAGAGATATTTGATTTTTTACACCTCTCAGGTATTTAGTTCAGTCATACCATTTTATTTTCTGCTCTAGTTAGAAGCGACTGTATTTGCGTAATGAATACCGTAACCGATAATTAGTTTCATTAAATAAGTTTGAGTCTAATAAGATTTGCGGTATCGGTCAAACAAATAAATAATTAACGATGCTCGCTACTCTTATTAATAATGTTAAAGAGGTCAATATATTTTATCGTAGTTTTACAGGATGTGATTTTTATATTCAATCTCAGTGTTTATAGAAAGTGAGTACACAAGAAACTTTTAAATATCACGATGGTTTATGAAAAGTTTTATGCGTCAATATGCCTTTGAGGAATATTTTTCGTCGATTGCTCTAAATCTAGATAAACTATTCACAAAGAACTTCTACTTGTTGAACTTTGATGACTCGGCATAAATACTTCAAATGTTTTAGCCTTGATCGACATTCTTCAAGATATTTATTATTAGTCTTTAAATATTTACCAATACTAAAAATACCAATACTAAAAATACTTTCACATCATACTCACTAAAAAGTAGATGACTAATAAATCTGTATATTCTTTTACTGGTTATTTGTTGATCAATCACATCATTGCTACAGCCAGTGTTTCTGTTCAATGTTTGTAGGTGGCGCATTTGGTCCATCAGATGTATGTAGCTTTTTGTCAGCATACTTGGTTTATTTATATGAATTAGTAACGTAATTATTGTTGTTCATTATTCGAAGATTCGTTAGCAAGATTTCGCTACAGCAACATAACTTTTTAAAATACGTTTCAGAAACAAAAGTATCAATTGACCTAATCTCAAAAAGGAAAATAAAAATATACAAAGCGCCATCGAAGTTGTTACCACTTTTAAATAAAAAACCTTTTTACTCGAACCTATTATTAACACTGATATTTAATTTTTTGCCTATTTTATGCTGCGATTCGTGACCCCGAAAGCTAAAGGCGTGAAAATTAAAAACAGTTTCATGTATTTATTACCCAGTGACAAATTTAACATAGTGCTATAGAAAGAATTTATTGCGAAAATTGAAGTAAGAAATTAATTTTACGGCCGATTGTGTTACCCTTTCTAGTTTCAAACTTAGGCAAAAGGTCTATTTTTTATTTATTTATTCATTTAATAATCTCGTAAATAAAATAGTTAATAATCTCTACCGACTCTTTTACAAAGAAAATTTTATGCATGATAAATCAAACGCTTAAGAATGTTTCTAATTTTGTAAAAAATAAAACTATAATTGGCTTGTACACTTTTAGTATTGAAAGTGTTTAAAGCATAGTTTGAAGAAGTCCAATGCACGCGAACATCTCTTACCTTTCTAACAATCGTGAAAGAGAAATTTTAAACAGAATTGATGATGCTGGAAGTACTTTTTGACTTAAATTTGAATTGATTTTAATTTAGATTGTTAAAAAATCGCTTCAACGAATTAAAAGTACCTAATGAAATTAACGTAAAAAAATTTTTCAATAACAAATCTTACTAATACTGAAGGCTTGTGCATTAAAAAAAAACAATGTGCTTGCAATCTTTACAAAATTATTCGACAATTGAGTCAAGAGCGTACACCTTGATCCAATGAACAAGAGAAAGCCGAAAATGTAGACAAATCGAAGGAGGAGGCAGAGTGAGAAAAGGGCGGCGCGAAAAGAGCAAAAAAAGGAAGCGGCAACGTTGGGTGAAAGAGAGAAGAGAGTAGAGTTGGGCTCTTTTTCCAATCTAGTTCAACTCCGTATATATATATGCCTTTCTCTTCTGTGCCACTTTTGCTTGCACAGCTCGTACATATATACACGACGAACCGAGCGAGGATATAACACGAGCTGGCGCGTAATACTTGGCCCATTCTCGCCGAGGATGATCGGTCGTCGACGTCGACCATCTCTGGATTGGCTTTTTTCTCTAGCTCAACACTAAATGACGATTTCTTTCATGACGAGATCTTCAAGCGAGATTTAGAAATACATTTTCAGTATACGTTGCTGAAATTTTTGCTTTTTCAATTGTGTCTACGGATGAGCGGTAAATAACGTATGATTTACGACTGAATATTGGTCAAAGTGAGATTTTATAGCGAAAATCGTAAAAGAGATACCGTTGAGTTCTTTGATCGACTGCATATATTTTCAGCAATAGTAATAAAACAATTAAAGCCGCGATATAAATCAGCGAGATTTCTCAGCACATCCGATAAAACTACACGCAGAATGCTGTGTCAAACGAAAAGTGAAATTCATATCCCAATCTGCCGCAGTGACTTTCATCTGGGCAATCTTAGAGCAACGTGCCCACGAAGAAAGTATTCTTTCGATCAACCTACATCCTTTCTATCGCTTGTACAGCCTGTACGTGTTACCTCCTCCCAGAGCTTGACCTTGAACTGTCAATTTTGGCTGCGAATTCGATTTATTCCGCGAACGCCTGCGCACGTACGCGTGAGAAATCGAAAGTTCCCCTTTTCTCTCGCCTCGTCCTTTCATACGTACTTACAGCGTGTGTATGTGGCCGTCCATTTCTGCTCGTTTCTCTTTCTCTTCGCGCTCGCGAGTTTATCTCCCGCCATCCAATCCTTCCGGCACTGCTACAGAGAAAGCGTTTGCGAGAAATGAGGTTACGAGTGGACCGTCTGAGCGTTTCCGTGTGTGCGTGAGTGTCGATGAGTATTTTCTTGACGGCGTTCCCCATTGATTGATTGTTTTTAATGTTTCATGAATAACGCGTTTTTTGGCATTCAAATGATGGATCAGTGGAATCTCGCATCGCTGCTGCTGCACAGTCTTACCAAGTGCGACACGTTCTACTTAAAGAGCAGACATTTCTCGCTTCGACGATTACATTTACAACTTGATTCATTCCTCCCAGCAGTTAAATACAATTATATTTTCATTTATAAATAGCTTGGTGATGTGTGGTACAGTAATGCAGGAGGAAATGTAACCATTGTATTTAAATTAGAAATTCAAATTTGGCACCGCGATAAAGCATACAATGTATTTATGCATTATTTTATGAAATTTCAAGTTAATGCTTAAGGATCATTGCACAAAATCCATAAAATTGTAGATAATTACGTATAGGAGGAAAGCAGTGTCTGAGATTTTGTTTTTATTACTTATTATAACTAAATTAGTGAGTTACTCCAAAAAGTACTTTCTTAAATTCAAAATGATTGATGTTAAACAGTACGTTACGATACATGTAACTTAAGTAGTCCATTATTGCACAACGTGCCTATAGCTACCGTGATATTCTCGCCCTGTTGCGATGGGCCGATAAAATTATAAGCTTCATATAAAATTTGATGTGCCCATTGTTGCCTTACATAGTCCTGCCTTACGCCATGATATTTGCACAGAAAAGTGTATCAAATATGACAAGGACAATGCAACAATAAGCTATACTTAAATACGGGTAGATAAATTAAGCATCGTCTTACAAGAATTGAAACAAAGTCAGAATAAATAATCTTTGGTGCATCTAACGACAGTTTTCAATAATTGCTAAATTCTAGTTTCATGATATAACAAAGAAAAATATAATCTAGCTAAAACAAAAATCTGAACAAATCGCATAGCAGTAGCAAGTATCATTCATGAGAAACTCTTTAACCTTGACATGAAACGATCCACATCAGCGCTCGTATACAGCCGCGGTATCCTTGAACTTGGCCGTCTTCATGGTCTCGTCGGTTTCCCGCATGAGATACACGAGCGGCGGTTGATCGGTAGTGCTGCTCGGTCGTAGTATCTCGTCCCGGTAATTTTCGGCCACTTTTACTTGGCCGTGAGTGAAAGGTAGCTGATCACGGATGCTTGAGCCGTCGTCGATTTGTGCCGCAGTCTTGTGAGTCGCCACTTGCTGGTAAAGTTGATCAGCTTTGTTGCTGTACTTTACGGGTGATCGGTAATCGTAAACATTTGGAGAAGAGGAGTAGCTTTGCGTTGGCTGATCAGCGATGACATTTGGAACTGTAGATGTCAAGTATATTGGTGTACCTGCGTTAGTTGGAGAGCATTCAGGCACATGTTGGAAATGAGCTCGGCTTTAGTCGAGTGGAAAATGGTTATCGGGAATCTACTTTACCGATTCTAGATGAATGATTTTTTTAACGATAACATTCGCATTATTCTGCAAAATTATTGTTTTTTTAAATAGTTGTTGTGTAAAGCTGTACAGTCCGATCAATTTATCCAAATTTTAAAAATTTGTATGAATCTAAATGTTGTCGATAAAGCAGCATGCATGATATGAGTTTCGCAGCTTCATCGTTCTTGCACTATAAATCTTATTTTTTAAAAGATGTACTTTGAAGCCTCACCTCGATTAGTTCCCAATTGATGTTCAGAATGATTAAGCAATTGAATCCTTGGTTGTTCTGCCATATTAAACTTCCTCTTCCTAATGGTAGATTCTTCATTAGTCCAATAGCACCGGTACTTCCCCTCTTCGTCAACGCTTCTTTGCTCCTTAGCTCTTGGAATCTGCCTTTTGTCGTTCACCCTCGTTTTCCTATCCAACATCGTTTTATACCCACTGTCAAATCCAAAGCCGTCGTAATTATTCAAAAAAGAAGATTTGGACGTTTCTATCCTTCCCAAAAGTGGTTCTTTGTCCATGGAGTAGGTGTACCGCAAACTTGCTGGTTGGATATACCACGGTTGGTTTGCGTGATCCGCAAAAGCCTCAAGTTCTGGGTGTCGAGTCATGTCTTCCTGCGCCCACAGACCATGTTTTCCCAGGAAATTCTTCATGCCGAAAATCGTTGATACGAGGAGATTCAAATTCGTGGACAAGAAGTTCATGATGCCCAACAGAGCTATTTTTGATAGGACGATCGGCAGCAAAGCGAGAAACTTGAGGCCGATGGCTGCGAGCACCGGGACCAGCACTAGCTTGCCGAAAAGGAACGTTCCTGAGTTTGAACAGATTCGGAGCGAAGTTTCATTTTTGCTTGTATTTAAGGGAAACTACCAATTTATTGACGATGCTGAACGTAGAATATTCTTATGAATATAATATTTTTCTATCATTTCGATACTATCGTAAAGTTTATCATTTTATGTGTTATAGTTTGAAAGCAATTTACCGAATAGTGATATAAGTTTTATCGAATTGAATAACAAAGATTGATACTTCTACCAAATCTCAATAGTTTTAAAGAATTTTGATAATATCACGTCAACGCTTGTCATTCATTTAATTTGTCGATTCAGAGTCTCATTAAAAATAGTTGGAAAGAGGCACAAGAAAGTTTTTAAAAACTTACGTTCACCCGAATCAAAACCATCGCGTTTAGGTTGAACCGCCCTGAAGGTTTCTGCGCCACAGTCTTGAACGAAAAATAGGAGAATGGCCACCTCGAGCCCGCAGAATTTGGGCTTCATTCTTTGCGAAGTAGCCTCGTGTGGACATTGGCGACAGCTTAAGCAGTCTAAGCCGCGCACACATGCGACATTGCTATTTATAACGTAACTAATTAAAGTGAACCATAATGATTTGGCGTCGAGACACCGTGACAAATGGATTTAAAGACCGGATACTTGAATGCATGCTATTCGTAGGTGAGTTTAAGAATTCGCGAGATTTTAATGAAGTTACTTTGTTTGAGAAAGACAGATAAAATTATGGCCTCTGTGTGAACGAGTATTTTATAGAATATATCACCAATGACTTATGTTTACTTTAACCCATTAGCGGAAAATGGACAAAATTCTAAGTACAAGTCTATCAAAAAGTTTATAAATCGTGAAGAATTTTTTTTGAAATGCGGTATCTTACTATTTTCAGGTCTGGTCTTTCATTTTCCGTTATTAGAATTGGTCTAGGTTTTCTAGAAAATTAAATACAGTGAATTTTATAAAAAAAGTACTTTTTTAGGTTTTTTTCAGATATAATTATTTTTAACAGAGAACGGTCACATAATCAAATCCAAATTACACATTTCGGCGGAAAATCAACCAATCTATGTATATGAAAAATTTCGAATTCGATATAGCAAATTCGAAATAGTGGTTGAAACGCGAAATACTTTATTAATCTTTGGCAATTTTTAATTTAAAAAACCTTCGAACTTTTAGAAAAAATCAGAATCGCTAAAATCGACTTAGAATGAGCGAAAGGCGATACACGTAAGAAATTTTGAGTACGTTTGAGTTACTCAAAGAATTCATAGGAATTTTTTCCGAATGTTTTGCGATTAATTTTTAAAATTTTTAATAATTTGACGTAGTAAAAAATTAAAACTTGCTTTCAAACGAACTGAAAAAATTCTGATTTATTCTTTGGCTAATTGTAAGTCGAATTTATTGCTTTATGATTTTTTTCACTACACGGCGCGTAAAGTGCGTACTGTACGCCCTGCGGGCGCATTATAGCATACGCATTTTACGCTCCTCGTGCAGAAAAATAGGACGATAAATATGCGATTTGATACATTCTTTATTTACTCCCGTGGTGCATAATCTACTATTTTTAAAATTACCAAACGATTCATATAAAATTTCGCGTTTCGACCGTCATTTTGAATTTGCCGTATTGAATACTGATATTCACTAGATAAATAGACAAGATAAATTTTCTGGTATAAACTATATTTAACTTTCCATACGAACATTATAAGTAAGCTAGATTGCCGCACAGATTGCTTCGATACGCGAGGAGAAAAAAAATGCCCGACGAATGTCTCGAGTGATCGTTTGATTACAAAGTGAAACTTGCAATTATTCGCTCTCGTCCTACACGCGCAGAAAAATTTGTGAATCTGGGCTAGGCGCGGAGAGCAAGAGCGCCGCGGCAGTACTGTTAGATTAATTGAAAGGTGAAACCTCTGGTTTGTAGGTTTTCATTGCCATATAAGTGGCGGTATCCGCGATAAGCAAACATGACAACAATGTTGGCACGCTCGCGGAAATGCGAAAGCTCACGTGTTTTCTTCTCTGAGCGCAGCCGCGGGCCGTGGCGGCAGCGGCGGCGGAGGAGAAGAAGAAGGAGAAGACGAAGAAAAAATGAAGAATAAATCGCGGCGGCGGCGGCGGCGGTGCGCATCGGCCAACTCAACATGGAATTACTCTACTTATCTACTTTCTTACGCTCGGCGAGCTCGGGAAAACGTGGCTCGGCTCGGTTTTTCCTACCGGCTGCCCGGATCATCATACTTGTCCGCCGCGGCGTTAAGCCTTTATATACTCCAGTTCTGCAATCAAAGTCATCGGACTGTGTGCGATTTCACGCGGATTTTAACTCGCGATATTAAAGGCTAATGGCTTTTTCGCGGATGAGCTGCGAGCTGCGAGCTCGCGCTTTTATATGCCGCACGACTCCGCTTTGGTTGCGCCGCTTTATTTCGCTTGCTGAGCATGTAAAGGACGTTGGGGGATCGTTGCGGCAGGTGGGTGCGCTGGGTGCGAGGTAAATATGACACGAGGCTCATTGGTATACACAGTTTCATGTTTTCTTTTCCATTTTTTGTACAAAACAATAAATATTTATTCTCACATTAGACAACAGTAACACGTTATGATACAATCGATCGCTCTCGTCGGGGAGAGGAATAAATAAGTTAATCATACGAATAATAATAATAATAAGGTAGCGGTGGAGGGGGTGGAGTTGACAGATGAAGTTGAGAGGAAAATGAGCCGCGCTAACATGTGTTAAACAGAACTTTTGAGTCGTCCTTGGGATGAGATAGATGCAGAGTCCGAGGAAGCGTAGATGCAGTCGCGAGGGAAGGACGGTACGGAGGAAGGGGGGGGGGGGAGGGGAGGAAGAAATTGTCCTACGGTCCGTGAGGTAGTCGCAGTAATTTACAAGTATAGTAGTAGTAATGAGTGAGTGAGTGAGTGAGTGAGTATGGTCATTGGTCTCGGTCTCAGCAGAGAGTCCGATGCAAAACTCGCCGCAGATCTCTCATCGCTGAGAGAGAAACAAAAGAGGCGCTAAGAAGCGAGCTTCCGGTCCAGCGCGTGGCCTTGATATCGGACCAGTTCTCTCGCTCCGTCTCTCGATCGGCTTTGTTTTTTTTCTCTTTCTCTCTCGTTTCCCGCACGCGAAAGTGTGTCGAGCAGTGCGTGCCTTCCTCTCCGTGCTTAGATCTAGCCATAGTCCGTCCGTTCGTCCGTACGTATCCGTTAACCGTTAAACGCATCGGAGAGTTTCCTTCTCTTTCTCTCTCGTTCTCGCGATGATGATGAGCGGCCAGCAGTGTCTCGACGATAAATTAGAGCGTTTTGCGTGTGCCGCACGCGTTGTGTAGGTTAATATATACATGTACACCACGTTGAACACATACGTATATGGGCAAGGAAATTACGCTGGCCTACATGTGGGACGCGAGTCTTTCTCGCTCGCTCGCTCTGGCCACCGCTGCAGCGAAGGTAATATCGGTACCACCACGTCCGTACATACAGTCGATTCGAGTATTACAGATTGGCTGTGTCGCGTTTCGTTTTTCGTTTGTCCGGCATGTTTCCGGCTTGTCCACGTCGCGGTCAGTCGTAAACAGAGTAGTGCGGATTGCGCGCGATAACGATGACGCTTCCGATTTTTGTGGGATGAAGAACACAAGATAAGTCAAGGGAGTTGAAAGAGAATACTTAGAGGGCTAGTGGATGAGGATCGAGCGAATACACGCCGCGAGCGTTATCGAAAAGCTCGGGCCGAAGCGAGCCCGACTGCTCAGAGTCCGTTTGGTGGAAGGGTGACTGCTCAGAGTCCGCTCACTGGGGCGCGTGAGCCGCGTAGGCCATCTGCTGGGCGGCCTCGGTCTGGCGCTCGTGGAAGCTCCTGGCCCAGCCGCCACTGTAGTCGCCGTGTCCGTGGCTCTCGATGGCGTGGCTCGCGCTGTGGTGAGGGTGGGCCACCACCTCGTACGTCACGTGCTTCTGGTGCGAGAACAGCTTCTTCAGACCGATTATGCCGGCCAGGAGGAGGGCGATCTTCGAGAGGAGGAGAGCTTTTCCCACGAGGAGGGCCAATCCCTTGAAGGCGAGACCACCGATCAGTCCGATTTTGAGGACGGCTGCCGCCAACAGTGGACCCATGTTGTTCTTCTTGCCACGACCTGCGAACGGGAGATCGGTTTATTAGATCGGACAGTTGATGGCCTGGATTCCGGGAGACGTCATGTCTTTGCTTTGTTTACTTTTAATCATTGCGGTGGTTTCACGAGCGCGAGCGACGGATAAGCGCTCTTCCGATCACTGCGACAATTGCAACGAATCTTCAGAATAACGGAAGTTGACATACTTTCTGGATTCATGTAAATCTTTTATGCCATTTTTTTCTCTCCATTTGTCGTGCGTTCAAAAACATCAGATAAAGTCAGACATCATGAACGGTCTTCAACATTACTGCATGACAAATTATCTCAAAAATAGGTCGTATTATACTATACTTAATATTCAACAAAATATTGTTCCAGCAAATTTTTCCTATTATTCGTCATATGATTCTACTGATAGTCGTCACCGCCTCCAAAAATTAAATAGTTTTTTCTTTGCAAGTTTTAGTTTTTCTCGGCATTCGCCTAATATTATTTCGCTTCAAATGGAGAAAAAAACAACAGATTCACATGATTTTGCAAGATCTGAATCGAAGGGAATATCAAGATCAAGTTCAAGTCAAGGTCATCATGGTCATTTGTTCCTTTTATAAAAAAAGTCATGACCGGATATTCTGAAGCCGAGATTTGCGGCTATGCGATTATCTAATAAAGCGCGCATGCGTCGTAAATGTCATTTGCAAAATTTGAATGTAATTCAAATTTATATATAATAGTATTTGTTTGAATTTAAAAAAATATCATTATAAGCGATCGCTTCCGGTGGCGCCGTGCAGGAGCGTCGCGTTAATACACAGTCTTCTTATACACATGCATGAGTCGCAAAAACATGACCTCAGTATGTGTATCTGTTAACGTAGCAGTACCATTAAAGTTTTGAAAAAATTCAAGCGAGTTTATTCGACGCTTTCAGTATAGACAATTTAAAGACAATAGTTTTTAGTGGTTTAAAAGTCATCTATATGTCACGAGAAAAATTGGAGCACGCGCGCGCGCGCGGCTTTAAGTCTCGCGCACTTATAACGTATGCATTGCGTTCAAAATCTCCGAACGATTCGCGGCGATGATTAATGGGAAAAGCCGTCTCAATGAAATATGCACAGATGCGATATGCAGCTGAATGCGTGAGCGGACCGTTAATTTTCAAAGCTCTACATAAAGCGGAACCAGTTTCGAGTGGAGCAACGCCCAAATAAAAATGGAATTCCTGAAAGAGGCACAGACTCCCGTAATTCTGACGCGAGGAATGCACCATTACATCATGCCATTTATGGACCCACATAAAGAGATTTAGTAGGTAATGAAAAATTTGTTCGTCACTTGGAGTCAACGGCATACAGTCAATGTACTCATTCCAATTTCTGCGGAATGTTTTTTACTCAATTTTAGTTGATTAACAATATAATTTTAATTAATAAGTACGCACATTGAGCGCATTTCGTTGACATAACGGGATGAATAAATTCAGGCTAAAACCCAACTGACGTAACGATAAGCAAAGAAATGTGTAATTACCATCCTGCACAGCGTTCTCCGAGCGCTCAATGGAGAGTCCGAGGTTAAGCGAGCCGGTCTCGTCCTCCTTCGCGGAGACGACGACGTCGTCCTCGGGTAAGAACCTCCACTTGATGCTGCGCGACTTTACGAAGGCGTAGACCTTGCTGGCGATCAAGTCGAAGATCTCGGACTCGTCGTCTTGACCGGCGGCGCGTCCCGAGGACTGGAAGCTGACGACCTCCTCCGTCGCCTGGCTGGTCTTGCGGATCTCGATGTCGTCGGTGAGCTCGATCGAGGCCTTCTTCAGGAGCTTGTTCATGTAGGTGACGAGCTTGAGGAAGACGCAGCTAGACAGGTCGTTCTGCGAGCACTTGAGGTTGAGCTTGCGCAAAACGTCCTCCTCGTACTTGGTGCGATCGGTGAGGGTCGTCACCGATTGCTGCTCGATCACGCTGATCTTGTCGAGCTTCTCGACTGGGCTGGCCAGCCCGAGGCCCAGCAGGCACGCGACAATTAGTGCGATTGTGACCTTCATTCTCGCGCTGCAAATGAAAAAGTCGATCCCTCGATTATTTGCATACTCCGATAAAATTTTTTTTAGCCGAGCTAATTTCGGCCTCTGTTGCGTGCGATTATTATTGGTTCTCGCGTTTGTAATAACGGTCTCGACCGATCGCTTTTCCTTCTTTAATACCTCGCCACGTGTTACGCACTATAAATTCCACGACCCAGAACCCGCGCCGGAGACTCGAATCAATTTCCACTAAATAAACCGTTTTTTGAATAAACATGAAAAATTCCTTTGGAGAGCTCTAGGTTGGAGTTGAAAAAAAAAAAGAAAAGAAAAAAAATTAAATGTGTAACGGAATTCTTAAACGGCTGGCATGTACAGTCACTTATGTGAACACGTGAAATTACATACGTGTTTAACCGTGTCACGGGTGACTACGTAATTGTGTAAAGCATTCGCCGAGTTTCCTTTAAGCAAATATTCCCTAGGCTTTATTGAATGTCCGTACATAATAGTAAGTAATGCATAACTGATGAGTGCAAAGCAGTGAAACGTAACAGAACACAGAAACTTGAAATTTCAATGCTGATTGTGAGCAAAGTAGAAGCTTGAGCTGTTAAAAGAATTATACATGTTTCGTTGTGATGAAAAATCCCTACCACGAACTGCAGCACACTTCATTAATTTCATTGTCCGCGCACATCATTTCCTCGTCCAAGTAAAGTTAAGTGAGCAATTCTTTTGCTAGAGCATAATCACGATAGTAACAGATTACCGAGAATTTCAGTTGAACTACTTAGTGACGTAGAAGAGCTTGACTTACGAAGTGTAACGCATCTCTGAGGTGAAGAGAAGCCTATGGGGCTCTACTGACCAAGTAAGCAACACCAACTAAACGAAAAGCTAGGCTAGAACGTTTCCGCACAAAGGCTCGTGAAGCAAGGTGCAACTGAAGCGCAAACACCGTAAAAGAAAGCCAACGCACTAATCGCATTCACTTAGCCGATCTATACTCGGTCCACAGGAAGTCGCGCGGAAAGAAGCAACAGAATGAAAAAGCTCACCAGGCAGTGGTAAAGGTGTCAGGTGCTCCCGACTGATAAAAGCCTCTCGTGCAGTCTCTTCGTCCTCGCTCGTCTCGTCAGCCTGCGTGGCGCGCGCGGAGGAGGCCCTTTTTAACTAGAATATGCGTGAGCGAGCCGAGTGAGCGACGCTTCTGAGGCGCCTCTCTCGCCCCGGCCACTTTATATACGTAGATCTCGCTCGCTAGATTAAAGGGGCCCCCGCGCGCTCTCGCGGCACGCGTTCCCGCGGGCCTGCGCTGGTGGGGGCAGAACTCCTAGGCCCAAAGCCACAGGGGTGGGGCGGCGCCGTCGCGTGGGACGCCGCGCAAGATAGAAGGAAGGAAGAGCACAGAGGAACAGAGAGAGAGAGAGAGAGAGAGAGAGAGAGAGAGAGAGAGAGAGAGAGGACGGATATGCATGTTGTGTACGTGTGTGCGCGTAATGCTATGCCAGGACGGTAGAAATATCCTACAGGCGCGGCGCTCTACACTTTGCTTTCAGACTCTCCCCATCTCATTGAGAGTCGTTGTCTGGACAGTGAATTACCAACGATCCATTTACTTTTTTCCAACTCGATCTACTTGTTTTCGCAAAATTATTAACTCATGAAGGAAATCGAAAAAAAGCCGGGCCCTTTAACGACGCAGCACAGATAATGCTACGAAAAATCAAGAGAAGCTAGTTATGAATCGGCTAAGCGTGTGCGAAACTAAAAAAAGCTACGAGACTATTATGTATTTTGGAGAATTCCGAAATTTTTCGAATCCTATGGGATTAGTCGAGACTCGAGTTGAATCGAGTCTTCTAAAAATATGTTAGTATCCGTGGTAAAAAATAGACCAACTCGGTTGGCCTGTTCGCCAACGGGATTGCCAATCACACTAGCCACAAGACACTATTGCGTTCGGACAACGATTCGCAAGTGATTGCTGAATAGATGGCGAATTTTCTTTTTCTTACGTTTTATATTATCAAATGTTTATAAGCGTAGTTAATAATAAAACAAATTATTATCGCGAGCTAAGAAGAAAAGACAGAAAAATAATGTATTATGTAAGATTCGTTGGAACCTTTTTCAGTGTGATGATACTCGAGATATTATAGTTGAGCGTTAATTTTGGTTGATCAATATTATACATAACAGGCGTTTGAATTTTCATTTGTATTTAATGCTCGCAGAGCATATCGAGGAAATGCTTTTTCCACGAGAATATTGAGTATAAGTAATCAAAGTAAAATTAAATGAAATAACAAGCAAGAAATATAAGATATTTTGTTGTTAAATTATTGTTTGAACCTAGATTACAAATATGTTGATAATATCAATTTTTTCCACGAGAATCTGGACTAATCGCGAGACTTGAAAAATTTTTGAATCCTCGAGCAGGACCTCGGCTCATCTCGATGAAATAGTCAGCACCAATCTTGTCTCGCCTCGAACGTGGTCTCGCCCATCCTTAGAATCTGTTCTTATTCTGTTATAAAATTATAAAATTAACCTCAAAATAATCAAATAGAAAACTGTAAATTTTATTACTTACAAAAGTATAAAAATGACCATATATTATCTCATAAATTTTATTACAAGACAACAATAAAAAGTAAAATTTATTGAATATTGAGTAAAATTTAATGGACAGTATATGGTATTTTTTTCTACTGTGTGTTTCAGCTGAGCGGTCAGATTACATTTACTGCAATCTTTCTCTCGGCGGTGCGCGCAAGAAGTGATGGATCTTTCAGTTGCATTAGTTGCCGAGTGATGATGTGCAGTAGCATTGTTCGCTGATCGAGCTCCATTTCAAACGCAGCTTAGAAAGTGCGAAGATCGTAAATTGCGTTGTAGTGGCGCGTAGAAGCGCGGAAGCTGTTTGCTCGGGTTTACCGCTTGTTTTGTCATTGTAATTAGACTCGCGCCTCGGGTGATTGATTTTTCTCGGAGCCAGACTGCCCGTACGTATTTTCGAATGCAAACTTTTTTTGCGAAACTCGTTTACCATACGATAATTCTCGCATTAAATTTCGTACTGCGCGGCCTAGCGAAAAAGAACCTCCGATTCATTATTTAGCGATGATGTACGCTCGGCAGTAGTTCTCCGGCGTTTTTACACATTGTTCACGGTCGAGTGAGCGAACAATGAAAAACACTTGCCGGCCTGTTATTACAAACAAATCTACGCTTCTCTAATGCCTCACTAAATCACTCGGTATTTACAGATCCCAGAATCATTCGGAGAATCGATAAAGCCAGTAGGTTGCGCATACATTGAGGATATTTGGACGCGGATTCGCCAATACGTGCCGAATAAATTTTCGTGCAGCGAATGGTGAGAAATTCTGTCATCTCATTAGTCAAGCAAGTGCAAGCCCAATTTCATGCCCCGAAATTCTCGCTCCACCAAACCGCGATCGCCTGCAAGCGATTAGTTATCCGGAAAAAATCGTTTCTGCAAATCACTGCTTGCGGCGACTCACGGCCGCATCGTCACCTATACAGTTCACAAAGGCATCACTGCATAGTGTGCGGGTCACTGAGTCCTTTTTTTAGTAAATATTAATCGCACATCAGGTTAAGCTCGAAAATTGCAGGACTAGCCGATACATTCCCCGTAAGAGATTCGGACGATGAAGACGAGGAGATCGCGCTTGAGATGATTAATCGTCTTCGTGAGTTTTCAACCGTAATATGATCGAGTCATTAGAGGTCATGATTAATGTTAGCTAGAGAGTAGATTCGGTATAATCGAGTTATCGCTGATGAAAATCATAAATCATGATTAGAGATGCGTACCAATTTCCCGGGTTCGTATGAAGTAAGCTTTGTATAACTCTGTTGGCTTACTTCGATTTATAAAACAAGCGTCGATTGAATGTTTGCTCTTGTAATACATTGATGAACTTAATAGATTATCCAAACAAATAGAAAAATTCACCTCTCAACAAATTCGTGATAATACATCTTGTAATGAAGTCGGTTATAACAGAGTCGTATAAATTTATTTTACAACTCTAAATAAAGCTCGTGGCTTTCTCTTTTCTTAAATAATTTTTGCGTTCGCGTGAGCAATGGCGACCTGGAAATACGCCTTGCCGCGGCGGTAGTGAACATTTTATTTACAAATCGGCAATTAATAAGTCGGATTGTTATCATGACAATGCGGAATTAAAAGCCCGCGAATATTCAGAGCTCGAAGTGGTACTAAGCGATTCCTTCTCGGCTAAAGTAGGCCTCGTCGCATTTTTGCATTTTCCCTTTTTACTCGCCAGCACGAAAACTCGCCGACGCATATCTATTATTAACAGCACGTAATAAAGAACCGCTCTTAACTATCTTGGTAAAAGAAACCGTCGCTATGTAATGCGTTCAAATGAATAGAATCGTTAGGAAGTCGACGATTAAAAGAGATATTAGTCGCGACTTTACGCGCGTTACTCCGGACATTTACGGTTTACAGAGGATTCATACACCGGATGAGTGATCATCCGCCAAAATGATGCTCAGCGCATGAATCAGCAATTCGAATAAAACCAGAATGAAATTCGAACGTGGCGAGTATTCGCGAGCTGTAATTGCACTGTAAATCTAGTGTGAGAACATAAAATGTGGATCAGATAGGGAATACCGATTAAAAGACAATCATCACGTACGCGTCCAGCAATGCTGTCTCTGATTATAAAATTCAATTGCACGAGCGCATCGCGCAATTAGAGAGTCGACTCGTTAATCACGAGGCGGTTTACGTGAAAAACAGTTTTTACGCATCTGTCTGCGCATTGTATCGTTCTAGAGAGTGACGCTTTTGTTTGCAGGATTTATAATGAAATTAGAAACCTTTTCACGTCCTCCCGTCGACTATGTATGGATTAAATCAGCGCATGGAAGAGCCAAGGCAATATTACAAACGAAAATTGATTATGCATTCGGAAAATTCTCGCGGCGCATCGGAAATCGGTGAATTCCGATTGTGTGCGCGCACTCGACGTAGTTAACTCCCAATAAGGCCATTGTTCGGCGTTCGGCGCTCCTATAGAGTTATTTACATATCCCTAATGATTATCGTACGATAATCGCCCATTCCTTATTAGTACATATGTATATCCCTGCGCGATCTAAATTGTACTCCCGAGTCCTCGTTACGGAAAAAAAATATCCGAGCTGCATGTATGCAAATTCCTCAACTCACTGAATAGAAACTCTTTCACTTGCGTATACGGAGAATTAACCTTGTTTTTCGACCATATATGAATTTCCTCGATGCAGCTATGACCGGAGCTTCGTTAACGCGAGACGTGCACACGCATATCGCGTAACAATATCCCGAAAAGCCAATAAACTCGTATCGTACTCGGTGCAGCACAGGCGCGTAATGATGTGTAAGCATACTTTGATCGTAATGACATCACAATGAAAGTCCAAGCATCATCATCTTCTCTCCGTTATACATGCGCACTTATGCTCGCGGAAAACTTTCTTTGTGCCGCGCTGCGGCAACGATCGCCGCACTCCTCGAAAGAGCTCGGGTCGTAAATAAAATGAAAAAGTATGGCTCTCTCTCACTCGAGAGAGAAGAGAGAGAGAGAGAGAGAGAGAGAGATTTTCCAGTAGCCCGTAGAGTGGAGCTTGCATGTAGGTGTAAGTCACACGGATATGCATATCAGCAGGCCGGAATCCATCTCGGCACACACATCCACGATACGCACAGGCGCCTCTCGGACTCCGCGGAGAACCGTGTCACGGATCTGGAACAGCGCTCGCGCGCGCCTTTTATATGACGCGCGATTTGCCTCCCCCGGATATGCCTTTTTCGCGCCAGGGATTTCGATCTCGCTTTCGTTTTCGGACGAAGCGCGCCGAACGAAAGCTGGCTTTTCGACTATTACCTCGAGCATACGCGTGGCTCGCTCTTGGCCGAGCCTGCGACCTCTACTGCATTCGCATGCTTTTTCTCTCTATTCTTTACTGCTTTGGCTCCAATATTTTTATCTTATTTTCAAATAACCATTTGAACATGAGATACACTTTTGTGAGTCCTGCGCTTGAAGAGCCCCGAAATTAGCCAATAAAACATTCAAATTTCGCGTCATCCCGACGTTACGGTACCTCTCGCCTGCATTATTTATCGTGCTCGATTCACTGCAGATGGGTTTCACATTATACGCACCGAATAATCAATCGTTCGAGTTTGCTTGCAACGCCCACTCAAATGCAATGGAGTCGGAAATCTCATTAAAAATTCACATATTTTAAACGTCACAATGAGCGGACAAGAACAACTCGATTATAATTATCAATCGCATAATTGAAGTGAATAAAAAAATGTGTGGCAATTTATAAGTTAAAGGAAAACGTTTTAAAAAGTGTGCAGGAAAGCGAGATAGTCGATATTATTCATTTGCGGCTTGATATTATCAGAAGTTAATGTTGCGATTAAAAATTTTTTTTGCGATTATCTTATTTCGTCTTCGCCATCGTCGATCTTCCATTTAAATTTGAAGCTTTAATTTCAAAAAATTTCAAGAAATTCAATATAAATATAAATCAGTTCAAAGTAGAGTACGTTACATCAATTGCCAACTTAAATTGTAAATCGACTATCATCGGCTGTGCGCAACGTCTTTTCGAAGTCAAACGCAAATATCGACGACAGATGGACGATACGCTGGAATAATAAGCGCACCTTTCCCGCACAAATTACGCTTTTTCGAGCATCAAGACTTTTTGCCCCAATGATTGTCGTCACACTTAACGGATGATACACTGCTGATGCGGAGCGCGCAGCAAAGAAAAGTTATAGCGCCGAAGCGGGAACGGCGGGAGTCCGTAGGCGACGAGGAAAAATTATCGAGAGCCTATATAAGCGTATGATCCGCGGATTCCATCCTCATGAATGAGCTGAAATCGAAGTCAGTTAGCCGCGATAACGAGCCTCAATAATATTCATCCGAAAAAAGAAGAAGAGGCGAGACTTTCCCGTGTGTTTCCTGTTTAGACGAGAGCCGATGCTGCTACTGCTGCTGTTACTTCTAGCGCACGAAAACAGCCTCTCGAGAGAAAATTCCTTCCGGACGTCTCTCTATATGTGTGTCTACATACTCGGCTCCAATGTAGTCCATCGCATTGCGCGCTGCGTTAGCCGAAGCGTATATATTAATGCTCGGTTATTAAACTCCTTGACGGCTCGCGGAATCGTCACGGAAAACTGCGCGACTCGCGTATGCGAGCGGCTTCTCATTGAAACGGATTAAACGAGCAGGTTGTCGAGGTATTCTCGCGCCCCGGCACGTAGGCGCGACATTTTATGGGGCCTAATATAGTTTAGGCAATTTTTGCCGTTCCGCATGTATAATGCATATAATGTGTGCTCGGATCGATTATTACTTTACGGCTTTGGACTAGTATGCTTTTCTGGTTAAATAGGTTAATTAATATTTACTGTGCGCGGCGTTTGAGCATATGTGTAGGCACCTTTATCAGAGTGTACCAAGTGTCAGGGAGAAAAATTGATCGGTGTGCGCGGGCTGTTATTAAATTCAAATTAACTAATTAGCGCCGGCTTTCTTTCGCTCGAGATCGATGCATGTTTAGCTGGGCTCCAGCTGAGCAAACATTGTTATTAATGCTTTTCGAAAGTCAATTCAAAAACTTATAGCCTTTTCACCGTAAAACCATACGGCTTTAGTCAACCGCGTTCGCAGACACGCAAGGAAAGTCGCCGCTATTGCACGGGTGCACAAAGCCATTATATCCCGCCGTTTTTCTTTTCCCTTCCACGTGGCTGTTTTTTTTTTCTCTTACTCGCGGCAAGCTCTGCAATTCCATTTAACGGATTCGAGGGCGACTTTCCAAGAGATACTCGCCGCCGGTCTCCGTAATACCTAGCATTCATTGCTCTACGTATACACACTCGACGCGTATTTTCACTTTTTTTCGCGTCTTTTTCTGAACAACAGACATTATTGAATTGTCCGACGAATTGATACGACAAATAATGCCTCTGTACTTATCGCTCGTTTCCAAACTAGCCGAATCAACAAACTCAACTGTAATATATATATTTTTTTTTCATTTTTTTTTTTTCAAATCGATTAGTTTTATAATGGATCGGGAAACGATATTGTAGAGTTAGAAAAGCGCTTCGTCCCGGGGGAAAAGAACAATGCGAGCTTGTATATTGAGCAGGTCAAGCGCATCGGCATAAGAAACGTCACACAATCGAGATCTGGACTGCGAGCAGTGTTTTGGCTCCCGCGGGGGGCGAACGTTCACCGTTATATCCGAATCTCGATTCGACGCGGATCGCTGACGAAACGTGCTGCCGGTAAATGGACCCGAAGAAAAAAAAATGGTAAGGAAGAAAGAGAAGGTGATATCTTATATGGGCTTCAGTTTATCTCCTGATTATTACGCGCTGTTCTAATTTTAATCTGAGGAATCTATTTATAACCAGCGGTCAAGTATAAGTACGTTTATTCTCTTATATCCTTGGCGCCGAGAGACGAAATAATTAGTCGCTGTTCAAGCAAAATTTTAGTTAATTTAATAAAATAGAAAAATCACGTTTAGTTCGTTCTGTTAAATTTTAATTAATTTTCAATAATAAGTAGTTCACGGTTAATATCCATTTAAATAAATCAGCTTGTTTCAAGTGCAAAATAATCGAGTACATTAATAATTATATTTTTACGTGTAAATACCTTAATGGCCTTATAAATTGCAACGTTAATTATTAATTGCCGTTTCTAGTTTAAGTTAGAGAATTGGATGGCTTGCAGAATCGTTTTTTTTTTGTTCTAGTTGCGGTTTCTTCTCTATACCTTTAGC
Source organism: Philotrypesis tridentata (assembly GCA_018906965.1). NCBI lineage: Eukaryota > Metazoa > Arthropoda > Insecta > Hymenoptera > Pteromalidae > Philotrypesis > Philotrypesis tridentata. Next base: position 738,465 of record JACCIB010000003.1, on the reverse strand, counting down.
TAAGGGATTTGTAATGTCCCCCGGAAAAGATGAAAGCAATTAGGAATTTTAATTCATTTAGAAAAGAATTATTTATTAGTAGTCTGACTACTACTACTACTAGTCCGATTATATTAGTAGTCTAACTTTGAGTTATTGAATAAAACAATGTAATTTTAATATTTATTTTACTTGATACAATTCTTCATATTTTGTTATCTTTTGCATTTTATAGTTTCCATTTTTTGTTTTGATTCATGGTAATGTTGCACGCTCTTGTTATATGGAATTTCATATATTATTTTGTAAATGGGGTTTGAGCCCATCTATTACAATAAATAAATAGATAAAATAAATAATCTCCTCAGAGATTGGCATTGCAATTGCAGAAAAAAATGGATTTCCATGGGAGAATTAAATATTGTTTTTAATGTTGGGAAACTATTTGCTGAAGGAGTAGATATAATGTAAGACTCATGTTTAATTGGGTGAAAGGTCATTGTCATTACAAACGATTGTAAACTTAACAATGGGAAAAGTTATGTGATTTAGTTTTCACAGTGGGTTAGCTTTTCGCACACGATATCTAGTGATAGAATTATATATACTAGCTACTGCGATTATGTCCTTATAACTGAGAATTGCCTCGTTAGACCAGACGTTACGGTAGTTTTCATTTAACTATAGAAGACTCAAGATCTTCAGACAAGATATTAGAAAATCGAGGTTCCTCAATTAGATTTCTGTGCATTATCCTATATTTGTATGCAAATCAATGTTTCTCAAATTTTAAAATTAAAAAGATTGAATATATTTTGAATAAGTAAATATGGGTCAGTGACTTTTATATTGATTTATAATTATATACTGTACTTCATGTATTCATATATTATTCAGAAACAGATCGAATGATATAGCAATCCGACATTGCAAGAAGTAATATTTGCAAGAAGTTTTGCAAAAAGAAATATTATAGAAATCGAAATCGATGCAATACATAAAAAACTTTAAATTAATTTTTATACTTGACAACCATTGTTTAAAAAATCAAGTAGACACAACAAAGTTCATAAACAATAATTTTCGATACATTGACAATTGATGATAAAGTCAAGATTTACCTCGATGACCCCAAAGGAATATCGGTTAATAGACGGTCGGCCTCCCCGTCACTTGGATAATTAGATAATTAAAGCTCTCTGGTGCGCGCTCGCGGTAGCCTTTTTTTTATACGCCCACCGACGTAAACCGCCAACAAAAGTGACAAACTCTCCTTTTCGGCGCGTACAAGAAGAGCCGTCATTCTAGTGCGATTAGCTTCGGAGATCATAAGGAGGTTACACGCTTACACGTATACCTATACACGTGTCTGCTCGTACAATGAAAAACGTTTTGAAGCCATTAGCGATGGGGCTATCATTAGTATTGTACGTGTAATTGCAATGGCGCATAAAGTTCGGCGAGGAGATATTAACACACAGAGTTATGAGCTTTGGATTTTGAGTGCAGCCGGGAGGAATTTCAGCGAAAATTCTCCCGCTGTTTTTATGGATCTTCGAATGAGCTGTAATTGATTGTTAACGGTTCATTATCGGGAATTCAAGCGCTCTATACAACGAATGAAAATGTTTCGTTCCCTCGCGAACGAAATTGATTCTACTTTGTGGCAACGATGAATCTCGAAACATTTAATCTGAAAGCTCGGCCTTGCACAGCCTCCTTAACCGCAGCGACATCGTCGTCTAACACAATAATATTCTCGTTACGCGGCGTTGACCACACAGTAATTTGCACTATGAGAATCGAAGCTTTGTCGGCACGGCAAAAGTCAATGTCAAGTGCGTATAATGTGTGCGTGGATATGCGCAGCTACGGAATTGTGTTTCTTGCCCCAGCTGAGGTTTCTTTTCCGTTTAAACGCTTGTTTTCTGTCGTTAAGGTGTTGGCTAATTTTGAAAACAGTTACGTATTGCGCTCTTGCCGAGAGAAAAGTGATATATAATTGTTAGCCGTGGTGTTTTTTTTTTCGACGGTTTTCTTCTCGGTGAAATGCATCGTATGCATGTATCTGCGTTGTATACGTAGATCGATTATTGTTTCGCGAAAAACAAAAGTAGTGCAGACATCGATGATGTGTGAAAGTACTTTGTTCTTGCGAGACTTTTTTTATGTTTCCTACAAAAAAAAAAAAAAAAATCAATAAACAACTGAAAAAAGCAATTAATGTGTCCTAGATTGTCAGGTGTTGATGATTGTGCGATATTTTCATGCATGCATTTTATCATAGAATCTACGGTAGAAAGTTTGGCTATTCTCACCTTCTCGATTTTATTCACCACGTGAAAAACGATTGTTACGATCGAAACTAGTTTTTCGCGGTAACGCCTCGCATAGGCAACTATATAATAAAAAAAAAGAGAGAACTGTCTCCTTTTGTTTCCCCGGAATTCTTCACAATCCATTAGCGTAGCTATATAATCCCTAAAAGCGCTTGCGAGACGCGAGCAGTACATAATATGTAAAATTTACCGAAGAAGCCACCCCCACCAGCGCAGTTAGAGCAGCTCGCATCCTCTGCGGGCGGGCGTGCGCGCGCGCAAACGTTTCCGGTCTCGAGAAAGAGGCCACTTGGTCACCGGGTCCATTCCGGGCGCGATTCCCAGGACCGCGAGTGAGAACTCGCGCTCTCGCTCTGACCGGTTCACGCACATTCGAGCGCGTGTGCAGTCGAGAAAACGATCGAGTGTACGTATAAAGAAGTACAGAGCGCCTCTTACTACGAGAGAGTGTGCACGAGAGACTATCCACGCCTGGCTGTAAGGCAATGCTTGTTGAGAAAACCAGTTGCGGGAGATGCATCAGGTGCCGCCCTGATGCTACACACTCCGCACGAGCGCCGTGCTGCTGGCTTCTTTTCGCTCCTTTTCGCATTCCGTTCTCGCGCGCACGCGCGCACTTTCTTGGCTTCGCTAGTGCTCCTCCTCGCTCGGGCGGAGAAGCATTTTCTTTTTCGCGGGACAGCCTTCAATTTCCAAAGATTTGCAAAGTCAAGTCAATTTGAATTTCGCGCCGTAATCAAGGATAAACATATTTTTCATCTTGAGATCTAATCTCTATTCTTGATGCAATAATCTAGCATTTTAGAATATTCAAATGTTAAGTTTTCAAACATTTCTTTATGAGTCTCAATACGACGAAATAATGAGTAAATTAAGTACTAAAATAGGTGCCGAAAATTTATTTTTAGATACGATAACTAGGTGGCGTCGTGTGAATTCTACTCACGAATGATGCAATAACTGCGAGCGATTGCTGTACCTATAATAAATTTTACTACGCCACTGTTTAAAATCACTTTCAAAATAATTTACGAACTTTACTACCGAATGATAGTTTAAATAAAAATCTGCTTTGATGATCCTGCTTGGAATGTTGAATTTTTAATCTTGGTGCAATAGGTAAACAGGATGCTTATCGTTTAACCAATTAGATACATTGCTTGGTTATCTGCAGACTGATTCAATCGCAGATGCTTCACAACATCCGGCTATCTCTTTTTAAGAAAGCAGGATAGGCAAACTGCCTTATTTTGTCGGCTACATTATGGCGCGAAATTTGAATTTTTGTCACTGATTTTCAGAGCTCGCTAAGTTCGAGGATCGATTATCCGATTGAACTGTTAGATGTATGAAATGAACATGTATGAAATACCGTGATACCGAAAATACGTGCGTGAGTTTCAATAAAAATTACTTAATTCATTCGAAAAGTGACCGCATGCGCATCTTGCCGAAAAACTCGATCTGACGCTGGATGTTGTGAAGCAAGAAGCCGACTCGATCTGCAGGAAACAGATACGCGAGTTTTCTCGTACTCGTCGACCGTGACCTCGATTTTGCAGCCTCCGAAAATCTCCTCGTAACTCGTCCTGTCAGGCATATCTATTGAACATTGTATTATAAATCTACATTTCTCCGCCTTTACTTTTTGCAGATGACTTGCCTATTCACTTTTTTTACTCAAGCGCAAATGAGAGCTCAACTATGAATTAAGTATTTAAGAGAGTATACTAATGCTTGAAAATTAGTGATAACTTGTGGAATGATAGTATTCGATGATACAAATTCAATAGTCATAAATTTTTTCCCCTGCGTTCACAAAAAAGTCCGTTACGAAGCTAACGTGATTGTTGATTGCATCTTTAAACCCCTTATTATATCTTTCTTACGGGCTAACGATAAATCTTGCAACTTTTCTAAGTCGTTTCTCACTCCATTACACTTAAACTAATCTCTGTGTGCTTCCTTCGAATAATACAATGAGAGTAACTCTTAGTTATAATTATATGCAATTTGTTTATTTGCTAAGACAACGGCAATTCCGCGGCGTTTTAACAGAAAGAAAAGTTGCATTTGTTTGCTGATCATTCAGCAAGATTCAGGCTTGTGATAATAATATAGACTAATATTTTTTCCTTGTTAGTAATTGGACGAAGAATCTCAAGCAGTGATATATAATATTATACCTTTACTTTCTCTGAAGACTACAAATGGGTTTAAAAAATGGAAAATGGGGAAAACCCGTACGCGTATATCTTTACAAGTTTTTTATTTTCTTGTCAAAGCATGAGAGAGGAGCCGTGAAAGTTGAAAACGAGAAAAAAATCCACTCAGTGTATTCCATTTTTTTTTCTCTTTTCATTTTATTTTCTTCCTATACGGCGCGATAGTGATTAGGAGTAATCTCTGTAATAACAATCTCAGTCACAAGATTCCAGCACATCGAATCGATTTCCGATGACGTGGATTTCACTTAAATTGAATTTGTTGGACGGCATTGATTATCTACTTCTCGTACTACTTGAGAGCAGTGGCGAATAAGCAATTCATAAACGGTAGCACTTTTATATTAGGACAGTCATTCGCAAAAGCCATGAAAGTCTTAGTAAACCTAATTGAATAATGTAGTTCTGCAGTTACGAGCAAAGTAACAAGCATTTTTCCACATAACAACCATAAAGCGTGTAAATCAGCCGGACAAGTGGATAAAGATGTAAATTTAAAGTACTTTCACGGCCGACAAATGAAAAAATTAACACCTGATTACAAGCGACTTTCACCTGTACGAAGCGCGAAATATGCACAGAAACTGACGCGTCATGCAATTCGTTTTATCGCATTCGTAACTCTCGCATATTTTTTATCTCCTTTTACGATGATTCAATCGCTCGTGCAAAATCAGTCCATACCGAGATAAAAAAACAGCCGGTGATTTCTCTGGCTTCCGTCCCGAAAATTCATTGCCACGGTCATTAGACTCAGGCTCCTGCCCGTGAGCGGAGCATTCCTGTACAATCTACTTTTTCCCCGCAAAGCCACTCACGCTAAAAAAAAAGCAAGAAAAGAAAAACTCTAAGAAAATCGTGCTGCGGCCGATCCACTGGCGCAGACAAAAGCCTCTGACGGTATACTTTTGATTTCTACGCAGGCACGTTCATCCGTGAAAAAAAAACGTCCCAGACAGAACGAAAGGCCCCCCTCCCATGTACCGCCCAGGATAATTTCACCCGCGTTGCTCCGAGCGAAACAAAAGTATCAGCATCCATATAGATATATATATACGGCGTCCGATTTGTTTATCTCCGGCGCGTGACCTCGATACGCGGCGAAACGACTATATACGCCTCTTCCATACATACATCTATATATATATATATATATATATAACACTAGGTACGCGATATTAATCCGGAGCGTTGCAGCAGCAGTAGTAGCAGCAGCAGCGAGAATTAGACGGTGGAGAGCACTATCCAGGGCAAATTCTGCCTAGTGAATAAAATTCACGAGAAAGTGCAGGGGCCCGCCGTCGGTGTGTGTATGTGCGTCTGCATGGGAAAAAGGAAAATTTGAGAATGGAGCTCTATGGTAGCCTGATAAGACTGTATAATTGGCTGTGATCAAATCTCTAATTTGTCAGCCCCGCTTTCCAACATTGGGAGAGCTCTCAAGTAGGTGGATATCAACATTTGAAAATTTTAAAGAAAAAATTCTGGTTTTTAAAACGTTTTCTCTAGACCGAATTCGTACTCGACTATCTTCATTTAAATTCAGATTTCACACTTAAACTTTTAACATTTTTTCTGTAACGAAAAATTACCAGAATTTCTAGATTAAGGTGTTATGACACGGTTAAAATTATGAAAAAAATCGATTTTTTTTATTCACTTTTTTAAGGGGGTCCGATAGCCACTAATAACCCGTCACTAACCGTACGATAGAAAAGTGCTTGCATCTCAATAAATATAATGAAATACGCAAATTTAAGAGATATTTACACTGCGGCTCGGCATCATCGATCAATATGCAAAGTTTGAAATTAAAATATTCAGGTATCGAAAAGAACGTTTAGAACGAAAATCAGTAGCCTGTTAACAGACGCTGGTTAGTCAGTCTTACGTCTACCGATTTTCGTTCTAATTGTTCTATTCGATACGTGAATATTTCGATTTGAAACTTTGCGTATTGATAGAAGATACCGAGACGCAGGCCGCAACTATCATTTGAATTTGCGTAAATCATTAGATTTATTGGACCTAAGAACTTTTCTATCGTACGGTTAGTGATGGGTCATTAGTCGCTATCGGACCCCCTTAATTGAAATGTTGGAAATTAATGATATTTTAAAAATTTACTAGAAAGTTTCAGTTTTAGTTTTTTTCCTTGTATCCTTGAAGTAAATGCACCAGATTGATGAAAATAATTGAGACATATTTTATAAATTTAAGAGATAATTTTCTTGACTTCTACTATTATTGATTAAAGTTATGGAATTACCGCAAGTATCAGGTCAATCTTCACTGCCAGTAAATGTAATTTAATTGCGTTGAGACTGCATTAATTCTTTCGTATATTCATTGACTAATTTTTTTATTTTTAGGTACGTTCAAATAAATTTTCATAGCTTTTGCTTCTATTTAGTACATCTAGCAAATTGCAAAAGACAGAAATAGAAGATATTTGCATGGATAGGAAAACTCGAAGAATCAAAATAGAATTCATAAATCACGCATAAATAGAAATCCTTACTATCTGAGCCATCGTCCTAAAAAAGGTATACTTAACGATTTATTCGATTATTGCAATACTATAGAAAGATAAATAAAATAGAACTATGTATGCGAATCGCGCCACGCGCTCGTCTCCTTGGAACAATGTAGCCTTACCCGCAATTCGAAGTATAAGCCTCCCAAAACTTCGGCGCTGTAAAAATCAATCTCCTCGTCCGAATGATCGTTATCGAGCAGCTAGAAGGTGATTGCGAACGATATACTGCCCTGCAATCCACTCCCTGAGAAAGTCGCTGTGCAGCCCAACACTTTTATTGCTCGTCCGCGAAAACGCGTCGCCCGGCACAATATGCGCACTATGTGCAGCGCAGCAGCATCAGCAGCAGCAGCGAGAGAAATCCGATCTCCCGACCGACTTCCGCGCGTGGCTTGACTTTCAAAGATGTCTACACAACTTACGCGCGTATAGACCGCGATGATGAGGATAATCGTCGATTCTTTATGCTTTTCGGCTTTTCGACTCGGACGTTTTTACACCTGGATTATGTCGACTCGCCGGAGGATGCTCGTAAACGTCGATCGGGGTTTACTGATGCCACGGAGAGTATATACCTTTTGGATGACGACGAAGGCTTGAGAAAAATGCTGCTGCTTGGCTTTTATGGAGCTACGTTTATTTTCGTGAGTTATGCGCTCTCGTGGGAGTGAATACTGGGAGGCTGGTTTTGGTTTGTCGTCGGTGAGCTTCGCTTGTGTATTTCAAGCCTTATTTAGAATGCCGTGTCTATGTGCGTGTATGTGTGTGGAATGTTTTTAATTTCAGGATGATTGTAGGTATGTAGATGTCAATAAGTATAGTGCACAGCCGGCTTTAGAGCCAAGTTTCTCATAAATCATTCTAAACACACCGAATCATCCGGGGTACCATTTGTAAATGGACTCTTTTCAATGTCATTTTCAATAATTCAATAAAACTAATTGAAAATTCAGCGGAGTCAAAAATTTTGGGGATTCGCGGCGTATTGAGCAGCTCAGTGTTGTGCAAATCATAATCCAGAAATTCTGGCTTCGAGCCCGATTCTCAGCTTTTCTCTTACTGAGATATGCATCAGTCTCTATAAGTTATATGTTTAAGTGTCTTGCATAAAGCCAAAGTTCCAGAGATTCAAACTTTTATGAATATAGTTAAACTGTAGATTCAATTGAGATGCAGGCATATTCAATTTCAATGTCATGTACATAGAAACATCCAGAAAATTCATTCAGTTTTTTCAAGTCGCGATGGTTAAGAAAAAATGTTGTACAGTATACCTTCCGGGATACTTTTTTTTTATTCTATGAGATCCCTAGAACCTCCAGAAAAATACAGTTCCTCCAAAATCAAAAGAGCGACATTGATTTGTAGGTACGACTGCGACACTAAGAGCCTTACAGTTTTATCATTCAAAAATATGTAATGCGGCATGTGGATCGTTCAATTTTTATCCGACCGTACTCAAATTTTTTAGAAAATACTCGTCTTAAAAAATAAAAACAAGCAACCTTTTCCAGTTTTTCAATAACTTATTTATCTTTCGAATGCAAGAGCTTTTTGTTTATTTTGACATGCATTTTTAGCAAAAAACGGCTTGTGATTCACTTATCTTGCAGAAACTGCCTGCAATTAAGATGATTTTTTTACAAACTCTCCTTATGCTAAAACGGCGTCGGCAAACTTTTGAGCCCGATCCTATGCATATATACAGCAAATATACAGTTATTTTGAAAAATTGCTAAAAAAACAATTTTCCGGTTACAGTTCTAATTCTAAGCATATTCTACAAAAAAATATTAACAAACAAATAGAAAATTTTGAGAGCTCAATGAAACACAAGTTTTTTCTATTGATAACAAAGCTGAGAAATACTTTTAATTCGACTAAAGAAACAAAAATCAAATTTTAACGTTAAACAATCGGTTTTTTCGAGCGAGTGCAAAGTGCACTCTTTTGTTATTATTTGCTCTTTTTGTCTATTTTCAATAATGTGTAGCTCATCAGGGAACTATGAAGAACAATAGTATATTGTTTACCAAGGGCGATAGGAAAATCTTTTTAGCCCGAGTGTGGATTTGCAGAACCAATGGCCGCGGAGAGCACGCACGAGCCGAAGGCGAGGACGTGGAACAAGCCGGCAAACACATGAGGGCAAAAAGATTTTCTTGCCCTTTGTGAACATCATATTTTTTGTAAAAGCATGTATTGATTTTTGCGATTTTCGTGCTCAATGACAGAAGATTAAAACAACGAACAGGGAACCAAACGAAGAAAAAACGGACAAAACAATCTTCACAATTCATTTTCACTTTAGGTTGACCACTCAGGCGGGAAATTCATAGTTTCGCATTCAACTTTTTGAAACCGAGTCCCTCGATTGCCTGATAATGATGTGAATAGAAGAATAAGTGCGAAAAAATGGTCAATTACTAAATGTGATTAACGCGTTTCGGCCACTCGCGGTACACCGCTATTCGAGGGCTCATAACTAATACAATTCGTGACTGAACAATTTAGATGACACATATTTTCATAGTAGTTGAAATATAATGCAAAAGTGAGAGGCAACCCTTAGTTTCTTCCGCCAATTAATAAATTAAAACAACAACCATTATCTTCAGATACACTTGCTTATATGTTCCTTGATGCGAGGGTTAACCTCTGTACACAAATGCTTTTGCATTAGATTGTTTGACCATAAAGATCAATTTTTTATTGATTATTTTTACGACTGACGAAACGTCGCCAGAGATAATGGTTGTTGTCTTAATTTGTTAATTAGAGAAAGAAACTAAGGGTGGGCTCTCACTTTTGTATTATATTTTAACTATTTAAACATGGAGAGCAGAAGAGAAACTTATACTTTTATAGTTTAACTCATGCCCTTTCCGATGGTGTAAATGAAATTTTTGAAAGATTTTATTAACAGTAACAAAAACATAATTAAAATAAAGCATGATTTTTCTACAATTTTTTTTTTAATTAAAGATTTGAAGCACTTTCCTATTTCGACTGCACCTAGAAGCCTTCTAATCGATGGAATAAATGTCTAAACCTAAAAGATACGTGATTATGGGGTTATTTGAACTTCGCCATAATCAAAATGGCGCATTAATCGCACATTTTTTTATTTAATAATCGTGCACTTTTAGTAAAAAATTGTCAAGAGCAAAAAGTTCTTAGAACTACCCAAACAATACACCTACATTTTTTCAGAACGATTCTAGCAACTTTTCTGTTATTGATAATTGACAATAATGAAAAGTTTTTTAAATTACTCTAATCGCACCAAAAACATTCATATGCATTCTTTGGATAATTGTAAAAACTTTTTATTCTTGAATATTTTTTCAATACTTTCACTATTTTCAAGAAAAAAATTCCCAAATATTAAAATATGTTGATCATTATGTAATTTTTTTTATTGAGAAAAACGAACTTGTCGAAAGTTTTCAAGAGCAAAACGTTCTTAGAATTAGCCAACGAATACACTTACATTTTTTTTGATTAAATTATGTCAGGATATCGATAATTATTCACTTATATTAGGATATCAGTAACCAAAAAATGAAAGTACCTTTTCTTAACTCAAAACTATCTGTATATTTTCATAGTGTCATGCAAAGTTTTAGCCTATTAAAAAACTATCACTTCTGAAAAAAAATGTTTGGTTTTCTATTCGAAAAAATGTAGCTTAATTGTAAAAAAAATCTAAGACAAAAAGTATTCTTGACATTTGCATGAAGTACTGAAAGTTCATGCTGTAATGGTCTTGAATTTATTGGCTTATGGATTAAATTATCAATTTTATTTAATTCTAATTAAATACAGTTGCATTGCAAACGAAACACCTTTGCGGTGATATCTCGTACAAAGCATTACACGCCTAAAAATATAAAAAATTATCATCATAAATATTCAGGACTTAATTAGTTTTTTAGCGAGCAACACACAAAATTAAACACAAATTAATGGTTAAACGATTAAGTTTATATAAAAGATTAAATGTAAAATTAAATTAATTTTATAGTATATTACACAACTAGGGGCGAAAGTTGACTTTTTCAAGCGAGTACATTTTTTTGGCGCCCATTGACTTCCCCTCGTGCTCAATCATCATCCAAGTCTGAAAAAGTTATTGAAGGGCTCTTTTACGCAGCAACCAAAGCTGTTGCACATTGGCTATTATACAATATATTTAAACTCTTGAAATTTTTGAAAAATTAAAAAATTTTAAAAATTTTGAAATTTTAAAAATTTAGAAAATTTTGAAAATTTAAGAATTTAGAAAATTTTGAAGATTTTAAAATTTTGAAGATTTTGAAATTTTGAAGATTTTGAAAATTTGAAGATTTTGAATTTTGAAGATTTTAAAATTTTATTATATATAGGGATATGGTGTCTTATTTTTAATATATGTATGTATGGATGTATACATATGTATATCTCGCAGCGGGAGGTAAAAATGTTTACCTCGACTCGACTTTCCACTGAGTTTTGAGGCAGCGAAAAGAGCCCTGAAATAGTACATTATGCAACTAGGCTCGCCTTCGGCTCGGGCAGTAAACCTCACCCTCGGGAATAAACGTCGATTTTACTCCCGAGTTACATATAATGCTTTATGCATTCTCCCCTATAGAAATAGAGCCACTTTTTTTAATTTGAAAATCAGCTAGTACTCACTTACTCTTTAAATATGCATTTTAATAAATAAATATGTGTGTGTGTGTGTGTGTGTGTGTGTGCGTGTGTGTGTGTGCATAGAATTATGAATATTAGCGGGAAAAATGAAGGTCCATTTCTCAACGGAAAAAAGTTACTTTACTCCCGCTTTTCAGGGAAAAAAGTGGATATTTCAGGGGGAAGAGTGTATAAAATAATTTAATTCACATAAATACAAAAAAATTGATCAAGTCGTATACACGCATAAAAACGTTACCAACAGTTTGCAAAGATTTCTTAGAAAATTTTATATCTAAAAAAATGTTGTGAATCTACATATATACAAATATTCCTACATATATTCCTTATATTCCTATGAACTACTTATACTCGAACATACTTGTATTCCTTATTCGTAATGAATACTAATGAATACGGGGTGAGAGAGCGTAGAGGGAGGGGGGAGGGTTGTGAGGGGAGAAGCTGAAGGTATAAAAAAACCCAAAAATATAACCAAACTTTTAAAATAATTTTAGGTTATTTTGAGAGGGTGGTCAAATTCTGCCTCAGATTAAAACTGCTATATAATATAGGAAGATATATACACCCAAACCAGTTGGTAAGAAAACCGGTCACTTCAACTTCTATTATTTGAGGCTAAAAAATGCCAAAATCGTGCATGTTTTACAAAAAAAATATTTACACTTTCTTTTTTATTTTTAACGTTTCGGCTAACATTGGCGCCCTCGTCAGGAAAAATATTGAATCAGCGTAGCCGAACCACAAAATTTATTGTTTAAAAATTCTTTCCCCAAACGGGGAATAAAATAATAGACTTTTTGCTATTATAGATGTTGCTCTGCTTAATATTATTTCGAAAATCTATTAACAGAAAATCTATTCATAGTAAAACGTTTATTATTTCCTTCCCCGTTCGGAAAAGAATTTTTGAAAACTAAATTTTGTACTTTGACTACGCTGTTTCAATATTTTTCCTGATGAAGGCAACAATGTTCGTCAAGATCTACAAAATGCCTATACTATATATACATTACTATAACCAACGAGGAATAGAATAAGAAATAGATAAAGTATATTTACTAAATTAAATTAAATTTAACAGGTTAAATTTTATATTAGTATAATGATACAAATACATTTCTAAATTATGAGGATAATAAGGATTTGTGCTAAAAGTTCATCTATTTCACTTTTTTATTTGAGCATCACATAAAAATATAGAGGTATTTTGCAAACTTTTATGGAGAGTAATATAGAGATTGATTTTGCAAACAAGTTATAAGTTAAGATCGTATAAGTATAAAATGTCAAAAAGCCATAAAAAACTTAAAACTATGTATCAATATCTAACAACGATTCAATGTAGAAAATAAATTTTAAATGTTTTAAATTTTGACCATGGCAGTGAATTTTCAATAAATATAATTATGGCATAACATTAAGAACAATTGTATATATAGTAACAATGTACCTTATAAATAGACGCTTCACTTATCTTATAAAAAATTGTCATGTTCATCTTTAATATATATCTAAATAAATAATTACAAAATTATTTAAACTCTAAACTAAATTTGTACAGAAAAATATTTTCCTTGAAATTTCAGAATTAATGTTAAAAGCATATCGTAATTATTGATTTATACAATATTTTACAAAAGTATACGTAGTTGATGTAATTATTTTTTTAGCGTTTTATAGTTCTATCAGTTTTTTTCATATTGATCTGAACAATTACTATGATTAGATAAGCCAAAGTCAAACTTACTTTACTGGTTCATCAGTTTTCTTATAATTGTAGTGTTAACCAGGATGAAAATTGATTTTTTAAAATTTTTCTTAAAACTGTAAAATAGTATCAATAACTACTTATTCGACTATTTTACATAATTAGCATTAACAACTTAAGTAACATCTAACGCTAAATACAAAATTTGAATATATCAAATTCATGCAACAATCCTTTCAACATCAAGCGTTATCTCAAAACCAAACTAGACTTTGGCTCAAACAAAAAACCAACGACAAACCGATCTACTTTTTTTTGTAGTGTCGATAACCTTGATATGCTAGTTCTTGTCCAAAATTAACATTATCACCATTATGACTTTGATCATGATAAGAAGGTGCCGAGTGTGAGTACGAGTCATGTTCCGGATGAAATCCGTGACTTTCTTTGTAATGACCACCAGGGAAACCAATTCCACTGGGAGAGTAAATTGGTGGTGTGTAGGTTTGAGTCAGAGGTTTGCAGAGCTTGAAGAAACCAATGAGACCTGGAATAACGATGGCCAGAAAACCAAGGAACTTCTTAAAGGAGGCTAAACCCAAAATCAAAGGAAGAAACAGGAGAAGCTTGAGCTTGAAGAGTTTGAGGACGATCAACATCGGGATCAATAGCCTCTTTAGACGATTGCGAGCTAAAACATTATATTTCACTTTTAGTCTTTTAAGAAAAATTAAAAAAATAATGTACATTACGTATTTAGTCTAGGAAAATATACAATGTCTTAGATTATAAATATTCACTGTGCGCAGAACTGAGAAGCAGATTACAGTGATATGCATCTTACTCTGTTTTTCAGATGCAAAACTCTAAACTACACGACCAAAATACATGCATTCGCGCATGTGGCAGATGCTGAAAAATATATATATTTTTTAATATTTAGTAGCTTTAATTGTAAAAAAATTATAGCGAACAATAATTAAATTTGTTGTTTATGGTCCAAATGAAGTATCATTTTTTGTGATGTATTTTATTTTTTTTAGTAATTCACGCATTCGTATAATAATCGTTGGAGGGTGCTTTTACCAATTTTCCGCAAACAGTGAATGTTTAATAAATATGTGATCTGAGCATTATTAATTATCCCTATCCTGATAGCCAAGATGATGGCGCAGAGAATTGAAAAATGAAAAATATTTTTCAAGAAGTTCAGTGCACAGAACAATATAATTTCGAGAGGATCTGGCAGAATATAAAAAATTAAAATTTATATTAACCTGCAATATACTAGACGAAAAAATAAATTTGATAACTAGTAACATTTTTTTTCTTCGTGTAATAATCAATTATTCTACAAAGTATAAAATTTATATTTTCGTCTTTGTAAAATTATAGATTATTACTTTACGGAATACAAATACCTCATGATTTATTGTAATTTAATTTCTACTATTAGTTGTAAATAAATTAGCGAATGCGATTAATAAACTGCCAGACTCACTTAAAATTAGTAATGCTTTTGTCTCAATTATTGTACTTACAAAATAAGGTATCCTTTTTATTTTCAAGAACGTCGATTTCATCGGCAATTTCGTCGATAAATCTTGGAGCGTATATTTCATTTTCCCCTGTAACCCAGGAAGGAATATGCACTTCTAAAGCGGCAGTTTTGATAAATCGCTCAGCTTTCCTCATGGCGAATTTAACGAGTGAATCCCATTCTGAATCATCAGATCTGTTAAATATTTTAAGCATATGAAATTTTCTTGATCGACGAAATCTGTTATTTTTTTTAGTTAAAAAACTGGAATCAGTTTTAATATAATTTTTTATGTTACCTAGCAGAAGCAGCATACTCATAAGGTTGTCTACTGACTTCCTTCACAACGTCTCTAGGCATTCTTATTACTTTGACATTATCATTCAAACTATACTGATTTTGATCAAAAAAATCGGAAAAGGTATTCAGTGCTCGAGACTTAAAACACTCCGCAAAATCTCCATTCAGGCATGCCTCGTTTGTTTTGGCCAGATAAGGATCAACATTTTGTCCGGTACCAAGGCCAATCCAATCCAAGAGGTTCTTGCCCTGTCGTGTCCCGTTTGATCTCTGTCGGTTTTGCCGAACCTCTGAATTCGAGTCATCGTCGACTCGTACTTCACCTGGAACTTTATCAAAATTTAATAATCTTACCATAATGCATATTCAATGAATTTCGTAAAGAATGTTAGCTAGTATAAACATTAGTTGTTAGTTGTTACCAATATCTGAGGGACGCGATGACTCCTCAGCAACATCTTCCTCGAAAGTAACCTTGTCGCCTCTAGCGGAACTCAGCGAAACCGCGAGCACGAGGAGCCACGTTATCGACAGCGGGTCGAGCCTCATTCTACCTTCTCCTCCTTTCCCCTGCAAACAAAGATAAGAGTATAGAACCTCGATCAATCATTTACCTACATGGGATTTGTTTTTCAACAGAGTTTCTTCACTTAACGCATTTGCAATACAGAGAAATAGACACAAAATTAACGGCGCATGGCTGTTCATACATTTTATCAATGTGTAACTACTACATTTTACAACCAGAATCGATAAAATGTTAATATATTAATTCATAGTGATGTATAGTCTAGATAACAATCGTAAAACTAAAAGGAGTAATAAAATGAAGATTAATTCTGAAGCGGAAGAATAGAAGCTATAAATGAGTGGGTTCATGTACGAGAGACAACTACTCTAATGATACCTTTCCCTCGAGCAGTGCACCTATTCATCATACTGATTATCTAACTCATTCACTGCGCGTATTTACTAGAGCGTTAATGAATTGTCAAGTTCAAACTCAATGCGGAAGGAATAATCTGGACACATGGCATAATTACAGCAGAGTTGAATGGGGCTCACAGTTTTGCAGTAGCACTAATCAATGATTTGTATGACAATTCACTTTGAAGTTACTTTCCTAGCAGCAAGAAGTACAACAAACAAACAAACTGCACTTGGATCGCTAGCGATCGTCTCGAGGAAAAAGTTACCGGTTCCACACGCCACGCCACCAAACAACTCTCGGCCACAAGCCCAGCACCTCTTACCGGCACTTCTGCTCATATTTCCGCGACTTTTCCCGCACGTGCAACGACGATCCCGACAACACACAGCTCCCCCGTCAAATTTCCCAGCAAACGAAGACAGCCAGAAGAGTAAAAAGGGCACAGAAGCAGGAACGGAACAAGAGTACACTGCGCGCAACACGAGCGTCTTCCGGACTCTACTGCGGCCAGTCAGCTGCGCAGGCTCGTGGCTAAAGTTAAGCGGTTCCCGTTAGAGCCTCGAGAGAAAGAGAGCCACTAACAGCAGCGCACGCCCGCGCGGCGCGACGGACGTCTCGAAACCCGGTCCCGATACGCAATGCCGATCTTGGCATTCCGCGGGCGACTGCTGTGTGTACGTGCCGCTCAACCCGTACTCTGCTCCCCCGGCCGATAATTGTGCACTCTGTGTGCAGGACGAATTATTCGTTTCTTTTAGCTCCTCTGTTTGCCCTTCTTTTTCACGTGCGGTCTGTCGCGCGACGCGTGCGAGTGAGAGTACGTGGTAGCCTACTTCTTTTGGCGGTTCAGTTCCGTTTTGGCTGGGAGGACGATCGCTGCGGTTCGAGATGATTCAGGGGGCTGTTTTGCAGGTCTCTTTCGATGAATTGAAATTGCCGTCGTTCTGCTGTGCTTGCTTACATTAGCACGTTAATGGCTTAGAAATTCTCGGCTTCTCGCCGAGGCGGATACGGCTCTATTGAAGTGTATGACGACATGGGATTGATTTTTATAACAGCCTTTACGAGTGATAGCACCGACACATTTTCATAAGGCCAAAATCCTAACGTTTTACGGTCAAATGCAGTGTGGAGAAAAAATTGGAAATCACAGTTATACGCACATAAAGATAATCTGATGCGCAACCCTGTATTAGGAACTAATGCCGACATCATGTACAAAGAAATATTTTAGCATAATTAATGAGAATATTCAAATTTTTTTAGTGTGACCGTTACTCTCGAATTCGTATGCCTGGTGCTTATGCCTTTTTTCGCCTGTATTAACTTCATGACATACTGTGACACTTATTCTATCATAACAGTCTTCGATTTTAATTAATAAAAATATGAAAACATAATTTTAAATGTCAAAAGCAAGAAGAAAGCGCTTTTGAGACGAGTACAAAACTCAACGCCTTCTTCCCGCCCATAATGCACTCCATATATTTTGCACGATTTGCATCAAAATTAAACTACTATTGCCTATAAATATTAAAATATAAGTATAACTTTATTGTGTAGATGAGAAAGAGTATTTTTTTCACTCTAGAACAAAAAAATGCTACTTCTCACTCGATTAAGCTTAGTATAGCTTCAAACTAGATAAGGAAATTTCACGTTTCGAGCATGATATTAGAAAGTACTGAAACTTTAAAAGTAGATGAAGAAGTCCACTTATTTTGATTTGAAAGTCATTAATTTTAATTTTTATCAAAAATTATCCTTATCTAACAAAAAAAAAATTAAAAAATTAAATTTGCAAGCATAGAAAAAATCCACACAGTGGTTGTTTCAAAAATTTTAAGCAATAAAATCAAAAGCAGTAAAGCGGTTAATTTTTATAGTTTAAAACTCATATGTATGATAAGGCTATCGTATTACAGAAATAATTTTATTTGCAAATAGCTTTGTGCAATTAAAAGTTCCGAATTATATCGTTCATCTATAGTAGCAAATATAAAAGAAAGTGCGAACAAGCTTTATTTGAATTTCTTCTTAATCAATTGGGTTCTTTTACTACTCATTATAAACGGTGAGTAAACATCTATAAAAATATAAACAATTATTGTATGATCTTATTCAATTGATATTTGCTTGTTAAATTGTACTCAAAAATTTGTTATTACAGAAGTGACATCACAGGTGTGGAAATGCAGTCAATAATAAAGATAGCTGAAAATTCTAATCAATGTGTCAAAAAACCAGGATCAGAAATATATTGTGAAACTCTAAACAGGCCACCGATTTGCAGATATTTAGGTGATGATTTTAAGGATTCATGTACGCTGACATCAAGCACATTATTAAATTATATTCGGAATCTTCTGCAGACAAGAAAAGTTAAAAAAATATAATCCAGATCGATCGGCGGAATATCGGACAAATTTTCCAGATCTTTGTAAACATCATTCCCGAGAAGATATATATTGTGAATTCATCAACGGCATGGCATACTGTCAATGGGAAAGAGAACCTTAGGGTCTGTAATTATACCCAAAGTAAATATAAAAATGCACATCACCAGTGATCTGTTTGTTAAACCACAAAAGAAATCTTGGGTTCCACACTATCTACACCGAATAGGATACACTAAAAAATTTTTGAATAACTGTCGCAGAGTTAATCCAGGGTCGCGTAGTGCGCCGGATTTTTTTTTTTTTTTGACATGTGAAACCGCCGTCGACAAAAAAAGGAATACAAGCGTATGTCAAACCGTATATTGAAACTTATGTCTATAAGAATGATTTTAGATGCTTAATATGTATTATAACAATAGATTAATACTTATTAGCATTATTTATGTATCAGTTATATTTTTTAACTGGATATTTAACATTATATTTAATAACGAAAAAATATACTTTTAAAAAATAATCTAAATAAATACCTGCAATCAATTATACTGTTGTAAATGGTAATTGTAGCTGCTGCGTTGGAGTAATTAAGTACTCTCGATGGCACAATTTGTGCTTTAAAATTATCGAAGCCTTGCAAACTGTTAGCTATTTTTGACTAGTGTAGTAGTGGGGTTTATTTGTAGACCTATTGGCATGAACCTGAGATGGTCCATAAAAAGGTTTAGATTTTTATCCGGTGATATCTGACAGAAAAAAACTATTACAATGCTATGTCATGAAATTAGAATAACTTTTATTTTATTAATTTTATTACAACCTTAAAAAATGTAAACGCAGATTGTCAAATACTATTTTTGCACCGTGAAGCTCTATATTCAACAGTTTTAGCAGCGGTACCAAGAAAATTAGTCTACAATTATCACTTTTTTCTTGCAGTCACCAATGAGTATTCTTTTTAAAATTATATTAAAATAAAAAAAATAAATACTTACTGTAAAAAAAACCATAACAGATTGCTAAAAATGGCTTAGCCGCCCAGAGGTAGTCAGAAAGACTGTGCTCGCATGTCGGTATCGCCACTGGGCTTTATATGTTTTCGACTTGCAGAGAAGGGCGGCCACAGAGAAAGAACAGTCGAGTGGGTCGTTTCAGCTGCAAATGTGAGGTAGATATTGTAAGCGCGCAAAAGCGTGTGCAAGATGGAATACAAAAATCGAGAGTGAAAGTGATCTTCCAGGACGTAGATCCGGAACTGAGAGAGATGAACGTCAGATGAAAGTTGCATCACACTCCCGGACCTGACAATTTAATGTACAACACATGTATGAAATCCTTTTCTTTTCGTGATTACATAACTGTTTTTCGAACCTATATGCGCAACTGATGAGTGCTTTGAGAGTTTATGCATTCTCTTGGAAATCGTAGAGCAGTAACCAATTGTCTGCGTCACGCATGATTGTTTTTTCTTCATGTTTTTCAATCAGAATCTTATGCGGATCATTTGGAACCAAAAATAATAAGAGAAATCTATTATCAGAACAAAATAAAAATTAAGATTTACTGTTAAAACAATTTAATACAAATCAACCTTTAAATTGTTGCTACAGAAACATTTAATCATTCATCCGGAGCAATCTTTTTAAGTGACTTATAGTGATAAATAAACCAGCTATATAAGTATCATCTAATAACTTTGAAACATAACGTTGCCAACTAAGCATAAATTGAAAGGTGTTTAAAGGCTTTTTAATATGCGAATTTTACTCGATATCTCAAAATTTATAAGTAGGTGAATTGAATCTATTGAAACTAAAAATACAGATCCTGTTAGATGAAGTTAGAATAGAAAAGTAAGGTGTACGTAAGAAACTAAAGGAAACGTAATAAATGAAGAGCTAAAGCTATTAAAAGGAGCTTGGAACTTCCCGCTGGAAAGTCTCGTCGACCATGCGTCATCCGTGATGTATAATAGTTTCAATGAACTTAAATTTCTCTTGCCTCTATATACAGAACGCTGTAATAATATTTTTTTTTCTTCTGATGTTTACCAAGCAATCTGTTTTAAATTTACATTTTTAAATAAATCAAACAGAAATGATGTATTTAATTATTAAAATTGTATGTTTTTTAAAATAAAATTTTAATTTATGCATGGATCATGATTCGTAAGATAGATAACCAAAAAATTAACTAAATATTTACAGATATTAACTTTAATTTTCAACTTTATTAACATCCAAAGTGATGAATGAACAACACTTTATTGACTGTACACCTTTGATCGACGAAATAAATCGCTTTTCGATTCTTCAATCAATCGTTGTTTACGCTTAAATTAACTATCAAATTAATAAATGTAATTGCACAGCTGTAATATTATGCGATTCACATTTACTCTGCACGCAAATAAATAACACTCATTTAAATAGAAGCAGATGTATGTTTGTAATAAATAAATAAATAAATAAATAAATAGGCAGACGATTCAAACGAGAAAATGCAGCTTAAGTTTCCGAAAAAGAAACCTTTTTCCACTGATTAACAAGATACAAATTTAAAATCTAGTTATACTAATATTCAAATTGGTCATTTTATAATTATACATATGTAAAAAGAGAAGTTTTGAACAACTGAAGAAGAAAATTGGCATTTTTCAGAAACTTAATTTTTTGCAAAAGCAAATACTTATAATTACAGTTTCTCGTAATGAAAAACAATTGGTTTTTTAAGTTTAGTCATGCAATAAATACATCATTTTCTTAAGATGACGCATTTTCAGATATTGATTATTATTTTAGTTGGTCATTGTGAAATAATTCTCAACTATCAATTCCTGGAATATAATATTTTTTGTGTTTCAATAAGTCATGCACTCACGCACATATAACATAGTTTTCTCAAGCAAACAGTTCACTTTATTACTTCATATCCACTCGTTTCTACTTAACGGTTAACTTAACCCTCGATCTATAAACATTTTTCTGAGAAAAGTTTCAATTAATCTATTAATAAGTTTTGATTTTTTCGCAAAATGTATCTTACAGAAAAAGCATCTTAAACTGTAGAATTTTAATAGCAGTATAATAGTGTAATGACTAAATGTTATGCTCAAAAATTTGATTAAATTCAAAGATCTGATAAAGTTGAATTCGAAAAAGTATGACCCCTAATTATTTAAAAAAATCTTATTAAAGCATAAATAAGCTTACCATGGCAAAAGATAAACAATAAATGAGCAACTAAAATTTTGATAAAATCTGATCTCCTATGAGTATTTGTTGTTTCTTTACAATCAATTAAACTTGTATGAAATTCGATCATAATTATTGATTGAAATCTAAAACACTCGAAAAGAATAGCAGATTCCTTGACTACAATTTTCTATTGTATACAGGTAGAACTAGCAAGTTCAAGTAATAGTATTGTTTATCAATCGTGCTTTTTACTCTAAAAATAATTTAAAGAAGTAATTGTTCTCGCAAGGAAAGTCCTATCTGTATACATTAGAAGTAATATACAATAAACAGGAAAACACTTTCCGCTATTATTTCCAAAGTAACTGAAACAGTCACTCCTGAGTATTGAAAACTCAACCTTTCAAAATAAAGGAATCCGTCAATTTCCCAGAAATAAGAGTTCCTCCAGCTCAAGAATCGTATTCATCACTCAAAATATCCTACAGCTTCCTAGCATGTACGAGTTTATCGATATCTTGATACGTGGCGAGCATCGCTTGATTCTGCCTGATGGTCTGATCGTCTCTGGCACCAGCACAGTCAGCATAAGCATCTTCGCATCTGATTCCGTCCTGACCATCTTTCGCGGCTTTCATATACCGGAAGAAACGTAGGACATCAGGGTTGTCGGAACTTGGTTTTCTCAATTCGTTGAGTTCTCGAGACAACTGAGCTGAGACCAGATTTGAATATGGAGCGTATCTAGCTGGACTTCGGTACATCGCGCAAACGGCATACTCTCGACAACCTTCAGTGTTGTGACCCAGTCGAGAGAATACTGCATCCAGACGTGATAGCAAAGGAGAGTAAAATGGGTCATAATTCGTCAGGAGAAGTGAGCTCGTTGGTATCTCGTGGAATACCTGAAATTGACATCAATTAAATTAGAAATGTTCAAGTTTGACAGATAAGTATTTCATGAATATGTTGAATATTCATGTTACAATTATTAAACAACATTTAAAAAAATTTACCCAAGTAAATTATGCGACTCTTTCAACTGCCCGATACCATACAATGATAGTAGCCAGTCAAGCCAAGTAGGTAAATTTTTTTAACTATAAGTAACTTGTATTGCATGGATTTAGCTGGGAAGCGGGCTCGAGCCATTTTGTTTCCTTGTTATATACGATAAAAACTCTTTAAAAAATTCGAAATTTTTATGCGTTTGATCAAAAAAGAACAATTGAAGGCTCCCCTATTTTTCCCGTTTACGATCTAAATTCAACATACAATTTTAGCTGAGAAGCATCACCATTCTTGTAATTACAACTATCATCATTTATTTTCGAAAATTTATAAAATAAACGAAAAGATATCATGTAAATAATTTTTTACAGAAGAAAATTTTAGGGAAGAAGTTTTTTTATTAAATATAAATAATTAAGTTATATTGTTGAATTTGACTGCAGTTAGCTTTTGTCAGAAAACTTTTTTCAAAAAGCGGAACTTTTGCGGAAAATGAACGACTGTATCATTTGAATTCAAGTTAATCACACGAGCAGTAAGCTAACAATGTGACATCAAGATACTACACGGCAATTTGTTTTACATTTGTCAAATCGGCTACGCATTATTAACATGCTGTGAATCACAGATAAGGTACAATCAAAACTATCATAACAAGCCTCCCGATCAGCAAGATCTATGATTATTTTAAAATTAATGCAGCCCAGAACCGTAGCCAGTGACACACAAATTTCCACGTATAAAAGTCATAATCAATCAACTAAACGCTCGCCATCCGACACATGACACAATTCTCGCGTGGCAGCGGCATCTCTTCCAGGTCACAAACAGAACCGTTAAATAGCAGAATATTTAAAGTCACTACTGTCGCAATGTAATTGATACGTCGTGGTAAATTTTTCTATACCAAAAAGCACAAGAGTATAATACAATATAGTAACTGTGCAATCGACGTAAACTTGCCTTAAAGTCCTGTCTTTTGGCCTGCGGGTTAACCATGTGCCGGGTGTAATAGCGGTCTGACAAGGCATTCATCGGCGTAAGTCGCGGATCGACGAACGAGTAGCGCGAGGCTATCTCCGGGGCTTTGGTTTGCAGCATGCTTTCGTCATACATGGCCGACGCCGGCAACGTACCCAGTGGCTGGCGCGTCATGTAATCATCGTTGTAAAGGTCCTGATTATCCTTGAACTCGTAGTTCTCCTCCATTTGCTGCGGAGGATTCTGCGAGGACTGCGCGAAAGAGGTTACACCTGCGTTGTGGACAAGAGAAATTAGAAAGTTTTTTTTATTGCTCTACGCGTTTGACATAACCTGTTGCCGCACATGTGTTCCTAGACACGTACGGTGTCAGTGAACTCGTCTTGCACACCTTGACTGTTCTATCTAGGTGACTTATGTTCTGGTTCCGCGATTAGTTTTTATACGTATACTACTATTCAGATATATACATATACTTTGGATAGAGATCGTGAAGTAAGTGTAGACTGTAGTTAATTCGTAGCAGAGAAGGTAAGTATATATATATATATTGGTAAGTACGTGCAGAAAGAGCGAAACGCAGAAGATGAGCCTCGTAAAACTTAGCTATTGATTACTACTGACCCGAATGTATTTTAAAAAGCCAGGGAAAGTGTGCTTGGATTCATAAAACGCCATAAGAATACCTTTGGCATACATCATCGTTGGTACAACTTATGCAACTAATCACTTCTAATACTTTCTCGTGACACTTTCTGAACTTTGACCGGGTTTAAACTCTTCTGACCGATACCATAAATCGTTTAATAAGAAGATTTATCTGTGTAAATCCTTGTAGATCAATCCTACAGGATATCGTGTATGACGTTTCTGCAAGTAATCTGAGATAAAATCCTGCAGGTTATTCTGCATATGTTTCGTTTTTTTCCTGGTGTAACATTGAAATACTTCTATCATTATATATGTATAAAAAAATTCTTAGATTTATTAGTAACATTTTCACGACATTGCTTGCACAAATGCACGATACCCTGCAAGGTATTTAATACAATCAATTATTTAAACTAAAGTTTTATAGAAATATAAATAGATTTATTTATTATTGCATAATATTACACTTTACTCTAAGCTTTAGTTAATTGAGGTTCTAGTGTAAGTAAAGACTTCTTAAACACGGGAATATTTATTTTACTCAAAATTATTTATATCTCATTCAGTTCTCCATCCAGCAAAGGAAACGGCACGACCATTTTTATGAAAAAGGCAAGGGTCTTTTCATAATCGAAACTTTAATTACTTATCCACGTAATATGTACTTATAGGTCAAAAGATGTTAACTCTTTATCTCCATATTAGTGAACATTATTAAAGTGCGACACTAATTAGTCAAACTATAGTAAATTATACTTCACCAACATCATTGATTGTCGTATATGTCTGACCTTTTCCGACGATTTTGCCGATACTGCCGATGATGCTGGGCAGGAACAGAGCTATAAGAATGCTCTTGATGATCTGGGCGCCGATGAAGAGCGGGAGCAACAGCTTCTTCAGACCGAAAGCTAGAAAACCAAGTCCGAATCCTGTTAAAAACGTACTCTTTCCCTGAAACATTGCTGAAAGCAAAAGTACCAGCCAATTAAAGCATTGTTGTTAGTTCCTCAAACCAAGCTGTGTAATTGTGGGATAACTCTCAGTTGATGATGATGATAATGTTGTTGTTGTTGTTGTTGTTGTTGTTTTTATTGCAGATGATCTTTTGTCCTGCCTCGCTGCAGATTCACTCTAACCTGTGGTACGTGGTTGTTCAATAGAGCAGTAAAATAATACTTTTGAAGAATATGATTATGCAATTATTTCAATTGACATAGCATACTGTACTTTGAAAATAGTCATACGAATGTTCTTTTTACACGATGTATTTCATTTACTCTGAACAACGCTTATTCCTTAAAGTTTATTCATGAATGTAAATGTATTCATTAGTAAACGAAAGCACCGTACGAAAACACTCTGCTCCGATTCTCACCTATATATAGAAGAACAAGAAAAATACCTTTGTTGTTCTTAAACTACTTTTTGCTCCCGCTTCTTTTTTTTAACCGGTTCACTTTTTACTCCTTATCAACGCGACTTCTGCTTTCTTTTCATTACCGCACTTCGCGGCTTACGCGACAAAAAACGTCGTGCCTGCTTTAAAAGAATACTTTAGTAAATCACTTTGTCATCAAGATTGACCAACCGATATGATAATAAAGTGTTATTTACATTTCAAGTGGGAACCGGCGTAGCGTAAAATCGCAGTCTAGATTTTGTGAATGGAATAGGAATGAATCTTTCATCGATTTATAGTTCACTTAAAACTAGAATGAAATTATGAAATTCTAACCAGAAATCGTTAAACTGTACTTTTCGCGACACTCTGAGTTCCGTCAACTTTATACGAGTAATTTCTTTGCAAAAATCATATCTTCAATTTTCTTATTGCAAAAACCGCTAGGCACGTAGCTTTTGGTAAATAAATTTGTCAGAATATTGCTTAGATAATATCTGACTTTGCAAGATAGCTATATCTATTTATCTTTATCTATTTTAAATGACAATTTATTATGAATTACCAATTCTGTGCAGTAGCTCTCTAAAATTCTGTAGCACTACTATACAAAAACGAAGAGCATCTGATACTGCAAACAACTCAATGAGAGTTGTCTGTACCGAGAGATTGTGCGAGCGAACTCCCGCGTATTTCGTGCAACAACGACACTAGTGTAAGACGCGGTTGCCGTACAAATTTTCGACTGTAGCTGTACGAAATTGTAGTGCAGCAGTGAGCATCGGGTTTGTGCAGCATGCACCATGTCAAGAGCAGCAGTTGTCTTAAAATACTCTCAGTGAAAAATCCTGATTCATCCCATCGAGTGAGAAACATGCCCTAAACTGAATTCTTGTCTATGTCAGATTTTCTCGGTGAAAGTCAGCAAAAAGCAAGTTTAGTGTGATACGTAGTGGTGACAGTAATAAAAATAGTGGTACAGGTAAACTGTGTAAACCCGTTCTAGTGTACTTGAGCTTGAAGCTTATTATTATAATGTTTCGGACCATTAATTCCCTGAAGCCATATTCCCAGTAAGCCCGTCGTAAAAATATAAGTAAGCGATTTAAGAGCTGTGTGATGTATTTTTTCAATTTCTTCCTTGGCAGTGATTTTGCGATCAGATGAGGCTAAGCCAATTAAAGAAACTCGTGAGTTTGAATTTGTGTACAAGCGATTCGTGTGTTATGTACCTCGACCTCGAGCAGAGCCTGATTATGCGGTTGACGACGGACACAAGTATCATCAAGTATTTGAGTAATAATTTTTGCTCAATTAAGTGAGAATTTGAGCATTAATTAAATATGAACGTAATGTTACTTTGAAAAATGTCACGTCACAATATTAGTTGTTAAAACTACATCTTTATGTTAAGAAGCGTTGTTATTACTATATCATATGTAACCAACCGGGGCGTAACATTTTTCGTAAGTTTCTTATTGAAAAAGTAACGAATATTTGGCGCTGTTGAATAATTGATTGTGTCCATCATCGGTTAAAATGCTAAGAATGAAGCTACTTACCGCCGAAGAACGTTCTCGACTCTCTTGGCACTAGCATATTTCTCGATAACTTTACTTTTACCACATGTTCGCGTGCAAACCTGTGAATTTGATCGACTAAAGAGGTACTGTTCACGTTATCTACATTTTTCGACTCGTCAACGGAATCGTCTTTTTTCTTAACAATTTGCACAGAATCAGTGAGGTTGAATGTTTCGGCCGTTGAAACTGTCCTTAAAAAACTTCCTATTCTCTTCTCTATACACTTCACTGAAACTGTCGAGTCGCTGCACTTGGATTTGTTCGAGACTTTACCGGTGATCTCCTCCTCGATGGTCGTTGCCATGGTTGTCTTCACCTCGAGATCCTTAAAGCAGGGGTTGAACATTATTATCGTTAAAATTTACTCTAAATATAGTGTTGTCTTTATGTCTCGTTGATCAGTAGCTGACCTACGACCATTAACCTACATGGTAATATGAAAGATTACCAATGAAATACATATGGCATCATCTGTGCGTTAGCAACCTGAAATAAAAGGCTGATGATGCGTCTCCGTTCGTTAAACCTAGCGCGTG
Source organism: Philotrypesis tridentata (assembly GCA_018906965.1). Lineage (NCBI taxonomy): Eukaryota > Metazoa > Arthropoda > Insecta > Hymenoptera > Pteromalidae > Philotrypesis > Philotrypesis tridentata. The sequence goes on along the minus strand of JACCIB010000003.1, from coordinate 710,446 downwards.
ATTTTAATGTCCCATATTATGTCCAAGTTACGACCATTACAGTATATTTTTATCGACTCGTGTCATTGAACTCGTGACTATAGTACGCGCCGAAGTTGCTTAATTAAGCATAGGGTCATTAGCATCGCAAGTTGCACAACATAGACACACACACACACACACTCAACGTAAAGTCGATTGATTGAGATATTCGCAACGCATCATTCCCTGCAGGTTGACCCGAAAAAACAAGCCTATATGGTAGCAAAATCCACATGACCCAAAATCGCTCGACTCTCACCTTCCTACTCTCGTAAACATCCGATTACCGCTGCGTCACATATCTCTTACTTTGCCTCTCTAAATCCCGGGCAAATTGGCTTGAAATTTCCACTCAAATTACGGCTGCCACAATGAAACGTACCGAGAGTCAGAGAAATTCGAGAGAAAAATTACCTTCTCCTCGGCTTTCCGAAGCTGCGACTTCTCGAGCTCGTAGAGTGCGGCGTCGTCGCTCTCGGTGTACTGGCTGACGTCAAGGTCGAGCTTGCTCGGCTTGTCCAGAGCCTCGTGCGGATGCTGAAGCTCACTGCTACGCTCGAGGCCATTGTCGAGGCCGCTGGCCGTGAGATCGATGGACCGGCTCTGGAGGCCGGTCGCGGCCTTGGAACGGGCGTTCAGAGCCAAGGCCGGCCTCGCCAGCAGGCTCAGCAAGGCCACGGCCAAGAGCGCTCCAGCAGCCCTCGCCACCATCCTCCGTGACGGGAGTCCTGGATTCGTCAATTCTCTCACTAATTCTGCGTCTTTGCTTGCCTTCTGCGCGCAGAATGGAGAAATGTCGTTAATGAGGATTTCATTTGGGCGCCAAATCGACGATGCGTATACAACGTCTTATACAAGCGAACGGCTTACAAACTTATTGAATGTGCAAAATTATGAAAATTAGTTTATCATTTTTAATTGCAGATAAAAATATCTGCACAGTATTTGAGATTTGAATTTTTCAAATAATTTTAAAACAAGACTTGTTTTTTTAATTATAGTAAAATTAGAATAAATAAATTATAATGCACATAAGTAGTAGCTAACAGATTTTATATTTGATTCTGTTACAATAAATAATTTTTTATGAATGAATGAATAAACCAATATATTTTCGGCTTTGATGTTTCATCATTGTTTTTGTAAGAAAATAGGATAAATATATTGAAGTGAATCGTATTAGGAAGCCAAAACCACATTGCGGTTCAGCGACCTTTTGCTAATAATGATGTTTACCTTTGTTAAGATTTGGATGGCTTTAGCAGGTTACAGGCGTGCAAGTGAAATGTGATTTGAGTTCTAATTGCTACTCATTTGTTAGTGTAAGAAGACTGGCTAAACAAACGAAGGACAATTGAAAAATAATTGAAAGCTGTTATTACAATTATTCACGGCGCAATGAAGATAATGACAAAAGTGCTATTTCAATAATCTCGATTTAGAGTAACATTTATTTTTTATAACGTGATGAGACATAACAAGAAACTAAAACGAAATTGGACGGTCGAGGATTGCCTGAAAGTAGGGAAAAAATTTGAGCCGTAAACTTTTACGAGGCACATTCTGCGTTTGAGATGAATGAAGAAAAAGAAGGTGTGCCGCGGAACCACTGATGAGACAATGCAGGTGAAAGCGTTTACTCTGCACTAACATCATGGGCGGCCTATTACAGGTTCGACATCAGAATGATAAGCGCATACCGCTGGTTCGCTGCTCTCCTTTTTTGAACCTACAATCATATTTCACTTGCTACTCGTACGCGCTAAAGCTTTCAAATCCTCGAGACTCAACGTCCCAATCAAATTGTCGCAAAAGCGCGTTATTATACTAAAGAAAAACTAATATGTCACCATGAATGCATCTCAACTTTCAGCTGTAAGCATTTAGTCTGGTGCAACTGTGAATACGAATAATTAATTATTGAAGACCAAATCGTGAAAGTGCGCGTTCACCATAGCTTTACGTACAATCGCAGCAAACAATACTTACATGTTCGTCTTGATTTCCACGAAATGAGACAATGTTATTCCGTCTTGCTGACTTCTCGACCGAATGAGCAGGCAGTTGTTACAACGGCCTCAGGATCGCTGCATCGCGTGCCGCAGATTCACTACAGCTGTTGTCTCTGCTGCTGCAGCCTGAAATATCGTGGTAAGCTACTGGTTAGAATATATATATATATATATAAATGAATAGCGAAGCGCGTGCGATTTGCGGTTTTCACGGCTGATGGTGCGATTGTCTACGTGAGTAAAGAGTTGGATCGTGCTAGTGAACTTTTCGCCTGGATTGTTATCTAACTGGAAGGTCGTTGTCTGGATGGAAATGAGTCGAAGATATTGCTGGATACTTGTTGCATTGTGAAGCGTAACTTTTATGCGATTCTTTGAATGATGTCGGTGAAGTTGAAGACTGTAAAGTTAACGCGTTTATGACGTGCATTTAATGACTACCGCTAATTGCAGACACTCGATTGCATGAATTGATGATAATTTGATATTGTAAGAAAGCGCTTTTAACTTTGTAGCTTATGATGGCTAATTAGCAGTAATTAATTCGTAGGCAATAATTCTTATTTTGGATTCAGAATTTAATGTTTTTGCACCACGTATAGCTTGTACATCATCCAAGCTTCAATTAACTTGATTAAAGGGCGCCTGCTTTTGACACAATTACAGTGACAGGGTTTTTGAATATCGACATAGAGATATCGCGATTCGTGGAAAAACTTTTCAATGCCACTTTGCCACTCACTGGCGCGCTATAGCTAACTCGATGTGATAAGAAATGAAACTGAAAAAGAAACTTTCTCCAAAGTTTTTTGCCCGCGTAAAACAAATGAGCAGGAAGCGTAGCTGAAAATCGATTGACTTGCACGTATAATTTGAATCCCCCGCAGTGGATTGTTTTTGTCGCAGCTGACTTTTAGAAAGTGAGCAAACATCTGCCGCTCCGGCTTAAGTTCGTCTCTTCTGCCATTCGTCGAAACACTTCATTTTCAGCTCTCAAATTATCGGACAAGACGCTACAATTCATTGAACTTTTTTTCCGTTTGCTTAGCAGCGCAGCCAGTCGTCGATCTGTAAGAATTACGAGGAAAAAGAAAAGAACGAACGCACAAGAAAGCTGGAAGTGAGGAATGCCCAACGGCTATAGGTAAATTCCTGAGAGATATGGGTGAGTTTAGAAATTCAGCGAGACTCTTTATTGTAGCAGAAATAGGGTATCGACTTTGGACGCCTCGAAAGAAAGAGAAGTCTCTACGCGTGCAAAAACTTCCTTGTCTGACTACTTCAGGGTCTATTATCTACTAGGCGTTGTTAATTCTTGTCGTTTATTGTCTTCCTGGGGATCTCCATTTGTTCGGCAGGTTAACATTGCTATACAGATCTAGTGCAAAGTCGTTCTTACAAATCATTTCAGAAGAAAGTTATTTCAACATTTCATAGTCTCATGTGCCTTCTTAAGGCTAATTAGTTCCGTGTTTGCAAGTTCCATTCTGATTAATCCAAAGGTAATTGTTGCCTCTATCAACTGTCTCGTCTCGTAAGCGTTCGCAACTCGCGTCGGACTCACAAAAAGTTCCATTAAGACGACGCGTGACACGTCCAAATCCAGAGCATCGGATTTATTAAGGAAAAAAAGTCTCCGCGCGATGCTCTTCCAGGAAGAATCAATAAACTTCTTATTCAAATCATTCGAAAGTCGGTGGCCATCGAAATGTGTAACATATATGCGGAGGGATGTAGGACAGCGGCGGAAGAATTTGGGAAACTTGAAACCGGCTGGCAATTTGTGGGCCATTGCCACCAAACTCTCGTTCCGAGCCCCTACTCCTTCGCTTCATATTCGGTTCGACCACATAATCAATTCTAATTGCGATAATTCGGGTCGAGGGAGTCGTGAAAATATGAAATCTCGACGGGGCCAACGAGTACGTGACTTTTCGAATCACTTTTTCTGTACTCGGGATTTCCTGCTTTCACGCTTTTTCCGATTATATTCTTGAGGAAAAGTATTTTGGTCAACGACTGGGGAGTTGATAATTATTGACTTTGCACCGGAGGTTAAAGACCTTATTACCGGTTTTTCGAAAGCTGCGCTGCTATGGTAAACAGCATCTCGATTGAATATTTTCCACCAGCGGAAGAGATGCTTAGTGCCATGCCGATTAAAATTCAAAATGAAACGGGGATAAATGCGATATTGCAATAGTCTTACAATCAAGTATTCGTAACGATCGACAACAGAATATGCTTATCTCGAACAAGACAAGAACGCCAACCCCAGGTTTTAGATCTGAAAATAACCAGCGAATAACCAGCAATTAGCGAAGATGTCGCGCAAAACGTATCTGGAACAAGTGAATAAATTAGTTTCTCCAAGCAAGCGATATCAATCGACGCACCGCTGCCATACGTATAAAATATCCAAGCAGAAGCAAGTTGTAGGTCAAAAACGTGCGCACAGGAAGTAGCACCGCATTCCCGCAGCATCCATGAAGTAATAACAAATCGAGCAAACGACACCATGCTGTCTAATAATTCCTAGAAACGAAGAAGACGAAGACGAAGACGACGAAGAAGAAGTCGTCCGCACATCCGGCGGACAGAGGCACACGCGCACTCGCATTGCGAGAACCGGCGAAAAAACTCTGGAATAATCGACTCACCTTGTCGCCGAGCACCATTCCTCCAGAAAAATCCTTCCCCCCGATTACCGCACCATCGGACTCTATTTACAATCGAAAAATCCAACTGCGAATCGCACGCACACGCGAGATACAGCTGCGCGCGCGCGCGAGAAAGATAGGCAGGAATCGTCCGAGCGGCGGACGACGCGGGACTGGCAAGGAGGCGCGGATCGAGCCGGCTCTGGGCTCCGATCTGGGTTACCCGGCCATCCGTCCCGCGTCTTACGTCTTTGCGCTGCTGCTGCTGCTGCTGCTGCTGCCTGCTGCCGCCGCCTGCTGCTGCTGCGGCCACGTTTATCGCCGCACGATGAGGCGGTACCGATCGTCAACCGCCGAAATGCGGCAGGAGAAAGAGATCGCTCAGATAAGGATATCCGATCAATTACGCTGAATCGAGCCGGAAAATTAATGAAAAATCCTTGTCGGACGCTACTGAAACGGGGAATCCATAACGATCGACGCTGGCAACGTTCGAAGGGCTCGGAGGAAAGTGGAACCGATTGAACCGATGATAGTTAACGTTTTCGAGCGAGCTCCAGGCAACTCGATCGCTTCAGGTGCAAAGACGATCGAAATCGGAGGATTCATTGAGACTTTTTTATCCTGCGTTTATTGCCGATCGACCTTCGATTACCGAGAACCGAGCGAGATGTTTCGTTACGGATTTATAAAGGAGCTGGTGAAAGGAGTTGTTTGTACGCTCAATGGAAAGTCTAACGAACTTTTTAATATACCTGCACGGCGTTATACAATTGAAGCCTTGTCGATTCTCCTCGAATATCAGCTGTACATTATTCTGTAACTGTGCTGCGTCTCGCGCGACTGGATTTTTTTAAAGTTCAACGACAATGCGAGAAGAACGAAACTAAAGCTATATACGCGTAATTGTCAGAAATACTGTTATTCTCCGAGCGTTTTAACCAGGAGCAGTAAAGTAAAAATTCATTCATACATATACGCGGGCTTAATATACGCAAAAGTTCATTTCTTATGCAACGTTTCCACCGCGCTTATGCACTGAAGCTATTGGCAACCGTTATGACTGCTCGTAACTTAGGCGTCTGTCGGATGGGCACTAAGCCATTCAATATTTATAAATCTCGCTCGTTTTGGAGAAGTTGGTTAATCCAGTATCGTTTTCCGCGGGTATCCTCCAGACGAGCGCGCGTCACGTCTGCGTCTGCACGCGCTTGCAGTCATAAAAGCTTCTCTGGTCCGCGTCGTGCGCGCACGCACGCAATTTGGCTTTCTTATGAGAAAGCGAAGTAAAACCAACGAGATGATCTTTTCATAAACTAGACCACGACGAGTATTAAATCTACGTAAAATATACAATTCGGCGTGTGCTCGACGTAAGTCTGACATTATTCCATTACCGTGAATCAATCGAAACGATTCGAGCCCTTGGCGGAAGGAGAGTGAAAAAAGAAAGAAGTATTCCGGCGAGTCATAAGACGGGAATTCCGCGGCTACTACGGACGAGAGAAACGGCCCGGTAAGAGGATAGGTCCAGCGAGCGTGAAAACGAGAGATACACCTCTCCCATTGTGCGGTATACGCTTTCCTAACGATCTCTTGCCTTATAAAAATTTAGCGCTGAATCGCTACCTGTTTGTTTCTGCTGCGCTTAGCGTTAAGTAGTAGAGAAATCGGCTACACTTGACTGCGGTGCACAGGAGAAAAGAGCATTGTTTATAAACAGCGAGAGATGCGTGCGTGATCGGGATGCTAAACCAATCGAGATCGCGAATTAAGAGAGAATGAGCCGGCCGTCGATGAATGTAAAATGTGAGTGATGTTTAAATTTTTACACGTTCCGGACGTCGGATGACTGCTTGAATTTTGATGAGCAGTAGTTGACATTTGAACTGAATTTGAAACGAAAAAATTGGGATATTGATGGTCGTATGCTAATTTTAACGACGGCTCGTTGAAAATAGGTCAAACAAAACGCGATGACATGCAGTCTGTTTCTCTCCTTCAAAAAAATAACTGATCATTATAGACACACATGTTTGTACTTTTATTGCTGTGGAACCGACGCAGTGTTTAACTTTCACGTTACACTTACAATTCAAGGGGACCAGGCTCTTTTGAGTCCTAAAAAAAATTAGAACACAAAAAAATTAGTGCGAACGGATTTGGATGAAGAACTAATATTTTTTGTTGGACCTAGACAGTACACTTTTAATTTACGCCCGGTGCTGAATTGATTACATCAAAATCTTCGATGCCATGTCTGCCAGGCGTATAGTACACTGATTCATTTATATGAGGATTCACGAACCGGTAAGCACTTGACGATGATGGTGTCAGGTAGAGTAAAATGATCAATCACCTTGAGCGAAGTTATAAAACCACTTTACTTTTACCCTCAAAATTGAACCAGCAAAAGCGTTAGAATCTCATTACCTCCTTACAAATGTTCTCCAGTGTTTTGAGAAAGAAAGAAAAATGGTTCTCACTTTAATATCACGTTAGTACTCTGTTTTTGCTCGTTTTGCTCGAGAATAAGCAACAATTCGTTATTACCGTCCGAAATCGCCATAAAATAAAACAGAATGTACTCTTCTCTAAAATTCACCAAGCGTAAAATACTCTTCACTCACTTTCGCGAAGCAAAAAACGAAAAAAGGAAAAAAACGCGCCGCGCACGCAGAGCACGTCCTTTCTCGGCAACCCCACCACGCGTGACATTCGATTTGCGCGTATCACTCGCGGCGGAGCTGACTCGCTGACAGATCGACGGGGGCGCATACGTCGACGCGGTATATGAGCCCGTTATGATAATGCGGCTTTTTCGTTCGCTACTCGCATGCGCGCCGCACGTAACGGTCGACTCGCTCACAGCGCCGTATCGCTCTATCTCTCTTCGAGCCGGCCGCAGGAGAATCGTCGTTTGATTATCGTCATTAGCTCGTTCGTGAAACAATATAGTAGCGAAGTGCGAAGGAAGAGGAAATCGGACGAGCCCAGGGTCGAACGACCGGTTGTAAAACTATAACGGTCCGCTTTGCCGAGCCTAAATTCGTAATACACACGAGTTTTTCCTTTTTATTATTTTTTTTCTCGGTATGCGCGTAAGCCGGGAGCTTACCTGCTGCGAGTACAGATACACAGGCGAATAAGGAAAAAAATTGCGGTAACTTGCGAATTTCTTTGAAACTGCTTCCATTTAATTCAACTTTAAACGAATAAAGATAATTGAATATTCTATTCTATTTATCTTACAAGGATGTCCGATTTTCTTGAAGGGGTTTCCTTGTCCATTGATTTATTTGTTACAAAATATGTTTGCAAATGAAATTACGAGAAAGCCAAACCTGGCAATTATCCACAATTTAACGTAGTTTATTTAAAAACAGATATAACATGAATTTAAGATACTATTCAAATGTCATTCCACAATACGTGTGCACGCCTGTTTTACGAGCAAGTCTGAGATTCCGTAAAGTGGTTTAATACTTGCATAATGGAGGGCAACTGTCAGTCTTCGGTTTTAATAATTTTCCTTTCCTCTCGTTATAGCAAAATCAACTGTATTTCGTCCGCCATAAAGTGGCACATCGGCATCGTTTTTTAGAACCAACACTTTTTACGACAGATTGATAGTTTTCGAAGCAGCATCAGACCAAGCTTGTCGAGCAGATAAATCTTTTTGCGCCAATTTGAAAGTCTAAAAATAGCTTGGATTACGAATTGGAGATATCGGTAATTCATGGAGAACAAGACATTAATAACCCGATGACATTGAGCGTGAAATATATGGAATTCCAAATTTCTCGTAATTATTCATCCCAAGAATCCACATCCGAACAATTGAGTGAGCTTGCAAAAAAGTCAAATGTATGAAATTTGCCGAGCACCGCATTGAGCGAGCCACTGCATTTCAGAGTAAAATTTTGACTTTCATAGCGCCACGCCACGACGGGTATAGCGCCAGCCGAAAGTGATTCGCCTGCGTAGCGTCGCTCCCTCGGTGTACCGTAACCGGTACAGCCAACAGCGCCGTGCAACATGGCAGTTTTCTTCAAATAATCGCCATACTCCTATCTCCCACGTATATATATCGACGCACCGAAATAACTGCACACCCGCATTTCTGCGCGAACAGGTTTCTCGAAAAAGCAAACGTCCTCAAGGCGACGCGTCCGCACATTCGCTGGAAAGTACGAGAGGAGTTCTGGCGCAACTCCAAATCTGTTAGTAGGCCAGTCGTGCGACGGGGCCATTGCACCTACTTACGCACACGCGGCTCGACCTTGACCGCAGAATATATCGGTGGAGCTCGTGCGATTTAACGAGCGATTCTTCAGCTGTAGCGGGATGCGTCGGCGAGAGGGGGGGGGGGGAGGGGAGGGAGAGGAAAGGAGTGCGTTTCGGATTTTTCTTGCGCGGAATTTTTTCGGTAAACGAGCTCGGCGCAATTTTGAGAGAACGCGCTTCGTGCAGCAGCGCTGAAAGTAATAGGCGCGCCGCGGCAACGACAAAGGAAAGTATTATTTGGCTTCGTGCACGGACGGGAGGCTCTTTAAATGCCGACGTGTGTGTGCTTAAAATTGTAAATCGGAAATTTCGAGATTCTTTTGCGATTACAGCGATGCACTAGAAATTCGAATGCAGGGGAAAAGGTCGCGCTTGTAATTAACGACGCCACATATTGCCAAGGCTGTCTGAGGTGCAAATTTTGTTGGATCCTGCGAAATGAAATTCCAGGCGATAACGGTATATTGAACAAAAAAAGAAAAAAAATGTGGGGTATTTTCATTCTGAATGCTTGACTTTACGCCTGCATACTTCAATGTTACAAAAGAGATTATCTTAAAACCTCTATTTTCAAAGGATAACGTGGTGTATTCACGCGTCGTCCGGAACGCGCTCGCTTCTAACTGACGCTAATGCCAGAATCTATCTTCCGGAGACAGGCAGTTTTCGAAAATTGTGCCACTTTCCGAATTCTTCCAGAGAAAGGTTTGGCTTTTGTCGGTTGACGGAATAAAAGATCGAGGCGATGCGCGTGGAATATATTCGCGCGCGCCTGCTTGGGCTCCTCCTCGGAAATCTCCGGAAAATTCAATACAAACAGACGCGCGCTCGATTATTAATTAAGAATGTTTACGAGATTCAATTGCGAGGAATGTGTGCCGAAGTTAATTGCCTAATCAGTGCGAACGTTCAATTATTTTATAATTCTATTCGTTTGAGAAGATACGGGAATGCTTCTTCTCGAAAGTGTTACTGGCTTGAATCGTCGATGAATCATAATTATCATAACTCTAATTTCTCGAAGATTGTACAATTATGTTATCTTAATTTTCGTAAAATAAGTCTATTCTCATTTTTTAGTGTTACGATTTCTTATCAAACTATTATTGCTTTCTGCTATCATGCTTTTACAATGGCATTGCAGATTGTAGTGCTTATGTACAATACTCGCATTGAAACTGATAACATGTTTTATTTAATTGGAAATCGCACCAGTAGTTCGTTCTTTTATTTACATGTCAGTTCAATATTACCTATACAAAACAGTAGAAAAGTACACAATAAGACAAACTCTCTTGAGAATCACACTTTGCTCTCTTTTCACGATCTATTTATCACCGATTCTGCTGTTTATTGTAGTTTTGAAAGTAAGCAGAGAATGGATTGTAAAAACTGTGGCTGTAATAATTCCCATAATTGCCGTATCCACCTGAACTTCCGACCACATCGTTTCTGTGATCCCAGGAGTCTTCATGACTGTAAGCTGCAAACAAAACATGGTGTAACCAACAACTGTGCAGAAATATTTCCGACTAGTCGTCTTTTTTATGTTTACTTACTCGGGTAATCGACGGGATACTCGACAGAAGCAGCCCAAGGATGGTGGTAATGATACGGTTGTTGCGCTATTTTACAGATCTTGAGGTGTGCCAGTACCGACGGCAATAACAACGAACCAAGCACCAATAGTTTCTTAATGAAATGCACTCCAAGGAAAATTGGCAAGATGAGTAGTTTCAGTTTTAACAAGTTCAGTAGTATAAGGATCGGCAAGATTATGTTCTTTTTCTTCTTGAAGATTCGGAAGTGTCCTTGTGAGACTGAAAATAGTAAAGCAGTAAGTTAATTGTTTTTCTTTTGTTTGTGTGTTTTAAGTCGCATCCCCTGACGGTATTAGCGACTCTCATTCCCTGCATTTTTGCGAGTTCTTAATTAGTGCATTGAGTCCACTATTGAGAAACTTGCAAATCCGCAAGGAACGGGGACCTACAGTTTTATGTACAGTGAAATATACACGTTGTACACAGTGGAATCCGAACTACTGGAGCTCAGATGTATAGACACTTATGTAAACAAAGAAGTGTCTCCAAAATCGTCAAGAGTCAGGCTTGAAACCAGGACCTCTGGATTTCTAGCCTGATACTCTACCGATTGAGCCATCGTCGCTTAGTTAATTGTTTATGAGATGCAGAAAAATATTAATATTTTCCTTTCACTGCACTAAAGGTACTACTTTCTCTCCCGGGTGCCTGGAGAGAAGTGAGTAATTTCGGCGCTAATGTGAGGAAAAATAGTTTACGCTTTACGGGAGTGAATTCGGACAACCCACAGCTCGTGTTTGCCACCCGAGCCGAAGGCGAGTTTTTTTCTTCCTAGATACTTAATATACTATTATTGACACTGAGCAATCAATGCAGATTGCACTTGTGTAGTAGCAAAGGATATGATTTTTTAAAAGTTTGAAAAGAAAAATAAATTATAAATAAAATAATTTCAATTAATGAATTAGATAGAAATCTTTATAGTGAAAGCTATACATTTTGCCACTAAATGTCTGGGGCGTTCAATTCAAGTTTTGGTTACATTTATAAAAAAAATTAGCATGTAACAGAACATTATTAAAAAGTTAATAATTAAAAGATTTTTTTCTATTATTTACACTATAATTCGACAACGAAATTATATTTCAACAGATAGGGTATTCGAATGTCTCAAACAAAACGTAACGAAACTGCGAGCATTCGCAAGGCCTTGTTCTCGTGAACAAACTATCAATTACCATTCGCATTCAAACTTTGTAATTTTGACAGTTACAAATTAAATGCCCGCAACAAGAACATTCTAAAATCCACAGTGTGTATAGTAAAACTTTCCGTACACTGTCATTAGAGTTAAAAAATGGCACACACAATGTGTCAGTGGGTACCTCAACAACTCGAAAAAGTCCGTCACGCTTCAAATCGTCCCCTATAACCAATTACCCGGTGTGTGCTTCGAATGATGAAGATCTGGTCTTTTTTTTCAACTAAAACTGAAAGACAGATTCAAATGTACTGTTACGTTAGCTGCATTACTTTCTATGCTGCGTAAACAAGAACAATCGCTAACCGGCCGCCGGGTTATTATCCGACTTCACGCAGCCGTCACCACCCGCCGGTGTCCGACCATTAATCAGAAATGAGAATTATGCGTTTGTACGTTTTTAACGATGTTTTTATCGTATAATTGATGAGTATTAGTCTTTCTTCAATACATAATCTGTTCTGTTTGGTTTACTGTTTTTTAAACAAGGTGCATTGTACACAGATTATAGTAGGTACATGAAAGGATAATGAATTGTAATAGTAAATGCGGTGAAACGATATTAAATAGGACGTACATAAACTTATCGGATTTTCGTAAAAATGATAACATTAGAATTTTTCGGGTCGCTAATTAAGATTCTGAACTATTATTTCGAAAGCTTAAAATTGCTTATCCAATATTGCTTCCAAAAATGGATATATTATTATATATTATTTTTCGGCCGCCCTGCTGGAACTACCGTTTCGAGTTTTATGAATCTGATAGTGGATTTGTAATCAGCATCCTCGGAAATGTCTGAATATTAATTTTCGTAAGGATACGACGTTGAATAGTTCGCTCAATAATGGATTTTTTTTACAAAAAAACAGCACTTTTTGAGTATTTGTTTACGAATAACGCAACAAATTAGCAACAATTTTATACCGTTTGTGTATGAATTTTGATTTTACATTACACCAATGTCATCGAATTATAAAAAAATTTTACTTAATTACTCAGAAACTGCTTTGAAGAAGCATTTCATTCAAGGAAAAATTACTTTCTTGAACGAAACAAACATTGTATGAGTATGTCCAGGAAATTTCGGAAACAGCTCGGACGGAAAAGTTGCAAAAAATTTTCTTGAAGGCACACCTACCAGATCTGTTTTTTCTCGTTCCTGAGGTCATTCGGAAAGAAAAAAAGCTCGCGTGCATGGCCGATCGTAGAGTATACTTTTATCCGGAGCAAAAATGACTCGAAAATTTAAAAACAATAATTAAATAATAATTAAAAAACAAGAATTCATAGATTTTTTTCTCGAAAACTATGGACTTTTAAAAATATTTCATTAGAACAAAAATGTCTTAAAATTCATCAAAGAATGCTCTGAAAATTTTCCAGATTGATCCGCTACAATGTTTGAATTTTCGAAAATCCAAAAAAAAAATTAGAAATTTCGGATAACGTCGTAAAAAATTAGTTTTCGAGAAAAAAATCTATGAATTCTCTTTTTGTTAATTATTTCTCGTTTTTTCGAGTCGTTTTTGCTCCGGAAAAAATATACTCTACGATTGGCCATCCACGCGAGCTATTTCTCTTTCAAAATGACCTCACGAATAAGAAAAAACAGGTCTGGTAAGTGTGCCTTCAAGAAAATTTTTTGCAACTTTTCCGTCCAAGCTATTTCCGAAATTTTCTGGACATATTCATGTATGAACTTGATTTATTGATTTTATATAGATTTTTACGTGAGTACATATAACTGCGCATAATCAATTTTTTCAATCGTATTAAATATTTAAGCTCATTACCCGGCAAAGTTCGGCTCTTCTTTATTTGTCCAAGTTCATCATCGTCCAATACCATCAAACCATTACTGAAACTTCTGGCGCCTGACGGTTGATCAACCGTATACACGAGTGCGCGTCTGGTTAACAAGTCTTCGGCTGACTCTCTGATAAAGTGCAGCATCTCTGCGGCATTGCTTTTCCTTATCCGAGGAATTTCCGGTAGGAAACGCTCATCTTGCACTGCCGGTATTTGGATTATTTTAAAGGGGCCGTAGACGAACTCCTACATTGTTTAAAAAGAAATTTATGTAAAAATTAGGTATTATTTTTAAAAAATCACCTTAAAAATTATAAGAGATGAAACGGTTAGTAATATATATGTAATACCATTCATTTTAACTGAAATGAAAAAGAGTTTGCCAAACATAGAATCAAATGTAAAATGAGAAACCTTACAAGATGTTTCTACTTGGTGTGGCGACGAATAAAATGTGATTTATAATGTACAAAATGTGCATTTACCGAACGCTTTATGAATGCTGCATAAACTTTACATATTCCATATGATGAGAAAATAAAATAATTCATTGAAAAAATCGCCAATTAAAAAAATTATTTCGTATAGTGCTTTTTATCGATTTTGCATGTCATTATTTGGTAAGAAAACTTGATACTCCAGTTATTTAAAAAAAAGCAAAAAGGCACGAATTCTAGAACACGCGTATCGGTACATGCCGTAAACGTGCGCGAGCGTGCACGTAAACACGTTGATCGTAAACGATTTTGTCGCGCGTATCCGTAATCAACTGTTATCATTAGGGTCGCGTGCTAACTCCGTATCTTCGGCTCATTATACTGTTAACTAAAAAACATAATTTGATAGCGGAACCGTTTAAATACAGGGTCTCTGAAAACGGCAAAATTTAATGGTGGTGCAACACGTCTCGTGGATACACTGAGACGGTATATTGAGCTAACGGTCATTGAAAATCAACAATTTTTTGTGCTTTTGCAGCGGCTATACCGGTAATAATATACAAAATCCACAATACTCACAAAAACGAGAAAGAAGAACACTGTCTAACACTAAAATACATTTAATCACCTTTTGTTGAACAACATTGTTTATCCACTTAATCGCCGTGTACTTCCCGCAAGACATCATATTCTTGTAAATGGCACATTCCCTCCGACATTGTTCGATAAACTGATCGGGTAAGGTATCATTGTTCGCCACTTGACACAGCGCCAATCCGACACAAGCGCAAGAAACGTAAACAAGCAAGAGTAACTTGCCGATTTGAACCGATGGCGCACATCCAGCTCCAGCCGATCTCCCTAGCATTTTCAGACGATTATTGCTTCGGGAAAAATGGATCACATCCTCTATTAATGCCCACTTCCGCCTTCCTCGTTCAAATTCATTTTCCAAAATCGGTCAAAGAGAAAAGATCGGTAGTCGCGTGAACTGAACTAACGATGAAAGGACGACATGTTGCTTTGCTTTGCTTTGCTTTGCTCCAAGTTGTTTTCAGCTTCCTCGAGGAGGCAAGACGGCAACAGTGCAAGAACCGAAACGGATAAAGGTGAGCGCGCAAGCTTACTGACGCCGGTTTAGAAGTTGTCTAGGCCATTTATAGGAGAGTCGCATATATGTAGGTCGGTGGGGGTACCTTATGGCTACGGCGAGTGCGCCGCTCCATGCGCTTCTTATCCTGACTCGCGACGCGCTGATAGAGCATAGGCTCTGATGCAGGCATACTGTAATGAGCGTAAATATGTGCGCAGTTGTGCACACGTTCGATTTTCCAATCGATAGATTTATTAACCGATATTAATGTCCCCAAGTTTTTCTCAGACTTTCTCCCCGGACGAGTTCTTCTTAGTAGTAAGGGACGATAAATTTGAAACGCAATGTTCAACCATCTGCACCTCTTGTATCCGCAAACTTCGAGAAGGTCTCTTAACTCCGCAACTACCTCTCTCTCTCTCTCTCTCTCTCTCTCTCTCTCTCTCTCTTTCTCTCTCTCTTTCTCTCTCATTCTCGACCCACAGGTGAAGATCGACTGCGGCACAATATATCCAAGAGCGTGCAGCGTGTGCAGCATCTCTCCTCTTCACTTGGTAGTCTCGTGAGAGCGAGCGAGAGAGAGAGAGAGAGAGAGAGAGAGAGAGAGAGAGAGAAATACCGGCTACACTCTCGGGCGAGATGCAGGAATGCACTGTCGGCGGCGACACAAACTGGGTCGTGCTGCGCAGGCGTAGCCGTCCGGGTTGTTAAAGGATGCCGGTGAATTACGCGCCAATCGTGAATACCAGCGTTTTGCTATAAAAGTCAAGTCTATATGAATTCAATACAGGTGTGATCCAGTTTTTGGTGGGAAAGACCGATCGACCGATTGGTATTATGACCTCATATACCAGGCTTGTTGTTTTAGAAATGATCGTAGGATCTGCCGTTGCGTAGACGTAACATCGAACCCGATCACTGTGGAACGAATCGTCGTGAAAAGTAAAATTGCTGAATTTGGTGCACGAGATGAGTCCAGGATTGTGTAACGCTTACAGAATCAATCTAACTTTCTAATCTCAGCTGCTTTTATCACCACATACTGTGCAATACTGTTCGTCGGAGATAACCATTCATAAATATACTATAATTGGTATTTGTGCCAATAGCTTATCAGAAATATAGATCGATTCTATGATTGACTATCCACGTAATAACACGCATACGGCAGCATACAATCTGATAAAACAAAAAGCCCTCGACATGCAAGTGCAAATACACGCGGCAAAGACCCACGAGAATAGCACAACAACTATACAAGTGCCAGTCACGTTCATCCTTAGAGAGCCTGTTAGCCGTTACATACCCACTCAGATGCATACACTGTATAGCCTCACCTCTGGCTTTCGCTGCGTTTTTAATCGGGACCCTATATACATCGGGGTCGTGGCGTCACTCGTTGGAAGGTAGGTTTCTGGGTAAGAAAAAAATACCCTGCGAGAGGTACCGACGGGATCTCTCGTGACCTCTACAGCATGACCTCGGATAGATTGTTATTTTTCGTGGTCATTCAAAGTGATTTTTCGTTCGTTTAAAGAAAATGAGGAT
Organism: Philotrypesis tridentata; assembly: GCA_018906965.1. Taxonomy (NCBI): domain Eukaryota; kingdom Metazoa; phylum Arthropoda; class Insecta; order Hymenoptera; family Pteromalidae; genus Philotrypesis; species Philotrypesis tridentata. Next base: position 693,771 of record JACCIB010000003.1, on the reverse strand, counting down.
GCAATTATTAACTTTTATCATACCTACACGATTAATCTCTGCTCATTAAGGTTTCATTCACAGAATGCTTCAGGCTAATTTAATTTTTTTCTTATGGGATACTCCTTGCAAATACTTCACTTCAATGTATCAATACAGAATAGAGTGCTCTGAATTAGTCGAACAGAATTATTTCAATTTTTGCTTAATGATGTTTGAAAATTTGTAAAAAATTTTGCTTCTACTTCTTATTCGCATTCAGTTTACGTAGCGTCAACGTACAGTAGGTTCTAATGCTCACGACTGTTAGTACTTAGATCATTAAATACTTTTGAATAATTAAAAATAATTTGATTAATGAGTAACTAGAGTCCCTAAAATTGAGGTCGTATAATTTTATTATAAAGTTTTCTTTTATTTTACAATAATTTTATGAGATTCCATTGATTGTTCCCAATACTTCAAACTAGAATACACAAATTGCGCGGTATGCATGGATAACAAAATTGCAACCAACAATTTGTTCGGCAACCTTTAACTCCTGTCGCCTATGCAAATTTACTTGCTTCACGCAATCTCGTTACAGCATCCAATCAGGAACCTGCAGCGCCCGTAACACTTTGATTTGCAAAAGCTCGACTCGACGATACACGCAAAATAAAAAGATACGTGTAACGAACCGCTATCTCAATCGTGCGTTGGTCGTCTGTGTATACTATGCGCATGTACATACAAACTTAAAGCGCTCGCAGAGAAAACAGGAGCAGGCTGTTGAGCGTCGATCCGGTTTCGTGATTTTCTTAAATGTGACACGCTTAGAGGCTATGTTTGACCCTACAGTCTAAGCATCGTATATGAGTAGGGAGTGGGAGGGCGGAACTAGCGAATGACAACGAGTATGTGGAAAAAGATAATCGTCCAAGTCGTTGTCTGAGACAACGAGACTGCTCTGATTTCTAATTCACGATGGACACGGTCTCTGCTGATTGTTGTAAATAGGTAAATTTGATTGTACAAGGAAAGATTCAATGAACAATTATTAAAACAGGTTTACAATTATTTAAACTTTAAACTAACGTTTTCGGTCTATTTGTATATGTAAAGCTCTTTTAAGTATCGAAAATTTCCATCGTGTGATTTACGATATGAGGAAAGAAACTTCTATTCATATTATACTTTCCAAACGCCTCCAAAGTGAATACAAAATATTTATTGCAATTTATTAAAGATAATACTCTGCCGTTAGATCGACGGAAAGAATTGCCAAGTCTACTTACTTATTCGAGCAACATACTCAGCTTTGTGTGTCCAAGCATTCATCCTGTCACCCGTTAGGCGAGTGATCATGCAATATTCTACCGGAATGGATAAGAGACATGTGTACACTAAGCGGGATTTGTAAGCTCATCTCCTGAATATAACATTTGAAAAAAATTATGAATACTCTATTTACTTCAATAAGTTATAGTATGATCTGTGAGTACGTCGTTAAACTATTTACAAAAAAAAATGTTTAAATTAAATAAAAATTTGCTATGCACATAGAAACTTTGTTCTATACAATAAAATAATAAGTCATACATTATCTAATTAAGGTTTGTCTGTCATAGCAATTATTAACAGATAAAAATGTATTAATGAGCGTAAGATGTCTAGTCCGCATTGTATTTACTTTTTATTCGATCTACTTTTCCATAACACTTAGTGACCAGTTCCACAAGTAAAAATGTAAAACTTTGGGATCACAGGAAATAATAATTAAGTATAATAACTTCACTCATCATACGCAATCATACATTCAGCATTTAATGTTTACACATGCATTTTCATTCAGCACTAAAACATAATAATCAATTAAGCATAAATCTTCAGAAACAGATAAGAAGTACGGCAAACATTAGAAGAGTTGCATAGATTAGTATTGCAGCGATGGCAAGACTTTGTTTCAAAGCCGATTCCTAAAAGGGCCTTTCTCGTAGTATTGGCAAGAAGTCAATTTACTGAAACATACTCTTGCGACATATTTTTGAGATTTAAAATCTGCAACATACATTTATCAATCTTAAACTTTTAATAGCAGGATCTGAACAAAATTAACTTAAATAAGTTTGCTGATATTATTACATTTCAAAAACTTACATTTAAAACATATTACCTAGCCTAAAAAATAAATATTCCAACCCTATATTAATAGAAAACAAACACAAAAATGCAATCTTAAAATTTTTAAAAGTAGAGAATATACATCAATACATAAATGCATAGATAACAATGTAATATATAAAAAGATTAAAACTATTATTTAGAAATATTCAAATCGTTGTAAAAAAGTTTACCGTAATAACTCATCTGCTTTGATACAAAGGATTGAATAGTTGCATTACTTGATGTCAAATGTTCGAGTTTCGTGTCCACATTCTTGTATATGGTTGTTTTTTTAGGATTAACATAACATTCTCCATCAACGTACAATTCACAAGTATAACACTTTATGGATGACACTGTATAATTTAAAAATAAATTTGAATTGCACATCATTCGATTAAACTTGTTAGATATAAGTATTGCAAAAAATTATAAAATGATTATCATAATCTGAAACGATTTGTCATTTAAAAAAACCGCTGCCAAGTCCCTGGCACTTAGCTTCCTCCTAAAAAGTTTTTTATCACATGTATAAATATATATCAAACTGTACATTGAAATGTTAATAATATGAAAACTAATTAATCTCCATCTAATTACGAAGAAATTAAGCCGCTGATAATCGATAAATACCGGTTATTTGCTGAGTTAGGAATTTTTTTAAATTTATTCAAAAAAAGGAATGAACTTCAATATCTCGTATCCTAATAAGTTTAATAAGTTGTGTAAACATACTGTTCAAGGTATGTGGATAATGTGCTATTTTCCTAAACTTCAAGCGCATCGAAGCATTTTTACTCTTGTATTCGTTGGAGAGCCGAAAAACGTTTTTTTCAATTTGAGATCTAGCGGTATACATACGTTCATACATACATACATCCAGACGGACATTTTTTAAAAATGATCGATTTCACTTCCAAACATCTTGGAATCTTATTTTAAGTGTTTTAAGCAAACTTGTAAAAATCACTATCACAAAGCTTCTTGTTGGAGGAAGCAAAAATACAATCCCTCAATTTATTTTTTCATAAAAATATATTCATGTATAGCGTGTGTATATAAAAAAAATTTTACCTCCATTCGCAAGATATAGCACCATCAATAAATTGGTAGTTAAATTAGAAAACGATATTTTTTTAAAACACATTCTGTCTTTCAAAAGTTTTACCTAACACTGAACTTCGTTTGAGTGCAGTCATTTTGTCAATATGGTTTGTTACCAAGCAATGTGATAAGTCTCGGTTAGCTGGACACGATTTGTACAGCAGAAAATCACCAAGATAGCGTTTGTAAGAATACTAAAATTTTTAAGTCAAACATGAAAAATTATTCCTACGTATGTTTCCTGAAAAATCGGCCAAACCTTACTTTAAATATAATGATATAATTTATTTCATTACCTAAAATTCATGCAATGCATGTTTTGGTTCTTTAATGAAAACATTTATTGTTTATACTTTCATGAATTGTTGAATTTCAATTATTTTTAATAACTTGAAACATTATTTTCAATTTTTTGTGCAAAATTTATAATAAATTTATTGCTTATTAACAATTATTTATTTTTTAATGCAAAAAGTATTATATGTTAAGTTTATTATAAACATTAGTCTTTACGTCATTGATAAAAGTAATAAAATTATAAATGTAACTACACTTATGACTCCAGCTTGGAGATTATTTGAAGCGTTACAAAAATCATCGTTACAACGATCACAAGAATTCAGTTTGTAGCCAATCGTTTTTTCAAGTATACTTCCGTATTCTGCACAGGTAATAGTTTTTAAAGTACACATTTTTGCAATGTATTGTTGTCCGTTTAGTGCTGTAATATACATTTAAAAAATGGTTACTCTTCATTTATTATAATCAAAGTTAATTAAAAATTCAAATCTGGCGTCAAAATATTATAAAAATATAATCTACTGCATCAAAATATTATTTACTAATTTTGGAAAAACTAACGATAAATCCCAAGCATAAGCACAACATTTTTCAAAGGTTTTGATCTTAAGATTCAAATCATGTTCAGAAAATAAGTCTTTGAAAAAAGTGAAACATAATAATGTGCTAATAAGCAATCTTGTGGCGTAAAATGAAGCTAATAAGCTTATATAGATTAACTCCTTATTTTTACTTCAAATTACTTACACCCAACAAATTTTGCGCAGTCCATTATGTTAGCAGCTCTAGGTGAAATATCTAAAATATCACGATGCATTATGAATTGTAAAAGTTTGCAACAAAAGTTGATTTAAAAAATTGTACCATCACTGCTTTCTGTTGCAATAACTGTTTGTACTGTTTCATTAAAAGCCAAACGCGAGTCTAGTTTTTGAGAATATCCAATACCGCAGGTCTGGGTAACGCCACTTGTAGAATCTTTCCAGCAAATTCCACTGCTATACGATTCACAATAATAACACTTTAGGGCTGATGCTAAAATATGTTTGGAAAAAAACGCTGTAAGTTATTTACAAATATATTGGACAGCAACGTCGACAATTTCGTAATAGTCATTTTAATAGGTACTTAAATTTTAAACTATTTTAAAATTATATTATTAGTGTTATTATTTCTAATCACCTCGTCCAATGGAATAGAGCACCAAGAATATGATGGCAATTGAACTTGCAGCCGGCATAATTGTAGAATACACGACCTTGCTTGTTCGAAGTGGTGAGCGAGACTATTTCACCTACAGCTTTCTTACGCCAATGCATCCACTAAATAAACTTACCTCCAATAATATTTAATCAGAAGATGAGTCTGCGCATGACTAATACTGTTAATAAGATAAGACATTGCAAAAGGTTTGCAACGAAAGAAATAATTCACTATCTTGTTAAAAACGCACTTTTATAAGATAAATACCCCTACTTCGCATTGTTTGCGGATGTCATTGTCACGAACAATTCAAGTACATAAGAAAACGGTCGATCTCCGATCGATTCGTATACACTAGTTAAAAGTCTCACATATACGTTTCTTCAAAAAAACGAGAGAAAAAGAAAGAGCGAGAGAGATTCAAGAAGCAGTGTGCGTGAGCAGAACTGCCAAAGAACTGAGTGTAATTAATTTAATTCCGCCGTCACTTCCGGATTCTGTATAAATCCTTTTAGATACTGCAATAGACTTTTAGAAAATTATATCATTAAAATTATATGGAAAAATAAAAAAAGGAATAAAGATAGCATCGAAAAGGAATATAAGTCTGGATAATTTTTTTTTGAGAAAAAGCGGAGAAAGCCACGTGTATAATGCAATTTTTTCTACATCATCAATTATAACTGGACAGCTTTTCTTTATCAATGAAAAATTCAAAATAGACAATTGCCAATAAAAAGAATTACAGTTCAGAATATTGAATTTTTATTGAAGCGAGTACAGATTTTATATAATTATTTTTAGCAATCCAAAATCAGAGTCGACCATCAGTTTATATATGTTGAGTGTGTCTTGTGAATTTCATAACACTCATATCGCCTAATCCAGAAACGATAGGCACGATCGTTAACAAATTAAAATAACTTTGCATCGAAATATATAACAAAACTTGAATAATGTTTTAAATAACTTATCAAGACTAGGTTACAATCGTCGATTTTGGATAACCAACTTTTTACGATCAACTTTTGCTTGAGCTCATAAAAGCTAAGTTAACGGTACGTGTATACTTAGAATGTGTTTGATTTAATATCTAATGATTTAAATTTTTGTAAAAATTTTTGTGCTTCTGGGAAGTATAGGATGCCGCAATATCGGCAACGGTTCAAGATGCACACACGAGCAGTGAGACTGTCTCTGCTTCGCGCGAACTTGACCTGTTTTTCGTACGACCCAGTTTGCTATATACGCTTACGGAGCCTAAGGAGCAGCTGAAGCCATTAACGAAGAGGACGGAGATAATCATCGATGAGTATGGATGCTTGATCCGGTTAAGAATGCATGTACATAGAAATCATGCTTCCGGACTCGAGATTAACCAGATCAACGTGTCGCTGAACTAATGGTTGATTCATTTTCACCGCACACTTCATCTCCGGTTTCTGTATGCAACAAATAGTTAAAAGTCGTAACGCGAGTGCTGAAGAAATTTTAGATCAGCCGAAGAAAAAGTGAACATCGTAATAACACAGAAGTAGCTCAGACGTGTTATGTAATAAGAAGAGAATGATATTGAAATACTTATTTATTTGTTTAATATAACATAATTGATACTTGACGTCACCAACTTTACATACTTGCAATTTTAGTCATCCTATCTTACTTCTATCGATAATCTATATATGAGCATGCAAATTGACTTTACTCCTTCAACGTTTTCCTTCCTTTCGTAGGAACACTATATTTTTCGTATTCTGAGGGTTTCTTAGAGTATAGTAGTCCTGGAGGTGTAGCACATTGTTGTTTTAAATCTCGTGCACCTACCTATTACTATGTAATGCAATTGACGTTCCAAATATTCAAATTTATTATTTCCGGTTCTTAACGAATGCAGAAGAGGAGCATTTTTCAATCCTAGAAAGAGTTTCTTATTTCTCTATACACGGGATACGCGAGAGTCGAAGAAAAACGCGCATGAAGAGTCTCGCCTTTCGTTTTCGATCACATTTATGCACATGTTCACCCGCAAGTATGCCAGCGGAATGAATTTACCTGAGCTTCCATTGCAGCGTATCATGAAGTAAACAACTTTTTACGTTGGATCGATTAACTGTAAGCTGAAACTTTTATTAATTTAAGTCTCATTTACTTAGCGATTCTGAAATATCCTATAACATTTCTCTTATTCTTTTTTAAGTCAGTAATTTCTTCTTATATCCTGACAGAATAGTATGTTACAATGTTGGTGGCATGAGCCGTACTAGCACAGTGCTACAACGACTACTTACGTGCCGATACTCGAGACATTAGTGTTTTTTTATTCAAACCAATACTATAAAAAAGTCTGTTTTAAATGAGCAAATTATCTTAAGTTTCTTGAGCATATTGTACTCAATAAAAAGTGATCCAAGAAAAAATATTTCAATTTACCCGAAAACATTATAATTAAAAAAAATTTAGGGCTACATATATAGAAGATAAAATAATCGCGCTGCCAATTTATCAAAACTCATACATTCCTCAATTTATTGTTATTGTATGCCGCATGATTTTCAGTATCAAAACTATTTCACTATTTGTTCATCCCTCTATATTAATAAAATGATACCGCCGCTGACACCGTGTCAGAAATTAGCTCTTTTTCAATTGGCGCCCCCTCAATGGGGGATATTGGCTTAAAACTGAGTGTATTTTTACTCATTTTTACGCAATTTTAACTTAATATCTCCCATTGAGGGGTCACCGCTTAGGGGACGCCATTCTAATCTCTAATCTAAATCTAATCTTTAATCAATACTCTATTATAAAACTAAATTCAATTCATTTTCAATGTTACTTTAACTAAATCTGACCTATAATAAAATAGATTTATGAAGTTTACTCTTAAACCTGAAAAGCAAACCGAATCTATATCAACAAATGCTATGATTTCTACTTCATCGCTATATGTACAATTCATTGTCATATACAATTCATATAAGTATTTTCATTCGTAATTTTGTATGCGTCCGATTCGACGCCTACAATGAATGGTTCAAAAATTTCCAATTTTTAAAAACTTATTTTACAATTTAGTGTTAAAAATAACAAGAGAAACAACGAAATAGGTAATTACCATATTCTAAGATTTTTTTAGTTTAAACATTATATTAAACGTTTATAACTTTTGTTGAATAAGGCGAGCTTCATTTTCTCTAAATATAATGATAAATCTAGATATAATAAGCTACTATACCGGCAACATTCAAGTTCGAGATTTGAAACTTTAACTTACATTTTTAACTAATTTTTTTTTAACTTAAATTTTAATAATGATGGTACGATGGTCTTTCACAGCGGCACCGGCGGTGGCTACAGCAAAATTATTTGATTTATATATACATATGTATGCGATGCAGCATTCTGCAGAAGATTGATGAATTTGGTAGTCGTTTTAAAATCCACTTAGATAGTAGACATTAACTAATTTTAAATCTTGATTTACAATTATAAAATTAACGCGACAAAATTTAAATACAAAAATTTATGACTATTTTATGTTGATACAAATTTCGAATAGGAACAGAAATTTATTCCATTGCACATTAGTCATCATTTCTCAATTAAAAATTAGGAGGTTGGCGAGCAAAATGAGCAGGTCCCCCCCCCCTCTTCTAGTATTGTACTAAAAAGTATAAAAAATGTAAATCAGCATCATAAAAAGTAATTTATGTTTCCTATTTATGGAATGAAAAATGATGTTCAATGGTTGCACGAAAGTTATGGGAAACTTTGAAAATATACTTGTCTAAAGTATTCGAATTGTTTTCAATTTTTTTTTCGGCGTTTACTGTAGACCATAATTTAATAATATTCGGCTTCAAAGTTTGCAGGTTATGCGCAGGCTCTTCTGGCAGGCAATCAAAAGTAGTCGATTAACATAGAGCGCGATGTTTTTAGAGTTAAAAGAATTAAATATAAAAACATATTGAACACATATTATAAGAGATCCACCTCGATGCTGTTTATTAGATAAAATTATATAATTAGCTTACTCTAGGACAGTTATCTTTGACATTATCAATACATTATGAATACATTTTCCTCATTACAGGTAAACCAGTTATAGTTTTCCAGATTGTCAAGTGTAGATTATGTATGAATCAATGTTCAACCTCACAAAAGAATGTCGATGAGTTTTTAAACGTTATAGTTATATAACCACCTAGTAAATGTAAAAAATAAGTACGAGACACGAGCTCATTCCGGACACATTTAGCAATTTCTTTTCCTCCATAAAATTGATTTGAGATGATACACTGCAAGACGATGTTCTACGTTTGTCCAATGCGTCGATTTCACCGTTAAAAGAATATTAAGTAGGCGGTCATTAAAAAATAATAGGAAGAAATAATCAATTTTATCCACTTTTTATTTCGTTAAACGATACATCAGTCTTGCTACTTGCTATAGCATAATTTTATGGTTTTTCATGATACAAGGAAATAGGTGTAAATACAATACATAATGTTACAACTATTAGAGTAATATAAATATCTTCCAATTCCTATATTCTTTTACGATATTATACTATTAAAGTTGTGAGGATTTGAACAGAAAAATTCATTTTTGGTATAACTCCTTTTAAGCGTCAGGTTAACGCAATTGCGCAATCGATAGTTTTTATAAAAAAAACTGTCTAGATGAGATATGTCAAAACAATTTCTATCCACAATAAGTGAAAAATCGGAATGATCATATAGTGTTTAGATTTACTTTCCACGTTAGCGCGGCAAGTTTAAACACAGTAAGCTCCAATATGTCGACTATGATTGTCATATACACAATTAAATTTAATATCCGTTTTCCCGCAATACAAATTATCGACGTTTATGATTGTAATTCAAAACCCAACCCACATCTATCTGCCCTATCCTTCTAAGCAAATACGTTACACAAGAGAAAAGTATGGAAAAAAGGTGTCAAACCGCACATACCTGATGAATGCTTCTGAATCCTCGCGCTATAAGAAAACATTTTGATTGCGGAAAGGATTGTAGCTCAGTGTGCGCTCAATGAGATTTTATCAATTCATATTTGCTTGAATCCGTCCAAGAGTGGCATATGCCTACGTTTATGTAGGTTAAATTTTCTCAGCACGTTTGTGCACGCCTCCAGATTTCGCGACGTTCGTAATCGCGACGCACATGCGGAATATAACTGTGCACCGTATATCCACGGAAAAGTGCACCGTAAGTTTAATCCTTTATTGCGGCAACGTGAAATTTTCGCTTGTCATACCAACTAGGCAAAAGGCACTAAGTTTTGGCGTAGCTTTCGAACGGGAATGGCTTTTTTGCATAATAGGACGAGGGCTCATGGGTTTGCTTGAGTAAAAAGTTTACCGGAAGATCATTGGGTTAATTTTTTGAAAGATTGCAGGTAAGTAGATCTTATTATATAGATCTTATAACTGCTTCTATCGAATATCAAAGCCTGATGAAATTTATGAATATTCAAAGATGAAATGAAGGGGAAATCTATTTACTATGGTTAACACCGAGTTTTCATGTATTTCTGCTCGGTTAAACACACTTCGTAATCTCTTTATTAAAATTTTCTTCGAAAAGAATCATCGAAGAAAATATGAACTCAAAGTTGAATGTGTTCTTTTATCCAATATGATCACTAATACTATCAGTTATCAAAATAGTCATTAAAATTTAAAAGCATTGCATTATTCAATATTTGTAATATTAGAATTTATTATAAAACGCAATAAAAAGCTTTGAATTTGACTATGATACAAAAATAGTCTATTAAAATTACGACAGCCAAAGATTTTAATATATCTTAAAAAATTTGAATAGATGGTTCATAGCAGTTAAAAATTGAGAAAGAATTAATTTCTCTTCTCTTACTATAAATTTTTTCTATATTTTTAGCGAACCTTTACATTGAAAGATCGAAAAAGAAAATTTTATAAAAAATTATAATCAAAAAGCGAATCTCCGAAAGAAATCTGAATCCATGTATTTAGGTATTTTACTAGTTTAAAGTGATGGTATTCAATTATAAAGCTATAAACATGATAAGTAATCATAAATGCGTATTATTTGTACGTGAATTAGACTAGTAATAACTATGCATAATTAAGTAGAAAGATAGCAATAGTAAATGTAATTACATTAATAGTAATATAGTAAATAATTTTAATCCAGATAAAAAAATTTTTTTGATAAAAGCTATTTAAAAGATAGTTTAATATATATTATAACAGCTGTTTGTAAATCAATATTAAAATTGCAATTTTACTTGTTCAAATTAAAGCTTAGTTGAATATAACTAAACCAGCGCAATGCGCGCGGTTCGGTGGCTTACCGCCACATATCGCTTGGCGATGTAAGAGGAATGCAAAACGCTTGGTATTTTTTTTTGCTATAAGGCACGGTCGCACGTAACCCGTGCGTCGCGCTCATTGCTTAGGTCACCGTCCGCACTCGCGCTTCGCGCTCTATCGTTCATCTGATCTTCGCGTTTCTTCTTAATTTAGTGTTAAAATTCGTTTTTCAATTAATAACTTATCAGGTCGATTAAGCTAAAGCGTGAAAATTAGTTTCGGTGATTTTTCAAAATGAGCGCGATGTGTCGAGTTGACGCACAGAGCCGGGTCCAAGCGTATTTTTTCACGTTATTAACATGAGAGAGGCAATTTCTCCTCGATAATTGAATCACAGCCTTTTTTGTTTAAACAAAATCCATTGCATCGAAAAACAGAACAGGTACGATATTTTGATTAAAAGAGGATGAACTAAACTTATAAGACTCGTTGGAACATCGCTGACCTATGCCCTATATACTTACATTCTCAAATATAGCCGTATGGGTATAGAGACGCCGGCTGACCTTTATCGAGAAAATCTCGGCGGCGTCTAAAAGCAGAATTAACTCGTCGCACGTTTAATTCCGGGACGATTCTTCTTTTAACTTACCATCTCTCGGTAAATTTGAAAATAGCCTGGAAAGCGCGCAGGCGCGCATTTATCGATGAGAGAATTCTCGCGCATGTTTTCGGATACATTTAATAATGCGGACGAGGAGGGTACCGAGAGAACGTGCGGACATAGAAAACGGCCGACGGGTTAGTGACTTTACGATGCTGGACGTACCCAGTTACAATCTGTGGATTACACATTACGCTCTCTAATCTGCCTCGCGACGAGCAGGAGACAAAAGCATTTTCAAATTGCAGATTCTGACGAGGTACGCGTGTGAGTGATTATTTCTAGGTTAACGTCTTTTCAGCAGCGAATCGATCGAGTTATCGCGTATAATCCGATTAAATAAAGACACATGGCTTTTTATCGAAAAGAAACGAGTTTATCCGCTACAAGCTTTCTAGCAACGATAAAAAAATAAATACGTCCTTCTTTTCGCGAGGAAATTATATGAGTGCCATGGATAGTTTTACGTACAAAAAGTTGTACGTAGAAAATGACGTCGGTGCTACGTAATAGTAAAAAATATTTAATGTGACGGATATCATTTCTTCTTCTTCATCTTCTTCTTCGCTGCGAGAAATTAGTAGAGTTCAAACAACGCATGTGTAACACTTTTAACGTCTGCTGCAGAGAGACAACGCCGCGTACGCGGAGATAAATTATACACTGCTTTCAAATAATGTCATGAGCCCATAATCAGTATCGTCGTTCAGCTGTTTGGCAATATTTATTCATTCGGTCTATATGCAACGTGGAATACGAGGTTCTTCAATCAAAAACCTCTTTTTCGAGGCGAGTCGGGCGAGTTTCAGTTGATGTACCTAATCTGCAGGGCACACTATTTTTTAAATTTATTATAACTAATCACTCTGAGAATAATTATTCATCGGTATACTGCAAAATCATCTATCACAGCTTGACCTGAATTCCGCAATCTTTATTCGTAATGCATCCGCAGAAGCCACCTTATTTCCACCTGCTCGAATTGAAAAATAAATAAATCAAAATGCCCAGTAATATTTGTTCCAATGGTTATGCATACATATATTAAATAATTATTCGAGAATGCACTATGATATAAAATCTATTGGATAATGTGCACCAAGTCTATCTGTACTTTTTATATTATGTAAAAACTGTCTAATGTTAATGTTAAAAAATGTCGCGTTTTTATCCCGTGAAAATCTATTATCTGGAGTCTAAACTTTTAAATGGCTCAATTAGACAAAATCAATAAACGGCAGATTATGATAACAGTTAAGCACTTAACTGTTTGTATTTACATTTTTTCGCAGTAAACATGCACGCCACGGTTACTACCTCTAAAGAGACTTTCTCTTCTTAATTTGCTTGACTTGTGCCACTGAGCAGCACAAAAAATATTAGCTTAACACCATGGCAATTTTTCGCTACTGCATCTAAAGTAAAAACTTAGCGAAACAATAAAAAAAATGTTTTAAAATACAGATAATAAAGAGTATTTACATCACAGTTTAATAAACAAATATGCAACATAAATCTACTTAACAGTTCAAAAAAAAAACTTGCTGAGTAAGAAGTGTAATATACCTTTCGCATAAAAAAGCGTAATCTACCCAACTGACCCTGGGGCCGGGAAGGGGAAACTGTTTCTCTCTCACTCACGCACACACTCTGAAACCAGACGTAGAGAGAAGACAGAGAAACTACGTGAACTGGAAGTGCCGTAAGTCTATAGTTCGGGTTCAGTGCCGCGGCGGCAGCTGTTTCGCGTTTACGTCGCTGTATACGCTTTAAATTTTCACGACGCTTTTCATCTTCGTTCCTGCTATTCCTTTATTTGAACGGGCAGTTCTATTTAGGTACATTTACATGTACAATTATACATATAGGTGGTAGAGATGTAAGTCTATCGTCAAGACTTTTTTATTACGAGACACCTGCGTTGACTTTCACTTTCGTGTGTTGTTACATTTTTTGTCCGATGCGGCGTTCGGAGAGTTTATCGTGTGAGATAAGAAAGCGGCACGGAATTTTTGGGTGGAGAGTAGTGAGTGTACAGTTTGTGTGAGAAACGTTGGTTTTCAAAGGTTTAGATACTGCAAACTGGCCAATAAGAGAATTCTTTACTATACCTTAATGTATTGCAAAATTTTGCTGTAACTATAAACTTAGTTTACGAAGTTTCATATCAAATCACCTGTTATCATCGATAGTGTATATTTACAAAATTAGAATCTTCAACTGTAACTTTCTGAAATTTAAATACCGAGCTCTGCGTTGACATTACCAAAACAGTAGTGATTCAGCAGCTCTACGCAAACAGTTCTATTCGAACCATTCGACAATAATTGATTCTACATTAAAATTTGGCAATTTTTTAAGTTTCAGAATAACAAAAAATGTTCAGCGGTCCTGCAATTGATATCGAGAAGCCCAGATGGGATCAGAGCACTTATGCGGGCAGAGCTCAGCACTTTTTGAAAGTAACAAACCCCTTGAATGTATTCGCAACGAACACACAGCTTGAGAAAGCGAAAGACATTGTTGCGAAGTATAGGTAAATACCATTTGATTTTTATAATTAGTTGCAAGAAAAATAGTTGCTTTTTCGTCTACCAAAAAATTCGAAAATTTAATTAGCTTATTCTTTTCTTGTTCGTAATTATCGGCAGTGATTCTTAACTATCTATATAGATATAATTAAAAAGCAATTCAAAACACCTTTTCAAGGAACGAAAAAATTATATGGAACAAATTAAACCAGTTGTTGTTAAGTTTGTTCCACATATAACATAATTATGAAACTTGATTGATGAGAATTGGTGCCAGAGGTACTGACAGCTTTCAATCAATTATCGCATGTACGCAAATTCCGGTCAGTCGTCAGAAAATAAATATGTATTACATGTATAATATTCTTTGTAATTTCTTTACTAAGAGCCACAAGAAATCAAAGATAGAAATTGCCCCACTGTTTTTATGTTACTATTACTCCATAGATAAATCATACTTACAGAAATGTTTCATTATATATGTATATGTGTATATACACATCAAACGTAAAAGATAGACAGATTCTAATCTCAAGTATATGATATTAAAGAAAATTAAACCGTTATAGGAAATTCGAGATGATAAACAATTTTGCAACTGTCTTGTTACAAAACGAGCATTTTTTCTCCTTCGAGCATCGCAAAGTTCGATAAAAATTCTAATCTCCAGACGAAAGCCAAGGTTCCTCCTTGAATCAACGCTTGCGCTACCTATTGTATAACACGTGCAAAATTGCAATTTGCCTATGTTTTGCCATCGTAGAAAAGGTGCGTCTCTCGAGCAATTGGGCATAAGCGTGGATGAACTATGGGAGAACAAATACCTCTACGACAGCGCGTATCATCCGGACACAGGAGAGAAGATGACCTTGATCGGTCGCATGAGCGCCCAAGTACCTATGAATATGATGATCACCGGCTGCATGATGACCTTCTACCAGTACGTTCCTCCGCTACTCTTGTTTTTTACCTTTCCGCTATTATTGAACGAAACGCCCAACTCGATGATTCTTAAGTATTCACGCTTTCGAGTTTCGAATCTATTGTCTTTCGTTTCCTCATTAAACTCGCTGTATCGCTAAATGATCCGTGCTTGAATAGCAAAAAAATGCGCGATTCTTATGCGCGTGCCATAGTACATATAAGTCACGTACTGTCGAATGGATAAAAAATTGAGTGGTATATTTATTGATTTCTTAAATTGATTCTAAATTGAAAAAATTAAATTGAATTTAAAATTTTTTTTATTTTCATGATTTTAAAGCAACAATTAAAAATGTATGCTACAAAGCGAAGTAATAATTAATTTAATTAGTGGCCGGAAGTTTTTATGGAAGCACATGTTTTTTTATGCATTAAATATTTGCTCATTGCACATGAATACATTCATATCTTTTAGAATTACATTTTTATTCTGTATTTCGTGCACGTAGCACTTGCCGATTGTAGCTATTTGCTTTTTTACGACTATCGCAGAACATATAGAATATAGACTGATTATGTAGTTACTGATAAGAATTTCGCTATAAAACTAAGATAAAGTCATAGACTAACAAAGATTCGTTAAGTTTAAGTATGTATATTTATTAAGACGCTATTGCTATTATTTACTAATATGCGATTGATTTATCTAATTATACAGTCATTCCAGCATACAAATTGTATAAATCACGATAGTTGCATCAATGTTCAATTAAAAACGCTAAAGTGCACTAGACAATGGGGGT
This sequence comes from Philotrypesis tridentata, assembly GCA_018906965.1. Lineage (NCBI taxonomy): Eukaryota > Metazoa > Arthropoda > Insecta > Hymenoptera > Pteromalidae > Philotrypesis > Philotrypesis tridentata. Next base: position 677,799 of record JACCIB010000003.1, on the reverse strand, counting down.
CAAGGGTCGTGCTTCTTATCGTTTACTTATCGCTCATGACGTCTCACAATTATACTTACAATATATGTATTGTGAAAAATTCTGTCGGAATGTCTGACATTAGTCTTTCAGCAACATGCTCTATACAATTGTTTTTTTTTACTAAGCTAATCTTCCGGGTATGGAACAAAAAATTATCTATTCTTTATTCTACAAGTACGCTAAAAACTTTTCTTTGTTTCGCATGCCACACCTACGAGATAAAAGCACTTTAAGCTCAACTTTGACAAAGCAAGTAAATTGAAAATTTCAGATCGACACCAGCTGTGATCTTCTGGCAATGGTTCAATCAGTCGTTCAATGCAGTGGTCAACTACACAAACCGGAGTGGCTCTAGTCCCATTCCTCTAGAGACTCTCGGTATCAGTTATGCCGGCGCAACTACTGGAGCAGTGGTCACTGCCTTGTCCCTCAACAAACTTGCGAAACGTGCACCACCTCTAGCCGGTAGACTGGTACCGCTGGCCGCTGTAGCCGCTGCCAATTGCGTCAATATTCCGCTGATGAGATTCACTGAGCTGAGGGATGGCATCGAGCTGCAAAATGAGAAGGGCCAAAAACTTTCTAACAGTAGAAAAGCCGCCAAAGAAGCTATTGCTTCCGTTGCTGTATCTAGGATACTTATGGCTGCGCCCAGCATGAGTACGTATTTTTTTATGCATGTTAAACAAATCCCATGATCTATTACAGATTCAAATTTCGCGCCATCATACAGCAAACAGCAAAACACAAAAAAAAAATTTCAAATTGTCCTCTTTAAAATTACAAATTTTACGCCAAATATTAAAATTTATTAATTAACAGCTTGTTATTCGTATTTAAAATCTCATGTAATATATTGTTCGTTTACAGTTCTAGCACCAATTTTAATGAACAGCTTAGAACGTCGCAATTTGTTAGCAAACGCCAAGTGGGCAGGTGCACCAATTCAGGTTGCTCTTTGCGGTGTTTGTTTGACCTTTGCTACACCCCTCTGTTGTGCTTTGTTTGCTCAACGCGTCGCCGTTTCAGTTGATCACCTCGAATCGGACGTCCAAAAAGAGGTACTGTCTAAGGATTCCAAAGCTACGACAGTTTATTACAACAAGGGCCTCTGAGCTCGTGAAATGAAAAACTTCATTCTTTGTTGCTCGTTTACTTCTGTATGTAACTGGGAACTTGCGGTTGTGATATTGAGTTTGTTCTTTAATTTTTTAAAGCAAAATAGTCATGAAGGTTCGCGTATAATTGCGATCCGGAGCTTGTTGTACTATAATGCTCACGGTCTCTAGGAATGTTCTCATGTGGATTTTAAGATTATTAACGGTGTACGCAGATAAAACTGTTTTAAGAAAAATACAATGCAACAAACGGAAGTTATGGGAGTATAGAACATTCCAACGACATTTTATTAAGGTAATATTAAAATTATTCATCGTCTATTGAAAGTCACAGCTGAATAGTCGTATACGAATGCGTTGATCGCACAGAAGGTATTTAAAAAAAAGAAAAAATAGTAACAATAATGTGTTCAACTGCTTATATTGCGCGATTCAAAGTTTCTGAACAGTGTTGATGCATAATGCAAACGATCTTCTTGATAAGATGATAAAGCACAGCATTACAAATACAAATTACTAAGACTTGTTATATTTTCACATTGTATTTTTTGAATATGTTACTAATGGTGAACTTGATTGCATATCACCTGTGATATGAGCACTACGTTTTTTATTGAAAACAACATTCTTGAAAATTGTTCTATTTCATTCAAAGAATATGCGAAAATGTGCAAACCTATGCAACAGTTACTATAAATGTCTTTAACCCTAGTTTTCCCGTTGACAATTTATGTCTAACAAAGATCAGCTTCTCAATTCCCATAATCGTAGAGTGTAGGTGATGCTTCTGCAAGCTTTAATTTTAATTCATTGTTTTTAAATTAAATACAAGCTTATATACTATCATTTCTGTTTAGCTGCAATGTAGTTATGTGATGTTTTTATATTTACTTAGAAACATTTGCAGCAAAGACTGTTTACTGAGTGTCCGTGTACAGTTACAGGTTCAGGAAAGCTTAAAACTAAAAAGTTACAATGCAAAGCGTCAATTACTTATAGTGCTCTGCAAAACAAATCTCAAGACAATAAAAACAATTTCGTCCAAGAAATGAAGATGTTTTTTATTTGTGCTTACCACATATTCATTGTTACCTTTGATTCTTGATTTTCTTTAATCTTAATTTACAAAGTTAAAAACAATTAAAATTATCTGTTTCAACTAAAGGGACCGGTCACTTTTAAACAACCAAAATATGTAAACTATGTAGAAAGGAGTGTGAATAAATTTTGAATAATAATAATATTTAAGACTAAAGGAGACTAATTTAAGTCTGCTAGTCGTACTATGTTAGTAATAAATATTACCATATTATCAGAATTTATTTTTGCTTATTTACTTACATTTAAAATTTTTGGGTTCTAAAAGTGGCCAGTCCTTAACAATATTTTATATTACAGGCCACTCAAAGTCAGTTGAATAGTATTATCGTTTACTTTATCAGTTATATTAAATTCTCTAATAGCTGGTAATGGTTTAATTTTACGCCCATGTCTACCAGTTTTACGTTGCCACAAACCGCTTCTGGGTCTATTTCCCAACTCCCGGTTTCTTTGAGCACTTCCTATAGGTGTAGAGCTATGCACTTCATTCGATAATCGACCAACCGTTGCCATGCAGTGTGGATCAAGACTAAATTCTTTTTTGCTGGGCATCTTAATCACTACTCTATTACTTTCTAACTTTTTTATAATTGTACCATAGGTACCAGCTGCATGAATTAGAAAACCACCAAGACCAGGATACTTCTCAACACAGTGAACAATCGTTCCAACAGGAAGAGCTCCGAGAGGATAGGCATCGCCATCGTTAGCCAACACAGGTATTCGTGGAATTCCTTTATGAGTTTTAAGGATATCTCCTTCTTTCATGGTATTAGTGGCAAGAATATATTTTAGTTCAGATCCACTTCCCACCAGAGCAACATGGGCTGTACGACAACCATCAACAAATATACTTAAAACTTTTTCTTCCTTTGGCGGTTCATTAAGATCTGTTGGCCCATCTCTAATCCACTTGATCTGGTGAAACTTGTGCTTTATACCACCACCAATTCCATTGCATACCACGCGTCCTGTAATTAGAAATGTTTATTGGCGACAATGAAAGTGTTAAAATATTCAAAATGAACAAAATATTCGATAACTGCTTTATCGACTCATATCACTGAAATAATGCACAGGCAGCAACACAAGCACACATGCCACAATAGCAAAGCCAAACTTTTCTCAAAACAAAATTTTCTCCTTGCGAAAAAGAAGATGTTTGCTGAACAACTGTCAATAAGAAAAAAATTACCAGTGACCGGATCTCTTCCAGCGAGATTTGTAACCTGTAAAGGTTCGACGGTGTACTCATCCTTGAAGTGAACGATTCTCCGATAGCTCTTTCCCTTGACTCCAGGTTTCGGTACATTAACTGGTTTCCAGTACTCCCGGCTCTGCTGAATTTGACAGGGGACAGGGGCGATAAACCTCGTGAGATCAAGGGCTTTAGGCCCGAGAAATCGACGAAGTACCGCCGCAACAGCCATTATTCTGTTCTGCCTCCTTATACTGCTTTACATTTTCCACTCGCAGAAAGCAGAATTCGGTATTCTCTGTTTGACCATATCTCACTTATTACGAAAATGTGTGCGTCTGTTGGTAAAACAGAGCGTGACGTCCGTGAAGCGCGAAATTCGTATTTAAAGCGGATTCACCTTGTTACCGTAGGAAGGTACTCAAAATAAGAATTCATAATTTTATCTTTATAATTTCATCGTCAATTTGAATTCCTTATTTCTTCAGAGGTCATAACCAATTTTGAAATGAATCTCATAAAATATTTTTACATGGTTAAAGATTGCTATTGGATTACACAAATAAGTAGAATTCTAAACGCTTAAATACTTTCGAATCGCCGAAGCTAATGCATCCCTACAAGAAATTATTTTTAAAAGTTTTAAAAAATTGACATTTTTTGGAATTCTCATTTCGCATATATTGAACTGTTTCATTTCATTTGTTGAGTCAAAAAATGTTTCAGCTGGCTCATCCAGTACAGAAAAGGTACTTGTAGGTTCTTCTAGATTTTCTTATATTTTACCGCGCCTAATAAATGAAATAAAGTAAGGTCTGAAAATCGTGCTTTCTCATTGAGAATCGATTATTTTTTTAACCCTCCCATTAGCGATTTGGAAAGACTTGCTCTCTACTGGCAATTACAAAACTACTATAAAAATACGTATACCATTCGAAATTTATGAAATGATTCAACACAAAATATTTTCATCGGACTTATTAATTTAAAAAAGATGCAAAAAAGGAATTTATTGACTTGATACTTAATTGGTTAAGATTCAATTAAACCAATTCCTGTTATAACGTTGTCAAGAATCGAAGCTAATTGGACCATTGCCTTGAAGCGTCGGCGACAAGCCAGTAGAACATCTCTTCACACAATATACGCCAGAAAGCATCGATTAACCAACAGACACGTATAGAGAAACGGAATCACATCGAAATTAGATTGTTGCCAGATGATTGTCCTTCATACTCCGTTGAATCCGTCTTTAGCCATGAAAATTCGCATGACAATGCCTTGGAGATACTTGTATAACGATTGTAACTTTAAAAAAAAAGCGCTGAAAAATCACGAAGCTCTTCTTCGAAGCGAACTTTTCCGAGGAATGAGAAATACGAAGCCATTCATCCTAGGCGGTTTTTCTCTAAGTTATTCACAGGAGTACGAAGGAGGTGGAAAAGAGGCAAGGAGTAACCGACGAAGAGTGAGGGAGGAGGAGAAAAGTAGCTGTAATAAATGGGCAACACGAGCTCACTCAACTAAGAGCACAGATCTGTATAGGTATATACAGTCGGAGTATACATATACACGTAGAAGCGTCAGTGCCAAGCTTTCGCGAACGATGGCGCTATTACGCCCTTCTCGGAAACTTAAATACTGACAAATTTTCAACAGCCGTATGTTGTCAACCAATCGAGTACTTACGAATCCTCGAGAGCGAACGCTTTCCCAACGAAGCGAAACGAAAGCGAAAGCTCGCACATCGAAGCTTTCGAAAAAGAAACGAAGCGCGAAATTTAGCAATAAACGCAGAAGAATACGTAATATCTTCGACAGAGCAGTGACTCTATATATAAAAGCGGAACGGAGAAAGAGAGAGACATTGGACGAAGGGATTGTATAGGTATAGTACGTATACACAAGAAGCTTTCGGTGGGGAAGAGTGTCTCGAAGTAAGGTATATAAGGTGGCTAAGATGGCGGACAATTTGCCGCTCGACTACTCGCGCGCCCGCACACACCCGTTCTCTCTCTCTCTCTCTCTCTCACTCTAGTAATAGATGTTCCTCCTTCACGAGATAGAGCGAACTAGACTCTCTCATTTCGTGTATAGGTAGACGGCATATACGAGCCAACTTCAACGCGCTCGCGAAGAGCCTGTAAAAAGAGCTTTTTTGAATCGCCTACTACGAGTGTGTAAAATGACTTTCAAAATAAAGCCCCGTTTCCGCTCTTTTTTTCCGCGAAATCAGCTGCTCTACATTTCATAAAGTGCGTCCGCCCTGACATTCGATAATGGAGTTTCTTTGCGTTCTGGAAATCCGTGCACACAGTATGGAATATTTTTGAAAATACACTTTGAAATATTTCAAAGTAACATTTCGTTAGAATAAATTTCATGAAACTTTTGGTTTGAAGGTGTTAAATATGCAATCGTAATGTTCTCCTTTTAAAATATTTCAGAAATATTCTTTGAAATCTTGTTACTATATATTTGTCATAAAAGCAAAAAAATGTATATCGTGAAATATTTGTAAAAATTCCTCGGACATCCTTGAAAATCTTGTTGATATCCAATTCGAAAACAATTCTGTAATATTACGTACTTAGCCGGGAAAATTCCTGGCTATACTGCGTGCTCGATTTTACGTGTCCCGGCGGTCGAAAAGTGGCATAATCCTGTCCACGCAGCTTTCATTGGAAGATCTCTAAGAATAATCACCGAGATCTCTGTGAATATACTTCAGAAAGAAGTTCTGCTGTATGTAAAACGTTAAAACAAAAAAATCAAGGTTGTGTATGGCAAGTTATTTTAAACAAGTATACCAGTACAATTGAAAATTCAGGAGCTCACATAGATCAATCGATCGGAGATTATATGAAAGCGTTGAAAGAATCCAGTAATACGTGCGTACATGAGAGAATGGAACAAAAGCTTCGTTGGTACATACATATACATGTATATAAACGTCCCGAGAGACAATCGGCCCGACCACACAGAGAGTGAGAGGGAGAGGGAGAAAGAGCTTGCAGTTCTGTTCAGCATCAGTTCCTCTCCGGCACCTCGTTGGTCTCCTCGTCGTCATTACTCGGTATAATTGTCGTTTCTCCTAAGTCGATTTCCCCCACCCCCCCCCCTCTCTCTCTACAGCGTTTCCAACTTCTCCTGTAAAGCTCTCGCGTGTAAGCGCACGCGCGCGACCGCGTGACTCGAAAGGAGAAGCCGTTTTAAGCATTCCGTCCGCCATCTTCTCACTTAATAAAATAATTACCCGGAGCCAATTAAGCACTTCCCTCTCTCTTTCTGTCGCAAAGGAGACCTCCATAACGAAGCTTCATACCGGGATGGATAGAATTCGAACTGTTGAACTTTACTGCTCTTCTTATGTATGAGAGAAAGAGAGCGAAATGATTGTATTGTTTGGATATGGTACAGCATTTAGGCAATTATATGAAGCGAAAATTTTTGTAAGCTTCAATTGTGTTCTGTTGTGTAAGCAAAATTAATGTCATCTATATTGGATGGGACTCGTAAATAACATCATATTCAAATCTTACATATTCTATGCACAAACTTTAGTTTAAGCATGTTAATGGTCGCACTTATTGGATTTGTGTGCCGTCACGATGAGTCAAGAAAGTTTTTAGTATCAGATTATGTAAGCGCATATGAAATTTTAACATGTCTCAGATTATTCGTACGAAAACAGTGGATCGACTGCAGTTAAGACTCATTCTGAAAGACATAATTCAGAGTGCGTTTTTAAATACTCTTGAGATTATTTTCATACATTAAAGTACAGATTCTTCGAAATGGTTGTAATGCTATGAATAAAAGTAAAAAAATGTTCGAATGAAACTTCAAGCTTTGAGCATCCAAGCGTAATCTTATAAACATTATAATTTTGTGCGTGATTTACGGTGTATATTACTTCATACCAAGTGTCAACTAATCTTGGTTGAATTGATTTGATAATGCGAATGCTTGAAAAATATCAACAAAAATGCACAAGTCTTTTCGTGTGCGAAGGTGCTTTACACCTTATATCACGTCCCAGTGGATTAAACTACAATCCAAAGTCTTTGGAGTGTGAATTTCCAGAAGATGCTATAGTTGTGAAGTATCAACGCTTACCTCAAAACCAACTATAACTACTCCAAAAACAAATGTAACTACTGTAAAACCAATTGTAATTAATCCAAAACCAACTGTAACTATTTCTAAAACCACTACAACTACTCCAAATCCAACCGCAATTAAGGAGATTCCAGTAAAGTGTCTTCCATCATCTGGTTTCAAGAAAGATCAAGATGTACTGATACCTAATTACAAAAATTGCGATTCATTCTATCGTTGCATCTTCTTAAAAGCATAAATGATCACAGCTGAAACGAAAATATTAAATATATATACACTAACCATAAAATACTTGATACAAACTATAACTCTACATCTTTGTAAATTTACGTATATGAATCGAAACTATATTTACTTATTAAATTCAACATGGATATTAGTAAGAATTTGTTTGAATATTAATATTAATATTTATTGAATGCAATATCTATAAAAATGTTTAAGAAAAGTTTGGTTATTAAAATTTCTGAATATAACAAATATAGCAAAATTAATGTCATCTGTATTGGATGGGACTCGTACATAACATCATATTCAAATCTTACATATTCTATGCACATGCATTTTCTTAAACTATTAACCCTTTAGCGTCACAATTGCAATTTTCACTTAAGTACACTTTAAGTTTATTGCTCAGCCAGAGAACGATATTTTAGAAAAAAATTTATACAAAGTATCTATTCAACTTTTTTGAAAAACCACTTAATGTTTAGATTTATTTGTAAAACAGTGATTTTTTCTCTAATTTTTAAAAATTTCATTTTCACATTGAAGTACCTGTTCTTTTTCCGTGAAACCATTTAATATAGTGCAATCGGCCTCGAACATAAAAGTTAAATACCCACGGAAATGAATTTCAACGTGACGGATCCAAGATGGCAACGGAAAAACGATTTGTCAGAGTAAACATATTGGTTTTTTTTTAACTCACGTGCAATAGATTTTAGCAAAAAATTTGATAGAATAAGAAGTGTTTAGAATCGCTGAAAGAATATGTATGTATTGTTTCAAAAGTTTTAAAACTAAAGATTTTAAAGATTGGCCAAATTCAAGCATTTAGTGTACCAAAAATTGCAATGGTGAGGTTAACGGGGCTAAAATAAATATAACTTAATAACATAACAAGAAATCTTAAACAAACTTTCAAATTCGAGACCATCCCATGATTGTAGGCATTATAACCATGCACCGAGATTTAATCATCACAGAACTCCTTGTGCATCTCAAAGCCATTTGTAATGAAAGTACATAAAGTGTTTCTTGACATAATTTCATCTCTCCAGACGAAACAAAAATGTGTAGGTAGCATATCGCTCATCTTTCGTAAAAGAAAAAGGCATAATACAGTTCCACGGTCGATAAAACGTTCGCCGCGCCTGTGGTGGAGGGGTAGGTGTGTCGAGCTGGAGAAAAAGTAAAAGAGCTTTCTCTCCCCGCGACCAATAGCGGTGTGCAAAGCTTCGCGAGCCGTGACGCTGCGCGGCAAACAAAGCGGCGATGGCGGAAAATGCTCTTGCCTGCTTGTATGTATGTATGTATGCATGCGGGGGTGGCTGCTGCTTTTCAAAGTTTCGCTGTATTTTCGAATTTTTCCAATATATACAAGCTGATGTCTTTCATTAAAATTCAGACTATGTTTGAAATTTTTAATATCGAAGATAACAGTAAAATATTGTCTCTGTTACGAGCTATTTTATATTTTTTAATGAGTCTGAAACTTAATTAAATATTCAAATTTCGCAGCAGAATATAGCTGATGGAACAGGAGTGATTTCGATTTTAGCGAGTAATAAAAATTATATGAACACAATTCACGAATAATCGTATAGTTGCGATTCGTTAGATAATTTTATTTGCAATTTTACATTCTATAATTATTACAAGATTTCTTTTACACTATTCAAGATTTATCGTAATTGCCGTATTACGTAAAAATAAATATTATTACAAGGCAAAATGTTTTTTTTTCACATATGTTTTTAATATTCTTAGAAAACTTAGAGGGCTACCTGGATCTCGTCGTTGGCGACTCTGATCGGTCACTCTAGACATACATACATGAAAATCATTCCAGATCGATATTCACATTGTTGCACAAAAAGATACAGAGGAGACTGGATATCATTAGGTTAACATAATGCGTATAGGTATATAAATTTATGCAAGTAAAGTTGAAAATATTTTTATATTAAAAACTAAAAATCTCGTAATTTTATTCATACTTATTTTTGATAAATAAATTGTTTAATAATAAACCATAATTTGTTTTGGGAAAATATAATTTCTATACAATTGTATATCATCTATATTTATTATTTTTATATAAATTTTAGGAAAAAACATAATAAAATTATAATAAACGACGGAGAGAAATATGTTAAAAAATTTAACTCTTTATTTTACAATTTAAGTATTCGATTAAATAAATTTACTGAATGAAGATGCAATAATAATTCAATATTTTTATTATTTAGAATAATTTGATTACTAAATATTTTAATTATTTAATTTAAATATAGTTAAATTTAATAATTTAAATAGTTTCAGTAAAAAATCTGTCGAAAATCGCATGCAATTATAATGACAAGTTACATACATGCTTATTATAAAAATAAAAATGAAAAAGTATACTAAAAATACTTGAATGTATAGAACACTCGTTCAAAATAATCATACTAAAATAGCAATCGCTTATTTATAAGTGAGATTAAAAAGTTATATTATGTGTTAGAATTCAACGATTCTCCCTAAACCGCTAATTCCAATTATTTACCCAATTATCGGCGGTTCTACGTCCATTACCTCGCAAGCTAATGGATATTCACAAAGTTATTAGCTAATCGACCTAATTAACAAGACAATTAATAAGTTTTCCAACAAGCGCTGTATTCCAAGCCATATTTTATTAGAAGTAAAATAAATATTTTTCAAATATCAGCAATTCGAAAATAAAAGTGTCTTGAAGTTAATTAAAAATTCAACGAAAAAGCAACATTTAACAAATAATGATAATAAAATGAGTAAATATTTTATAAAAAGTCTATCGATCTCTCCGAGGCAAATTTTGGGAGAAAAAGGTAAAAATGAATTTATACCATTTTTTTACACAAATTTTTACCTCTTTTCCCAACACTTGCCTCGGAGAGATCGATAGACTCTTTTATAAAATATTAAAAAACACTGAGATATAAAGTCTTTGAATATTGTGTTATACACACATTCACACATACTTAAAATGAGTAAAGAATTGAGCGATTTTTTTATTTTTGGTTATGTGATTGTCTACTATTTCGCAGAGTTTAAAGATAATACTTAAAAATCTTTCTATTCAAGTTCAAATAAAAATTAATTTTTGATTATAGGCTTTGCACTGCATATTTTCACATTGGAAATCTGTACACAGGCAGGACTTACAAAAATTTGTCAGCGCTTCGTCCTAGCTGTCAGAATGGACTTCTTAGTAAGACACTGACAGCTTTCCTTAGACACTCGCCACTTCTAGAGCTTCACGATGTGGAGACGATACGATATTAAGTATGTATCGATATCGATCTTGAAAAATATCGACCTCATTAATATCGTATCGATATTGCTAAACAAAATATCATCTCGAGTCGATAATAACCATATTATCGTTATAGCCTAACGATACTATGCCCCCATACTTCTACACCTCTAAACTTCTAAATACCCAAACTTCTACACCCCTAAACCATTGAGCTCCTAAATCGCTATACCCCATACTCCCAAACTCCCAAAACTCTGTACCCCAAAAATTCCGAACTCCTTACTCCACACAGAGCGAGCTTTAAAAAATAAATTATTATACGCTGAATACGTAAATAAAATATATAAATTCACGTAGTTGCTATTTCAATTAAACTCTCAATAAATAAAGTAGCAAACATATGTGGGAAATTAGCTTTACACGGGTTCGGATGCAGGGTTTGCGAAAGAACTTTCTTAACACCGATATTCACATTTAACTAATTGGCTATTTATTCACAAAACTATGTCTAGGGTATATGCGTGTATCGTTGATCGCTCGAGGTAGTTGCAACTGCAATGCTCTCGAGTCGTCCGTGTCCTCCGCCTTTAAGGGATCCTAGGGTTGCTACCCTATCCCGTCGCTCTCCAGTCTCCTCCTCCGGGGTGGCGGCGGGGGCCCAATCGCAGGGAAGCATCGTCGTCGGGCCGAAGTCCCATTAGGCCGAACTTCGCACGTGCGAAGTGTCATTACGGCCTTCCCCGAATAATTAGGGAACCGTAGACTGCACTTCGACACGCGCTCGCCACTAATAGCTGTCCCTGGGACTCGGGGTTTTTCCCTGACCCATTAAAAGACTATTAGCGCGGCTCGCCTCGGCAGGCACCCGTCCGGGGGATGCTTCGTAGGAAAAATCCCCACACATAACTAATAAGATTGCATAATTAATCCAATTTCGAATATTTCAACAAAATTTTTTTGGCATGAATATTGTAGTTTCCAATGCGCGTTTTACTAATCTTGTTCTCGTGATTTTATGTATATATCGTTTTACCTTTCGTGTTTGTGACGTTTGTGTTTAATATTTCATTACCGTTAATCTAGTTTTAATTAATTAACTGTCGAATATCTCAAAAAAACAATATGGCAGATTCTAAAAGTGACGCCGAAGAGAAAGTGACAAAAGAGACTTATTTTGAGATTTCAAAAAAGACTGAAGGAAAAGAAAAACAGGGAAAGTACAAAGTTTGCAAGAAAATTATTCCTATGAAAGGTGGTAATACAACTGGATTGAAGTCTCATTTGAAATCGTGTAATTTTCAAGGATTTCAGAAATTATATCCAAATGAGAAAAAATGTCAACTGAGCAACCAGAAGAAAATAAATGATTGCAAGATCGTAAGTAAAATTTATCAATATACATTTATTAGTTTCTTGAAAATCTTGTATCGATTCATTACGGCATGTAAATTATAGTTGTAACATTTCATAAACTTTTCATAAAAAAAGGTCTTTGTTTTTCATAAAACGCGCTCTTTGTTTTTACATCGGCATTTTTCGAGAATCGTGTATTCAGTTGATTCAGATTACTATAGTTATAGTACTATATAGAGTCTTCGTAGAAAAGCTTCGCTCCTTGAGCGATACAGTTTATGTATTATTATAAGACTAGTTTATCTCCTTTAGTGGCGGCTCACTCACTCGGCCAAAGCACGTTTTGTTTTAGTTTTGTAAGTCGTATATATGTAGCCCGCGATGTAGCCCTTGATGTAGCCAGTACATGCTTTTTTTTTAATGTTACTTTTTAGATACAAGCGCGGTATAGAAGATTATTATTTTAATTATTGTGGGAGTGTATGCGTAGAGTGTATGGAGAGAGAGGGAGGAAGGGTGGGATGTGCAAAAGCAGGTATGAACGAACCCCGAGTGCTTGAGAGGGATGAGGCTGACCCCGAGAGTCAGTCCCAGAGCGACCTCGAATGAGCGTAAACCGGTGTGTAAGGCAGAACGAGTGTATAATGAGTAATTCCATCTGTGAATATAGTTATTGTTATCCAAATGTTGTTTGTCTTTATTTAACACAAACCTGTATAACCTCTATTTCCACATTATTATTAATGGTTTATACTTTGTTGGGGTTTCCGTAACTTTTTAAAAAATTGAAGACTGACAACCGACCTGTTGTCAGAACAATGATTATATAATACGTGAAATACAAATTATTTAATGATTTTACATCTCTAATAACAGTATAACATTCTGTATATTTTGATTTACATTAAATTCTTTGTAAAATTTAAAAGCTAATACTTTGCGTAGTTATCTAATATTTTATCCATAGTTTAAATGATGAGCTCTCATTTTATATTGTGAACATTTTTTTTCAGCAACAAAATGAAAATATCAATTGGGAAAGATTTAGAGCATGCTGGATTGCAGACAAAAATCTTCCAATTAATTTTTTTGATGATGAGTTGACTCAGAAGCTATTCTACCAGCTAAATTGTAAAGTCAAGATGCCTCGCAAAAATTCGATGAGGGATGAAATTATTAGGGAATTTCCAAAAATGGAGCAAAATGTAATAAACGTCTTACGAGAAAACGATTTAAAGTTTTCATTTACAGTTGACGCTGCAGCAGTAAAAAATAATTGCTCGTACTACGGCATTACGATACATTTCATTGATAAAAATTTTGAGACTCAAGCCTTTGGCTTAGATTTGGTAGCTGCTAATGCAAGACATGCAGGAAAGGACAAAGCTGAACTTTTTTAGAAAACACTCTTACGCTATGGTATAGAGCACAAGATTCAAGGAATTACCGTGGATAACGTATCGTCGAATACTACGTTTATGTCAGAACTTTCTATCATTTTGAACAATAATAACATTGCATTCGATGCTGAAGATCAGCACTTCAGAATATTAACCTTAATAACCCAATCAAAAATGCTAAGATTGAAGAAAAAGAAGACGCAGAAGAAAATTTCGATGACTCTGAAGTAGAGAGCGAAGATGAAATTTTAGATAACGAGCAAATACTCTCAGAAAGTCTCCTCAAACTCAGAACGCTGTGCAAAAAATCCATTATTCTGAGAAAATAAACGTCCATTTAAAGTTGTGTTGTACTGGTGTAAATAAACGATATACAAAAGTCGTTTTGGATGTAAGAACCCGTTGGAATTCGACGTATGATATGCTAAACACAGCTTTGAAAATGAAGAATGCTTTAACAAAGCTTTGCAATACCTTTCCTGGACTAGAGAATTATGCACTCGTAGATTCATAATGGGAATTTTTGGAGATGATAAAAAAAATTTTAGGATATTTTAAGTATGTTTGTGAAATTGTATCTTCGGAAAATGAGTGCAGATTACCTTCAGCTGTTATATCCTTAAATATCCTCCTAGATAAGATCGAGAACATTATTTTTCAATTAGATTCAAAAATCGACCGTAATTGTAATGACGAAAAATTTTTATTGGCAATTCAGAACGTTCGAGATAAAATTTTGAAACATTACATAAAATGTAATTGGATGTATTGCGTTTCATTGATCCTTGATCCAAAACACAAATTCTCAGGATTCGATTTGACTAGTTGGGGCAAGGAGCTAAAAGCAGAATCGTTAAAAAAATTCGAAGAAATTTATTGTAAAAATTATTTTGTAGAGAGCGAGCCAGTTTCAAAAAAACCTCGAGTAGCTTTTCAACTGCTCCAACCAGTTGAAGATTCCTTCAACATTGAGTCGCTTTTTGAGGAAGAAAGCGATTTTGAAGAACCGCGGCCGCAAATTCTGTAGAAAAGCGTCAATCGTTTACTATCCGTTTAAAAAAAGAGTGCACCTCAGTTTCCAAGCGAATAACTCGCTGAAAAAAAAATCGCACAGAAAAAAAAGTCATACGAGAAAGAAAATTTATCTGCGCGTTGATTGGTGCAAATCGCGATTAAAAATAATAATTAGGAGCTTCACACTAGCGAAAAGAAGAGAAAAAAATGCAGATTTTTTGGCACTTTTGAGATAGGTCAACTTTAGATGGCTGCCATTACCTCAAAAATGGAGTGTCATTGGCGCAAATAATCAGGTAGGTACTTGAAGGCTTCGGAACGGAATCGCGTTGGAATTTTCCAAAAATTATAAATAGTTTCGTTGAAAATTAAAAAATACAAAAAAAAGTTATCTCGGTAATGAAAAGTCGCACAAAGATGGGGCTGGGCTCAAAAAAATTGGAAAAAAATCGCAGATCCTTAAAATAAGAGAATAAATTTTATAATATTGTTAGCTTCCTTGTGAGAGCTGTCCAAAGTTAAGAATTTTTTTTTACACTAGTCGCATGAAAAAAGTGTAGGAATAGCCATAAAAGTCCAGATGTGTGTTATGACAAGTAGCCGGCGCGCTCCCGAAACAGTCCTCGGCAAAAGTAAAATGCGTGGGATGCGCAGGTGGTGACTTAGCGGCCGAGCAGAGTGAGAGAGAAAGAGAGAAAGAGAAAGTGTGGGTAAGAGAGACAGAGCGAGGGATGCAGGGCAATGCACCTTTTCTACAGTATAGGAATTGTCGCGAGTTCGACGTGATTTTTTCGGATTGATAAGAATGCATGCGCACTTCCTCCTTTATCTCTCTTTCTTTCTCTCTCTCTCTCTCTCTCTCTCTCTCTCTCTCTTCCGTCTCTCTCTCTTTCTTTTTATTTTCTCTCTCTCTCTCTTCTCTCTCTCACTCTTTCAATATCTGTCGTTGTATTACTCGATTCTGATTTGTCGGAATAGTTTTAATATGAAAGGGTTACGCAAATAAAGATAAAAAACGTATATATTACATGAGAAACTTTTGTTGTTTTTAATGTCTATTCCAAAACAAATAATTTTATTTAATACGTACATTTATTCATACTTCATTTATATACCCCTTGATGAAAGATCGTAAAAAAATATATTAATCTTACATGTTTTAAAGAAAAAATGAATTTTAAAAACCAGTACATATTACATACATATTACATATTACTTTTGTTGTTTTTAATGTTCAATACGAAACAAATAAATTTATTTTACACTTATATTTAGACTTTATTTATATACACGCTGATTAAAGATTTTAAAAAATGATATTAATTTTAAGAATTAGAGATAAAACGTATTTGAAGTTAATTATAATTTTTATTTAAGTATACCTAATCACTTTCATTGAAATTTTCGAACGAAGAATCGAAGTCGCTGTCATCGCTGCTATCGCCGGTATTGATAATTATGGAATCAATCGCCTCTGCTAGTCTGGATTCTTTTGAACGGTACTTATCTTCATATTCCTTCGCATGTCTGGTACAATTTTTCCATAAGTCATTTGGAATATTATTCATTGACTCAATACATAAATTATGAACATCTTGAATATTGAAAGTGCTATTTCTTGTTGCCACGTCATTTTTTACGAATGCCCACACTAGCTCAATTGGATTAAACTCGCAGTGTGCTACCGGTAACCAAAGAAGTTTAACTTCATCTTGTCGAATTTCCTCAGCTATTTTATCTAAGAGATAAACTTTTTCATGATGTGTGGTTTACATAATGTTGAATAATGAGTATAATAATCATACATATATTCACAATAGCGATACTGCATAGACAGCTTAGATAGATACCTATACACACACACACACACACACACACACACACACACACACACACACACACACATATATATATATATATATATATATATATATCCAGTACAATAAATGAAGCCATAAACGAAAGGGACACTTCTACCTGAAGTACGAAGACGATGCCCACGACGTGCAGATCAGCTCAGTCTGCTGTGAGCCTCCGACTACGCCATATCAATTACATATTTCCAAATTCATAATTACACTTCTAGTTCCATGTAAAATGATTGAATAAACTTTTATTATTTCAAATACTACGTATTAATACCACTGACCTTTCAATACATAATAATAACAAGACTTAGTTAATTCTTCGAATGAATTAGAATAGGAATTCGAATATTCCTCCTGGAAGAGGAATATTTTTTTGCTGTATCCATTCGATAATCTTTGGCTTTGTCCATTGTGATGTGGGATTTCTAAAATCTGGATGTAACATGGTGTGATATGGGGCTTGATCCATTACGATAACTGATTTTTTTCGGTAAAAATACAACGATTCGTTTGAACCATTCGATATAATGTTCTGCATTCATCTCATTATGGTAGTCCTCGGTACCTTTTTTACCTATAAAACAATCTATACCTCCTTCTAAAAATCCATCCTCACTACCAATGTGTAAAATGATTATACGCTTTCCAGCGCCACTAGGTGTTACAAAATCTCCTCGATAACCATGTAGCAAATGCACGCCGTTTCTATATTCATCATCGTTCTCCCCTATTTCCCCGAATACCATACCCCGAAAACGTACTCCCCGAAAGTCTTTTCCCCGACAACGTTTTCTTCGATTTCATAAAATGACACTTTCCCCGAAAATTATTCACCTGAAAAATGTAATTTTAATAAAATAAAATTTTTCAAATTTATTTCAATTTTCTTAACATGATGATTTTATGCTCAAAACATAACAATATAATACGCAATGCTATCTAAATAGTTGCGGTACAGAGCCACTCCAAAATCTTCGTACGTTGCAACGATTTTCTTCAACTTCTTTTGAGCATCTCTCTATACTTTTTTTTGGAGCAGCTTTAACTCTTCTTCCAAGAGCTAGTTCCGTAATCTGGATTTCCGTGTCTCCCTGCTCTTTTTGGAATTCTTTGATTAACGAAAATATGTCAGGATGGTCCTTTCCAACGGCTAACCGAAACCTGTTATGCCATCCTTCGCTAACATTATTTGTTGCACTGTGGTCGGTCAAAGTTGACATATACTGGTTCCATAATTTCGGCGGATACTTAGGAGCAACTGCTCTTCGCCGACCTCTTGTTGGAGTACCATTGATGTAATACTCATCAAAGTACGTCATGAACTCTGTCATGATTGCTGGAGCAGTTGCGTTTAAAAGCCGAAAAATTCTTGCGACGTCGCCTACAGGGACATATACTAACGCTGCAATCAAGTGTGTAAAATCTTTTACCTCCGTATTATCAGCGTCATTATATGCCGTCTGCAGACCCAGCTTCTGAATTTTTCGATACAGCGACTGCTTTAGGTGATAGAAACAAGTATTTATACGAGTATCTGGAAAATTCTCCTTGGCAGCGTTAATGATTGCTACTTCAAAGTCGCTCATTAGTTCACGAGGCATAAGATTTCTTATTCCATACTCTTCTGCAACTGATACGATGACTTCAAGCACCTTGCTGTACTGGATGGTCTCATTTGATGTTAGTAAGCAATACACAAATGGAAAAGCTACACATAGAGACTCAGGATCATTTCGGTTTTGGTTGTATGTTCCAAGTACTGTAAATGTGAAATTTATATAGTACATATATATGCATACGCGTACACGAGAATGTGTATTTTTATATTAAGTATTTTTATATTAAGTACCTGTAAATACTTCAGTGAAAATGGATGGTGACACTGCAAACGTACCATCTAAATACCACATTCGGCTCATAAGTAATAATTCTAAATTACGTCGTGTTCCAAAAATAATAACTCTTCCCGCTTCGAAATCTTGTGTACCGTGAGAGTCATACATTAAAAATCGATCGCCAGTTGCAGTTACTTGTAGATTTTGTGGTATGACATCAAGTTCCTCTTTTCTCTTCTCACAGATTTTTTTTAATTTTCTCGTTCTGGTAGAAGAGCCAAAACTCGTCCTGATGCGCCAGCTAACTCTTCTAAATATAATTAAAATTATACAAAAATATAAATAAATAAAATACTTATTATAAACTTAAAGTATGCCCTTTGCAGATAGCTACATTACCTTGCAAAAGTACAGCTGGCATAATACGTTCACCTGCTCATACGTTTAATAGCAGATTTTATTCTTTCTGCCTCTGCTTCTTCACGCGATGGTGGATGGGAATGCTTTGATTTTTCAGGACCTTTCATAACACTTACTACACCATCGATGACTTTCGTTATAGCTCTTGCCTTGCATTCACCGTCGCGCACCCGTTTGCAGTCCCAGTACGTTTTACTATTTCCGCCATCACGAGATTTCACGTACAAATATCCCTCAATCTCAATTCTCTTATCATTAATAATTTTAACTGCAGACGACATATTTCAAATTTCTACTATTCTATTCTACTACAAATTTCGGTTATAAACAAATAGCCCGTTTGTTTATTTTTATTCGGGATAGTTTCATTCGGGTAACTGTACATTCAGGGAGTTTCCGTTCGGGGCAACGTTCATTCGGGGAATTGTCTTTGGGGAAAATACCTTCGGGGAGTACGTTTTCGGGGAGTACGTTTTCGGGTACGGTATTCGGGGAAATGTACGGGAATCTTATATCATAGCTGTTATAGGCAGATTGGTCATCGATCTTTTCTAGCCAACCATATTTTTTAGAGTGATTGGCTCCACACCAAGTCTCATCAGTAAAACATATTTTCCAATCGTTTTTTCGGTAATAATCTATATTTTGTAAGTACAGCGTTCTCTTACCAGCTACCGTCCAGTTTTCCATTAATATTGTTTTTTTTTTAATTTCTTATAGCTAAAATTCATCTCTTTTAATGTCCGCCGAAGAATATATTCCGAAACTTTCGGAAAATCTTGAACTTCATATTCCAATGCCTTATGGAGTTTCTTCACAGTAGGATATCTCTTCTCCATGTACATATCAAAAATCTTATGACGAATAATATTTTGATAAAAGTTATCCAAGATCAGTTTTTTTCTGCCTTTTTCATGATTTTTAGGATCATCTACTTTTTTGTTATTTTTTAATGCATCTTGGCACACTTTTATCACACTTCGTTTTGAAATATTTAAACAATTGGCAGTATTTACAACCACAGCATCACCAAAACTTCCTTTTTCTTGTTCAATCCACATATTGTTTTTTTGCATCCATTCTATTTACTAATTCAATATTATTTGTAATATCTTGAAGAGCAGTTGTTGCGCGTTTAGAAATATAATTTTGTCGAGCAGGTGATGCAAATTCAGGGATATCACTTTCCAGCGAGCTTTCCGATGTTCTTAATGTCTCATTTTTTATCAAAAGTTGATAATGCCCGTCTTTGTCCTGCTCGTGCTTCATACCGGTAAATAAAAGGTATACACTTTTGTCACCTTTGTCAGCCATATGATTTCTTTGATTATAGCTACTTCCGGTTTTTCTAATAATAATTATGTTGATGCAATATAATTCGCTTGCCGCTTTACACTCCACTTCCGAGCCGAATTCATTTACTGAGCTCATTAATTGCCTGTATTCTTCTTTGGTTTTTACATGCAATTCATAATTCACCCACAAAGAATAGTCTGTCCAATGATTTATCACAAAATTCACAATTTCACGACGTGTCTGCCTACGATTACTGTTAGTAGCATCAGCCAAATATTTAAATAAACAGGCACCGTTTCCTCCGCAATCTAAAACGGAAAACTTGTCCCCGTTGACAATTATTTCGTTCTGCATTTTTTGCAAACACTAATGCATTACATTTACAACATGTACAGCATCACATTACATTTACAACATTACAGATACAATTTTACAACACTCAATTGAAACTATTTTTTTACGACAGCTCTCAGTAGAATTTCTCTGGTTCGCACAGCTCTCGGTGAAATATGAAAATGGAATGAGCTTCTAGTGAAAATTTCAGAACAAGTACCCTGCCCTCTACAATTTATCTGTTTATTTGAGCCAAAGATTCCGTGCCTATTTGCTGCATCTAAGAGAAAGCGAGCGAGAGAGAGAGAGAGAGAGAGAGAGAGAGAGAGAACTATCACAAAGGACCCCGCACAAAATATATGGGTTTGTGGGTCCCGGCTAAATTTGATCAAATTTTGATATGTTATAGTTTGTAACTTCCTGAACAAAAGTTCAAATGGGCACAACTCGAAATAATGGACAGATTTTGAGAAAATAACGATTAAAGTCTCAGATTTGAGGGTTAGCGACGTCAACCGCTATATATATCTATAGATGTGTAAACAGCAACGTATAGATACTCGTTCAATTTTTACGCAACCGCATGGACTTAAAGCAAAAAAGAATTACACAAGTACGCGATTTACCTATGTGACCGATGACAAGGTCCAGGAAGCGAGCTAATAGTTATTCGTGCACCGCAAAGATCTGCCTATGAAAATAAAAAAATTCCGATATCTAGACACAGTCTTTGCATACCGCGAAGTGATGTAGTATATAGAAGATTAAAGTCCAGGCAGCTGATACAGTTTGTGCAATCAGTAGCTTTTCGACGAAACGTGTGCACCAAGAGCCGGGAAGGTATCTAGGTGAAACAGAATCACCGATTACGCCCTCCAAGTGGTGCGCTTCATAGCTTTTCGGCAAAATGAGAGCACCAGGTGCCCGCAGGAAGTCTAGGTGGACAGAATCGCCGATTACGCTCTCCAGGCAGTGCGCTCCATAGCTTTTCGGCGAAACGTGTGCACTAGGTGCCGGAAAGCTGTCTAGGTGAACAGGGTCGCCGATTACGCCCTCCAGGTAGTGCGCTCCATAGCTTTTCGGCAAAACATGTGCACCAGGTACCGGAAAGCTGTCTAGGTGAACAGGGTCACCGATTACGCCCTCCAAGTGGTGAGCTTCATAGCTTTTCGACAAAATGAGAGCACCAGGTGCCCGCAGGGAGTCTAGGTGAACAGGATCGCCAATTACGCTCTCCAGGTAGTGCGCTCCATAGCTTTTCGGCAAAATGCGTGCACTAGGTGCCCGCAGGGAGTCTAGGTGGACAGAATCGCCGATTACGCTCTCCAGGTAGTGCGCTCCATAGCTTTTCGGCGAAACGTGTGCACCAGGTGCCGGAAAGCTGTCTAGGTGAACAGGGTCGCCGATTACGCCGTTTTGACAAAACTTGTGCACTAGCTGCTGGCAAGGTGACTTGGTTAATAGGATTGGCCGTTACGTACGTAAAATAGTGCGCTCCTAAGCGAAAAGGAAATACTCTTCTGCAAATGAGTTATGTCTCCGCGACTGGTCCCGCAAAAAGTACGTGCAAGAAAAAATATACCAAATAGTGTCACATAAAGTATTCGTAAAAGTATCTCAAAAAGTAATCCCAACCCAATCCAATAATATCCCAAACAGTGTCGAAAAAAGTATCCCCAAAAGTATCCCAAAAAGTATCCTAAAAAGTATCCCAAAAAGTATCCCAAGAAGTATCCCAAAAAGTACCCTAAAAGTATTCCCAATCCTATCCACAAGTATTGCAATAAGTTCCTGAAAAATATCCCAAAAAGTATCCAGAAAAGTATTCCCAACCCATCCCACAAATAAAGAATCCCAAAAAGAGTTGGATAAGTATCGGAAAAGTACTCCAAAAAGTATCCCTAAAAGTATCCCAAAAAGTATCCCAAAAGTATCCCAAAAAGTATCCCGAAAGTATCCCAAAAAGTTTCCCAAAAAAATCCCAATAAGTATCACCAAAAGTATCCCCAAAAGTATACGAAACATATTCGCAAAAGTATCCCAAAAATTATTCCATAAAATATCACCAAAAATTCCCAACCCAACCAACCCAAAAGTTTCCGGCAATAAGTGTCCCACAAGCATCACAAGCTTCCCAAAAAGTATCCCATAAAGTGTTCCAAAACGTGTCCCAAAAAGTATACCAAAAAGTATCCCAAAAAGCATCCCAAATAGTATCCCCAAAATTATCCGAATTGGAATACTTTTTGGGATACTTTTTGGGAAACTTGTGATGCTTGTGGGACACTTATTGCTGGAAACTTTTGGATCGGTTGGGAATTTTTGGCGATACTTTATGGAATACTTTTTGGGATACTTTTGCGAATATTTTTCGTATACTTTTGGGGATACTTTTGCGAATATTTTTCGTATACGTTTAGGGATACTTTTGCGAATATTTTTCGTATACTGTTGGGGATACTTTTGGTGATACGTTTTGGGATTCTTTTTGGGATTCTTTTGGGGATACTTTTTGGGATACTTTTTGGGATACTTTTGGGGATACTTTTTGGTATACTCTTTGGTATACTTTTCAAATAATTAATCAGATACTTATTTAATTCTTTTTGGGATACTTTTTGCAAAACTTGTGATACTTGTGGGTCATTTATTGCCGGAAACTTTTGGGTTGAGTTGGGTTGGGAATTTTTGGCGATATTTTATGGAATAATTTTTGGGATACTTTTGCGAATATGTTTCGTATACTTTTGGGGATACTTTTGGTGATACTTATTGGGATTTTTTGGGATACTTTTTGGGATACTTTCGGGATACTTTTTGGGATACTTTTGGGATACTTTTTGGGATACTTTTAGGGATACTTTTTGGAGTACTTTTCCGATACTTATCCAACTCTTTTTGGGATTCTTTATTTGTGTATGGGTTGGGAATACTTTTCTGGATACTTTTTGGGACATTTTTCAGGAACTTATTGCAATACTTGTGGATAGGATTGGGAATACTTTTAGGGTACTTTTTGGGATACTTCTTGGGATACTTTTTGGGATACTTTTTAGGATACTTTTTGGGATACTTTTTGGGATACTTTTGGGGATACTTTTTTCGACACTGTTTGGGATATTATTGGATTGGGTTGGGATTACTTTTTGAGATACTTTTACGGATACTTTATGTGACACTATTTGGTATATTTTTTCTCGCAAGTACTTTTTGCGGGACCTTTCCGGCACCTGGTGCACGCATTTTGCCGAAAAACTATGGAGCGCACTACCTGAAGGGCGTAATCGGCGACCCTGTTCACCTAGACAGCTTTCCGGCACCTGGTGCACACGTTTCGCCGAAAAGCTATGGAGTGCACTACCTGGAGGGCGTAATCGGCGACCCTGTTCACCTAGACAGCTTTCCGGCACCTGGTGCACGCATTTTGCCGAAAAGCTATGGAGCGCACTACCTGGAGGGCGTAGTCGGCGACCCTGTTCACCTAGACAGCTTTCCGGCACCTGGTGCACACGTTTCGCCAAAAAGCTATGGAGCGCACTACCTGGAGAGCGTAATCGGCGATTCTGTCCACCTAGACTCCCTGCGGGCACCTGCTGCTCTCATTTTGCCGAAAAGCTATGAAGCGCGCCACTTGGAGGGCGTAATCGGTGATCCTGTTTCATCTAGACAGCTTTCCGGCACCTGGTGCACGCATTTTGCCGAAAAGCTATGGAGCGCACTACCTGGAGGGCGTAATCGGCGACCCTGTTCACCTAGACAGCTTTCCGGTACCTGGTGCACGCATTTTGCCGAAAAGCTATGGAGCGCACTACCTGGAGAGCGTAATTGGCGATCCTGTTCACCTAGACTCCCTGCGGACACCTGGTCAGCTCTAGCCCTCGCTCATTACCTACTTTTTTAGTAGTACCCGATATTGACACGGATAAAAAATTTTTGGATAAAAAATGTTCCAGTTAAATTTCAATTGACTGTGGAATTTTAAAAATCATTTTCAGTTTCAGATTTTGTAAATGGCGGATCCCCTTAAGATGAGTAAGTTTAACATCTTGGTAAATTGTTAGATAACCAAGGACAACTGAACTTTACCCGACACGGCGCGCAAAAGCGTATTGTGTACCCTACCAGCGGGAAACAGTATACATGTTATACGCTCTTCGTTCAGGCTCTGGCGGTAATTGTGTGCTATTTCAAATATTCTTTACATCTACATACCCTCGACGTGTATGGTCTATTATTGTATTGCTACAAAGTAACGCGGCATACATAATAGACTATATAGGAAAGAAGCTTTTTAGAAAGTTCGAGCACAAGGATATCCTTCGGCAAGAGCCCGTGGTAATCCCGATAGCCGCAGTGCGCTTTGGGTTATCATAATATTACAAACCTCCAGGTCTGCCTAACGCCTGCTAAGTCCGCGCGCACCGCACACCGCATCACCCGGCAATTGTCGCGCTCGGCAGCTTTTCGCGCTCTGCACAACGCGCGTATACGTATAGCTAACTACGGAAGCTCCGTCTCTCTCTTTCGCTCGTTAGCTCAAGCTGCGAATTTCCGTTCCTACAAAGCCCGAGACCCGCTCTATAGTTGGGCATGTGCGGCTGCGATGTTTGCACTGGAAAACGAGGATCTACCTATATATTTATGTGTGTGAGTAGAGAAGCAAATTTACAGCTGTGCACATATGCGCGGATGCAGTGTTAATCGATCCATCTTGGATATTCGGAATATTCAATGACTGAACGATCATGAGAAATGATTCATTTGGTGAGTTATAAATACAAGTCGCTTTAGTAATATTATAAAGCATTCACAAATTTGTAATTTACTGTTAAAAAGGCCAACGAATTCTTCTGTACTTTCATTGGTAATCAGTTTGGATGTACAATTTTTTACTAACCTCAAAAAATAAAAATTGAAAACAGAATAGTCGTTCTGAAGGTATTAAAAAAAGTATAAGAAAGCATCGAAAATAACGAGTTCATCAATTTTTTACCGTATAGCTTCACAATAATAATTGTTAATACATTTTTTTTGTCCACATTTTTTCATACATATACATATAAGATAAAACACTCGTTGGTACAAACGAACCGACGCAACGGGACACAATGCGGGGATCGCGCTTTTTTACGCCGTGGCCTCTTTTATATTACGCCCTTTAATGCGACGAATTGTGTATATATACCCTCTCCCTCCATGCAGTAACGGCCGCGTTATATACATGTATATGTTTATTCATGGATATGTGCTGCCACTGGTGAGGTGCAACAATACCATTATTTTGACTTTATTATGAGCCGCGTGATTATAATTACGCTGGCGACGCCTCGCTGCCGCGCTGCACAATCAAGCTCGGCTTTTTATTCATTGCTGATGCGCGGCTACTCTTGATTAAGTATATATACATGTGTTGTGCCGTGAAAAAAAGCGCATGTCCAATTTACGCGGAATTCTTGCCGTTTTGACAATGGCAAATTACTGTTTAGGAAAGGCAGCTGGATTAATTTTGCTAAACTGTTAATGAATGTGATACCGAATTTGTTTTTTGTTAAGAAAATTAGTTCATAAATGCAACTAATATGCTTCGATAGAATATTTTAGTTAGATTCAAAAATTCGTTCTAAACGACACGAGTTATATATCGTTACGCTTACTATTGTTTTAATGTTATGTTTCGATAAAAATTCTTTACATTATGAGTGTGCAATGTGCATAGATACATGATCACACTGTTCTACTCTTGATTCTATTCCTCGGTGGTCTTTAATAATTTCTTTGTGGGAATTTATCGATTTTTCCAAAGTAATAGATAATTAAGGTGTAAAAGAAAAAATTAGAATCAGTATTTTAAACACTACTCACGTTCATATTATATGAAAAAGCTTTTGAGACAATGACAAGGTTATATTTATTACTTGATAATACCTCCATTGATACAGAGTACAGTGATTTCAAAAATTCAGTGACTACTCGTCATCTTACTGATCTGATCCCTTATTACTGATTACTGACTTACTGATCTCAGTGAGCAGTTCGGGGCGAAACGCACTTATATATCCTTTGAAAAAAATCATTATATTTCAATCTATTTAAAAAATTTTTGTTTGATCTAAGAGACAGATAAATTCAGAATATTATATAACCTTTAATATTTATATAGTTTTAGCTCGGAGGATATATCTAGCCTATGAATAGAAGTTCACTTCTGCCGATCGATTGAGTCTTTCTCAAATAAATTTATTGGATTGGGTTTATGTCACAAATATTTCTTTCTTTTTTTACAAAATAATTACGTAGAGTAAAAAAAAGAACTGCTTTAGCCAATCTTTTATTCAAATATTAGGAGTTGTAGTAATTTTTGAGTCGATATTCGACTTAAAAAATTTTTAATTCTGCAACCAGAAACTAGAGGGATTACGTTGTTGAAGATGCTTTTATCGCATGCATCTCTTCGAGCCAGTGAGTTTATTTTGCAGCCAACGTTTCGAGCTGATACAGTTCCTCTTCAGGGCTAACAAGTCAAATATAACAAAATCAGTACAAATAAATTTTCAAAAATTACGAAGTTTAAAAACGCAACAATAAGCTTTATAAGGAACGCAAAGACAGGGCGCCAAAATTTTACCCCATTTCATCTGTAATATACCAAATTTATGGAAATTTATCAATTCAAACCTTTTTGGGGTTCATTTCAGCTGTACATTGATTTGATTTTGCTGCAGTTAATAGTTCAACGCTTAATGGTAGCTGGAAGAAATAGTTGGTAGAAGTAGTACTTGGAAGTTGGAAAATAATACATTACGATACTTGTGAGCTATAAGTGGCCCATTATTTGAAATGATTCACAATTTGTGTGAAATAAAATTGTTCAAGATTATTGTGTTCAGTAGATGAGCGTTGCATAAATTTATTCGATATCATCTATATTAAACAGTGAAATGTAATAAATCTTACAGTATATCGTTTGTATAAATCCTAGCTGTAGCACAAGACGTGACACAAGAATTTTATTTCTCCAAAATGAAGTGTGATGACGGTTGATACAGACAATCCTTGGATCTATCAATCGTCCGCAAGATTCTGACTGCTACATAAGTAGCAACGAAGAGCATTAGACGCGAGCAACAAATTAATAAAAAAAATAAGCTTGTTTAATAATGACTCTATCGCTCGATGATGGTAGTTAGGAAAGTTAATAAAAATGCGTCTCTTCGAGCCAAAATGGTTTTTTAATTACGCCAAACGTTTCAGGGTATTGTACCCCCTCATCAGTGGCAAAAATCCAATTAATTGAGTCGTCTTCTACATTGACGAAACAAGAAAACGCAGACGGCGAGGTGTGACGCTCGAAAAACTTAAACAATAGGAAAAAACACGACGGTGCTACATTACCACCGAGTGGCACCGGTCGTGTTTTTTCCTATTGTTTAAGTTTTTCGAGCGTCACACCTCGCCGTCTGCGTTTTCTTGTTTCGTCAATGTAGAAGACGACTCAATTAATTGGATTTTTGCCACTGATGAGGGGGTACAATACCCTGAAACGTTTGGCGTAATTAAAAAACCATTTTGGCTCGAAGAGACGCATTTTTATTAACTTTCCTAAAAAAAATAAGCCTTACCCCGAGTGGGCAGAAGGATTGCTTCGGTACTTTCGAGCGGGACTCGGAAGGGGTAGATCGTAAAGACACGCACTCACACATGTGTAAATAGTGATATTCATGCCGTGTGATGAGCCAGTTGGGCTACCAGTATTGTATAGAATTTTATAGCACAGCCTACTTGAATCCGAAGTAACGATTTTTCGTGATAAAAGTAGTTTATATGTTTACTGTGAAATTAGCGTGATATTCACGGTGAAATAATCAACTACTGTAAATACAAAAATACTAAAATTTTGTGTAATCATAATGTAAAAAAATTATACCAACAAATAGAGTTACGCAGCTAATTCCTAATGTTACAAGTTGTTCTCATCTCGCAATAAAATTTTTACTCGAACACTCTGAGATGAGGCGACATTATCCTCCCGAATTTACAAATTCCCATAAATATTCAAAAACAATACTCGCGCTTTCCTCGAGAACTACATAGCTCGTAATACACGAGAGCCTGGCATATCTCTCAACGGAACGAAGCAAATGCGCTTCTCTTGCATTGTTAATGACATTCCTTTTCGTCTCGGGCAACACCCCACTTTGTCGCAGCATTAACCTTTTAGACGCGACTATTTTTTTATGCTAACTCCGAAGTGCAGACACGTTTCCCCTTTGGGCGTGAGACGCGGCTTCTCTCTCTCTCTTCTCTCTCTCTCTCTCTCTCTCTCTCTCTCTCTCTCTCTCTCTCTCTATCTATCTATCTCTCGCCTGAGAGAGAGAGAGAGAGAGAGAGAGAGAGAGAGAGAGAGAGAGAACTGCTTTTAGGGAAGCGCCGTCGCGCACTTTTCGCGCATCTCATCCACGCTTTTATTCCACAGTCTCGCGATGTTGTTTTCCTTGTCTCTCTCGCTCAAGTCGAGAAAGATAGAGAGAGAGAGCGAGATAGAGAGGGAGGGAGGCAGAGTAGGCGCGGAAAAATTGGGATCGTCCTCGGTGGTGTGATCTCTTCCCAGCCTGAGGGATAAGAAACTTTTGCCGCGCGTCGAGGAAACTCGAAAAAAAGCCGCGCAGCAATCGGCAGATTTTAGGGCGCGATATAAACTCTTCCATTTTTTGTGTTAAGCTCATGCTAGTAAATGTGTCGTCAGTTAAGGGGATATTTAATTATTTCATTTTTTAAATCGTGTATTATTTATTTATTTCGTCAAAATTCATGACTACAAGTACAATACAAGTGACGAGCTTATATTCAGCATTTCTAAACATGTATAAATTGTTTTTCGAAAAACTTATTTTTCAATTCATTTTTTCAAGCCGATCGTTTGTTACCTTTATTATTTTTAACAGCTTATTGAACATCATCGATATATTTTTATCGACATACTGACTCACTATTTTTAATTTTCATTGTTGTTATTGCTTTTTCGAGACTTTGTATTTTAAGCTCACTTTTGGTATTTTGTCACACAAATATAGCGTATCGAAAGTCAACTGGGAACATTAGCATCGCTTCAGCAAATGGAGCAGTGAGAGAGCAAAAACGGGATTACCTTAATTAAGCCATCTTAGTAACTCGTCGCGTTTGCGTGGAAAAGGCTGCGTCGCGAAACAAGCAAAACAGACCAAAAATAAATCGCTACTGCAGAGTCGAAAGAAGGAAAAAATAATACACGAGAGGAAGACGTCGTGGAAAACAAAGAGCAGAGTGCGAGAAAGGAGGGGAAGGGGAGGGGGGGGAGTAGGAAGCACTTAAAGAATTATCCGAAAACTCGAGGCGGAGCTTCGGCACGTGCACTCATTCCCAGGCCGTCACCTAATACCTACTAATACCAAGAGACGTGTATCTATCTACCCTTTTACCACTCGAGTCTCTCGAAGAGTAAGTAGGGTCGTGTTGGCTATAAGTAGATGGATAGATACACCCTCTACAGTACGCTGTATAGTTTGCTGCGTTTTTTCTAAGCTGCTAAGCGAGGAGGCCTAATACACAAAATCGTCACTGACTTTTCTTTGCGACGCTACCGATGGAAGAGAGTGACATGCCTCAATTAATAACTATATGCGCAAAAAGCAAGAAGGTATGCGATATTTCTCTTGATGTTCGCCTCCTTAACAAGGCCAATTAAATAATAAGTGGTAGACAGCATTGTAAAAACTTTGACAAACTGCGTAAAAATTGAAAATCGATGTGAGCAAGACAAGCCGAGTTGCAAGAGACCGCTTCATTGCTCCAACGCATTTTTGAGAATCTTGCTGCCACCACGTCAAAACGAGTGCGAACAGCCGAAGAGAATCGCACGCGTCTGGAGTAAAGCCTCGTCTGTAGGGAGACTGCGCGTCTGGTCTTGCACGCTTTCTCCGTAAAACTGTAGGCTCAGGATTTTTTGGTGAAACATCACTGCGGCGCGCGCTCGTGATATAATTCATCTCGTCGGACGGTGCGGGGGCGGCTTGGTAATCCGACAAAAAGCTTTCGAACAAGCGCGCCGCACCCGTGAAAAGAGACTTGCCGTATGCGCCTGCACCGCTATTCTTCCAATTATACAGCAACGTACTTTCACACTGGCGGGTCGACTCCGCTGAAAATAAAGCCTTTTCTAATTCGAGCTTTCGCAATAAAGTACTAGTACGCCACCAGCGCGTGCTTTGATTTTTTTATCAAACACGCTCGTAGCTGAGCCTCGTATCGCTTGGAGCGTTTAAAAAGAAAAGTTTAACGTGTGCGCGTATATATACATGTGGGTGGCGAGTGTATACCCGAGGGAGAACGAATTCCGGCAAACGACGAGAGACAGGCAGTCTCTCCTGTTCGGCTTTGACTCACACGTCGCATACGTCAGGTCAGGAGAGCGTCGGAAGAGACTCTTTCGGACTCCCTTTTTTGCCGCTCGCCGCTTTGAATAGGGGAGCCTCTGAATGGACGGCTTTCTAATAGACACGAGCCGAATTCACGCGCGTCGCGGAGGCGTAAAAATACGAACCGCGACAGTTTCCTATTGACAAATGACTGCGCGTCGCCTTTGTCGCTGCGCAGAGCCGAGCGAGGGCAGCTATACATTTTACCGGGAATCGAGAATACACACACGACGAGCGCACGCGACGCGACACTTTTTTTTAGGCGGACGCGCAGCTTCCAGAATTCTGCAGAGTTCCTGCAGCTCGTGCTGATGACGCCCGAAGCCCGAGGCTTTGAAGATGCACGCGAGAGTTGATTCTGTTGTCGATTTCAATTGGTGAGACGAGGCTTTTGATAACAAACCGGGATGCGCATTACGGAGGATTGTCAATGTGTTCGGCTGGCTAAGGGAAAATTGGTTTGTGCCTGTGCGCGCGAGAACGATTATTGGAATTGCGCGCCACATTATAACAATTTCATAAATTTGCATGTCGACTGTAAAAAAGCTCGAGTTTGTGTTAGTTCGATGAGAAAAACTCAATTAACGGGATTCGAAAGTCATAGCAAGCGATACAGCAGACGATTATATATAAGGAATTCACTTATTATTACAACTAAATAATAATCAGATGACAATTTCATTTGTAATCTCATTAAACGCAAACAAACAAGCCCCCGAAAAAATGTATTTTCTTAATGGCTCGCCGCGTGTCTCGGATCTCCGAAAGAAAACACAAAAAGCTCATAGCTTGGCGTTTAGCGGCGAGCGTTAGAGAGCTGGAAAAGGAAAGACGGAGCTCGAGAGCAGTGCCAGTGGAGCAGACAATCACGCATGTGTTGCCGCAGCCGCAGCGGAAGGTGACACGCACGTGTTGCTAACGCATTCCCCCACAAATTGACTTCAGGCCTCGGTGCGTCCGTTGCCCCTAACCGATGCTATATAGATCTGCTGCTGCTGCTGCTGCTGCCACTATACTGCCGCTGCCGGCGTTGCAGCGCGGCTATGTGCACGCGATGACACCTTTATTATTAGCCGCTACTGCAGCGCTAGTTAACCGAGTTAGTTAAGTGAGAATTATTATTCAAAGCGCTCTCTATATTACAGTGTTTCAGAAGCTCTTAAGCTGCTTTGCTTTTTCTTTTGCTCATTCGAATTTTGAGGTAAGTTAATATGCGCGCTGTGTCTCTCACTATTTCTTCGATTGAGACACGTGTGAATTCGTTTGACAAATGCTCGACGAAAAGTTTTCGCATTGCCAGCGGAATTCCCAAGTCCGAGGAGAAATTTGAAGCAATCTTTAAAAATAGTCCCAAAATCCCGACAACACCTCGAACAGTAAAAGCATAAACATATCCCAAGCCAAAAATACAGCAACGATTTGAGACAGTATATAGTGGCAGCAGAAACACAGAAGTAGCAGCCGAATGAAAGAAAAGAATGATCACTCCTCATTTTCTCCTTTTCACAGCCAATCTCCGTACGAATCTCGAAAGCCTCTTGTACATCTCACGGAATAATAGCAGTTGCGCCTCTTCTGTTTGCTCAAGTCGGCTCACTCTCCCTCGACGTGTGTCTTATTTGTCCAGGAGGATCGAAGTGTCGAGGTCTTTACGACCGGAAAAGAAGCAGACGCGTGCAGGCTTGCTGCGGCAGCTATGCGCTTGCATAGACGAATTATTGTTTTCACTCGACGCTGTTGCAGGGGCGACGCTTCATTTCGGGGAGAGCAAATATTTTTGTCATTAATGCGCCGATCGGCCGCTTTACCAAAATACCTTGAGCAAATAGGTGAGTCTCGAAGGAATAAGTGACGGCGAGATTAGTCTGTCGTAGGCTCGTCGTTTATGGCTTTTACGACTCGGGCTCTCGTGTATTTGCATAGAAATTGATTGATGCTATGTTTAAGGTTTGACGTTTAACAATGGATAGAAGGAATCTTATTCGAGGCTGGCTCTTGTAGTCGATTACAAATTTAAAATCCGAACCGCGGTATGTTATTTGCTTGTAACAATTATTTCATTATCCGAGCTGGAACTTTTTTTATAGCACATCACGATACATTTGACCTAAGTGGCCCATTCTTGCACAGCGTGTAAATAATACCCGAGTGCAGCGAGCGAAATTTAAAAAATTTTTTTATTTAACTAGGTTTTGTATCAGCTTTTATAAACATAAATCAATAATCTGTTTGAAATCAATAAAGAAAAATTTAACATCAGAGATCTCCTGTTTTGATTTGTTAGTCATCCTCTCTCCATCATGATCACTTATTATAAAAAGGAGATAGCGATTATTATCGAATAGAGCCAATTCAGAGAGTTATCCAAAAATTTCATTGATCGATAGTGTAGAACGGTGAGCCGACGAATTCGTTTTTTCGCTTGTTTTTAACGATAAGGTAAAAATAATCTACGCGTGCGGTACGCGCGCTTGGACAATTTTTCTAGTGTAGACAAAAAATGTATACAGGCAACTGTGAGAGGCAGCCCTTATGAAAAACATAACCCAACTTTTCTTAAATTTGTCAACGTTTCGTCCTTGGTATACGACCTTATTAAGCCATTATCAAACGACGCGTGAAACAAAATTAAAAACTAAGCGGCGAATCGCCACGTGTCACAAGCCTTTTCAGCTAGTCAGAGAGTGAGAATCTAAGATTAAAGGCTTGTGACACGTGGCGATTCGCCTCTTAGTTTTTAATTTTGTTTCACACGTTTGATAACGGCTTGATAAGCTCCTGTACCAAGGATGAAACGTTGACAAATTTAAATAACCGTGGAAGCAATTTGATTTTTAAAGTTACACATAAGTATGTACATCGAATGTAATACATTTTATAGCACTAGAGGTGGAATAAATTCGCATTTATGCCACGGCTATCGGTGGAATAAGTAGTCCATTCTGGCACCGTGCTTATCACACTCGCTACGCTCGCACGCTAACTTCACGATACCAGAATGGACTTCTAATTCCACGGTTAGCAGTGGCAGCGGATTTATTCTAATCAGTGCTATAGAGTATCATACAATATACGTATAATAAGTCGTTCTTCATGGCACGACTCTAACCTCACTCGCTACGCTCGTGCGCTCATACACGTTGTGCCGTGAAGTACGACTTATTCCACTACTATCGTAATGTACTACTATAATTTCGTAAAACTAAATGTTTTCTGCCCAGGACTAGTCATGAACATACTGTATCATTCAAAAATTCTCTTTCGCGCGTTCTTGTTCTCAATTTCTCCGTTTCAACATGTCACAAGGATTGTTGCGATTGATTTCGACAGTATACTGTCGTTGCTCAAGATGAGGAAGTTAGAGCAGCGCTATGACACGTTAAAAGGTAAGTAATTTTTGTTATGTGAATACTAGCTAACAAGTCTATGGCTATCAGTCAATAATCTGGCCTCCATAACAACTTCCTTAACATAACTCAAGAAATCCATGATCTCTCATGAAATATTATCTTTTTTCACTACGCGCGAGTTCAGTTCAGGCCAGCTTGCATTAGTTCTTCTAAGTAAGAACAGTAAGTCAATAGCTCACGGAGATCGATAGTCATTTTTCTATTAGTTTCAGATTTGACAGGCCCTCTGAAGTCATAAAGTTAAAATTTATTACAATTTGTTTTTACTGTTTTTTCCCAGTTTTAATTCATTAACCTTTAAAAGTATTTGTCCCTCAACTTTCGTATTTGCTAATTTTATTATTGAACGCTATGCGTTTTTTACACGAGTTTTTACGGCTTTAAATTTTTAATAATGCTTCGAAAGTATGCAGGAATCAAATTAAAAATGCCGTGTCAACTTTGTAAATATAGCCTCGAATTCTTTCTGTACACAAATTTGTAGAATATTCAGAAATTCTGAAGAAATTTCACCGTTCGTATTATCTATAAAAATATTCGATTCGAGTTGAAATAAATGAAATGGGGAATCTTTCATTATTTCCCCTTTATAAATAAAGGACTGGCTGTTTATTTTCGATAAAATCACAGTAAACATTTTTAACCGAAAGGCAAAACTGAATAAAAAAGAAAGCAAGTCTGAATCGCAGAATAAAAAAGTATCCTCGGCTGTTCCGGTTCATCGAGGCTCAACCACCACTTTACCCAGGGACTCGTCGCGCGGATAAGGCAACTCGAGGAGAGATATTCTCTCCTGAATTCCAGCACTGAAGGGACGGAGGAAAGTCTCTTCTTATCTGACTATGCTACGTCGTAACGATTACGTTCTCGATACGTATAAAAAAGGGGCTGCCTGTCTCGATTCTAGAACAGCAAAACCGAATCTTTTGCGAGTTGATCAGAATTTTTGTCGTAGTTGACTTCCACACAGACCAGCATTTGAAATACTGCAATCTGTCATTTTAAATGCGCCTTTAAGAATTGTAATTCGAGATATTAGAGAAAGATATAAACTTGAAGCTATTATTCTAAAATTATTAATTATTGGAAAACGGAGGGGGGGTGGGGAGAAGAATTTCGTGGTTTGCTATAATTTTATTTTTATTATCTAGTTCCAGGTACAAGTAAATTTTTATTTTTTTTTTAATTTTGTGAAGATTAATATTATAAAAATTCACGAATATATTGACGTAATAGTTGTTTTATCTCTTTATTTTCTTCTTGATCTTCAACCACACTCCCCTTCTACCGAACTATGAAAAGCTGGAAGAGCGGAAAAGCCGTAGTACGCTCGCTTTAGCGCACATCGATTCTTATGCGTCCTCCAATTACTCAGGCTTCATCCTCGATTAGGAGAAACTTCCCTCTTATCTTCAGTGGAGATCCGATAGACTTGAGTGATCGTCTCGGACTGTTTTACTCTCGACTTTTTGATTTTCCCCACAATCTCATTCAAAGTTTTCCTCGGACCTATTAAGGACCAATTCGATTATCGCTTTTATTTCTCCTCGCATGCACTTGAACTCGAGACAAATAAATAACGAAATGAATTCTGGAGATTAAAGAAGGCAATCGCACAAATCGCGTCTCCGAGTCGAGCTAAGGTCGAGCTTAAAAGTACGTTATTAAAGCGGTAGTCCTAAGCAATGCCGCGGCATTACGAGATGCACCGGTACAGCGAAGAGAGGGAAACGAGTCGACTTTGTGCAAGACTCTTTTCACGGTAGAGTTATCTCCGCTCGGCATAAATACTGTAAGTGCCTCGGCGGAATTTCAAAGCTGACTTTCTCGCGTTCTCGATTTGCTTTTCCTATTGAGCTTTTCCTTCCACCGCGCACGTATTATGCAGCTTGTTTACTCGCGCGATTGGAATAGGTCAGACTTAATTAAAGACTGATTTTATCCTGCCGAGGAGCGGACATTTCCAGCTTCTACTTCCTCCTTTTTCGTGAAGACATTGCCTCATTAACGGGAACGTCCGCCTATTTCCTTGGATTTACCATCTGAGCAAAGGATACTCCGTCCTTGTCTTTCTGTTTCTCTCGAAACAAGCGATTGTATTATTCAAGAGGATAACGGAGCAAAATAACGCCCTCTTTCTCTGGAAGGAAAATTCTCGCGTTACGGAATAACTAGAAACGAAGCGTATGCAAATTGAGCAAAAGGCAAGTGAGAGCGGAGAAAGTCCCGGAGAAAAAAGGCGAAGAACGAAACTAAGAACGAACGTAAAAAAAGGAAGAAACAAGCGGGGCGTATATAGTTGCGGAGACAATAGCGAGTGCTACTCCTGTATAAGAATCTCACTCTCTCTCCCTCTTTCTCTCTTCGAGCGCAGCGTATCCCTGATAAGGAAGGAACGAGTGGAGGTGAAAATAAAGGGAAAAAGACAGAGAGAGAGAGAGAGAGAGAGAGAGAGAGAGAGAGAGAGAGAGAGAGAGAGACGGTACAGCGTAGAAACGCTGGGTGAACGAGCGAAGCTCATATCGTATTAATAGGCAATCCGGACAGCCGAGGGGTGTCATAAACTCAAACCCTTAATACTCGCCTAAACTACCTCGGTTAAATAATGGAATCCCCCGCGTTTTCCCCCTCCATCTATACCTTCGACCCCCACTACCGGTCGACGCGCGCATCCCACTTCCCCCACCACCACCGCCACACACTCCCTGAGAGAGTAGGCGTGTATGTAAGCGCTGCGGTCTACAAAGCTCCTATACTTATATATGCATCCCAGCGCTTAACTAATTATAAGTAGCCCCCCTCCCCTCCCTCTCCACGACCCACCACTCTCAGCAGCCTTGGAAAGTCGCGCGAGAAAGGCGAAAACTAATTGTACGTCAAGTCCCTCCTTTGATTGCTGCTTCATTATTTAACCGCCCGGGAAAAACGCACGGGGAGATTGAACAATTTTTTAATTTAAGCTCCTCTCACTCGTTGATGGTACAGGGGGGGGGGGGGCTCCAGCGAGCCCGGTTAATTTCCCTGAAAGTTTTACGTGGTTATCGTGTGTGAGCTCGCTGTTTAATCATCAAGTTGGCCAGTTTTTTTGTTTAATTTTCCAAAAAAATTTTTTGAGAGCGAAGCGAGAACACGTTGATGAATTTTCAGACTGAAAACCGTAGGAAAGGGAGGAGGAAGAGAAGGGGGAGGACAGAGTCTCTTTTTCCATTTTATCTCTCGCTCTTGGAGAGTAATATACTTCTTTTTCCTCCTTTAATTAGTCCTCCGATTACTTCACTGCTCATTCACAGCAGCGTAACCTCCGCTAATATTGACTCGTCGACTAATTACGTAATAGGATGAATATTACTTAAACTATCAGATTTACCTACTTTTAATTACGTTATTTTACGCTCATTGCTTTAACAACTTCGTTCCATTTCAAATTCCACTTATTGTTGTCCAATCTTTTTTCTAGACACTGCAACTATCATGGTATAGGATTTGTTTTGCGATATAATAATCAAAATAAAAGTTAAATTTTCGAGTCCTCGGAGAACGTTGAGTTCTAAACTGATAATAATCGAAATTAAAGTTTAGCAAGAATGAAGCCACGTTTTTCCCTCCTGTATACATCATATTCTGTGTAACTGACTCGGCCAACATTTACACTTCCATGAGCTGCGGTGCTATACGATAAATTATTCCTCGGGCAATCGAGCGGCTCTTTTCGACGCAGACTTATTCACATAACACGTTAATTGACTATCCTCGGGAAATGTGCGTATAGCCGCAGCCGATATGCAATATTGACGAGTTGTAAAGGCGACGAGGGAGGACGGGATAAGGGGCTGTTTTATATACACGACGAGTGGGGAATATTGCTGCGGACGATTTATTTCGAGGCTCGCGGATATGTATGCTATAGCTGTAAATTTTAATGTAACAAAAAATTGGGTTAACCGAGAAAATATATGTACAATTACACACATGTATAAGGAAACGTACATTTTTAATTTTAATTGTAAAGAAATTAAAAGTTTATATTTTGAAAACAAATTTTTATTTTTTGAAAAATACATTCGTGACTATTATAAAAAAACATTTACCAATACGGAGAAATAATTATAGGTTGTATATAAGGTTCCTTTCGTTTTATTACAATTACTATTTTTGAGTTATTACTATTTTATACCTGTATCCTTTTCGGCATCTAACACTCATTAAGGAAAATATCATCAATTAAGACAACTTCAAAACTATGTTGAATGTATATAACTATGAAAAAAGCTAAAAATAAAATATTGTCCCGAGTAGCTAATTATAATAACAATGTAAATTTTGCAAAATTTCTTATAAATTGCTACAAAATATATCCTCGCGGCGTCTGCCTACGGCTTACCTTACAAAAAAAAAATCTCGGCTCGTATAATTAGCAAAACAAACCCGCTGCA
Organism: Philotrypesis tridentata; assembly: GCA_018906965.1. Lineage (NCBI taxonomy): Eukaryota > Metazoa > Arthropoda > Insecta > Hymenoptera > Pteromalidae > Philotrypesis > Philotrypesis tridentata. The sequence goes on along the minus strand of JACCIB010000003.1, from coordinate 638,918 downwards.
CTTGTCCCAAAAGATTCGGCGAGCGGTCGTCCCCCGGCAAATCTCTGCTCGGAAATCGTCATACCCCAGTTACGCTAGGCTGCACAATTGCCGGCTGTAATGCGCGAATGATAAAAACGATCGAGGGTCGGACGTATATCCGTAAACATTGCAGCAGCGTCGCGTGTGCCATATATACGAAGGGAGAAACGTGTATAGTGGCTCCCGGCGTGTTATTGCTTTTTCATTATGCTCGGTACTCGCATTCAATAGCCGGCTGCGAGAGGCGAATTTGACCGTTTCATTTTGGAAAAATAAGCCGAATAGCGCTCGGATCTGATTAGGGCGGCAAATTTAAATTTTGCAAGTCTTAGACTTTCGGAGAAATAAGCGAGACACGCAACGGGCAGTCCTGTATATCTCTCCGCGCGAGAAACGACAATCTATCATGTACCAATCGAGGGTCTCCCACGGGACAGCGTCTCAACTCGGAACGGACAATCGGTATCGTTTACGAGCGCAATTCGCTCGTATGTTGTAAAATTAAACATTAATCCAACGTTTCTCTCTCTGTCTCTCTCTCTCTCTCTCTCTCACACAGTTTCCTCGCCACATGCAGTCAAAGCCCTTGTGGCTCGCGCGAGGGGGTAGCAACTGAATAGGTATGTATGGTATATATATACAGAGAGAGAGAGAGATAGAGCTATAGACTCTAAGAGCAGGGGAGGTGTATACGCTGTTAGTATCGCCCGACTGCACGCGGCGAACAGAAGGCAGATCTCTCCCGGGAGACTCGACGCTTGTTTGCGCTGCTTATCATCAGTTCCCATTAATATTAAACCGCATTCAACGAGCGCGCGCGCGCGAGCGAGGGAGGGAGGGGGAGGGAGAGAGAGAGAGACAGCCGTCCTCGATGCACAAGCTCTATGCTGCCGCGCTGCTGGGCTTATGCGCGCGTTGCAGCGCAAGCGTTATCTGCACTGGCTCTTTTTCGCTACGACTTCTACCTCTCTCTCATTATTTCCCAGAGATGCTGGGATTCCCTTTTTTTTCATTGTTTTTTTTTTCGGTGGGTCGCTTGGTAGAACGGGGGAAATGAGCTGCTGAGGTGTCGAGATGATTTGGACGATGACGACGATGTTGATGGGGAGAGAGGGAGGATCTGAAATTTTAGAGACAAATTTTTTTACATACATATAAAGAAATGAAAGAAATCCAAGATACACGGATGATCGGAGTGCTAAATGTAGCAAAAATTAGGTTAAATGAAATTGCTGCACTACAAAACGTAAAGTTTGTTTTAGAATTTATCGTAGATTTGTAGCGAAGAAAAGAATATGGGTGCCGAGTTAAAAGTAATTAATAATGCTTTACACATAATAATAAATTGCTTCTATAATTCACAATTTACAGTGTAATGACAATTCATTACATTGTGATTTTGTGTTAAAATTATAATCGAAACAATATACCATAATATTGAAGAATGACGTTCAGCGGTTTGAAAGTCAATTAAAACAATATTTTCGCTCTGCAATGTATTATATGAAAGATAACTAATTTGTTACATAATAATCTATTTACTGTTTCAAATGCATAAGCTACGGGGCCTGAACGAACAAATTTTGAATTTCTGTTAATCAAAATTTTCTCATGTACGTATTATTACGTACGTAAGTATAAACTTGAAAATGTGTAAAATGGTAGATAATCATAAATATATGATAGAGAATACGAATTTTAAAGTTTCAGTTGTCCATAATAACGTTAAAGTAAAGTATACATTCAGGTAAAACGTAAAGTAAGTCTAAGAGTTAGAAAACGTATGTAATTGCAGAGGCGAACTCTGGTCACAGAAGGCTACGGTATAATCCCAGCATAAAAATGCTTACGCGAGTCTATTCACCTTAATCGAGAAGATCTAAAAGCTAGTTCGTGCGCCATGATTTTAAACATTCTCGCAGCATCCTCAGCTAAAAAAGCACTCAACACTACAAGCTCTCCGCTCCATCAACTCTCTCTCTCTCTCTCTCTCTCTCTCTCTCTCTCTCTCTCTCTCTCTCTCTCTCTCTCTCTCTCTCTGTTTCAGTATCCCACATATATTATTCCTCGTTCTCTCGAACTGTCCATATCTCGAGAGCAGCCCATAACCCTTACGAGCGACAGCTCTTACACAGGTCAAATCAGCCGTGACTCGCCGCCGAGCTAGCTGAAGCTCCATAAAATAAAAAGTCGCGTCGTAGGCTGCCGTCGCCGCTACTGCTGCGCTGCCGCTGCTGCTGCTGCTGCTGCTGCTGCTGCTGCTACTACTGCTGCTGTGTCACAGGTGCCGCTCGGCCGGGAAATGGAGAAATTTAACGGGGCACTTTGCCCGCTGATTTTTCCCCATGAAAAATACGGCCTTTATGCGCGAGTCCACTGCAGGCGCGCATAAAGTAGGGCGAATAAAAATTTTTACGGCCCAACTCTTCCCCGATGTTTGCGCGAAGGTGATTCGGTTCTGCATCATTTATCGGTAAAGTATACGTATAGCATAATATGCACACTGCAGCAATACACTTGAAGGAGTGGCGGCCATGTGTCTTTGTGGACTGCACGTGTACGTAGACATATGCTTCGCGAAAAATATACACGCGTGACAAGGCGGCCTACAAGATATAATTAGAGATCATTTAACTTGCAAAATCAAATGTATATGGCGAATGAAATGAGTATCGATATGTATGAAAAGCGAATTCAACGAAGAATTGAGTGATTACATGAAAATATAGGCCTGATTAATTAAATGCGCTACAATAAATTGCAAATATTAATTTTCAATAACTCTAATTGAAAGCTAACAAATAATGTGAATTGCGCTGGGACGCGCGTTGTTTCAGGAAAGACAAATAATGTTCCGCCGCCGCGCGTATCACCGAGGACCAAAAAAAAAAAAAAAAATAATTATAACGCGGCAATCATGAAAAAATACGAGCTCATCAATTAAGTAACTCTTGATCCTCTATATACTGTTAAAAATACGTTGGAAAGTTTCGCGAAAAATTCGCATTTTTTTTCTTTTGCGTAGAACACGCAGAATACGAATATATAATATTCTTACGAAAATGGTCGTGTGACGCTATTTTTAATCATTTTCACGTGTATCTGTGAATAAAATTTAAATAAGCGGAAAATTTATTAAAAATTTATTAAAATGCGATTTTAATGTTTAGTATCTCAAATTGAGCTCTGTTTCTATCTTTATTTAAACAAAAATCATGACATGTATTTATCACTTTTTGAAAATAGTCAACAACAGTGCGACCAACAGCAGAAGAATAGTGCAATCCCAAAGGTATGACACGAAATGGTTTTTATTTTTGAACCACTTATGTAAATATTCCTCGCGAAATTCCTCATGTACATTACGTCCCGGCTGATTGATTAACTAGCTAATAAATGTCGAATGTTTACACCTGCTGTATAGATCCTGCAGTCGAAAGAGCTGCTGCACAGACGGCTCGAAAGAGCCACCCCTCGATTTTCACCCTTTGTTTAATCGGCGCACGAGTCGCATTAATTCGATGCCCCTGTTTACAGCCTCGCCGTCCCGGCGGGCGTCTTAGCGGTCGACCTTTTTTACACGGAGATGAAGAGCGAGAGAGAGAAAGAGAGAGAGAGAGAGAGAGAGAGAGAGAGAGAGAGACGCGCTTTCGAGCAAACAGAAAGCCAACGAATTTTTGATTCAAAAGCAGCTATTGTACTCTGTGTTTGCCGTTCGACGATTGAGAGTGTATTGGATATAATGTGATTGGGATGATTCCCTCTTTATCGAGTGCACTGTGTGCTTTGAGGCAAGATATTAGAGAGACTTTGATATACCTATAATACACACGGGAAATCCAAATGGACTTGTCAAGTTGTTCGATGTAAAATTTTGGATATGCCCGCAAAAGAGTTGATTGCAGAATTGTCGGTAAATTCTAAGTGAGCAACTATGTATATATTTTTTTTTTTCAGCACCAAACTTTAAGGATACATATTTCGATTCCAGATTGACTATACTCGATATTTAGAAACTGAAAATACATCAATTTATCCAAAAAACAACATGAATATAATTGTTGAAAAGCGTAGTCTTGGATTTATTGAATTATGCCTATGCGAGAAAAACTAAGACAACTGTACTTGTTCGGTTACGCCTTCAAGTTATAGATATGCACCTACATGGTAAAGTGTAAGGAGCTTAATTTTTACATTTCTATATTTTTTCTATTTTGAAGGACTCGCACTGCAATTTTCCGCAACCACAAATATTTTTTGAGAAAAAAAATTGAGCGAATTAACCATAGCAAAGTAGAAAAAGGGAATAGGAGAACAATACAGAATGGAATCGCTTTCCCTCTCCCATATCCATCAGCTCCGAGTGTATCCAGCATCAGCATCAGCAGCAGCAGCATCGAATCTCTAAGAATAAAGCGCCGCTGGCACAAAGTGCCTTTAATCGAGGGTGAGAGAGTTTCGAGAGGTCCATCGATTAAGGCTGCGGCTGCGACACATACACACACACACACACACACACACACACACGTAAACTATTGGATCTCACTGGCAGAGACATAGAGACACACGTGCAAAGGAGCTCGAAAGGATGGCCAACGGGACCAGTCGGAGCATAGGGATTACCCCGGTCGATCCTAATTGAATGGTCCTTTGCTCTCTAAGCGATCGCTCGCGCCGCCCACTCTTCCTTTTCCCGCGAGTAGTCCTCTAGGGTCGCCAGATTTCCTAGAGCTTCCTACTTTTCCTCCTCCCCCCCCCCCCTCTCTCTCTCTCCCTCTCTCGATGTGACGGACGGATTTCCCGGCGGCGCAGATGAGTGAGGGAACGAAATCGCGACAGGTTCAATTAACGGCTTCCGATGTTCCTTGCCTTTTTATTGGACGAGGAGGGACTCGGCTCGCTTGCTAAGGACTTTTAGCCGGCGTTTTCCTACAGATGCTTATCTCGTTTGATCGATAAGCATTTATACTGATAGGGAGCATTAATTTCTTATTTCGATTGTTGCCGGTCTTGTGCGATTCGTTTGCTTTGTTCAAACTCTTTCAGATAAAATTGACGATTCTTTTTCGGTAGTATGTATCCAAACTATGATCCATATGGATGCTGCAGTAAAAATTTTTGTTTTAATATGGAAGAAGTTATACCAAGAAGTCGAAATGCCAAAATAATTAGATGAAAATGAGCCAATAGAATACGTGGTTTAAAATAATATTCCGACAAAAAGTTGCAAGTCTCTGGAAATCTTTCGAGTACTTGTAAACCAATCAATGTCAATGAAATCCTGCTTGAACAGTCTCAACGATACTATTCTCAAGCCAAAGGCCATTCGTCTCACTGGAAAAACAATTAGACTCGGCACATCGACCCCTAAATTACTTTGGAAAATCTGAAGCATCGAGAAACACTCGTCTTTCCAAAAGAAAAAGATTCCATAGAGCCAATGGTCTAAGGACAAATTGATAACCTTATCACCGACCAGTCGATCTCGTCGTTGGTTATATCTCGAGCTCTCGGCGGCGGCAAAAAGACGACGGTACATAGAAGTCTGCACGTGCGAGAGCAAACTAGGGACAGAGACAAATCACTTCGGACTGGAGGACGAATGTCCGCGGGGCAAGGAATCAGGGACGTTCTACTTGACTTGGGACGCTGCTACTGCTTTTTCACGTCTTCGAGGAAAAGGGCCAAGGGGATAATGGATAATGGAGCGGCCCTCGTGTATTACAATCGATTTCTTAGACTCTCTTGCTCTTTACCTTCTTAACGAAGGAGATAAATAAACGAACACGTCCAATAGGTTCGAGCTCGTTTGTCGCTCCTGTAAATTCCGGCCAATTAAAACGTTCAAATTCCCAAGGCAGTACGACGAGTTTTTCGAAACGTATATAATTTTCTTGAAAAGGTATAGCAACATCATTATCAAGTTGGTGCGAGTATGTTCACTTTAATTATACGCGACAAGACGTACAAGCTCGTTTAAATTTTTTTATTATGCATACATGTAGTATTGTAGTATACTGCCATACAACTCTCGTAAATAATTTTCACAGATTTATCCAGCTGAAATTTTTGACGCGACTAATTTTTAACTCTGTGCAAGGTTTAACATTCACTTGATGATATTCGCAGAAAATTTTGTTTTTTTACTTGCAAAAAATATTCCATGTTATAACGGATATAGTAAAACCTAGCTTTTACATGAATAATTCACTATGTTTCGATAGCAACTCGCGTCGATACAACATACGACAAAGCGGCAATAAGAAGCGTAAGAGAAGAGAAAAAAAAGCAAGATACTAAAGAAAGAAAGAGAAGAGCGAGGATAGGAGATAGAGATCGCGTGTAGTTCACGCGACGGACGGGGTGACATCTCATTAGGGAGACAAATTGCTTCACCTCCGCGCGCTCCCCAGCAAAATGGATCGGCACACACGTGTAAGTGAAATCGGCGTCTCTTTTTACCCCTCCACATCCCTATGTATGTGTACGTGTATAGTGTATACGCTCGAGCTCTATATGCACGCCGTATTTCGCAGTCCGTGAAGCGCGAGAACTCAAGCGTCAGAGATTTTTCGAGGGATGATTAACGAACCGCTATTTTCGGCTGGTCTTTTTGGGAGGAGGAGGAGGAGGAGGAGGAGAAGAGCACTCGGGTTTAATAAGGAGTGAAATATTCGCGTTTGACTTGATTTCAGCCCCGAGATTGATGGGCTTTTTCTCGTCTGCTTACAATGTGAGCGACGAAAAATTTTCCCTCCGCAAAACAGATAAATTGGTTGCTGCAGTCTATAGGCGATGAGCGATGAAGCCAACGCATATCCTATTGTGAATAATATTGTTTTTCTTAATCTACGGGGTCTGATAATCAAAGTTAAAAGTTACATAATTTAGCAAGTGAAAAAACGACCAAAATGCACTTATGCAGCTGAACAACTTTGAATGAAAAAGCTTTAAACAGCTTGATTTTCGCATGTTCTTCAAATGCAAACATTGTAATACGTAAACCGCAATAATGCAAAGTACAGGACAAGCATCTTGTTGCTTATTGTTATGCAATATGCGTATTTATATAAGTTATACCTAATTAGTAAATTAGTTGTATTGTCCGTGTATTACAATATTTGAATTTTGAATTAACTTTCAGACCCTTTAATAATAGTATAATTGCGAATTATTGTTGCATAGTTAATTAGCAAAATGGAAAATCAACAGTTTTGATGATACCGAAATTACGTATCGTTTTATGGTATTATTTTCGGCTCAAATCTACGACACGCTACTTAACTTAATAAAACGTCATCCATTTAGTATGAACAACTTTATACTTCTCTTGGTAGAGCTAATCGTACGTAATAAAAGTTAACAATAACGAACACGAACAATAAATGTTATTTTACATTCTCTTTTTTTTTCTAAATCGTGCCGTCGTAATGTGAGACAACAACATTACTTCTTGCAATAGCACTCTTGTTTTGAAAGATTGGTCGCAATAGCCACGAGTAGATAGTTAAGTATCGAAAAGCAGAATGAAAGAGAGGGACAGACGAGAGACGGAGAAGAAAGTAAATTTAGACGTCGGCGGCGCAGAAGGAAGAAAGCTGCAAAGCGAATAAAATGAAATCGAAGTATCGCGTCGCAATGAGACAGATCGCAATCCCTAATACCTCGCTCGCGCGCCTCGCTCGGCAACGATATCCCCCTTGCGCGCGCTGCACTGCTATACACAGCAGCGAAGATGTATTAGGCTCTCGCATAGCTAAACTAATTGGTTAAATCTGTTGGGCCGCATAACTGGGAGGCTAATTGGGTGATTTCCTGACAAATTATATCCAGCTCGACGACGACGCCTGCGCGTGCAGGGCCCGTTTGTCACTTGACACTACTCGGCTCTGCGGTGTCGCGAACGTGAAAAAGAAAACGAGTCGAGCGGGTAAAAGGGACGTCAGTCACGGAAAAAGCGACGGCTGCGCGCCTGCATAGTAAAACGAGCATCGCGATGAGTCGGCTCTTCTGCAGCGCTTATACAGCTATATATGCATCGCATGCGTACATATATGCATGCAGCCTCGCAGGAAAAACGTAAGGCTGTCTCGGGAATTCCAGTGATGCTTCTCGTTCTCGGGAGTCGATCGATTGAGGTTTTCAGAGTTTCTCGGTTTTCGTTTCTGGAAGAGGGGGATCTCTTTCTTTTCTTTTTAGTATTAGAAAACAAAATCAAATAAAAAATTAGTTTTACCCGCATCCTTTCTACATCGCAAATTTTCATGTACGCAAAAGGGTAGACGATGAAACGTAGTGCTCCAATCCGCTGGTGCATTTTTCACGCACTGTCTAGCATGCGTGTGTTCCCTGTTGCTGGTATATATATGTAATTATATATATACACGTCGCATTTAAAAATAATTTCGCCTGCAGTCGTCGCTTCGCGAGCTCTTCTCGTTAAAATTGCGAGAACAGAATGCAGTTACGTCGACGACGGCTTCCACGGCGCGCATACTCTTGTTGCGTTTTCAAATTCGAGTTTTTTTTTATTTGAATTTGCGTAGGACATGTAAACATTTTTACAGAAGTTATAATTTTCTTTTACCATTTATTATATATATTTTTAAACTTGTAATATTGAGTTGTACGTGGTCAATTGTGACTCCACTTTGCACCGTACACTGTCTACCTAATTTCGTATACTTCATAAAAGATTTTAATAACATCATATATTCGATATTCAGTTCCATCGTCATATTTATCTCCTGCGGCAGTGCTCATTGTCAACAAATATACATTATTGTTTGGTTGATTCTGATAGTACGGTGAGCAAGAGTTTTTATTAACTGTTAATCTGAAAGCGTATATGTAAAAGTGTTTGAGCTTTGGAAGAAGGGATATTTTTACAAATATGCGTCCCACGGCATAAAGTGCATGCTTAATTTTCGTTTTTAACGTATTTTGTAATATACTTTTATTGCAATTTTAATGAAATATTGACGTCGTTACCTTCGTCAGCACTACAGAAGCTAGGGAACACTGAAATTCTCGCAAATTTTACGAAGCGGACAAACGGAAAGTTAGTGCGCGTTGCCATGTAGAGTCGCAGCTAGGCTGGAGGGGAATCGAGAGCATTGTGGGAGTTTACAGGAGAGTGCTGCAGGGTCGAATTATCTTTGGCGCGCTAATGAAAATTGAAACTTTCGCAATTGCGGTTTTACGTCGTTTAATTCGCGTATACGCGTGCATCATCGTGAATTTTCAGGCGAGGAGAGAGAGAGAGGGGGGGGGGGAGTGAGTGGGAGCGAGAGAGAGAGAGAGAGAGAGGCTGCTGCGCGCCTCGGCGCCGGCTAATGTCATTAGGTGCGAATTAAATTTACGTGCTCCATGAAGCAGGCGAACCATCGCTCCGTGCATAAACACGCGCATTTATCACGGCTCTGCTGCGTGTATTATGCGATTTTAACGTTAACGCCCAAGCTATACTCTTCGGATGTAGCAGACGACGTACGTTTATGATTATGTAAATTTTGAGTACATATTTTCAAATTTTGCTTGTGCAGGGAGTATGAAATATGCAATAATTATTGTTGCACAATAATATTTTTGGAATTGAAGAATTTTGAGTATACCCATATCGAGGTATATTATATGGGATATACGCATTGAAAACTTTCATCGCCGGTACATATTAACGCGCAGGCGTCTCTGCGCAACGCGGCGCTTCATCAATTTCCCTCTCGCGAGCTAATAACGGAGATAAGGAGAAGCGCGAGCGAAAGGGCCCCGTGGAAATCCCATCAGGAGCGATCAGAGCTCATTTAGCCCGGCACGGTGTAGCGCGACGACTCCCCAAAGGCCCGGCTGCCGCCTCCGTCGCCGCCGACCAACTAAAAACCCAACATCTGCGAACACGCGCGCCATTATAAACGTGCCATTAGACGCGAATTATCTCTCTTGAGCTCTTGGATTATCTCGTCGCTCGTTATACCAATAGCTAGATACGCGCAGTGCATTGGCTTCGCTTCACGACGTATACGCCAGCGGCCCCGCCAAGCGGATGATGCTCGACATGTTAATTATTGAGTCCCTCCCTCTCTCTCTCTCTCTATTCCCGCAGCCCTCTGACGAATTGTGCTGGACAGTTTTTTCGCATCAATTTCACTATCTTGACCCACTGAATTTTCAAACTGTGCTCGTGTCTTCTCAAGCTTTAATTTAAATTGTTGGGTCAAAAGTTACAAGGACTTTTTAAAAAAATTGTAAAATGGACTGTTTACGTATAAGAGTCCAAAGAAAGTAAAGCAAAGTTCGTTGTCTTCAAACGTGTGTAGCTTTTGATCAGTGTATCAGTGTATCTGATCTGAATATTTTTTTGTTTTACATGAAACGCGCCTTTTAATCCTATTCGAGATTTAGCTGGCCATTTGAATCTATAATAATGAAATTAACATTAAAACACGGAAGATTAAATTCGTATAGTATATTTATTTAGTATCTGTTTTTACCATCAAAATCATTATAAAATTTATCAATGAATATCACTTCGTATCGAAAATAACATACAGCTCCATGTTTTATACAATTTTAAAAGCTTGAGTGTCGTGGAATTCTAATATAGATCAATAGATCATAAAGTTTTGTTATTCATATGGCGTATAAGAAGAAAGTTGACGTCTGCAACTAGTGACTTTACCCTGTATTAATGCAATAACTGTTTTTAGTATTTGAATACATTCCATAGGTCATTAATCATAATAAATTCACTAGTCAACGAATTGAAGCGATAACAATATTGTGGCGGGAAATTCAAAATCCACTGGGCAAAGATAATTCTTTTTACTCGCAGAAAAGTAGGCGAAAAGAATCGAACTTGACAGAGATACTCTCATAATTATCCTAGACTAAAACGCTTTAACTCAGATATATCAATAGTTGCAGTGTGATCTTGTGCGCGCGTGGACACACGTGTGCATCAGGCAAAGAAAATGCATCCGTTGAGAATTAAAGGGCGATCGTCTCACTCTTTCTCTCCCAGCTCTCCCACATCTACCGCATATAGTGTGGATCAGATCGCAGTTAACCGAAGGGTCGGGTGATGCTAGCCTGGAAGGAGGGAATCTTTTAATTTGACGCACCATAAAGCACGCCTAGCCACTTTTCCTGCGCGGCTACTATTGCAGACGACGACGGCGACGACCTACTGCCAGTGGCGTCACGGCAATCAGGCCGCTGTATAAAATTATACCGAATCCGACCTCTCTCTCTCTCTCTCTCTCTCTCTCTCTCTCTCTCTCTCTCTCTCTCTCTGCGCGGGCTACGTTACAGACGATAAAGACTGGGGTGTCTCGGATGATTATTATTTTACTTTTTTTGTTCTGCACATACATAGAACCAGCAACTTCGAGGGAGCAAGTTATCGAGGTAAAGTTCGGAAAGCAAAGTTTCCTACGCAAAGATACATTTTTTTAAAAATTTTAATTCTTTTAAAAATTTTAGACTAAGGTTTTGTTTTCCTTTTTAGTAAAAAATAATTTTATCTCAGGTTTCGCGAACTATTAGTTTGAAGACAACATTTTTTTTCCAGTACGCACAGCATTGGCAAGTGTCAATTACGCAAAGCCAAAACATGTTGGATAAGCAGAGAACCAAGACGTTCAGGTAAGCAAAGCCTATTACATGGAGTCTACGGCAGTGGCTATTACCGAGGCGATGTCCATAATTCGACGTGCATTGCTTGTCTCGCTCGAGCTTGTCGATCTTCACTAATGCGAGAGAAAGAGAAGCGAATCGGGCCCCAAGGAGATGATTATGCCGAGTCGACCCTAATGTGGACGCTGGGGGACTCGGGTATCGCTTACGCGTTATTATTGCAGCGATACGACACGGCGACGATGCTCGGCTATACAGAGGTGTGATGCTCGAGACGTGTCGTGCGAGCGGCGCTAAGGTCCCGAGGGACGAGAGCTACTGCCTGCGCTGCCGCCGATATCGTATACAATGTGTGTACTGCTGGCTGCCGGAGCCAACTGTCGACGACGATGCTGTAGCTACTCTCTGTTCGAGGAGCCTTTTTATATTCCGACTCTTCGTTAGATGGCCCATGTGAGATCAAATCGGAGTCGATGCTCGAGATTGATGGGGTCGTTAATTATCTAAACTACGGCCAGCCAATTATACGCTGAGGGTCTCTGTGATCTGTGTCGTATTCTATCCTCCTTCCGTAAAAAAATTCAAATTAAATAGCAAAAATCACAATAATCAGTAATCGATCCTTAGTCTTCTGTGATAGATTACACTTCGTCGTAAATGATTTGTAGAATAACAAATATCACGTTGACATCAGTAGTGACCTAATGAATCGATGTATAAAAATTATGAATCAGATTGAATTAGACGCTATAAGAGCGTTTGGAATCTCTCGCACTTGAAACATTTTATATTCGATACAAAATTAACGTAGCATATTGAGTTGCGCATTTGTAAAGAGATTGAGGTCTGTGGTTAAATTAGGATCATCCATGTTTTCAGCCTCGTTTGAGAACAGATAAATGAGAGCCGCGACAACCTCTATTAGCATCAGTTTTTCCAAGCCACACTTTGACAACTCATCAACTTGGAGGAATTGTAGGGAACGATGAAATCTCCATTTTAAAAAGTGTCTTAGTATATATAACGAGCTTTCTCACACCAGATGATTACCACTTCCCTTTTTATGCATCAATGAGATGTCTTGAACAAAATTGACTTTCGCTTAATACTCATGAGTATATTCTAATTTTAAACGAATAACAACATAAATTTTCTATTTTTTTATTTAGTCCACGTCAAAATTGAGTACATTTTCCTAATTAAGTTTCGCTTGTTACACCATTCTAAAATTGCATTTTCCGTGCAAAAAGCATTGCTCCTCATGAAATAGGCATAGTTTCCCTTACCATCACTAACTACCCTCATTCATACAGAAAGGCTAAAAAGTTGAAAGATTGAAAGTTATTTCGAAATTAAGTGGGAAATCGGGAATTCCGAGAAAATCCTTCGAGTATAGCCGCAGGCATTTCATAGTCAATTTGCCTCGGAATTTTCGCTGGCTGTATACACTTTATTTCCGATAAGGCCAGAGCCGCGGCTCAACTCCGGCGTATAATTACCGACGAGAAAAGAGAGAAGAGAGAAGAATGAAACGAACGCGTGCGTCGCACGTGTTCATCCCCCCGTGGCAGAAATTCAATTTCGATTTGGCGTCGCACACGAGCGACCCAGGCATTTTTTCCACGCTGCGCGACTGATTATACACGGGCCATGCTATGCACGCACTGTAGCGGCTCCTTAAAATTAGACCAAAGCTTCTTCGCTCTCGGCTTCTCGAAAAATTCGGGGCGAAACGAGCCGTGTCCGTCGACGGAAATTGGATAGTTCGTCGCATTTTTAGATGTTCTCGAAGCTCGAAAGGGAATATTTGGTCGGTTGGGGTTCGATGTTGACTGGATACTCTTTTCTTGGAATTCGAAAGCTTTAAAATTCAAAATTTGCAAGACATCAAATAAATGATAACTAATATACATATATCTGTGGCTTACAGGAAGAGCCACTTAAGTGACTTTTTCGTGTTTTCGAGAAAAAGCGATTTCAATGTTTGGAGTAATACGTATAAGATCGAAATGTCAAAAAAAATATCTAAGGATTGGCTCATTTGATTAGGTATCTAATACGAATACAACCGTAGTATTACATTTATAAATAGTTTCTTTCTTGACGCGCAAGCTAAACAAATTACTCGAGTTAAGTAGTTCTGCGGGAACTTTGCAGATAAATGCTTATTGCGGCCACTCTGTTTGATGGCTCGTAACTAATGCAATTTGCAATTTAAAAAATTCGGGCGGAGCATATTTTTAAAGTTTAACTCATGCCCTTTCCAATGGTGCAATTGAAATTTTCGAAAATTATTATTAACAATGAGACAAAACGGTTTAAAGGAAAAAAGCAAGGTATTTCCACAATTTTTTTTTAATTCAAGATTTTAAGAGAACGTTTTCATTTGCAATGTATCTGGAATCCCTCTAACCAATGGAATAAATGTCCAAACATAAAAAATACGTGATTTGGGGGTTGATTATGAACCTCGGTGTGGTAAACTGTCGCCTATTGTAATTGATAATTTTTTACGCACTTTTGGACAAATTTGTCAAGAGTAATAAGTTCTTAGAATCAGCTAAGGAATACGTACGAATTTTATCAGAGCGATCCCAGCAATTTTTTTGTTTTTGCCAATTGACAATTTTTGAAAAATTAAAAAAAAAATAAAAAATTTTTTTAAATTTAAAAAAACCGACGAATATATCGGTATAGGTAATTAGATATATATTATACAGCTTTAATGTACTTCAGACGGTGTATCGCGCACAAAAATAAAAAAAACGAATGCACTTAAGGTTCTGCGGTAACATTTTTACGAGAGACGCAGTTAAGTGATTATGCAATCGGCTGGCATTTAAAATATTTGTGCATTTCGGAAATCCTACTATTGTACAATGAAAAAGGGTACTAAGAGCACCTCGAATTCGACAAAAAAAATTTTTTCACAAAAAGTCACTTGAGTGGTTCTTCCTGCAAGCCACAGATATAAGAAGCCACAAGATTCTGGCCCTATAATAAGCTTTATAATGATCTACTAATTTACAAGATTTCATGGCTAAAATAAAGGTTTTAATATAAAACCTTGAAAACGCTGTAAAGTAATGGTTTGTTGAATTTATCACTATATATTATAAAACTTCAATAACCTACCATTGATTATAAGCAAATTATTAGTCCCTTTAATGTTTCGAACACACTTTTCTAAAATAAAATTTAATACAAATCGAATAAGATAGTATCCTATATCTGTATAGTTGTATACACACACGAATAACTTGTACGTACTGCAAAACTAATAAACCGCGAAATTGCTCATCTCAGCCGGCACAGTACACTTCATATTTATTGATATTAATAATTCAACAGAGCAATGCTTCCGCGGGCGTGTTTCTTTAATCTTAAATGAAACGGCTCATCGCGAATCAATATCCAATCAAATGAAGATCAGCAGAATCTCGTAAGCGTATATTTTTCATTCAGCCAATCACTGTAAACAAAAAGAAAAATGAGAGAAAAAAGAAAGAAGGAAGCCACAGCAGTCGCGCGCAAGAGAAAGGAAAAAAACTCTCTCTCTCTCTCTCTCTCTCTTTCTCGATATGCGATGGGAATTGCGTCGAGTGAGTGCGGTGAGGGGAAAGGGGCCGAAAGGACCGAGGAATTCATCCTCCGCGCATTGATTTATACGTCTACAGATATATATGCGTACAGCAGAATGTGCAAGCCATAGAGACGGCGTAATCGGAATAGTCGATTCCGAGGAACGACACCGTCAACACTATACTCCGTTGTACACTCTTTTCCTGGCTTCCTCTACGCGCTTTTCTACTCTTCCATCGACTATAAATTTTCTTCATACCGTTCGCAGGCATTTCGAGTTAGACAAGCTCGAGCCTTGCCGATAAAATAAAATTTTAACGACTATTCATATAATTGCAAACCGTCATCCGAAAGTTCGCATGCACCTGCAGTAATGAGAGCAGCCGAATAGTCGCGATCCTTAAAATCAACTAATCAAAGCTCCACAGAGAGAGAGAGAGAGAGAGAGAGAGAGAGAGAGAGAGAGAGAGAAACACAAATGCTCCCGTGAACAACAACTGACCCCATCCCCCTAATCCCGATAAAAAGCCTTCCGGCAACTGTAGCACGTCGAATGGGAAAAAAAGCAAACGCTTTCATTGTCGTCGTCGTCGTAGTCGTCGTCGTCGGTAGAACCGCCGCGTATAATTATCGGACGCGACGCAGGTAACCCGAGAGCACGTTTTAATTGGCCAATTATCGCGAGTGCGCTGTGTGGATAGCTTGTATAGGTGTATTCGTGCCAGATAGGCGTGAACAAGTTTGGGGTGCCTCGGCTCACCGATTCGCATGCGACAAAACGTGCTCGACCTGTGTATGCAATGATGCTTCTTTATCTTTGAGGTAGAGGGTGGAATATATATAATATAGGTTGTGTGTCTTTTTGGGTAACGTTGATCGTGCTTTGTTGAGAATTAGCAAGTGGGACCTTCCTTTTGTGCAAATCCTAACGCGCTTGTTTGTCAGATTCTCTTCATGGCCCTCGGAGGCTTGGACCTGCTTATTCTTTTGTACCTTACCTCAATGACAAGCGCAACCGCAAAATTGTCTTATTTGAATTTTGCGTTCAATTTATAACCAATCATTTGGCGTTTCAAAGAATGGAACACTTAAAGAAAATATACGTCGCATTTCTGCGCTAGGTATCAATGATAAGTCAACTTGACAGTTGTTGCCGTTGTCATTTCGTTAATAGTTTCTGTTCAATTCTTATAAGACTGATTTCCAGCAGGATCAAAGTCTTTTAATATTCGATGATCGTGAATACTTGTACAAGTAGACTATAGTCGATCTGTAAGTCAAACCCAATTTGAATAAACAAAATTTTCGGTGATCAATCACAGACTTATCGTAAACTGAAGCGAATTTTAACATAGCAAGTGCTAGCATAAAAGCGACATAAATTTCTTATTTCATGAGCCAGAAGCATTTAATAGCAACCAATGAGCCGAGCAAAATTTTCCACCCAATGTAACCCCTTACGGAAACCGGTCCTTATCAAAAATTTATTTCCCCGCATCTCTAAATTTTCCTTCAAACGTACATTACTTGTACATCGTCAATTCTTCATTTGAAGATCGGCTCGATTTAGCTCGGCACAGCAGAACAGATGCGACAAAAAAGGGGTGGCACGTGGCGCCCCCAAAAACTGCTGATCATCGCTTCGTTCCAGCTTGCGTTATATAGCCTCATAATTTAAGCGCGTAATCGACGTCGATTTCACGCTCAGCATACACGCGTACATTTCTCTCTCTATTCTCGGGATACATATATATGTATATATAGAGCTGTGACGAATACCTTTATTCCTCCCGGGCGAGCGAGCACCAGCCCGAGAAACTTTCAGGGCGGCTGAAAGAGAGCAATAAAGGGCCTTGGGAAATAGAGTTGCGGAAAAAGTTTTGAATACGTGCTAATGCGGCGTTTTTTTGTTCCTCCTCCTCCTTCTCCTCCTCGTCATATTATACCGCAGTCTCGCAGTCGTGAGGATTATTATTCGCCTGTCCTTTTATTTTCTACGAGAGATTTTTTCGTTTTTTTCTCATCGTAGGCGCGTTAATTCACTGCTGTTGAGGCAAATGTTCGACTTTTTATTGTTCGCGGCTTTCTTTCAGCATTGTAATATTTTTTGATTTTTAGTTTTAAATTGGTAGAAATCCATATACATATCTGATTATTTTAGAGTGCGCTAAAATGACTTCGAAAACATTTTAAATTTAAATTCTCATTTAGATTTTATATATGAATTTTTAAGGTGTTAAAGTATAAAACGAATACGAACTTCATATTCATGTTATAAATATGAGGTGATGTTCTTTCATTCACAACTGTTGTTTATGTAGAGGTCACCTAACTGACGCCACTACTCATCATATACGCTGTTCTTTCGACCTGAGATTCATTCTGACACTTGGACATCGTCTCCAAGGAGTCTCTCAGTGCACATCTGTGTGAAATACGTTTTATCTAACTTGGAGTTATCCTAACACCTGCACATCATCTTCAAGGAAAGACAGATATTTTTCTTGGTATTAACCAATACTTTGTGTAATTTTTCGCAGATGATCATATTCTGTCGACCTATAAGTTTCTTCAACACTGTCCCCAGGATGTATTTTTAAATAACTTCGATGGTTTACAAACATCAGAATGAAATGAAAGCAATTCGAAAATTCAACATATTAATCAAAGATCGAATTAATTGAAGATTGACATGTAAAAACCAAAAATCTTTTAAAAAGTGTCGGAACAAAACTACTTTAAAAACGAATAAATATATACCTAAATTCCGATGAATGAGACTTAGGATATAAACCTACGATTCGCAACGTCGTTCAAACATCAACATGTAAAAAGTGGCTGAAAAATTCAGTCAGCATGGCCGTTTTTTCTCAAACTATCTTACTCGCTTTTTCATTTATAATTTTTTATATTCCAAAAAGGATTACCGAGCAAGCAGTAAAGAGCGAGGTTTCACTTATTTAATTTATTAATATATTACGCGGATTCTTCTGTGAAACCAAAAATAATTTTAAACCGTAAATTATAACTGCATGATAGCTTATTTTACATATAAAAGTTTCGCGCCATTTTCAAGCTGATTACTCAGCAAGTCGCTTGTTTTAGCCACTTCTACTACTCTGTATTACTTCTTTTCGAAGAAGCAATTATGCGAACAATAAGAATATAATATCACATTGGTTACGACTCTATTTCTGGTGTGCTCGTGCGGTCAACAATTAATTTTCCAGAGGGCAATGCATCAAGAGCGAACATTTCGCAAAATCAGCCAAAACTCAACGAAGATAGAAAGTGAGAGGTGGGCGCGGCGGGGGTGGGGAGAGAAACGGGGCGCAAATTGGTCACGGCTGGTCTGCTTCGATCTCGGAGCCTCTCTCCCTTTCAGTGGCGCGCTTATGCAAGCCTACCAAACTATTAGGAACCGCTGCTGCAGTGAGAGCCTCGGCAGCAGGTGGATAATTGACTAGCTAGCACAGCATTCGGTTCACGCTCCACGTAAATTGACAGTGAAGTCTTGGTCGTGTCGTCTTCGTTTGAACGGATGGATCACGGCTAATGGTGACGAATGAACTGTTGATTGCGCTTTTAATTTAACGTTTTTCAGCGCCAACAGTTTGCCGAGCTTCGATTTCTCACAAGCTGCAAACGCAACATTGCTTAAAACTTTATGAATCTATGCGCTTTTATACTCGGTTAGACGTATATTAACCATACCCTTCGTCATTGTTGGGAAATTATGAAACGAAAAATGACATGATAATATGGCTATGTTGTCAAAGATCAATATTAATCTTTATTTCATACAAGCACGCATTCTATTGCGTTAGTAATTGCGAGGACATGCCCATTATTGCACTTGTGTCACTCTAACTGCATAGCTAATTTCATTCTACTTCAATGAAATTTACAATGAAATTAATGTTAGATCTTGAACTCTGAGCTTTGTAGAAAGGAAAAACGCGCTATTAGCTAAACTATTAGGGAAAATACCCATTTTCACGTGTTCTGTATCTCTCTCCACACTGCATCAGCGCAATCAATTGGATGCCGTCGTGTTTAATAAATTATCCCAGTTAATTGTACCTATATACAGATAGACGGCACACATTTACATATATGTATAACGCAGACGAGCGTATAGAGGGTTGAGAGCAGAGCGCGAGCGACGATCCTCTCAACGAGCGGCTTTATAGAGCTGCAATTGTTTAACGACGAGTCGCGCGCAATTTCGGTAAATATCGACGCAGCAAGCCAGGTAAACATTGAGTAATCGGTGTAATTGGATACGCACCGCAGCGGCTGGACTGATCGAGCCGAACGCGACGAGTCTGCGGCAGCCGCTGTTTGCGCCTGTGTTTCTGAAGCCCTCCCCCCCCCCCCTCCCTCGCTCGCTCTCTCTCTCTCTCTCTCTCTCTCTCTCTCTCTGCGGGAGCTAGCTTGAAATGAAATTTTTCACCGCACTGGTCAGAGGTTTTTTCTTGTTTTGCGAAATAAATATTTGAGTATCATTGGTTAATGGAAGTGTAGCTATTAGAATGTCGAAAATCCATACTGTTATCGAACTATTTGAATAGTTTCAAATAGTTGAAGGTTGTAAAATAATTATTATTTCTTAATCACACAGACTAATTTCTTGATTGCTGTTCCGTTTTGTTGTACCATCTGCACCCGCATATTACAGACTCCAAAACTCAAAAAGTGAAAAACGAAAAAGTATTGTAGTGACAATATAAGCGGTTCAACGTGCAATGAAAATCGTCCGTGCGCATTGAAAAAAAAATGTTTTCGCTCCGCGATCTAGCGACGAGAAGACAGTGTATAAAGCGCGAGCGAAATATAACGCCGGGTAAGAGTGCGCATTATGAGCTCTTAATTAATATTGCACAACGTCAATTCACCAAATAGCGATCCGACCACCCGTCGCGCATTTTAATGAACCCACTGCAGTATAGCAGCGCAGAGGCTGCCTCGAAAGTTGTAAACAATTCGCTTACGCGCAACTCGTCCCTCTCGATTTAATTGCGAAAATGACTAATTGCAGTGAAATGGATGATTCCCGCTGTGCCCGCCGTGAAATAAAGATATAGTTCGAAAATAGATGCACACGTATATGCATTCGCTCGGAGTTTACGCGCAGTCACAGAATGTACACGAGGCACCTCGCTTTATATCTCGTACATAACGCGCAGACAGATAGTAACGACAATGGCGCTCTGGAGTGCAGGGCCGACATTTTGCGGAAAAGCCTCATCCGCGGCCCTCCAAACCCTCCCCCTCGAGCAGTTTCTACTGGCCGACCGGGGAATTATGGTGATCATAATTAGCCCATTAGCGGCGCCCGGTAGCGTGTATTAAAACCTCAATTACACCGATGTCCCCGCTCGCCGCGAGACTCGGAGCATGCGCGAAAGCATCGACGACCCGGGGCTCTCCCCCTTCCCCCGCCGTTCTCCCATTTTAAAGCTCTCGAATTTTTCTGCTGCGCGCACGGCGTAAACTATATTTTTTTCGGGCTTTCACACATAGAATTAGAAATCACGGCGCGAGGTGCATCCTGTCAAGGACGGGCGCGTACGGCAGGAGGAGGAGGGGGGGGGAGGGGGAATCGATTCCGAGCTTGCGCGCGCAAACTCGTTCGATTACGCGTATTTTGAAATTCAAATTCGCCGTGCGGGTATAAGCTCTCTCGGCCCCGACGGAACGATGCGAGGCGGCGGGAAATGGCAGCGGTTAATATACACCGCGGCAGATGAGCGACAGTCTCTCGCGCACGGTCCGAATTATTCAGATCTGCAGCCCGCGTCGACTAGAATATATCGGAGCTTTATTTTCGACGGCCTGTACACAGATACGTACATGTATATAGAAATAGTTTTGCGGAAAAGGGCGGGATACTCGCGCTCGGTTCGATCGGGGCGCTGTGCACACGCCTGTATGTGCAATGTGTGTGTGTATGTTGTATATATATAGGATAGACGGCGCCGGCAATTACCTAAATGGTCGGGTAAACAATATCCGCGCGCCGAGAGTTAAGAGCACGAGGCTTGTGCAAACAGCGAGAGAGCTTGCAGAGCTACTGCCTCCACTCTCCCATATATACTATGCCCGTCGATATACGCATCGGCCGCAGCCGAAGCGCGAGCGGTTGAAATTGTCTGCTAATGCGAGCTGGCAATTATCTCGGAGAGTTGTGCCGTTGGCGACTCTCGCCGAGCTTGCAACTTTCATAAAGCACACTTGGCCCAAGTATCGACGCACTAGCTGAGTATACACTGCAGCCGGTCGCAGATTGTGTGCAGCCGTCGCTCGCAGCGTCAACATCATCGTCATCGCTTGCGACAATGCCGGCTCTGCCCTAAGATGTCGCGGTTAAATCAAAGACAAACCACTTTGGCGCGCGCGCGCGCACGGAAAGTCCTCTGCACATAGTATATGTGTATAGCACGAGGGGAAGAGACAGAGAGAGAGAGAGAGAGAGAGAGTCAGGTATATACTCGCATCCCTTCCCGGTAGGTCGGAGCTAGAGCTGTGAATAGAGGAGACCGCCCCGCTACTGTTAGCGACAGGACTAGAGCTTCAAAGAGAGGGAGAGACTTTTCTCCTCCTACGCGTTGCGTCGTCAGCCGTCAGGACGTGGCCGATATTAGGCTGCGTATATATACGGTTTTGGCTGAACCGTAGAAAGAATGGAGTTGTCGGGTTTTGGTATCGCTCGCAATGCCAAAGACCATTTTTCCACGTAGCCTCGTGTAGGCGTAAATTTAGTTTTGAAACCTTCGATTCTTAAAATTTTAAAAAACTCGATAACTCTTCCTAGTGAAGAGGCGGGTGTGTGTGTGTCTGTGTGCGTGAGATAGGATGACACTCCTGCAGTGAAAGCAGTCGCACGATCTACTAAAACGGGTGCGGAAACAGTAAAGCTCCCCGCACAATAAGCAGAGCTAATCATAATAACAGCCTTGGCAACTTATCGCCAATTCCCTATCGCAAAGTTAATCCCTCCGCCAACACAAGCTCGCAACCCGCCCCACTTCTCTCTCTCTCGCTCGCTCTCGCTCGCTCTCTCTCTCTCTCTCTCTCTCTCTCTCTAAAATTTTCAGAGGCATAAAGTGCCGCGACTCGTTTAGCGCACAAAGTAAAACGAGCTCTCCCTCGACCCCCTCCTCCCTAATCCAGCCAGCAAAATTTAAACGCCCGCCCCGGCATCCTCTTACACTTAGCGGCAAAGTCTCTCTCGCCAAAAGACGATCAGCCAGAGTGAGAGAGAGAGAGAGAGGAAAGCTCTTTCCCCTACTCACCTCTCGGTGGCGAGCCCCACTACTCGCTGCTCCGGCAAGCCGGCGATTGGAGCTTTCGGGGGAGCTTGAAGCCACGCCCCGAGCGAGGCGCGCCCCTCGCTCGGAGCAACCCCCCGGCGCGGCGGCACTTTGTCTCGCGCGGCGAAGCCTTCGCAGTCTTCTGCTGCTCGTGCGCGCGATACACCGACACACGCAAAGGCAGGCGCGCGAGTTCTCACGCGGACACATGGTGCAGTGACAGCTCGTAGTTCATAGTCCTCAGATCGCGCGAGCCGCATACCCGCATACGCGCCCGAGGACATGCCGGCGTCCGAGCGGCCCCGGCCCTCCCGGCCCTGAGAGCATGTGGACCATGCATCCGGATCATCGACAGCGCTCCGCAGTCACGACGAGTCACGACAGCCAGACGAGGATGTCGCCCCTCGGTCACCCGGTCGAGGAGGCGGACGCCTCCACCGGAGCCACGCTCGCCGCCGTCAGGCAGCCCCGAGTGCGCGGCCACGTGCTCCTCCCGGCCGACCCCTTCCGCTACGAGCACCTGCACAGGCACCCGCACCCGCACCCCGAGCAGGCCGGCCCCGCGCTGCCCGACGACGACGACGAGCTCAAGGCCAAGAGGCCCGAGACCGAGGACGAGGCCAGCGAGGACGAGACGAGGCTCCAGAGGCTCGACGACGACGACGAGGAGGAGGAGCCCCCCGCCGACGAGGACCGCGAGAAGCCGGACGTCGACGTCGAGGGCGACGAGAGCAACCCGAGCAGCCCCGTCGACCTCACAGCCTCCTCGAGGTGCCCCGATGCCCCCCACTTGGCACTCGCCCACCCCCGGGGCCAGCTCCAGCAGCCCTTCGCCTGCCTCGCCGCTCACGGCCCCGCGCTCCCGCTCAACGGCACCGGCAACGGCCAGCACCCCCTCAACCTGCCGACGGTCTACCATCTCGGACCGGTGCCGTCGGCCCTCGTCTGCGCCGCCGCCGCCGCCGCCGCCACCGCCACCGCCACCGCACCGCGGAGCTCCTGCGGGGCTCTCGCCACGACCACCACCACGACGACCGCCGCCTCCGTCGCCCAGGCCAACAAGAGGGGACTCGCCTTCTCCGTCGAGAACATACTCGACCCCAACAAGTTCACCGGCGGCAGGATCCTCCAGAGCAGAGTGTCCCATCACCGGCGCAGACGACACAGCGGCAGCGTTCACGAAGGTTACTTGCTCTCTGTTTACCTTTCCACCTCGACTCCAAAAGAAAATTGTAAACTGCGCGGCCGCGAAAAACTCCGAGTTCCCGATGAACTTTTGAACCCCCCGTTACACTAATTGTCCAATAATTGGAGTCTCTCCGCATTATCAATTACAAAATACGGAGACGCATCGCCGTCGGGCAGATCCGGGAAAAATATTGTTGCGCGCGTGCGTTTAATCGGCCCGTTGAAAAAGTTATAAATTCCAATTACCGAGAGCGATACGTAATAACGCGTGGGGAAAGGCGCAATAATTATTCAATGAAATCGAAATTAAACAAATGCTTACGCCTCGATCGCGCAGGAGGTTATGAAAATTTCGCAGCAACCGTTTAATCGGGCTCTACTGCGCGCATTTTACAATTAACGAGAGCACTGCAGCGTCCGCATGCACGCCTGCACATGTATTATACCAATTGCGCGCGAAAAACTCGCTTCGGATTTAATAATAACCAATCGCGCTCGGCCTCGCATCGTTAAGCCGGAGATACGAATTTTATCCCGTTAATTCGAAATTAATTCCCCGACTGCATTATTATTATCGCGAGCTAATGAAACGCGAGAAACTTTGCATCGGGCGCACGCCGCGAGAGCTATAGTAGAGAGAGAGAGAGAGAGAGAGAGAGAGAGAGAGAGAGAGAGAGAGAGAGAGAGACACATACACACACAGCGTTACTCTACGCGTTTCTAAATTTAGACGAAAGTCGGCCCTCCTCAGGA
Organism: Philotrypesis tridentata; assembly: GCA_018906965.1. Taxonomy (NCBI): domain Eukaryota; kingdom Metazoa; phylum Arthropoda; class Insecta; order Hymenoptera; family Pteromalidae; genus Philotrypesis; species Philotrypesis tridentata. Next base: position 614,424 of record JACCIB010000003.1, on the reverse strand, counting down.
TATCCAGCGATTCTCGGGGCTATTTGTGGGGTTGAGAGAGTGAGAGAGGCTGAAAGGATGACTCGCCGATGTAGACGTTGTCGACACGCGCCGATGATTTTCAGAGGCTCCTATATGCTCGCCGGACGTTTAAGGTGCACAACTGCACATGCCTGTCACACGAGCCACGGACTTGTGCACATGTGGGACACGAGTGTGTCGTGGGCTTCGATTTGTCGAAGAGATTTTTTTTAGGTGTCCTTATCGAGGCTAATGCGAACATTTTATTTCTGTCTTAATATATAGCAGTCGACTCGGGTAAAAAACAAAATGACCCACCATGTCACCGGTATCATCGGCAAACTCCCATTGGATTCAAAAATTATTCCACAATTAGATACAAAATTTCATATTATTTATTAGTAAACAATTTGTTTTGTAAAATTTACCATAAAAGAGAGAATGTAAAAATTTATTTAATACTTACTAGATGAAAATTATATGAATTTTACACATTTTTATAATTAATCACTTTTATAATTAATCATTTTCAACCAATGCTTTCAGGCGCCAACCCGTTATTTATTACATTTTAATTTTTATTATTTGCTTGACACACAAAGCACTCTGTAAGAAGAAAACCATTTTAAACTGGACTATTTTTATCACGATGGGCCTGTGCGTAGAATGATTAGTCGAGCTAAGGAAACCGACAAGGTGGTACTCACGGGATATTTTGATAAGACGACTCGACGACTGGATGGGCTAATTTACTTGACGAAAGCTCTTCTTTGCTTTCCCTATACTTATGTATACGTTTATACAGATAGGACGTGCGTGTACCCGATAGCTTCGCGATGACAGTTTTATTATTTCTGCGCTTAAGAGGAAGAGGAGCTCTCGAGTTGTACTAATACGAGGCCACTTGAGAAGAGACGTGGTTGAGCTATTGATGCTTTGCCGTTGCTTTAATATTTCTACTGTTTCCTTATTGAATTTTTATTTTTATTTTATATTTTTGTTTTATCTAGAAAACGTCTTCTTATCTAATTAGCTCCAATAATTGGAACAAGGAAGGTATTATTAGAATCAAAGTTATCTAGTTTTTTAACGGAAAAGAATAAATTTAAATGACTATATTCTCTAATAGTCGTCTCACATAGCTTATTATTTCTTGGGACATTTACCATTCACTTGATTTACTTTACATTGTTTCATAATACAAATGATACTTGTATAAAATCGATTTTCAAGAAAAGTCTGACTTACTTTGGAACGCCCTCGTATTATACTACAATAGTTATTATAATCATTAATAAAAATTAAGATTTTAATTCATTTAACAAATATGTCAACTCGTGAAATATGAGACTGCTCTCTGATTTTACTCCAGAAAATAAGCCATTATTAAAATAATTGATACAAAACCTTAAACTTTTAGCAATTGTACAGAATAAGCAAAACACTTTTTCTAATGTTTACGCGGTTGGCCAATTGAGATTATAGATTTAATACGGTAGTTATATATTCAGTATAGTTGTGCTCAGTCTAATTTTGTTGAAAGAATAATGTAATTTTTGCATATAATTCAAATTTGTTTATTCATGTTTTAATACAAAATAGAGCAAGGTAAGCGCCCCGTGAGTTACTGTAATTAACTTCTATTATTAGCCGTAAAAGCAAATCAGTGTTTTTTTCGTCCGAGAAAATTTGAAATGTTAATTGCCTCTGAAAGCCCCTATGAGCTTTATAAAGCAAGATTTCCTTCCATTATTTCCTTCGGAATCGAGGCATTAAATTGTAAACGATAGACTTTTGTAGAGAGCAGGATACTATACAGTAGAGGCTAGAAATACACGCAGACAGGCAGGCAGGCAGGCAGGCAGGCATCCCATTCGACTTCTTCGAATTAGCGCGGCACTTAGAACGAAGACGGATCGCGCCGCGAATTTATATTTCCGCGCGGCGCGCCGAGGACAGAAATCATTCGACGCGGCATCCGACAGCCCGTGACGATGATAACGTCTAATCGTCTGCCCTCTCGCGCGCCCGGCTAAATCCGGAGCGCGCCGCACCAAAACACACCGGACACACTCTGGGCTGGCGTCCAACCGCGTCTTAATAACGCCGCGAGCGCGCGAGAGCGCGAGGGGGGAAAGCGACACGCGTCGAGGAAATTCGAGCAATTAGCCGCGTCAGTCGTCAAGCTATGTGGAGTCAATGTTTTTTCGGCCCGCGCAGCCGCCGAGATTAATCGGCTTTTTGGCTATAATCGGACGAAGCCGCGATTTATTTTCATATTATACATATATAGGTTCGCGAGCGCGGGCGCGGGCGCGAGCTCGTCTAAAGTGCCCCGTTGCATTAAGCTAATGAATTTACACACTGCGCGCGCGCACTATTCGGCTCGCTTTGAAGTTTCGCGTCTGCGTTTGGGCTTTCTGAGGAAATCCACTTTTATTACAGAGCGAAATGCCGTTATTTCGTAACTCGTCCACACTTCACGACCGATACTTTTATTTTCTAATTTTAGCATTATTTATTTTCATTTTTTTTTCTTTAACCATTTATTGATGTTGACTCAATGAAATGACTGGAAACGACCATTTCCGTGACAAAGTTGTGAATATTTGAAAAGAAAAGAGCTTTTTGTAATATGCAGCGATTTTTCATCATATAGCTTTCCACAATTTAAAATATTCAGTTAGGCAATTATTACCTTAAAGATGTTTACGCGTGCACTTGTTAAAGCTTTTGATATGCATACGCAACGAGTAAACCAACTTCCGGAAGATCCCAAAATTATCCAGCGGGCGTAAGAAACTCAAAATGTTTTTTCGAAATTGAATCATTCGGTAACTTAATGAGCTCATTAAGTGCATGAAATTTAATTCTGCGAACCTTTCGATTCGAGCAGGCGTATGCATTTTTTCTCTTCCGCGATCTGAAGAACGAGGGAAGAAGCGAAAAGAGCTCGCCACGTAATACGTCATAATCTGCAGGAAAACGGAAAGATAGGGAGTGAAAAGCTGTCTCGGAGCGTGACAAATCATCGGGCTAATCTACGTTAACCAGTCTTTCGACCTCTCATCCTGCCTTTTTACTCTACACGTACACGGGCGCGCGCTTTTTAAGTTATATATATACCCAGAGATTTTTCAGCGCATCGACTGTTTATTCAGTTACGGTGTACGAGCAATTGGCAGGTCTGCCGGCGAGAAATGATATTTGAGAAAAGAAACGTTACAGAAGCCACCGGAAAATCGAGAAATTCTGGACGTCTAGCCATCAATCATATCGGCCGGCCGCAGCAGTTCCCATTAAAACTGCATCAGTCGTGGAGAGAGATGGAGAGAAAGCGCGGGAAAATCCATTTCGAATTTCGACTGGCAGATACACACACACACACACGCTCCTCGCGGCGGAATAATATCGGCCGGTTGTTATGATAATCGCACGACGTAGTCGCATCGCGTCGCGTCAAGCCGCCCAGAAAATTGGCTCTCTGCATTACAATGACTTTCTCCGCTCGGCAGTCCCCTCTCGACTGCGCTCTAGCCCCTCTGCTAAATACGTCTGCGCCTCTATGTCAGAGCACTTGGATTCGCTTTTATCGATTTAATTTGTGTCAACTATTTTCGCGCTATTCGTCGGCGCGACAAATTTTTTTTCGCACTCGAAAAATGTTTAAAACCAATATTACGCTAGCCTTTCTTGCGAAACATCGAATTCGAAATACGCACCAAATAATAAAGCCTTATGTTCGCGTCAGAATCACTGCGGTAATTATTCGTTACCTAATAATTCACTTGGGTAACACATAAAATAAACGATCGAACAAGTTGTGCAGAAGATTTATACCTAAAAATTTCAGTACAATGCCCAACGCAGTTCCATTACTTGCACCATTGCACTTTTGCGCCCCAGCTCGCAGTCGACTCAGCTTCGTTTCTGCTTGCACGCGCACTGTTTAGTAAATCCTTATCCTATTCGACGCAATTTTCTGACCCGTTTCTACTGTCACGCTTTACTGTTGCTCTATCGCCCTCTACACATTCGATACATACAGAGCTCGTTGATATATGTACATATATACATGTATAGTATGTACACAGTCGTCGACGTTCTCCCCCTATAGGTCGTACTTAATTCGAAAGATCTCTTAGAAAATTCCGAGTCTTAATCGCATTAAAAAACAATCTGCGATCGTAAGCACGGAACCATTGTATAGTCGAGTTTACTTTTAATGTTTGGATAATTGATCTTCTTAATTGCCTGTGCGATTCCAAAGCAGATCTAGTACACGCAGTGCTGTACAGAGATTAATGCAAAATTCGAATTTCGCGTGACAGTGTAAGATAAAAACATGGTTGAATTTAACGCCAAAGAATAGAATATTTTTTCCAATCAAATTAGTTATTTATGGCGCGGTATTTCAATTGTTTTTTTGATTTTCCGATCCCTCGAACAAGACCAAGCCCTGCGAATGGTCGCGAAACTCCTAAAAGGAATCCTCAAAATACCCGGCGCGTGAACAGTAGCCTCGTTACGTTCAATCGCGTCTCAGCAAGATTAATGACACCTACACTCATCCGACGTGGCAGCGGAAATAGGTGGCGAAGCGTTTGCCACGCCATCTGCTGTGTTTTACGAGCGAAGAATAGCAATTTTTTTTTCTCCGCATATCCGACGAGCTCGCGTTTGAATTTCTCTGGTCGAGAGAATTCCCATCGACGTCAATCCTTTTGCCTTAAACGCAGCCGAAATCCCGTCCGCCACAAAAGAAGACCGCATCGGCCTCAGACTCCTTATTTGCCTGCTCTCGTGTAGCAAATAAAGTAGGTCCGTTGCAATGGTATAGTCTCGCGGGGGTTCGGGGATCCCACGTCTGGCTATGTATGTAGACAAGTACACTGGCCTATACAATGGGAACGACATTGAGACTCGAAGCTTCAGAGCGAAATCGTTTACCGTGTACAAACACGCGAAGACTACTCGTCAATTATACGCTCGAGACTGGGACTGGAACTTTGAGCCTCTGACAGCGAGACGTCTGGCTTTAATTACATATCGAGATTTTCAATTATTTTTTTATTCGCGTCACGTGTGACCGCGACGTACATAATCTAGATAATGCTCGTTTTCACGAGCTTGATGTTCGCAGTACACTTTCTCAATTTTGTCGACGATGTAAGAATATCGGATTAAGTTAGGTTTTGATTAGCCGTAAAAGGAAGAGAGAAGTGAGGAAACAGTAGAATATTACACGAAAATGATATCGTGAGAGGGTAGAGAAGCTCCTGGCTCTAGGCTGTAATAGGATCTGGTTATGTAATCTTATGATGCATAAATCTCGTTGCGGTAAGAAGTTACACGCGCAGCTGTAAATTTCTAGCCCTGAAGGCCAAACAAATTTCTACGGAATATAGGTAACGCGAGCCCACAAAATGCTGTTATAAGCCGTATAACTGAACTCGCCGCGCCGGGACAAGATCGCAGCCGAAAGGAGGAAAATATGCTCGTGAGAGTTATTGAAAAACAAGTCAATAGCGGACTGTGTGCGTATGCAGGAGAAAAAAGGAAGCGAATATAAAAATGAATAAAAAGGGAAGAGAGAATAAGGATAATATTAATTACGTAATTCAATTAGACACGTTCAATCGATGTTCGTGAGGGAAGTGGTATCGCCATTCGCAGGTGTATGCGTGGAGAAATAAAAGAGCGAGTTGCGCGAATAAGGGGAGAAAAAAGGAAGAGTAGCAGAGACGAGCAGAGAATGCTCCGCTTTAGCAGGGAGCACAAGAACTATCGCGCGTTAACGAGATACAAATCCCATTACGGCGTAAACCTTCTCCTTCTCTCTCTCTCTCTCTCTCTCTCTCTCTCTCTCTCTCTCTCTCTCTCTCTCTCTCTCTCTCTCTCTCGATTCACTAGTACGTCCCATCCACTTTTGTGTCGAGAGAGAGAGATAGAGAGAGAGAGAGAGAAAGAGGAGAGTGTGTGTGTGTGTATGTGTGTGGGGCCACGGCAATTCGGATAATCTGCATCCTACTCTCTCCTTTCGCATTTTAGTCGTCTTCGTCGTTCTATCTTTGTCTTTGCAGTCGAGCTTTTCTCTATATGTATATGTGGGTATGCGCACGCGCATACATGCATGTGGGTGTGTGCGTCGCACAAAGTCCCAGGCGCCCCTACGGCCAGGGAATATCTATCCCAGGGACATCTGCGCACTGATTGAATCTCCAATATCCTCTCTTCCTATGCAAAAGTGTGCGTGCGTGCGTGCGTGCGTGTATGTGTGCGTATGTGTGAGAGAGTGAAAGTGAGAGAGATGAAATCTGTGTACTATGGTCGTCGTGAGAAAGACGGATAGTTCTGTTTCGCGAAAAATGATGGTCGAATGATGAATAATGAGATGGATTTACGTCTAAACGTATATATAGGTACTCGATACTTTGGATTATTTTACTTTGATCGGAGATAGCGATAAGCAATATGATTACTATATTTTAAGTGTAATAAAGTAATCGTCTCACTCTGACCTTTTCAGATGGAGATTCACGAGGCGAATTCGCGAGCGGAAGTGGTCAGGAGGACGAAGCTGGTACACCGGAACAGCTGGACATAGACATGGATGACGATGTAGTGGACGACGATGAAGACGAAGACGTGGATATGCGGACCAGCACATCCGATCAGCATGACAACGATGGATCGAGTCTCATCCACGATAGCAATGCTTCGACCCCTTCAAACTGTAGCGGCAACGGCGCCAATAATAACAATAACAACAACTCCAGCAAGAAACGTCAGTCCTCCTCCCTATCCTCCAGTTCTTCCGGAGCTCAAAATTGTCCATCCGGCCAAAGCAACGGTAGCGGTGCTGGTGGAGGTGGTGGCGGTAGCAGCAACAGCAGCAGCGGAGGTGGAGGTAAACCCCGTCGCGCTCGAACGGCCTTCACCTACGAGCAGCTGGTGGCCCTGGAGAACAAATTCAAGACGACGAGATATCTCTCCGTATGCGAGAGGCTCAACCTCGCCCTGTCCCTCTCGCTCACCGAGACGCAAGTAAAAATCTGGTTCCAGAATCGACGGACCAAGTGGAAGAAGCAAAACCCGGGTCTCGACGTGAACAGTCCAACGGTCCCCACGACGCCTCCCCACCCCACGCCGTACGGGCCCGCTTTTCTCTTCGCGACCCACCCTCACGGCCACGCCCATCCCCACGCGCACCCTCACAGTCACGTGCACCACGCGCCGCCTCCCCCACCACCGCCCGGCTACTACCACCATCCAGCTCCCCCCTACGCTCCCTCTGGGCCCAGCTTTTTCGGGCATCATCTTACGGGCCCTGCGACGCCCGTCTCGGTGGGGGTAGCCACGCCCCAACCGGCCGCTGCCACCCCCACCTCCAGTGCTGCTTTGGGTCTTAACCAGACCGTGACGGCCGCATCCGCTCACGCTCACCCGCATGCGTAGCGAATCCAGGCGGTGCGCGTTCTCGTGCCCGGCAACTGGCCCAATAGTTCCGACGAGTGACAGTGCAGTGTGTAAATAGACCCACGAATTCTTCTATGATTTGAACGTGTCGTGTACACGATAATGGAACAAGACACTCGCAGGGCTTTCATTATCTTCGAAACATTATTGTGTAAATCTAAAGCTTCGTCTTTAAAGAATAAGTGAGCACGATATTGTAGCAGAGCGGCGATTCTTTTATTTTTTCTTTTTGTATAGATGTACGTGCAATATCGTCGATGCGAGGACTGTGTAACACTAATTGATATGTGAAACATTTCAAAAAGTTTTCCATTCGACAAAAGAAAATTAAACAGTTCCATTCGAAGCTTAAAAGGTCGAAAACAGTTAGCCAAAGCAACTATAAATATAAGTATATCCAACGCGAGGCGGCCTTTAATAAAAGGTTATTGTAAAATACGCGTATAATGTCGGTGTACGAAAATAACCAAAGACTCCTATCTACTTACCAATGAGCGAACGGTGTGTATAAATACTCCACTGGTAGAATATAATAATCGACGGGGCGAGCGTTTACGAGAGTCTTACTGTATTGTCATGGGGAAAAAAAGGAAGAATGAGTGTGCGAGAATGCGATCGAAGCTGTATTATCTCTCTCCTTTGTAAAATAAACGCGCTTGTAAACCTCCGACGGAGTTCGCACGTGTTGAATGTATAACCCCCTCTACAGCTCTGTTACCGAGACTAAGAAAACATCGCCTCTGGGCGATTCGTTTTTTATCCTCTCTATATTGTTCGTTCTTTTTCTCTGTTTCGCCCGTTAACGGAACAGTGTACATCGGGTTTTCTTCTATTTTCGACGTTTTGTACATAGTTTTTGTTAAGTTTTTCACCGCGCACGATTTACTTTATTTCGTATACGTTATACGAGATACCATACCTGTACCCGAGAAAAATCGGTGCGGTTATACTCTTACTTTCACGTATGCTCGGTGCTTTTGTAATGTTCTCTCATTTTTGTTTGGAGGCTTGATTTGTAACATCGATTGGGCGCTGATGAGAGACTGCCAAAACACGACGCTGTAAATACTACACGAATATGGAAATATTATATTATACGTAAATTTAGTTGGATTGTCACGACGTACCAAAGAGCACGAAAAATCTTTTCTACTGATTTACCAGCCAAAGAGGCGCACACACTCTGGTCTATAAATTTTCGTTGTGTACCACGTGTATATCCCGGCGCATAATGCAGCATAGATTTCTATGCGAAATAAGCGCATCAGGAGCTATTTTACAGAACATTAATTTGATTAAAGCAACATTAGCATACGAAGTCTCTACGAATTCACAACTTTCTCACCTCTCCTCCACGCCGCTCCCCCCTCTCTGCTCTCCTTTGAAAATTTCAGGACCATTTCGTCGGCACAGCCCGGGCACTAATGAGTAAAAGAATTTAAGAGACAGCCGCACACTCTGATCATTAGTCGGACGAACGAGAGAGGACAGTGGGAGCCTCTGTTCCAGCTTGACTTCACGCTCGACTCACGAAGCACAGACTCGACTCCCGAAAATCGCTCGCGAATTCGCTTTGATGACCGAATTAGAAGCGGCGGCGCGCTGCAAACAGGGAATCCCAAAGTTGCGCGTCGCTCGCTATGCCTCTGTGTCTATACGTGAGAGCGTGTGTTTGTGTACGTGTGTACGACTGTATATGCATTGGTGTCTTTCTGGAAAGCTTTGGCCGTTGGGGAAAGCTGCAGGACCTGCCAATTCAGACACTTTATTTATTTAGGTTTTCGGGCTTATTTCAGCTGTTTGCTCGAAAAAGTAGGACGGCGACTTTGGGTGGCTCGTTCAGGGGAGAAAATTGTAATGGAGCCGCGAGAGCATTGATAAGTAATTGTTTGTAGGCTATCGAATGGCAGAAAGAAAATTGTCGCGCTAGCCAAAAGAATAAGACAAACTGAAAAATCGATTATGTTCGTAAAACCGCGCGAGTGAGATATTTTTTGGGTTTGAACGCGAACAATTTCTTCTTTTCATTTCCCGTATACTTTTTCATCTCTTTGGGGGGCAATTTTTATCTCATCTGTTTAGGACTTGCATTAAAAAAAATAAAAAACTTTAGAAGCTGCTGGAGCCAAGCAAATCGAGTTTATTTCGCAGACTTAGTCGTCGTATAAAGATAGAGGCGAGGTCGAGTGTAAAAAGAAAGCTTAATAGAAATAACGAGCTTTGAATGGAGCAATAGAGGATTTCGATCGGCGATATCTCGGGGACAAAAGAACGGCTGCTTCACGGAGATTAGGCGAATGCTTTCTCTTGACGCCCTTATCGGCTCCCCGCGCTTTTTCGCTCCGCGAAACACGAGGCCGTTATCGTAAGATTTTTTTTTCTCTCTCTCTCTCTCTCTCTCTTCCGGCCAGACGCAACCGATGCGGCTTTATTGCGGACAAATTGATACAAGCGTCGGAGGTAAGTCGATGTCTGCGCAACTCTATTGTTCCGAGGGAAAGTGTGAAATTATACGCGTAGGAGAAAAGTCAGAAATCTCGTGTATCATCGAAAAAAGAAGCGAGAGTTCGGACTGGTGCAGTCAGACGATTCTCTCGAATTAATTCTTAGGGGTGGATTTCGTACGAAGGGTGTGAGCCGAGCGAGTGGACCGTGAAATAACCCCGACGCAGAGGCGACACTCTCCTCTCCTCTCCCCTCGCCTCGCCATACGTCCTTGCAGACGGGATCCCCTATATATAGGTATATACGTCGCCTAATTTTTTTCTTCTTCGCGCACATCCGCACGTAGCCGTATACCAACGTCTGCTTATGCGGAAAATCGGTGCCGTACAGAGGCTGCATTAATATTTTATCATAACGAGGGGATCGCTTACGCGGATTATATTTATGACGACGTAACCGACGTCTCGTTATAGAGAGGTATCTCGAGCTAATTATGACGAGGTGTGCGCGTACGCATATATGTGTAGGCCCGAGAACAAGACTTGGTGCGCGAGAGACTGCGCGTCCGTGGAATAACATCGGGGGATTACTCGGTTGTTGAGGTCGTCGCGATCGCAGCGCCACTTGAGCGTGTAATGGCTCAATGGCTGTCGGTCCTTTCCAAATCGAGCTTTCTCTCGCTCTATACCTATATATACGTACACTTACACGTATATATATTCAACAGATACATATATAGGCGCAGCGAGTCCTTAGAGTCCGAGACGAATGATCCGACTTGGCTTTAAGCCCGAGAAGAGACAAAGCCATTCGCCGTAAAACGCCGTCTCTTTCGATCTTTCGAGCGATGCGCTTCACTGCACACCTGTGCGGCTCTCTATCTGTCTCTCTGACTTTTAGTGTACTGCGATCGATCGATTACTCTCGGTTATAGGCGCTTTCCTGGAAATCCGTGAAGGTCCTTCCTTCATCTCTGAAATGAAACTCGGATAAAAATAGTCGAGGGGTCGAACCGGGGGTGAACGGATGCATAGGATCGCCAGACATTTTCGCTTGAACATTGTCATTTCATGTATAGTGACCGTTTACTCAACATTTTTTGCGGTACGCACGATTCTTAATTGCTCGAGCAAACGAAATATTTTTATCTACAGCTATTACCAGAACTTTAAAAAGACATTTTATTTTTGAATTAAATTAATCAGCGTATAATTATTACCTTTTCTCTCTAATTAAAAAAAAATTGTTTATGAAAACACATGTGTAAGTAAGCATCAATGCGATTAACTGCACGCTAATGTGATAAGCAGGAGTTCATACTCACGGTTCATTTCACAGCACATAATAAGTTTAAAGCAATAAAGCTCGTCCAATCGATTACACGTCGACCGTCACAATGAGGCAGCCCAACAAAAAATAAAGAGTAGCATAAAAAACATCGGAAAGAAGGCAAAAAGTCCATGCAGCAGCATGTGTGTGGGACCGAATTCTCGCGGACGAGTTAAAAATAATCGATACCCAACTCCTACGCGTACACACCTGTCTGCACAATCTATATACCTACATGAAATATGTGTGTGCGTTGGTACGTACATGCGACATCCACACACACTCTTGAGAGTCTAAATAAATGGCTGTGCTCGTATCAAGTTCACCTTACCGGCAAGATCCTCCCCTCGTGGAAATCGAGGTTCGACCTCAACAGCGCAAACAGAGGCATTGATTTCACCGCGCTTTCAAACACACCGGTGCACAGCCTCCGCCGGAGCTTTTCGAAGGGTCGACGAGGAGGAGGTGGAAGGGAGAGAGCGGAGGTGGTGACGGAGAGTCTGCGTTGCCGAGGAAGGGATGCCTGCGTCTGTGCAGTGTATGGACGCGGCTGCGCGCGCGCGCATCTGTGTGTGTGCCATGCGCGCTCGCGCGTGCGTGTGACGAGGGGTCAGGGGAACGCGACGCGTCGCCGGGGATACGATTCCATCGATGAGAGGAAGCCACCTGCGGACTATATACTCTACGTGGAATTTTTTCGACACGCCGAGTGGACAGGTTGGCTTTCAGCTTCCTTTTTCGATTACAGATTGGGAAAACTGCCTGACTGCAGGCTCATATCTCCTGCACTTGTTTCATGATCCACAAGATTTTGGATACTTCAATTTTTTATGAAAATATTTATTTTGTTTGATAATCCATACTGTCGCGGAGTGCGAGAATCATTGTTTTTCATCTAAGATGGTCCGAAAATCATTTGGAAATTCGAAATTCGCGCCATGATGTAGCAGATCAAAAAATGAGTTGTGCAATAATCTAGTATATTTTGCAAACTTCTTATACAGTGTACTTGCATGTCTGTACGCCAACTCCACTATCATAGTTCAATTAGGCGGCAAAGTAAGGTATTGTAAAAAGTCAATTTCACCCTTGGAAAAGAGGAAAAAAAGCAGCCCTTATCTCCCAGCGACATCTATACTCGTCTCCATTTCCGCAAATCTGGGTGCAAATGAGTCAAACGCTCGGCGGTCTGATGGCCCCCCTCGCACAGTCGCCAATAATAATATTAATTGAAATCGAGCGCGCGCGCGCGGAGAGGAGTGAGCAAAACGATATAGAAGAGAGAGAGAGAGAGAGAGAGAGAGAGGAGGGGGGTTGCACGTGCGAGGGAGTGAACGAGGCGTCTGCCTGCGAATAGAGGGACGCGTCTGCCTGTATACATATACGTGTGGCTTCGATTTGCAGACACTATATTTTGCTCGGTAATTGATCTATTTAGTAGGTGAATTATTTGGCCTGATGTTTATATCGTGACATGTGTCGCGTTTATCGCTCCAAGAGAGGAAGAGGAGTGCTTTCGAGAATCGATCGTTGACCTTCTTCTATTATCTGTAAATCGATACGTTTTCATAGAGAAAACATCACGATACTTTATCAATCACACATTCTGCTATACATGTATAATTTCAAAATAATTCCGTAGCTTGATTGAAAAGGTAATAAACCAACTTTACACAAATTCAATTAGAATCAATTTATTCGTGACAAAAGTAACAGTCGGTAAATGATTTTATGTTTTCTTATCAATAAAAATGACTGGGTTAAACAATCGATGACTGAATATTTACTGTGAAAAAAGTTTATACAGACAGCGACCTTTTAGAAATATGCATTGTGTCTATGTCTAGATACTTGGAGTTATATCTTGTTAATAACCTGGTAAAAAAATTTCTTTTTGTATTTTTTCTTTATTTTATAATTACGGGTGTAGAATGCAAATACAAGAATCTATAGATAATTACCTAATACTATAGTTGCTATAGTAAAACTAGATATGTAAAATTGTTGTATCAAATCTGAATCCCAACTTCTTTGAAAACAAATATTTTTAGATTCTCTGAAGTTAATAAAGTTTTTATGAAAGTATAACTGATCCGCATAAAACCGTTATGCACGGCGGAGCTGCGCAAACAAAATTATAATACAAATGCATAATAATTAGCGTTGCGTTAATAATCGCAAAAAAAGCAGCTCAAAAGCAGGGAAATGGGGGGAGATGAAGAGGGGGGTACAGTCGCTGTGTGGAATACATGAAATTGGAGATGAATAATAAATGAGGCCGCAGAGGGCGAGCGTTGGTCGAATAAAATAATAAAGCGCATCAATCAGATAAGAGCAGCGCGCGAACAAAAAGAGCAAAGAATATAAGAGCGTGAGCTGCGAGAGAAAGTGATAAAATGGAGAGAAGATGAGAATCGGAAAGGAAAGAGACAAACAACAATGTCGACTCACACGCGCACATACAGATAGGTATATATGTACATATTGTACATTGTACCTGTACTCTGCAGTAAATAAGCTTGAGCGAAAAACAGATGTTTTACGGTGATCGTAGGGATCTTTTTACCTTAGCAAAAACGTCTCGAAAAAACGAGAAATAATTAACAAAATAAGAATTCATAAATTTTTTTTCTCTGATACTATATGGACTTTTATAACAATTTCATTAGAACAAATATGTCTTAAAAATCATCAAAAAATGCTCTCAAATGTTTTCAGATTGATCCGATATAGTTTTTGATTTTTCGAAAATTCAAGAAAATCGAAACTTCGAAAAACGTCATTTAAAAATCTGAAAAAATTTCAGAATTCTTCATTCACTTCAGTATTCGGTGTTCTTTGGTGAATTTAAAATTATTATTGTTCTAATGATATATTTTTAAAAGTCCATAGTTTTCAAGAAAAAAATCTGTAAATTATTGATTTTTATTTCTCGTTTTTCGAGTCATTTTTGTTCCAGAAAAAGTATACCCTACGATTGGTCATGTACGCGAGGTTTTTCTCTTTAAGAATGACCTGAGGAATGAGAAAAAACAGGTCTGGTAGGTGTACCTTCAATAAAAAATTTTGCGACTTGCTCGTGTGAGTTGTTTCCGAAATAGGGTGGACACACACACACACACACACACACACACGCATGCACACGCATACACACACACACATGTGGGTGATTCCATGTGAAATCGAAAAGAATTATTTTTTACTTATCCTAAAATATATGGATATTGTACTATGGAGTGTCAAAGTATCTCATGAATTCTTTTAGATTTTTTTCATCAAGTACCTTCGAGTTACAGTGGGTCAAAGTTCATGAAATTCGTGTATGTTTTCCATTTTTTACAAATTTTCATTAATTCATAGCTCTTCAGGGATGCATTTTTTAACAAAAGTGCATAGAATACTTTTTTTAGTAAATTTTATCTATTTTACAAAAAAATACTTTTAAAGTCATATATATATATATACACACACACACACATACATACATACATACGAATTTCATGAACTTTGATCCACTATATATATATATACATATATATGTGTGTGTGTGTGTGTGTGTGTGTGTGTGTGTGTGTGTTACCAGTTTCTTACATCTAGTTTATTCAGAGTATCCTAAATCTTTTCTACTTGGAAAAATTCAACCTCCCACATATTTTAGATTTTTTTCCATCAAGCCCCATCGAGCTGCAGAGGGTGCAAAAACTGCGAGTTGGTACACAATACACTATATTTATATATTAGTGATTTCAGACGAGCTTCGCGCATTTTCGAGGTTATAGATTCTTAATTATCTACATTATTATACGATGCATCGACAAGAGCGATCTCTATGCCGGCGCGAACATCACCAACAATTAGAGAAGGAGCAAACTGCTTGAAGCAATGAAATGCGTAATACAAGGCCGCAAAACATCTCTCTTTACAAAATCATTATTTCCTACAATAATTTATTATATTCTTATACGACAAAGTCCATACTTATTGATGTATAGTGAATATTCACTGAATGATTAGTGTACCAGCACCATTTTATAAACTGTTTGTCACTATAATAAGCAGTGCATATTCACTAATTATTTAAGCCACTGGTTTACTTTCAAATTAGTAAACATTCACTATTTTGTAAAAAATTTTATAATAACTCTGATTTCGCGTATTCAATAGTAAAAATTTAACTATTCTAAAAGTTATAAACAGTTCACTCATTCAAATAGCGAAAATTTCGCTCAGATTATTTTAGAGAGTATACGTATACGTCGAAATATATATCTATGTGGAAACCGCACCGGCCGAGCGCCACGCCTTTCGATACGCCTCGCACGTATAAGCGATTTGAGAAGCGAATTCACGCGATTCTCTCCCTCTCGAAGGGGATTATTTTTCACCGCGGGGGCGTCGCGCGATAAAAACGAGGAAGCCAAAGAAAAAGAGGGATAGAGAAAGAGAGAAACGCGAGCGAGCGTGCATGGCCGGACTTATTTAACGAGATATCGCGTTCGTTTCGATTCTTCCTTTCGTCGATTTTTTTTATCGCCCATACTCTGTGCGAAGAGAGAGAGAGAGAGAGAGAGAGAGAGAGGGAGACAGACTAATTATTCGGCTTCGGTACCTGCGGCTATAATTGAAGAGAGTTATGAATAGCATCGGCGACTGTGGTGTGATGAAGGAACGCGAAATATTCTTTTAATCAGGAGACGCTATCGCGGACGCGAGCTTCGAGTTTTTAATTGCTTATTATCATTATTCAGAGGCTCGAGAGTGATATTGAGAGGACGTTGCATTGGATAGGGGCGTTTTATTGTTTTCGTATTGTTGCTTTTGTTACCAATGTTTGCTTGGATTTTAGAATTATATTTTATAAAGGTGTATGCTTTTTTGTTTGTTTTTTCTTTTATTTTCAAGGAGAGAGGAATATAGTGTAGAGAGGAAACATGTCTGTATTGACTCACAAAATTTTTAAATTTCAGTAGCGGTGGTCAGTTTGTGGAAATAGGATTATATTTTTATTTATTAATTTTTTTTGTTTTTTTTTGTTGTTGTTTTTTTTACTACTGCTCATACACGCTGCTAAGCTATCATCGGTTTTTACAGCATTTTGCTTTGCAATAGTCAAATCTAAAATTCAACTATAGAGACCTTGTAAATATGTATTTTTAGGTATTTTTATCTAAACTGTTCATATACACTTGATCACATTTTTATGTTGCATGCAAGTAAATAAATTTTAAAAAAATGTGAAAAGATATCGAAAATATTTATAGATATTAAACAAGGAAAATTTTAAATTAATTCACTATAATAGATAGCTGACAAATCCCTCAGAAAGATCCCGAATAAAATTTATAGTTTTGTTCTGTACCTATATGAATTGCAGAAATATGATAAAAGAATCAGGTTAAAACTTTGAAAGATATCGAATTCTCTGCAAAAAGACAATACATAATATCCCTATGACAATAGATCATCTGGCTTTTTTTTTATTTGGTGCCAATTAGTTTTACTCGAGATTTTCCTCAGTACATTCGTTTACAATGATTAATCGCTACGAAAAATCCGTCTGAGAAAAGCTACACATGCCTATCAATTTTCAGTTATTTTCATATGACAGCATGAAAGTTTTATATTTAAAAACTTTCAACCCTGACTCTCCAACTTTTCAAAAACATGAATTGCCGCAAATAAAACATGCGCGAACCCCGAAAAAATCGCAAACTCCAGAGGCTCGAAAAGTGGCAAGCGCAGCAACGCCGCAGCATCAGAATCAAGGTTTGCTCTCTCTCTCTCTCTCTCCCTCTCTCTCTCTCTCTGTGTACACGGACTGAGAGAGAGAGAGAGAGAGAGAGAGAGAGGGAGGGAGAGAGAGGCCGGTGAGCGTTTAATAAAAGATGCGCAGAGATAGCGCCATTACCCCGGGCTGCATTATTCACTGGGTAACTTTCGCTCTCTCTCTCTCTCTCTCTCTCTCTCTCTCTCTCTCCCTCGCAGTAGGCGTGGTGTCGTCGCCGCTTCCCCTCTTCGCTTTTTCGACAAGCAAGCGCGAGCTTTCGCGGTGGGAGAGTATATACTCTCTCTCTCTCTCTCTCTCTCTCTCTCTCTCTCTCTCTCTCTCTCTCTCTCTCTCGCTCCCTCTACTTATACGCACCTATACCTATGTATACGAGCGTATATAGCTATAAAGACAGGTATACATGTATATGTATGATACCTGAAGAAGACGAGGCGCCAAGGGATGGAAGAGGCGAGAAATGGCGTGTTAGCGATTTTTTTACGGCCCAAGCGGATTTGCTCCGGCGAGCTTGTTCCTCTTGCCTCCTCGCTTTTTTTCTTCCCACTATCTTGCGAATGGGGCAGTTGATCGTTGCCCAAGATTTCCGAGGAATTTTCAAGAAGCAACTTTTTCTCTAGACGTAGCACGCTCTACGCGCCCGATCGGCTATCGACAAACCTATTTTACGGCCAATTAAAGTGTTTCCCACTTATTTTTACTTTTATGCGCTATCGATCCTCAATTTTCTTCATTCTACTTCATTCCATCTCGTTATTGCAATTTCTCTTCGTTTAATTAGATACAGAGATATTTTTGCTGTTAACATTAAATCGATGCCACGATTTCCTATACTTTTTATTTATTGCGGCAATCGAAAGCTTACTATATCAATGGCATTTTAACTAGATAATTTTAAGAAACGTTAACGATTTTATCGAAAGTCAGGGAAGCCAGTTTAGTAATAATATATCGAGGTAAGCACGAGCGAGAAGTGACCCAAATCCGGCAAATTGAAAGCGATCCTCGGCTTTGGTAATTACGAAAGAAGTTGCTTAATTTACGAGGAGGAGGCTATTGGATAATACGACCATTACTCGCTGCAGCGTCGGGATCTCCTCTGGGAGTCTCGTAACTGAGAGCGAGAGATCTAATAGCGAAATCATGGAGAACGAGAGAGAGAGAGAGAGAGAGAGAGAGAGAGTCTCGCTATATAATGCAATCTGAATGATTTACAATGAGGGCCTCCACGGCAATTAATCATAATTTCAGCGTTTGATTATACGAGAACTAATGTGGTCGCGGCCGCTCGAATATTCATAGAAAAAATTCAGAGCTCTCTCGAGTCCGCCCTGAAAGTGTGGGGTAAGCGTTACGTACCCAACATGACGAATTCTGCGTTTCCGACGTGCCTCAACGATAGCTCCACTTTAAATCGATGATCTTTTTAATTACTTATTCCAATCTGATAAGCATTCATGATACATCAAAATCTGGGCGATTAAAATCAGAGCTAAATATATGTACAATGTACATAGCTGTTATTTTACCGCTTGCTCAGATGTCTTAGTACAAAATCTTGCGGATGCGGAGTCAATCAGCAAATTCTACTAAAAACTATTGGCGCATTTCCATCCTATCATTGAAAAGATACGCCCATGACCGTAGTGGACGACTTTTTCCCAAGTTCATCGGCGCATCAGTTAACGAGGTTGACGGTTAGCGAGAAAAGTCGGGAATCAATCAGCCAAGGCCGAAGTATCAATTAGCCCGGTGCCTCACACCCCCGAAAAAGTTGCATCTCGCGGAGGGAAAAGGAAAAAGCTCCGAGAGAGAGAGAGAGAGAGAGAGAGAAGGAGAGAGAACAAACGGAGCAGTCGAGGAATTTAATGAGATTTTCGGCGTGGTTGTTCTGCTCGCCGCGTAACGAGGAGCATTACTCGCCGGGCGCGTCGTTAATTACCCCCGCCCCCTCCCTCTCCGGCTCCCTCTATCTCTTTTGCGAGTGCGCCATTACGTTATCCGCGCCGGACCTTGCTGCGGTTCACCCAAATTGCCTTCTCACTTTGCAGGCGAAGATCGCGCGATTACGGCCTTAATTCCCGCGCGGCTGCGAAATTTTCCGGGCACGCGTGCGAATGAGATTTTATGAGCAAGAGAGAGAGAGAGAGAGAGAGAGTGCTTCTTTTTACGGTCGCGTTCTCAACTGTTGTCGACAAGTTGAGAAAAAAATTCGATTTTTTTATTTTGGCTCGTGGTTTGGGAGACCGATGGTACGTTGATCTATACTACTTGATGCTGTTGTTTGCTACGTGGGCTGCAAGTGTTGCGAACTTGTAGTTCAATATATTTTAAAAAAAAGCATTACAAGGATCTCAAAGTCCATTAAAGATTGAAATTTAGCGCCAGCGTATATGGTAGAACCAAAAATCATTTGTTGTGCTTTAAAATTTAATAAGAAAGTGAAGATAACAATAGATTAATTACTAGAACTAATTATTCTTTATTATTTTCATCTCGTACATTAATGGCGCGAAATGTGAACGTTCAAAAGCTGAAAATAAGAACGCAAAATCAATTTCTGAAAAATTGTCTTTGTCTTACAGACAATAAAAGCCACATAGACAGCAAGTCGATTAATCTAGTTAATTTGTTAATTTGAGGACAACGAGAGATCCTCCAAAAAAGGCCCTGAAAAAAGTAAAGTAAAGAAGATCCTCTCGACCCCGGGAAGAAAGCATGAGAGCATCGAGGAGCAGCAAATCGGTACACGGTATACATTTATTCTCCAAGACGACGTCCCCCTCTTCGATGCGCCAGCGAGAATATACACTTTGCGAATAAAAGCTCCTCGTGCTGGGGTAGAGGGCTTAAAGGTGTGTTAGTGTCTGCATGTATAAATCGCCTCTTATAAACTCCGCCGCAACTCCGCCACTGCGCGAAAGGGTTTTCGCGCAGCTAGGATCCGGGTGTAAAGCCGAGAATCCCCAATATAAATGTCAAGTTCGCCTTTCGGCTTTCCGCTTTTGTCGTCGCTCGCCGAGCGCTTATTTGCGACGTTCGAGGGAGCTTTCCGATGATCCACCCGGACTCCTGCAACCAGCCGGATTCCTATTATTTCCATTGATCGCTCAACTTTTTCATAGGGGCTAGTCTGTAGTATCGATTGCGGCTCTAGCTTTTCTAATCGCAGTGCCAAGGGGATAATTCATAGTAGACATTGAATACGTAGGTGTCTATGCCGTTATACGCATTATCTATCAATTCACAGAGTTTCTATAGAATTTGAATGGGAATCTGCAAATAGACAGATTTTTAAATATAAACTTCAAACTAATTCACAGAATATAGCAGATAATTACACAGCGGAGGGAATAACTATATATACGCGCAAGTTTTTCATAATTTCCCTCTTATTATTCGTTATTAGTAAATTAGCACGGTAACAATGATATAAATAATACGAATTCATTCAGCGAGTATATTGTCGTTACTTGTTCAACAGATCGTCGAATTATTCCAAACAGTCAATACGACGTATCGCGATCGTTATTAAAGTTCTGCGAACCTATTCACTCTTTGATCGCGTCGTATAATTTGCATTGAGCGATTCGCAATTGACGCAAGCATTATCGTGAAAATCCGTCGCTTTCCAAACCCGCGTTAGTCAAAAAATACCAAGCGAGAAACCACAGTGCAAAGGCTCGACATTTATAAAAGAAGCTCGACGACAAATGTCGAATTTACAAAAGTGCCAATTACAATTGGTCCACGAAATGCTCGTTACACCGCAGCGGGAATTTTGCTAAACCTTGTTCTTCATTCGTTTATCTTTCGGGCCGCAGGCGTACGGCGCGTACACAGCGCGACTTTCATACAACAACGAATGATAATTGCAGACAAACGAGCGAAACTTCTCTCCCTCGGCATAGTGCGTCGCGCACGCATGCAACTTTGTCTAAAACGTCTAGGACTTTTAGCTCCCCCGACGACGTCGATCTTTGCCCAACTTGTCTCCTCTCCTTCTCTATAGCCTCTCTCTCTCTCTCTCTTTCTCTTCCCCTCGATTATAAAGTTATATACCTCCGGTTCGGGGGGAGGGACTGCCGGAGAGACTGAAAGCAGAGCTGAGACAACAAACAAGCGAACAACCACGGGGGATGAGGGGCTGAGAAGCACGAGGTTATGCTGTGACGCGATTCTCTTGTATTATGCTAGACTCTATAATACAAGCGGAGGAGTTAAAACTGGAGGGGCACCGGCGCTGTGCGTCGCCCGACGAAACGCTATGAGTATATAGACGCGTTTGGCTCCGGATTCGGGGGATTCGGAATTTTATCGGCTTTTTTTGGATCTTTGAATTACGCATACCTGTATCACCTACATGCATGCCGATACATTTAAATTAATTAGCCGAAATCTTTTGCGATTTCGACGCCGATGTATCAACGCGTTGATTATATTTTAATGATGAGACACTTTTAAAGAACGCTCCCGTCGATGTTTCAACTGCGTTGCACTTTACGAATGCGAAAAATTGAATTTATCGAATTTGGAGCCCCTTACGTCATTAGGTTGAAATTGATGCACAATTAACGTAAACTATTGATTTCACGATTAAATTGAAATCGAATAAATAATAAATGCTACTTTACAGGAAAACTTGAATATAATCACGTATGATATTGCGATTTCACACCTCATTTTAATTTCGCGAAACTTGAATTTTGATGTTCAACCCCTATCTGAACCCTCTGAACTCATGAAACACGTATCATTGTCTAATAACTAACCAGCCGATGATAATCTCAAGAAATTCTCGTCGTAGTCGATAATGCAGACCGCTCCGTTTCTCCCTGTAGCTTTGTAGGAGGGGATGGTTCTACCCCTCGAACGTAGGCATCGCTGCGACCTGCATTAGTCGCGAAGCAGATTCTATCTTACCGACCGAGTAATTCAGCGGTTCGACATAGTTTACCCTCCTCCCCAAAGGTAGACTCGCCATAAATCTCGCCCATCGAGAACATCGAATACAGCGAAACGAGCCGACAGCTCTCTGCAGCCAAGCCCCGGCGTTTCGAGCACGCCTCAATCGAGCAATTATTGCCCATCGATAATAAAAGTAATGGCTCCCTTTGAAGAAGCGGCCTTTTCAAACGCAGCATTGAAAAAAGCCCCTCGACAATGCGCGTCTCCCTCTCTCATCAAAAAGCATTTCAATCCCGAAAAAGGCGCGGGAGATTCAAATTTTTTCGAACGCCTCCTCGCGCAAAGGGCAACAAAGCCGGCCTTTGATATGCTTATGCACACGCCGAGCACAATTTCGGCCAAGTGCGAAAAAAAGGAAAAAAACGAACGGCTCCTTTATTTCTCTCTCTCTCTCTCTCTCTCTCTCTCTCTCTCTCTCTCTCTCTCTCTCTCTCTGTCTCTCTCTATTCGTTTTTTTTCGGTGCCAGCGTGCATTACGGGAATGATATGGCGCCTGAAAGGATTTCGCGCGCATCGCGGTAAAATGGACGCGAAATTACCGGGAGGGGGGAGGGTAGCAGGGATAGCTGGACGAGAGGCTGGAAACGAGACGACGGCGAATGCGTTTGGCGTGTCTCATAAACGGAGATGTTTAGGCCAATGACATTGCTCCGTAATGCGAGTGTGTCATACAGGACTGGCAAATGACGAGAGGACGCCGGGAGATGGGGAGGTGTAAGGAAATTAGGGGGCAGAGGTAATGCGTCCAAAAATTTTAGGTGGGAAGATGAGCTTTTTTTTCAAAAACATTACAAAATACTGTGAAGGTTGAATGTTCTCGTTGATATACCTGTATGTGGCTGGGTAATGTCTACTCAACTTCTTTTTTGTTTCCCCATTGATAAAAAAACGTATCTGATGGACAACCATAATCATTATGAAAATTTTTAAGGTTTAATAAAATCCCAAACTAAATTAACCAAAAACTTACGAGCTTTAAACCACAACAGAACACAAAGTGCTTGAAAGTAAATAATTTAAAAAAATTGAATCAATTAATACCAAGTAATAGTTGACGCAATTCAAAGTCAATTGTAATTTGTTCCACCTATTCAATCTCAAACGTTCTGCTAACGTGCAACCGCGTGCACTGTCGACCTTACTTCGAGTTCACTCAGAAATGAACATCTCAAAATCATCTAACAAATTCAACACGAAAGAATGCATCATTGGAAAATCGCCCTCCTCTTTCAAAACTAAATATTAATTACCTAAGAGAATGCAGATATAGCGCAACGCGTACCTAGAGCAACGGCAACAACAGTGCAGCGAAAACAAAAGCTTTTACGCTCGTCTAGTCTAGAAAAAAAAGCAGGCGCAATGGGTCGAAACCGTTGTATAGAGAATATACAATGCAGTGACACAGTCAATTCGGCGCAGCGTCGGTATAACAGCGCAAACAAACGCTGCGGCATTCGCACCCGATTCATTAGCCGGCCCATTCTCTCCACTCTGTTTTCGGCCCTCTATTTCTGTTTCGATTTGCCCTCTCTCTCTCTCTCTCTCTCTCTCTCTCTCTCTCTCTCTCTCTCACGGCCTTTTGTCGGCGGAGCCGGCTTCAACCTGCGCCTGGATGAGGGACGTGTACAGCGACGAGGCGCGAGCATTGTCGACGGCGAAGGCTTTGCGTGAGATTTTCCGCTTTCTCTCATTCGCGCGCGCGAGAAACTCAATGTTCCCTCGTTAAAAAAAATAAATAAAAAAAACAAGAAGAAAAAATCTGAATCGGGAAACCATGATTTCAATTCAGAACGATTCCGAGGATAACGGGAAATCCGATCTGACAAAATGGCCAGAGAGGAGCAGAGAAGAGAGAGAGAGAGAGAGAGAGAGAGCAGAGAGCGTAAGGGTGCAGATCAAAGCGGAGAGAAAGAGAGCCTATATTCTCTCCCCCTCGGCGAAAAGAAAATTTTCCCTCCTAAAACCCTTCTCTCTGAAAGCTCCGTTATCCCCTTGGCTACTGCAGTGTGGCAGCAGCAGCAGCAGCAGCAGCAGCCACACTACAGCATCTTCTGCCTCTGCCACTATATACGATAATAGCAATCTCACAGTTTTCAACATTTTCGCGAGAGAGAGAGAGAGAGAGAGAGAGAGAGAGAGACTCGCTTCGCAATCTCCAAAGCCTCCGCAGAAGTCGTCGTCGTCGTCGTCTCGTCGGATTCTACTATACGTCCCCAAGCGAGAGAAAAGTTCGCGTAGTGGTGTAGTCGCATGATGGCGTCGGAGAGCTGCCAACTTCCAGCTCCTTCTATTTATCTCTCTCTCTCTCGCTCGGTGAGCTGCGCTTTTATTTCTCTCTCTCTCTCTCTCTCTCTCTCTCTCTTCTCTCTCGCTCTGCTGTTTCTTATTTATTTTCTATCTGCGCACGGATCCCCGTACTTTCCTTTTAGATTTCGCCGCGAATTTTTATGCTCTCTTTTGAGACGGCAGCACGCCTCAGAGGCGGAGGAAGGGAGGGCGAATTTACAACCGGACTTAACGGAATTCCGAGTCGCGGAAGCAATTTGGCTCGGGCACAATACTAGACAGCGCAAAATGTGAAAAGTTGAATCTGAAAGGATAGCATTTTACGGTTTTCCGTCGGCCGCTGAGAGAGAGAGAGAGAGAGGGAGAGCGAGAGAGCGAGCAGAGCTGTATAAATTCTGACTGCTAACTTTCTACTTGGCGATTCATAGCTTCTTTAGCTTTTTTAGTTTTCGTCTAGTTGCTCGTTTCCCCGCCAGGTGGACTACGGCTTCACCCAACTAAAATTTTCCGAGCAGTAGCCTCCGTTCGCAATTCGCGCTTGTCAAGCTCAATTTTAATACTTGTGTAATATGCTTATCTCTTACAGAAGAATAACGTCATTTTCAGCGTGTTACACTTGAGTTGAGTCATAATTTTCAGAATTACTCTCAAGTTTAGTTACTTCGTCTACGCACTGATTTGGAAATATATTTTATGTCCAATTAAATAGCAAATTTTCATACTTGCAAGTTGAATTAGCGCGCCGCCCCCTAGCGGTAAAACAATTAATCAAATCACTTTTCTGATACAAAAGTATAAATCAAAATCTAGTACATACAGAATCTTTTATTAATTATTTTCATACAAAACAACTTGGAATTGAATAGTCAAAATTATCCAAGATTCGAGCAAAATACCTTTTAAAAATCTCAATAGTGACATGAATTATATTAAATGAAAAATAATATAATCCAGTCAAAATAATGGTTTAAAAAATTGGAGAATACTTTCCCCGTTTCTATGAGGCAGCGTTTCCGAGCTGACGGCGGATAACCCGCTTTTACCACTTGCGGACGCGCAAAAAAGTGGAGGAAGCTGAATATTAAGAAAAAAAAAATTGCGAGCCAGCTCGAGTGACATCGATAGGCCATCGCACGTCCCCTTATATACTAGACGGCAATATTGAGATCCCCACATCAGCGATAAGCAGCAAATCGGCGCTCCCGCAGCCTCTCGATGTACACCTCTCGTGAGGAAGAAAGAGAGAAAGCGGTAAGAATCTGTGTAGACTCGTGACAGGCCAAACGAATTTATAGGCCTCTTAGAACTCGCGGGGGTTGAGATACACAACGGATTTAGCCTCGCTCGCAGAAGGAGAAAGAAGCACGAGGATCATTCGCCGAGAGCTGAATCCTCTCTCTTTCTCTCTGCCGCGCTGAGAGAATCGTAAAAAGTTTATATAACCTCGGTGTTGCTACTAGCGCGGGGGGGAGGGATATATATTCCGGAGAGGCTGAGCTCTCGAGGAGGAAAATTGCGCCGAGGGGTGTAGGAGACGAAGGATGTGTCTGTGGAAGATGCTGCGCGAGAAAGAGAGGCGGAGACACGAGGGCGCATCGCTCGATTCATTCTAATTCAGCCGCTGAAGGCAACAGCTTGTCCAACAGGCTCGTTGTCAGGCCTTCTTTCTTCGCCGCTGACACCTCGCCCGCAACAACTGTCCGACGGAATTTTCTCCTATGGATATAAAATGAATGGCTTGCCTCCTCTACATCGCGCCTGTATACGGCTGCAAAGTATTCAACCTACATCGAATCAGTTCTTTATTTATATTCGCGCCGATTTTTCCGCGCAGTGTGTTGTGGCAAAAGTATGGGGCGCCATAGGTGTAGTATTCTGCGTAAACTCACTCCGTGAAAATAGGATCGAGAGTGTATAGGAATTTTATATTTTAAGACAAGTTTTTACCTCTGATTTCAGCATTTTTTCATCGTTCTCCAAACATACGGTGAAAAATAAAGGTGTAGGGTATAAGTGAACTTTTCATCCTCAAGAAAAGCGTAAGCTCACTGTACTGCTGGAATTTCAAAATCAACTAGCTTAGAAGAATATAGAAAGCTATTTCTTATGTACTATTATAGGATAACCGTACCAGCAGCCCACCACCTTAACTTTATTTATACTTTCTTGTAAAAAATATTATAATATTCTTGTTGATTATTTCCATGCATGTGCGTGTACAAAAAATGTAAGTTGCATTTAAATAAAATTCTGCATTTCGCTGGAAATTTTTACTTACGTACTTTCTAAGGTAATCTCGCCATTTGAATAGTCTCACTGATTATGAAAAACTGCAACATAACTCTACGTGCGCTTAAGCAAGGAGAACGAAAGATTGTTGTTCGTAATTCGCCATGTTTTTAATTTTAATATTTTCTTATTCGCATGCATCCCTCCAGATTGCTTGCCCGAGGAAAAAAATTCCAAAGACACTCGCGATCCCAAATGAAAAAAACTTTAGCGGGCTTTCACAGCATCGGCCCTGGACGCGAGTGATAAGAGCGCTGCATATCCGCAAGAGACATCCATAAAAATAATCAAGCCGACTTGCGCAGCTTGGTGCCCTCTCTCCCCCCCCCCCTCCCTCGCAGCTCCTTATAACAGACGAGCGACTCTGGAATCTCTCGGCAAGTCGCGTCCGACGGAATTTCATCCGTGAACCCAAGAAGAAGCTTCCGCGAAGCGTAACTGGTAACGCTCGCGCGCTCAGAGCTCTCAGTATGGCTCAAACGCGGCCCCGAGCGGGAACTTGCCTAACTCCATTTAGGAACTCCGTTTACGTATTAACTTGGCCGCGAGAGAGAGAGAGAGAGGGAGAAGCAAAGCTCTTCCTGGCCTCCGGCGCAAATTTTCTGCAAGCCCAAAGTGAACCCTTGCGCATCACCGAGAGAGAAGACGGTGATGAAGAAGAAGCGAAGAGACTCAGCCGATCTGCGCCATCAAGTCGACGGACTGAATTGCATATACTTTCTTTCAATTTGTGCGTGCGTCATTAGTTCGCGAGAGGTTCGCGAGAACGTGGCAAGCCGATGCTTTGTAAGGGTATACTCGCGGTGTATTATTGCTCTTTGTAAAATCCTTCATTGAGTATTTCAATTTTCATGATCGATACGACCCCTCAAATTATTTATGTATAATAAACAATGCAGGATATGAAAGAAAATTTATAAAATTAATTTTCCAAGAATCCCAAAATTAAAACAAAAATATGTCCTGCGTTGCACCTCCCGAGCAACATTATTCTACAAGGCCCGCACACGAAACGTGAAAAAAGTGTGAATGTACCACTGTAATGAAATCGAAGAAGCAACGCATCGATTTCTGTATACTTCAGAGAACAAATAATATACTTGTTTTTATAAAATACATCTAAAAATATTACATAAGAAGAGTTCCAGCCTCGGTTCCAGCCGTGCAGCAATATCATCAACTTGCACGGCAGAATCATTACCGAGCCGCTGCACAATAGTGCATTGCGATACGTGTGACTTAAGCGGCCCATTATTGCACAGCGTGTTGCACAGTATAGATTTGGCGAGGATGATATTCACGCTGTGCTATGGGTCACTTAGGCCACCACTATCGTACAGAATTTTATAGCACACAGCCTACCTAAATTCGCAGTCACGATTATTCGTGATGTAAGCAAGTCAAATAATCGACTACTTAGCTCACGGATAAGTACGTGTCTAAAGTGCAGATTTACGTCACACTGTGCTATAAAAATATTCATTATTCCAATTCTACACACTTTACATGATTTAAATCTGCTTTATTTATTGTTTTATTAAGCTCGAAATCCACAATTAAAAACATAGCTTTTCTAAACTAGTTTAGTCTTTCGTTGAACAGACCGACGAAATAGTCCTGCGATGTACAATACGATCGCATCCTCTCGGTTCTGTTCTGAGCGTAAATCCGTGCACCGAGCTGGTTTGGATTGCTGCAGGAGAATACTCTTTAAAGTGTATAAAGCATGTATGTGATTTTTAAAAATCGATATCACTCGTTGGATTTCGTGGATTGTTTTTTGTGCTCTCGCACTATTTTTGCGTCCACCTGGGCTCTACTATGATAAGAAAAAAATGGCTCGGCCATATGCGAACCGTATCTTGCGCGTGTTATACCGTGCAGTATAATGCTGCTGTATTTTTTGTTGTAGGAATTTAAATAAAATTTTGACTACGAGCGAACAATATTATGACACAAAGGAAACACCATTATTTCCAAAAACAATGATCAAGTGACTGTCTAGAAATATAGCTAACATCAAGCAGAAATGAAAGCTAAAAGATAATCTGAAATTCGCCCCTTTTGAGAGTAATTTGCCGGAAGCAGCTGCGAGATTTCGCGAAATGCGTATCGCGAAAAACGAGCTTTTGAAAAGCTCTTGCGCGATTAATTGGCCGGAAAGTGTAATGCCGTACTGCAGCCTTATTTCCCTGCCACACACGTGCACGATTGCGTATGCACACGTACGCGCGTATACGCGCATACGGCAACGCGCGGGGTTTATACGACTCCCGAGTGGCTGAGAGCGAGAGAACAGAACAGCTATGGCGCAATGTCCCGGCTTAATACCGCACCGGCCCGTTAATCGATATGACAAATGCCGAGAGAGAGAGAGAGAGAGAGAGAGAGAGAGAGAGAGAGAGAGAGAGAGAGTAAGAGGGACGGGACTGCCGCACTTGCCTACTGCTACCGATGCGGGATACACGCGTGTGCTCTGCGCGCATCTGTACGCCGCTGTATATATGCACATAGAAGAGCAGCGAAGTGCGTAGTGCACTTCATTAGAGAGGACGGGGGACTTTGTCGCGCGGCGTTCGAGATTTTACGAGTTTCAGCTTTGAGTGCCTGTGTGTGTGTGTGTGTGTGTATATATAGGTATATAATATATATGTATGTATATATTATATACATATATATATATATATATATGTATGTGTGCGTGTGTGTGTGTGTGTGTGTGCGTGCCGGGGGATGAAGCTCTGTATAGCTGATGGAGTTTTGCTGTGAGTGACGCGAGCTTTGTATAAGGCGTGTGAGCTCCAGCCGGCGATCTATCTCTTTTATGAGATGGATGAATATCAACAGAAAACTCTCTCCTCTATAAAGCTACTGCCATGTCGGCTCTTTTAATTATGCCAACGGCTTATTATTCTTAGGGCAGGGACAATTTTTAATCTTACTTCTCGAACATGTGCGGATATCCGACGCTTTGTATTTTCATTTCTGATTTCCATTTTTTCATGTATCCGCGAAACTTGCGAAATTTGCTGGTCCTTGCAGCTTCCACGCAAACGAAACCTTCGCAACTATAATGATTCGGACAGGAATCCTTTTTTCTTTTTCAGCTCAAGTTTCGCTTTAACTGCGCGCAGAAATACAGACACGAATCGAAATCTATTAAAGCATAAACGCGAGGAAAGTAGCGTCGATAATGGGAAACTCGAGGAGAGAGGCAAGAATTAGCAAAGCAATCAGTCATTGGCAACGTAATCAATCAGTCTCTATCTACATCGCGTCCAACATCTCACCGCGGGCGGGCGCCAATCTCTCATTCATCCCCGCAGCAGCACTGAAGCGAGTGCGCGCTTACACAGAGAGGGAGAGCGAGAAAGAGAGACGGCGAACCGAGCGAGCCCCCCTACGCATCCGCAAAGTTCTCGATTTCAAGAGACCTCCAACAACACAAACGTACACACACACGCGCGCGCACAGCAGTGAGGAGTGAAAAGTGGTCGCGTGGCCAGAAGGGCCATTCTAATTATCGATAATAGGGACAGCGGCGGCGGCGGCGGCGGCGGCGGCGGCAGCAAGGGACACGCTCTACAAAAAGCGGGAGCCCGGGTTTATATTCTAAACAACAAAGCCCCCCGGCCTCCCGGCTGCTACTCCGCGCGCACACACTGCAGAGATCATTTGCTCGTTGCTGGAGGCCAGCGACTAGCGAGTCTCTATATACATACGAGGCTGTACAATGGACGAGTTATCCATCCACTCGCAGAGCGCACAGTCGCTCGGCTACTTGCCCGTGAAAACTCGTAGCGCAGCAGCGCCTCGAGCTTTACGAGACTCGCCTCGATCTGTGCATCTCTATAGCGTATACAATATACCTACAGTGAACAGTCTACGCACACCCATAACATAACGTGTATACGCGTGCGCTTGCGAGCGAGCGTATGCACTTCCGCTTCGCGAGTTGCTGCGAGTTTATACGAGCCGTGCGCGCGGCATTAATGGACCGGCAGAGAGAGAGAGAGAAAGCGAGGGAATTATATTTCGAGCCGCGACGAGAGTTCCCGTCGAGTATACATGTCGAGTGTCCGCGCGCGGGATAATCGCATTTTCGGAGAGTGGATTGTTATTTTGCAAGCCTGATGACGAGCGTTACATTCCAATCGGGTGTATGCACTGCCTTGGTCGCCATTTACACTTTTTCTTTTTGACTTCCCCAAGAGCTTCGAGCTTTCCACTTCTGAAGCTTCAAGTTTTCTCGAATTTTCAAAGCTCGTGCATAAGTATGCGTGTAAGCGTCGGGTTAGCGCACCAGCTCTGAAAAACAACCGCCGTCATTCCGAAAAATCATGATTAAACATGTTAATGATGCTGCCGAAACCGATTAGCTTCAAATGTATGCTGAAGTACGCAAATTGTGAAGGTTAAAAAAATATGGATAAAACACGTTCAAAATTTCCCTGTAATACCGTTTCTTATAGTATTAACATTCGGATTTACGCAGGGATTTCTTAGAAAATACACATTAAAAAACTTTGTTAAAATAATTATGAGAAAAAAGAACCGGACGCCCAATCGCAAGATACACCGTTTTCTTGACAAACATAATGATCCAAAAACAAAAAAAAAACAAAAAGCTTATTCAAAAAACTATGGTTATAGACTTTGAATATTTTTAGTGAAACAAATTTTCTTTTAATTTCACAGATTTTTCTTTCGTAAATTAAACTTTTAAAAAATTGTAAATTTGATCAAAGAACATTCGTTAATACAAATTTCAAAAATAGTAATTCAAAAAATTTTTTAAACTTAAAAATGAATTCTAATGAAAATAATTTAAATAATTAAATATTCATAGCTTTGGTATCCTACATTTTAGTGTATTAATTGAATCCTTGACTTGTATATATATGATTATAGTTGTTAATAAGGTTATGGAACAATGTAATATTTTTCATGTTATAAAAATTAAAACATCGTTTGAGAGTCGATCCTTGTCCTCCGCCGGTGTCTCATCACCATCTGAGCTTTCGTCAGGTCATTTTATTAACGCTGGTCTTTTTAGAATTTCGGCCATCTTCGTTTAGAGATGTTTTAAATTTAAAATAGTTTTTTAAGCCCTGAAGAGGAGCTGTATCAACTGGAAACGTTGGCTGCTAAATGAACTCACTGGCTCGAAGAAATTAATTCATTTTATAAAAATTAAAACAATCTCTTCAAATTAAATGTAAAATTGCAGTGCATATAGAAAAGAACAAAAGTTTGGTTTAATTTGTATTGATTAAAGATTTAGGCGCATCGTAATCTTATTACTAAGTAGTTTACGGTTAACGCGAAGTTTAATTGTAGCTACGCACATATGAGGAAATCTACGAAGAATCGGACTCTTTTTGACCCAAAAGTGATAAGTGAGTAGTTTTGAGGACACAATGACTATGTTTTTTACACTCCTTAGAACATATAAAAAAAGAAAAATAACCGAAATATGTCGACACCCTATGCTAATAAAAAATTACGGGCCAAAAACTGAAAAAATAAATGTCACTTTTTGCGCTTTTTAACATTCTTTTAACAGTTAAAGAAGCAGGCCGTGTAAGAAAAAAAATAAAATAAAATATTGCATAAAATTCTCAATCCAAAAATCAAAGTACTTGAAAAAACCTTCATTTGGATATAAATTTGTCTAAATCGGATACACTGGTCAAATGTTTCGCACGTCTGCGGACGACGAATTTGGACTTTTTTTAAATCCTTCTAACTTTTGATCCAAGCATCTGATTATAACGGTTAATAACTCGAATTAAAGGTCTTTTTTCTACTTTGTGCTTACGTATAGTGTGTTACTCTTTCGTTTGTGATGAGCTATATATATATATATATATATATATATATATATATATATATATATATATGCTTTTCAAATAAATCGTGTTTTGAAAGTGTATACGAGGAAATCCGTATTTTTCATTCACTTTTTTGCCCCCAAAAGTTGTGAAAAAGAATCTCGGGCTACATCGACCTGATAAAGTTTTTTCTGATCTATAGGACGTACAGTACAAGCAAAAAATAGTGTACCCACGATATCGATCTTGTGACAGTATTGTTTTGGCCATTTTTGTGAATTTATGCAGAGATTATTATGCATTTTTTAGCAAAATATTCTAGACTTTTTCGAATGCAAGGCTAAATAGGCGTATAAATAGGCTTAAAGTACACTAAAAGAGCTGTCATTTGAACACAACTTGGTCTAAATCGGATGCACTGATCAAAAGTCACATTTTATTTTTTGGATCTAAGTTCTAATAATTGCTTTCATTTTTATTCTACGCAATCATAATTTTCTGGATATTTTACAAGTCGTAATGTGCATCTAATAGAAACTTATAGGAAATATTTAATATCGTATTGACTTTCACTATTTTGAAAGATCAATTGCAGATAGTATACTCATTGAGATTTTCGAAATCAAAGCAATTGTTTAACGCTCTTAAAATAGTGGTAGTTTGTATTTTTTACTGAATAGTTTTTTGTAATGTTGATTCTGGATTTATTTCTGAAAATGCCACAACACACATAATTGACCTATTTAAATCAGTCATATATAAGACATATTGTAGCGTCCTTGTTTTTTGAAAGATTTAGAAACTGGTGGACATGATAGAATTAGAAAAGACTATTGTAAGTCTACCATAGGTTATTTAGGAAAATTTTATTTATGTAATGTGCGTAACAAATATTGGGGATGCATTAGGTATGATGCATTTTGCAATTTTTCGACACACAAGCAAGTAGAATAAGTTGCGTTATAAGTTGGGTTGGGTTAGAATGTACAAAAACACACAATCGGTATGTTTGAAATTAAATTTTTTTTTCAAAATTTATTTTCTAGCATAAATATTTTTTTTAAAAAGACCCGTGCTGCTCAGTCACGCAGCTCCCTGAAAGCACAGTGTGATTATAACAACAAACACAACAACAACAAAGAACAACAATAACAGCAACAAATAACAACTATAAGAACAACAAATAGCAACAAAAAACAACAACAACAAAGAAGTTGAAATTGTTTATTGGCAAAAACTCATGTTGTTTATTTGCATAAATTAATGTTGTTTATTTGCAAAAATTAATATTGTTTATGGGCTCAGGTTAGACAACATTAATTTTTGGAATTCAGAAAATTTGATTCTCATTAAATAAAATAATATAGCCTTTGTTGTGAAGCATTTAATTCATGATTTTGTTTGTTTGCTAAGTAAATGTGATTATGGTTACCATGATTTATAGTTCAAAACTTAACCCAAATGACGCGCGCAATACGTGCTAAATTCCTTGCATATTAAAAAGAACTCTATTTTCCATGAGAAATTCGACAAAATCCAGCGATTTTTCCCATTCTTCAAATCTTTCTAACTTTTGATCTAAGCGATAGTTTTCAACGTTCCATAGCTCAAATTAAAGCTCTTTTCTTCTACTTTTTCATTTTATTGGAAATTTTATTTAAAATACGGCCTGTCTCCTAAACTGTTAAGGGTATGAAAAAATGCAAAAATTTTTATCTCGTAAATTTTTATTGGCATAGGATGCCGATATATTTCGGTCATTTTTCTTTTTTTGTATGTCCTAAGTAATCTAGAAAATCTAGTACGGTCAGTATGCCTTAAAAATTACTCTCTTTACACTTTTGGACCAAAAAGAGTCCGATTCTTCGTAGATTTCCTCATATGGGGTAGCTACAAATAAATTTCGGCTTAACAGACCGTAAGCTACTAATAAGATTACGATGTGCCTAAGTCATTAATCAATACAAACATAATCCTAAAACCAAACTTTTTGTCCTTTTCTATATACTGAAATTTTACAATTAATTTGTAGAGATTGTTTCAATATTTATAAGATGAAAAATATTATATTTCTCGTAACTTTGTTAGATAGTCCAATTCTTGGTAGATTTCCTCATATTAGCTTTCTGTTATTAAGCAAGTTGACTCGGTGGCTAACTATTCAACCAGGGTCATCGATTTTATTTTAAATACCGAAATAAGTATGTTTGAGGTTAAGTAAAAAATGAACAGGTTTCCAGCTGAAAACCTGCTAAAAAGGTACCCTGGATAGCGGGTTTCCAGCTAATTTTTAGGTACTCTTTTTAACAGAATCCTTTAATTTGCAGCTAATTTTCTGTAAACGTTTCCAACAGGGTACTGCAAGTAATTTATTGCCATTCTTATCACAAATTTAAGACTAAAGCGTTGAAACACATTTTTTTCGTAAAATGCACTGTTTCTCGCAAAAAGTGTGTTACAACACTTTGGATTTAGGAATTAGTTAAAATACGTTCCAAAGACCCGAGTTGATCGCTGAACATCAAAGTCGTATAAAGTAATTGAACACATATCTGTCAGCCCTAGACTAGCAAACTAATTTTTATATCTTAAACTATCTAGTAATTGAAGATACAGATGATAGAAGAATTTTCCTGAGTTTTTCAATTTATTAAGAATTAAAACATAATCAATTTAATGTTTCCCGCAATTAAAATTTATTCAACGACTGTTGCATACTTAAAAATCTAATCCAAGAAAAAAGTAATATATTGCACGTAGTGTGAATGAGTATAGGAAAAGCGCACGGACAATTGGCAAAAGCAGTGCTTAACGAAAGCAGCGGCAGAGCCTATGCGCTCGAGTATCCGCACAACAATGCGGTGAAGTAGCTCGGAAATGTATATATCCGTCCACCGACGGCAGCAGCAGCAGCAGCAGCAGCAGGCAGTCGCTCGAAATTTACTGAGAAAACATATAATGCGTTCTAATCCCCTATTTAGCCAATCCCGACAAGAGTCCCTCTCGCAAAACTGGAGCGATTCCTTACAAAAGCCTCCTCGAGAGCTGGCGAGCCGAGGAAAATCCTTTGCAGCTAATCCCCTGCTTACTTTGCATTCTTATACGTGTCTCTGCGTCAAAATACGCTTAAACGCCGCGAGAACCTTCTCCCAAGGCCTGCTCTACGACGCCTATACCTGTGCCGTACACAGCGTGTATGTGTAATGCGCAGCCGTGCAGTGTGTACTCTACACCCACGTGCACACGTATACGCGCGGTACACAGGACTACAGGAGTGCCAAAGAGAGCTTGTCGGCGCATTAGCGTCTAATTAAATAGATTAGCCCCTCGATGCTTCTTCCGGCGCAGGATTAACGGCTCGAGTGGCCCTTGTTAAGTAACATTTAAGCGCGCGACTGGGCAAAGTCGAGGGATTTTCTTCTCGAGCCCTTCTTCCCGGCCTCGGTTACGTTTTTTTTTCCTGCGCGCATACCTATATAGCACAGCGTTGGAAAGGCTACGCATCCCGCGCACGTGCCACAAATTTCCCGATCATTCTCTCCAATTGCCCTTTCACGCGCTATACTCGAGTTACGCCAAAAGTTTCTTCATTTTTATCTTCGAACATTTGATGAAAGTCAAAATGTAAGGTTTGATTATTTTCTCGAAGCAACAAAATTCCTAGAATTACGTCGCGTGCTATCCGTGACGGGCATCGCAGAATCGTCGCACTCGTCGCGCTCAATCACGTATGATAATGGGATTTAATGATGAGAGGTATATATTTTAAAATGTTAACGCATCGTCGAGTGAGACGAGTTGTTCTATTTTTGCGAATATTTCAATGGAATGAACTTAAAATTCAGCGTAAGCGGTTTATCAAGCCGACAGTCGAAACTGAAGCCGAATAAAGGATGAGTGTATAGCTTGAGTGCAGTTGGATACAAACTATTATGCTGCATTATACAAGAGAATATTGTGTTATTCGTCGAGTTTCCATCGGACAATATAATACATATAGAGCGCGCGGGAAATATGCAATGTATAATATAAACATATATGTATGTATAATGAATATATCTCTTATTCGCACATGTCGACGCGCTTTCAAAGCGATCACCGAGTCCCATTGTTATGAATTCGATTATCTCTCCGACGATAATAAATAACTGATTATTTCGGTTAATATCATAACATTTGAAATTCATTATTTAATACTACTGTGCATCGAATCTTCGCGATTTTATCATTATCTGAATATTATGGCCCAGACATGATTTACTTTATTTTGATTTTCCAACATGTGCTCAATGTGCATTCTATGACCTCGATCAAATACGTATTTGCACGCACACATTTCGTATGCGTCTGCGCACAAAGAGAAACTCAATCAGCTTTTCATAGTTAGCAACAAATAAATGCTTAACAATCAAAAAGGAAATTAAACATTTACTTATTCACTGTTATTTTAAAAAGTTTATCAACTTGAAATTCTATTCAATTTTCGTCTAGAGCGAAACATTCAGCTATGTCGTTCTTCCGATTGGCCACAGATGATCGAATGAAACACGATGTTAACTCTGCCAATGCACATAGGATTATCTTTCTCATTCAAAGACTCTATTTCCTCGAGGCGTTGAGAAATCTTAATCGAATTCGTCTAACGATTCGTAGGACGACCCTCGCGTCAGCAAACGCCGGAATAAATCCAAATTTAATCACATTTTATTCGATCCTCCCTGCACGAACACATTTCAGTCCCATACAAAATATCTCCTCCGGCAAAAGGAAAAAAAGCTCTTTAGACTGCTGGGCATACGTACACATGAGTAAATCTTTTTAAAATCGCCCGTTTCTCTAGAGTCGTACGTCTGAACGAAATCAATCGTAACTTTTGAATAGCACAGTCGGTTTGAGCGAATTTTCGTGTATTTAAGTTTAATTCCAGTTTTTTTCCGATTTTTTTTTTCAAGAAGCAAGTTGTTTTAGTTTACAAAACAAACACGCTGAAAAAGTCCTCTCGGGTTACAGGTTGTTTCAATGAAGTTCATAAATCTTTCGTTGTTTTCGAACACTCATTAATTTTAATAGTCACTTTGCGCATACTTCAGTAGTTGAAGCGCCAAAACGGGACACTCTATTCTCGTCTCTTCGACTGTGCTTTCTAATCGGAGCCTCGAAAACGAAGTAAAAGAGGTGTGGCGGGTGCAGTGTTAGCAGCCTTGTCGGAAATCGCTACTTTTCGAAGCCGCCGATTAAAGTATCGGCTTTAAAAAGATTCACTCGTATACGTAGAAGCAGAAAGAGCGTGGATTATAATAAAACGGCGCCGATTTTCCCTAAACACCCCGTCGCGCTTGTAGGTCTACGGTTACATCGGCGTAATACACTAGTTGAGGCCCCGGAACACGCGGCCGGTAACGCGACACCATTATACTTCACCCCTGTTTTATACACAGCAGCTACACGCGTAAGCTGCGCTCGCTATTAGGCTCCGGCTATGCCAGCTACAAGCCGATCTCTTTCAAAACTGCAATATGATTTTTCGCTCTGCTCTACGCTCTACGCGCGCGCCTCGCCACACATATACAAGTATATACTTATATATATAGAGCATCTATAATTCATAGCCGCGCGTTCGCAAATGTATTTTTTTGTTCTCCTTCCCGACTGGCCCTGATGTGAGTATGCCGAGCATATGCCGAATTTGCATAATTTCGCCGGATCGTCTCGACGGACGATTAGCCGATTCTCGTTTTTTTTTTCCGCTTTCGTCGATACGACGCGCACGCCGTGCCGCGTAGGCTAAGTGCGAGCACGTAGCTTTTCGACGACGCGAGGTAGAGCGAGAGAGAATGAGTTGAAAGTCACTTTACAAAAGCCGCACGCGATCATAAAAGCTGGGGAGAATAGCCGCATCGACTCCGGAGGCATTAAGACTCCCCGCGCTGCAGCCGTACCTCAATCTTAATCGAAAAGCCTTGTAGCCGCTCGAGACTAAACGATTTACACTCGGCGCGCACTAAATATCGATCACAGCCCTCTCGCTCGATACGCAATAAAAATCCAGTATAAGGTATTTCCGAAAGTGTCCGGCAATATCTCTTCATTGTCCCAGCTCTTCTCTGCTGGCAGCGGCGCTGGAGAACTGGACCTGAGAATGGCGAAAACAAAAAAGGAAGTCAAACAGTAGGAAAGTGGAGAGAGTGGATGCAGGAGATGATCGATCGGGCTTTATGTACGTATGCGAGCGAGGCCTAACAGTGATCGTGTGGGGTGCGGGGAGAAGAGCCCCTGCTGCCTGCTGCGCGTAAAAGGGCGAAACACAAGTCCCAGTTGGGATATATTCCGATATGGACTGGAGACTGATAGATAGATGGACCAATGCGGATGAGCTGGTTCGCGCGAGATACGCCTGGGGGAGAGCTGTTACCCAGTAATCTCGCGCTCTTCTCTGATCATCCACAAGCCGCCGCAGCCACACACAGAGACCAACAAGTATAAGTAAGTGCCACCTGCTCTGATGGGGCTCGTGCTCTTTACTTCTTGGCTTTCTCCGCAAGAGCGTGAAAGCCGAGTATGGAAAAAGTACTAAGTTCGGCTTTCTTATTCCGATCTTTGTTTTGACGCAATTTCAATTGCGTGATTAATTTACGTCCTACGTTTGCAAAGTTTGAAAAATAATGAATATTGCAAATGTGGATACGTCATAATTTTCCCTTATTCGCTTGTTACATCAATTTGTATTTTTTTTTTTTTTTTTACAACTACTAGATTACAAAGAACATTTGAATTCCTAATTGACCACATGAGCCCTTGCATAAATTCGATGCTAATCAGTAAGTGTATAGCAAATTGTGCGATTTGAGTTATATCCCTAAAATCCGATTCCATCAGCCACCGAGCAATCAAAACAAAATCAGCGAAGTGCGCATTAGAATATCACATCTCAACTAAAAAAAACCAGAAACTATACGCACACGCAAATCCAACCCCCGCACATCAAGGCCGCATCGCCTCTTATAAATCAAATGATCTCCCGCAGTCAGCATCTGTCATAATTTCGTCCTCTTTCTCTCTCTCGAGTGGCACTTGGCCGCCGGCAGATTGGCTGTTTACAAGTTAATCGATGATAAATGCCGTCAGATAAACTCGCCGACCCGAGTCCTTCGGGATACTGGTGCGCAGCACTTGGCCTACAACAACGCGACGCTCCATTTAGGGCGGGACAGTCTCTGTAAGTAGAGAGACGACATGTGGGTTTACCGAAGCAAAACCACCGCGCGGCACACATGGCTTGGCGACTACGCCGCGATGGAACTAGATCGATGGGCTACACTTCGCTGTCGCGGGGAGAGAAGACGCGCGGACGATACGTCGGGGATTTGGAGTTTGTAAATATGTCTCCATTTGATGGGACTCGGAGGATTTTTTCTTTACCAAATTCCATCTCCTCTCTGCGCTAGGTGCTGTTCCCAACTTTTTTTGCGACGTTTCTTTCCTATAATCTTTTATCGGGTGTTTTTGCGCGCTCAACTATTATTAGATTATTAAAAGATTATAGGTTTTTGACGGTTACTTTGTGTTTTTGGGTACGACCACGAAACTGGAGAGTCTTATAGCTTTATCATTCAAAAATATGAGATGCGTCATAACTCGCTCAATTTTTGACCGATTGGGCTAAAACTTTTTGAAAAATAAGAAAGGCAATCTTTTCCTGATTTTCGATACTGGTCTTTCAAATGCGAGCGCTTTCTGTTTATTTTTACATGTATTTTTAACAAAAATCTGCTTGTCATTCATCACTTATCTTGCAGAAATTACCTGCAATGAGGCCGATTTATTTTGTGACAACAAACTTTTGAACCCGTTTTTGTGTACACAGTAAATATATGGTTAAAAACGATTTTTCAGACAGTTTTGACTCTAAAATAGTTAAATAAAAAAGTTATAGGTCTCAATGAAGTATAACTTTTTTCTCCTCTCATCAAAGGTGAGAAATGCTTTTAAATCAAGTTAACGACCAAAAATCGAATTTTAACATTAAAAAATCCGTTTTTTTCGCATGAAACTGAAAAGTAACAAGTTCTACAAAAAAAAGTTAAACAGAAAAATTCTTGATGAAATAAAGCTTTTTTCTGTTGACATCAAAGTTGAGAGTTGCTTCTAAATCGAATTAGTGATCCGAAATCGAATGCTAACATTTAATAAATCAATTTTTTCGCATAAAACTGAAAATTAATTATATATGCAAATACATAAATTGTTAATATGATTCGAGTGTGAAGTAAAAATGTTAGATGGGCGGTCGCGCCTTGCATGCTTTTCGAATCAAAGAAATATCTAAATTACTTATTTTTGCTATTTTTTGATTTGAAAATGATTAGCTTAACGAAAAAGTCTCATAGAACAAAAAGTGCTTAAAACCATTTGAAAAGTACGTGTGAATTTTTTCAAGATGTTTTGGGTCACTTTTGATTTTTTGGTTCTGGCCATTCTCTGGAAAAATCAAAAAATCTCGCAAAACGTATTGGAAAAATTTACACGTATATTTGGATGATTTTAAACACCTTTTGTTCGATGAAAATCATTAATTCATTAATTTTTCTGACATTCGGCCGTCATTTCGGATTCGCCAAGTTGATTTTTGATATTTTTAAGGATACGGTTTTGAAGGAAAAATAGTTTGTGCGCGATTTCTGAAGGTTCTAGATCTCTAGCTCTACAGATTTCCTGTAAAAATTTTGTATTTTCTAAAAAAACTGAAAAATTTAACGTTTTTTCCCTAAAATTAAAAAAATGAATTATCACGCAAGATATCAAGAAACATGGTTTGCATGATCATTTCTGACCGATTCGATTCTTCTATACAGCATTGAAAGTAGGTATTTGACTTAATGGATTAAAATACAATTAAAATTTACAGCACAAATGCATTCGTGGTGGGAGCAATTGTAATCACATTAATATTTACTTCTATTTCAAATAAACAGTTAAAATATCACAAGTCATTTTATATAAACACTAGAAAAATCATTGCTTACTTTGTACTCTCAAGTGAATGATGAAGAAAAGGTCGCGTAAAAACTAGAGCTGCGGTATCACGTCCGGGACACAGGAGACGCTGGAGAAAAATCGAAAGCCTCTGGACTTTGAGCCAGTGAGTCGATAAAGCTATTAGCATTTAGACGAGCTGTCGTCGCGGCTCCGCGAACTATCTCTCGCTCCGTTTCCTGTGTCACTCTATACACGTCCGCTTTTCTTCCATGTCCTTCTCTCTCGCTGTCTCTCTCTCTCTCTCTCTCTTTTCTCTGTAATGGGCAATGTTGGATATGTATACCTGCATTGCCTATACAGTTTATTTGCGCAAATGAGCTGGTTTTTTGTTGGTTTTCGAAATATACAAGGAGCTTCATTTAGTTATGACGAGAAAGTTGTTTCAGAGTATCTATTCTTCGCGTAAACGAAGTTTCCGAATACTTCAAAAAAGCTTAATAATAAAACGACTGATGAATATTCGCTTTTTTTTGTATCTCTCAAGCAGTACCAGCAGCAGGGTCTGATATCTACAAACCATGCGCCCGGCCTCGAACTTTTTATTTAAAATGAATTCTCCATAACAGTGAGTTTCCCTTTTTTCCCCAGATTTATTTCCTTTCTCTCTGCCTTTCACGAACGTATACACACGTACAGACACACACATTCACACAGGTATACACTGCACGTTTCCATTTTCCATTCCATCTCTCGCGCTCGCGCGTCCTTTATTACTCACTTTTATACACCTAAAACCCGTATTTTAGCTCACACCCTCTTCGTGTTTGTATATATCTCTTCTCTGCTCTCCTCTCCCGATAGCTATTTTCTATCCTCCTTTGATTATTTTACTTTGCCTTCTTTGCCACGCGACTATACATGTATATATCCATAATGTATATCAATATACAGCTATACTACGGAGGTACAGCTTTGTTGCTGTAATTTCGCGACCTCCTTCCGTCAATCATCTCATTCTCTTTTCTTCGGCTCCGCTATGCATGCGCGCATTTATACTTTGGAAATAATCTATAATACGTCTATCCGAAGAACGAGACAAATAAGCTTGGCTTGCCATGTTTCCTCATCCGGAATGCACACCGTGATTCAACAACGAATAATGTAACTTTCAAATATACATAAATAGAGTAGCCCTTTATTATCAAGTAGAGTAGATTGTTTTTGCGTCAGACGACAGGTAATGTAAATTATGCTTCATGCAAAGTTTCCCACTTTCTTATGTGCTCTATGTACAGTTTTATACTTTTCATCTAATTTGACCAACCACCTAAATCTGAAAACGTTTACTATTTATTCTTATTAATTGATCGATATACAATTATCCTTAATTTTAATAAATGAATAGGGAGTAATAAAGCCATATTTCATCAGACAAAACCAGTAATTTTGTTCATCGAGACAGATTTTCATTTTGTTGAATAAATGTTTAAATTGTTGAATTCTTCTTTTCCGTTTATACAATAATCGAGCGATAATTATTAATTTTGAATAAATTGTTAAAAATTCTTAATTAACTTCAAGCTTATGCTTCTTATTTTTACAAGATAAGTCATGCAGCCACGAAGTATGCCCCCGAGAGGTTATGTACCCCACGCCAAGCGAGCGCGCCATCTACAAACTTGCAACAGAAGTACTGTCTGATAGACCTAATCTAATCTGTAAGCTC
The DNA here is from genome assembly GCA_018906965.1 of Philotrypesis tridentata. NCBI lineage: Eukaryota > Metazoa > Arthropoda > Insecta > Hymenoptera > Pteromalidae > Philotrypesis > Philotrypesis tridentata. The sequence goes on along the minus strand of JACCIB010000003.1, from coordinate 571,307 downwards.
GTGAAACAATCATTATCAAGCAATGAGCAAACCGAGAGAGTTATCTTCCTTACTTTCGTGTAAGATAGTTAATAGAATAGGAATAAGCATTGGTGAGCATCAGCTGTTTTTCTGCTACGACTATATACGGCAAATTAACGATTGGCAACTCGACTAGGTGGTATCGCTCGAATGATAAAAGACGAGTTTCGCCCGGGAGAGAGGAAAAAGCATAGCCGTGGAATTGCCACCCAATCCACTATCCGCGCGCGCGCGGTACACAGTTATATTATATATATATATATATGTAGAGAGAGAGAGAGAGAGAGAGGGAGAGCAAAAGAGGCTATGGAAGGGATGACTGCGCTGCCGGCGGCGTTTCTAGCGTACGGCAAAGATACCTATTAAAGGCATCTCTCTCCCGCTTCCGTTGCCGTGGTAACCCTCCGCCACCACCGCTGCTACTACTGCGGTCCTCCATACACACATTACACACGTATAGGTATACAGCGGCTTTCTGCAGCACACGCCGCGCTTGATATCACTCTCTTTGCTCGTCGGCTCTCCGTGTGTATATACATGTGTGTGTGTGTGTGTGTGTGTGTGTGTGTGTGTGTGTGTGTGTGTGTGTATATAATATATATATATACGTGTGCAGCTACCACCAGAGAGTACATATAGAGGATGTAACGAGCGGCCGGCTGCGCAAGTGCGGGCTTTTAAGCTGCGTGTCAAGTTGAGAGCGAGAATACGCCGTGTGTGCATTGCGGAGGAACTTGAAAATTGAGAGATGAGGATTTTGACTAGCGTCTAGTTTAGGGGGCTGTGCTTAGTCTTTTGACATTAGAGCCGCTCCTGTAGATGGCGCACTATTTTACGACACACTACTTTATCGCTAGAGAAATTCTTTTATTCCTCTGCTAATTATTTCGACTTCCTTCTATTCACAACTGCTTATCGCATAATTTTCTCGATGCTCGGCAAAAAGAAATGAAAAGTAGTCCAGCTAAATACGCTGCAGCGCACGTTTTTAAGGAACTAAATATAGTTCCGTCTGCCACATACATTCTAGCCTTATAATGTAAAGAATCGGCATAAATTTTGTACCCCGTACAAAGCTCCGTTAAATGAATAAATTGTACAAGAGACACAGTTGAGGACGTTCACTATACTACAGCATAGTTATCATAATTAAGTACTGAGGTAAAAAAGTCTAACTTCATTAACATAATTCATCGAAATTTAAAGCATTTTATAACGATGTGATTTTTCTTTCAACTCTTGATGTCTCGATATCATTTCAAGTAATTCTCGAAGTAGCTGGGCTTAGTACAAACCTTTTTCGATTGGCAACAAAATTTAGAACTCAAGTTAACGCACATCAAATATTGGTATTTGCCCCTCACCACAGCAACCTGTAAGAGTACGACGAGCCGAAGATGAGTATACAGCAAGCACTTGAGGTCACAAAGTCCCATGTATTTTTTTCAGGCGTGCATTAATTTTTGCTTTTTTTATTGCTTATCAAGCGACATGATTGTGACCAATTTTAGACATAGCAACAACGTCCTATAATAAAAGATGCTAATTAAATCATAACCCGCTACGTAACCCAAGTCAAGATCAACTGTTGCAAAGCCAAAATATAGGGTGCGACTGGCTCATGTACTGCGCATGCGTCTACAGCTGTTTGTTTCGTCATGTTTCTGTAATTCTGCTACTTATAGTAGGAAACTTAGCTGGTTAAAAAACGCTAAAATCACGCAATTGTGACAAAAACATGGTCGTATGGTCTCGATATTGTGAGCGTAATACCCAAACCTTAGCTGACGGGGCGCTTTTGGCAGTAGCGGAGTCCGGAGTGGCAGCAAGTGAGAATTAGAGTCACATGTAAGCAGTAAAAATCCGGAAGCCGAAAAGGTAAAGATCACGTGGGTATTTTTAGGTTAGAAGGGCATAAAACCGATGATAAAGCCCAAAGAAGTTAGTTAAGTAAAATGGTGAAATAGCGACGAGGTCGAAAAACGCCTCGGCTCCGTAGCGAGCGAGCGAGCGAGAGAGAGAGAGAGAGAGAGAGAGAGACGTATAGAGAGCAAATAACGGAGAGAGAGAGGGGCTGAGAACGCGCGCGGCGTAAAAGGCCAGGCACACCGCAGCTTTGGCACGCCGGGCGGGCGAAACAAGCCGCTAATAGCCGGGGCGGCGCCTCTCTTCCTCCCCTAATAGCCCCCGTCTCACCCTAGCGCGGCGGCGGCGGCGGCGGCACTTCTCTTTCTCTTTCTAGCGCAGCATCCCCCTACCCAGAGCTGTGTACCAGCGGCGATTTTCCCGCGTATCTTGCACACCCCCCACTGTTTGTTTATTTGATGCCTTTTCACTCTCTATTAGTCTCTTCTCTCTCTCTCTCTCTCTCTCTCTCGCTCCTACATTTTCTGATTAGCCGGATGTCGCGCCCATCCCTCAGTCCCCCGCACCGAATTTATCTCTATCCCTCCTTTTTCCGCGAGCGCTCTCGCCGCCTCGTCTGTATCTCTATACGTGCTCCCTTTTATTTGCGCGTCTTCCCTCCGCCGCCGCCACCGCGGCGGCGGCAGCAGCGGCAGCAGCGGCTCCTCTATTTTCCGCCATTACTCTTGTTTTCGCCGTTCATCCGACGGATATAGGCACTTTTTGCGCCCTTTTTACCATAAATATTTCTTCGAAGCTCTCGGATTTTTACGCGCGAATCTGACACCTCCCGATGAATCCCCGTTCTTTTTTCCCACGCGAATCTAGTTAAATTCGTAGAATCGCATAATGCACCGATGCGTGTTTGCAAACACGCGCTCGTGCATTAACGGCAGCCGAGTAACGTAAACTTTGAAAAACCGGAGACACACCCCTCCCCCGCACCTCCGTTACGCGCGTAATGGAATATTTTCTTACCAATCTTCGAAATGTCTCCTCGCTATCGTATATATATGCTCTCGGCTCCAAGCATTGGTTTACACGCGACACTTGAGAAACAAACGAAAAAGCCAGCTGTCCGTTATACACCCGACCCGATGCGTGTACGTACGCACGACGCGATCGGCTGCATAACGGAGAGCCGATTCGAGGAATAAATTTGTTTTGACACCGCCTAATTAGCCCGCCACAATGCCGCCTGTAGCGTGTCAAAGGTAAATCCAATTTTCGACTTTCGGCGTAGAAAATGTGTCGAGCCGAGCTAGACTTTATCAATCACGTATCATTGCCGAGGTCGATTAGTGCGGCACTGTATAGATGCTCGGAACACACGGACACCTCGCATTTAGAGGCCGAACAACGCATGTAATGGAAAACACAAAAGGGATTTCCCCGGCCCGGCGCGCTGCCCCCTTTAATAAGATTTATAGCTCATAAAAGCTTTCAGGGAATAAAGTTAATCTCATATTTGAGACATCAACGTGAAGTTCTACTGATTTTTACCGATCTAACGCAAAGTTTTCTATACTTCCAAGAGACCAGGTTAAAATCTACGCGTTCTCGTTATTTCATAATATATCAGTATAAGAAATTCATAAGAAACTGACTGTGACTAAAAATGCCGTCACTCTGCCGAAATCGTATGCTGCGTATAGTTTCAATTGCTCCAATACATTTCTCGTTCTCCTTAAATGCGCAATAAAGATTTCGAACATTCATATAAAGAATTATACAGTAACAGAAGAGCCCGCAGTTCAAGCACTTGGTCGTCGCAGTGAAAGGTTCGTTTCGCGATCGAAGAAGTCGGCGATTGTTTCTCATCGTCCCGCGTTGCAATAAAAAAATATATACGACGCAAGTAATTAGCCCGGAAAATTTGCGGCGAAAGAAGCTCTGCGGGCGAGCAAGATATCGCATAATCGATCGTCGAAAAAGCTCAGCGCGCAGAGCCGGCTGCAATTTCAGCAGCGCGTTAGCCGGGCTTTATGCTCGCGCCGCTGAAAAGAGAGTCGACGGAGCGAAACGGAGAGAAAAGAGAGCGAGGGGGACGAAGAACCGCACAGATCGAAGCGAGTAGGTGTCGGACGGCCGATTCACTCGAGCGTCTTTCGGTCCCGCGGCTCGTTTTTACGTGCGCGGTTTCATTTCAGCCGACGCGGCCCCGAGAAAGAAAGAGAGACAGAGAGAGAGAGAGAGAGAGAGAGAGAGAGAGAGAGAGAGAGAGAGAGAGCGAGAAGCTCGTTTCATAATTCTTGCTAGACTGGAGCTCCTTTCGAGGTACTTTTTCTTCTCGGAAGATTTCTCATCTTCGCGGAGGCTTTGTGTACTCGCGACTCCGCTTTTGGGGAGGGATCTATAGCTCTTTAGAATCATCTAGTGTACGATCGATTGTTTCGCGATGTTTCTCGTGAATTTCGGGAAACCGAACATTTTTCTCGTTATACGTTTTAGAATTAGAAATCCGCATGCATACGTCTATACATAAAGAAGTGGCACCTTTAAACAAATGAATAGTAAAAAAACAGTAGATCAATTACGATGCTAAATTTTCAATAAAATTATCAAATTTTTCACTTTATTACAAAAGACTTGTTTTATTATTATTCTACTTGATCATTTGCTGGGAACAAAATAGATACAATGATGAAGTAACTTAAAATGAGCTGCAGTGATTGATTTTCTGAAACAGAGTCAAATCTGAATAAAAGGGTGAAAACTTGGCGCGACCACTTAAAAAAAAAAAACACGATGTTCTGAAAAAAATATTCGAAAATTCGCAAACAAAGAGGAATATGACGCGGTAGAAAAAAGCGAAAAGTAAAAACTCCGTCGATCTAGCGCTCGAAATGATTCCTCCTCGGGGATCCTACTTAATTCCGCCTCTGAGAAAGCTCGGCTCTCACTCCTCTTTCTGTCTTCAAAAAAGCGCAGTAGAGAGAGAGAGAGAGAGAGAGAGAGAGAGATAGAGAAAGCGAGACTCTCTTCCACTACTCCTTTTCCGCGGCTGGCCGCCGTAATCACGACTGATCCAAGACTCCATTTCAGATTTTCCAAGCGGCGAGTAGGCGGAGCCGCAGAGAAAAGAGAGAGAGAGAGTGAGAGCAAAGGAGCATCCGTGTGTACACGTATACGAATACACGTATTCGCGGGGAGAGTCTTGTTTCTTGCTCGGTTTCGTGGAAACGTCCGCGCGAGAGATGGAAAAAAGCCCGCGTCAGCAACCTCCGCGACGTAGCGCGTACAAGTGTTGAGATGAAATATTAAAACCGCAGACGTGGCGAGAGCCTCTTGTCTTCTTTAAGCTTGATTTCGCGGATCGCATGATGAAAGGGATGCCCTCTGCGCGCCATCTCCCTCGTTTGCGCATTGCTGCCTCATGCCCGCAAATGCAAAGCAAAATGTGATGGACTCGCTGCGGTGCAGTATACGAGTACACGTGCAAAGCGACAATGTGCCCGCATTCATTAAATTCTACTTCATACACGTATGCTTACAGTTTTTGCAATATTATGAAGTTATATGCAACATTGATGCTCAAAGCGCTATCTGCGAACTTTTCAAAGAAATGCCCATAAAAGGCCTGATCTTCATCTGATCGATCGGCCAAACAGCCAATGCGAGAACGAGAATGCTTATGTGGCGGAGAAAAGTCACGAAAAACTTTAGATAATATATGGACATACTAAACTTACAAACTATCGCTATACAAGTATAAGATTCCAAAGTCTGCAAAATGCCAAGGGTCAAGGGTTTTGCTCTGGAACGCGGGTCACGGAACATTTTGAAGGAAATTCTTTCGTGGAGTTTTACGTTTTGGTATAGAGAGGATTTGACAAAGTTTTAACTGCGCCTCCTTCGATCGAGCTACTGTGGACAGCATTTTTAGAACGTTAGAAAACTCGTTAGAAAAATAATCGGCCCGGCGATTCCTGCTTCATATCATATACATTATATGCATCAGGTAGACTTTCCCAAAGCCGTCGCATTCGCGCATTTGTTTAAAATCCAACCGATCTGTACATAAGGCAGCTCCGCGTACGCGAAGTTGTCGAAAAAATAAATAAATAAAAATGACAGTTGAACGAAAAAATATCACCGCCGGTATTGGCGAAGAGCAAAAGTCGAAAAAACAAAACAAAACAAAAAAAAACAAAAAAAAATTCTCATGCATATCCGCGGCGTCGTAACGCGCGACGGCCGCGTCGGTGTAGCTGGCTGCAGTATGTATGAGCGGGCGAGCGGGCGTGTATTCGAAAAATTGTCAGAAAAATAAACGTCAGCCGTTCTTCGCTCGCGCACAAATGAACGATTGCCCGGGGTGCCTGTACGACGTCGGTCACGCTCTCACTCTCTCGCTCCGGGAATTTTCTGCGGTCGCCATCGCAACATCCACCTACGCCCTCGATCCGTCTGTAGTATGTGTATCCAGAGCCGTGTACGCTGTATAGCTATATGCAAGCATACGCATATAGGTAGGAGGGCACGTATATAGCGACGTAGCCCAGGCGCGCTCGCGTATATCTGCGCGTACTCTGTACGTATAGGTTGAGGCAAAATTTACGTAGAAAGGGGATTTTTCAGGCTTCCCGCTTTCTCGTTTTCCTACATGCACTTTATACGGCTGGCCTTGTCCCCGGGGAAGAATTTCACCGCCGCGACGGTATATAGAGCTACAATCGGACCGGAAAACAGAACGGCCGCGTCGTCGAACGAAACGCGCGGGATTTTCCATTTATTACGTATTTTAAAAGCGCATGTCTGTTTTCCCTATACACGAGTAATCACTCGGCGCTGTACCTACTGCGCGCACGCATACGCCTCTCCGGCTCTTTCATGCGAAAATTCTTTATTTCTTTTTCAGCGAGCTCGCAACTTTGCCGCCGCCGCCGCCGCCGCGGAACCCAACCCGTCTTTCCATTTTCAATCTTATTCGCGCTACAAGTGAGCATTTCGCTGTTTGTAATGCTTTGAACAATGTCCTCTGGAATCTCGCGCGGCTTCTAGTAATAGTCATTTTTATTTTTTACTATATACACCTCGCACAAATGACTTATACAATGAGATTGAAGCAATTGATCTAAATAAAATACTTCGCTTTTTAAACAAACGTATGAAAACAGAACTATACTAAAAAGTCTATATATTATTATTATCTACCATCATTTTAAAAAGTTTCAAGTTTAATATTAAAATACGAGCTTCAAACTTCATCGAATGCTAGATAATTATGTTATTGTTTATATTATTTTACTAGACTTCGACGGGCATCAGGACATCAAAATTTGCCGACTGTTACTAATTACACTGAAAAACTTTGCAATAACGCAAGTGCTGCTCGGACAACGTCGAGAAGATAAAAAAAGCCAAGGATGTAATTTACGGGTGCGAAAATATAAATCTTCGGCTAATTACGGCTTCGTGTATCAATTAGTCGAGCAACGAATTCACGACCGTCGCAAGGCATTAATTTTCATGCCCCTCTCGCTTGATTAACAAAAGACCTACCATGCAAGAAAGAAGAAGAAGAAGAAGAAGCGCACAAATTGAAGTAGTCCGCAAAATATCCCAAGCAGGAAGACTGAGAGAGGGAGAGGGAAGGTAAAGGAACTTTCCGGCAAACTCGGCCGGACTCCTTTTAATCCGCGTTTACTCTGAACGCCGTGACGTAATTAGTCACTAGAGTCTACATCAGCCAGAAGCTTAATGCACGAGTTGTTATATATAAAGCTGACTCGCGGTCCTTTTCTTCTCGACTACTGCAGCGGATGCTTGCTGTATTTAATTTCTCTTTTTCTCGCGGAACGCTGCGAAATTGCTGGCTCTTTTTGCTCGGCGAACCAGTGTAAAACGGAACATGTTTTTTACTTGATTAATTGTTTTCAGTATACTTGTTCGAAATATAATATTTATATTATAATGCGCTTCGGGAGCGATTTGGATTATGCTTTGGGCTCTGTCAGTCACGAACTATGAATTATATGGTAACCATAACCATGTTTACTCAGCAACCAATCAAAATCGTGTATTAAATGCTTCACAGGGCTATCACTTTTTTTTAATGAGGATAAATACAATTATTTAGTTCTTCTGATATATTTCACTTTGTTTTTTCATAAATTATGAATTATGAACAATAAAAAGTGGAGACGAAAGTTTAGTATTAATTGAGTTTAATATTTTAATATTTAAAAATGTCCTTATTTAAATGTTTTTCTACTCTATTTCAAGCATTTCTTTACTATACTTAAAAAAACTTTTTCAAATCCTCCATAATCTAGAAAATATTCTTTCTTCTTTAAATTCAGTAGAGATTGTCTTACTTCGCACTCCATATTTTATCTTCTTACTTCGTACTTAACGAAAACTCCTTATTTTTTAAGTTTACAGTCTTTTCAGGTCCTCATGCGAGACTAAATTTCAATGCATTGAGTCCACAATTTAAGTATACTCGCGCAGAGCAATGGGGACCTGCAGTTTTATGTTAACAGTAAAATATACACATAGTACACACAGAGCTCAGATGTATAGACATTTATGTCAACAAAGAGGTGTCCCTAAAATCGTCAAGAGTCAGGTTTGAACCCAGGACCTCTGGATTACTATCCCAATACTTTACGAAGTGTGCCGCATCGTCGCACTTTAAACTGAATCTTTAAAATTTTTTAAATTTAAAATTTTTTATAATATACATGCCAATAAAAATCTTAAAAAAAAAATTAATAATTACTAAAACTTAGATTCAACTAAAACTTTAATCTTTTAAGTTGTTAGATGTCTTGTTCCCTTAAAATATGTGTGAACAATGAGAAAAAAAATGTATTTCATGTATGTATCACTAGATACCGCATGTCATTTTTTCCAACGATAAAACAATAATATGTAGCAGGTAATTGTAACTACAACTTATGAAACAAGTGTCCCACCTCGTTCGGAGTCTTGCTGAGCATCATCAACATTTTTCCATCGTAATTACTTCCTTGAGTCGACCCATTGTTTTCCAAGTTGGCGCAACCCTCTACCCTCTTCAGCGTTACTTGCTCTTCTCTCATTTCATCTTCTTCTTCGAGAAACACTCGCCACGAGCGTATTTACGAGCCCCTTTTTAATCGACAGCTCGTTAAATCGTTTCTTCTTTTTGTATATATCGCGCTTACGTTGAAAACAAATAACGTCGCCTGCAGCCTATTTTCTCTGTAGGATTATGCTCTAAAGATACGATTCGGTTATTTATACCATAGAAAGCTCGAGTTTAAGCGAGATTGTGATCTTACTAATTTATTTTTTATCGAAAACTCCATATATATAGCATGAATTAAATCTTAATAAAAAATCAGTAACAATGTTGAAGGTTATGTACATATATAATATATATATGTATAGTCTTGATGAAAGTCTATACTATGAATCCTTAAAACCCCTTGCAACGAGCTGAGGATATCGATTTTGTTAATTAAAAAAAAGCTGTTCCCAAAATTAATTCACTAGCCGCAGAAAAAATCAGTAAAAGAACCCGCTCAGCCAAATAAAAAAATCTGCGAAGCACGATCAATGCTTGGAAATAAAAAAAGATTCCCTCTCCGCACAAAGTAATTAGCGTGTGCCCGCATCATTGTTTCCACACTCATTCATTCAGCTAGAAATTTTCAAAGAGCTCAGTCGCGTCATTTCCCTGTAATACATAGATACACATCCCATATAATATATCTTCTTTTACTTTTCCGACACACGCTTGAAGATCGTCAATTATATATGACGAGCCTAAATTTTTATTTCAACTGGACGAAGCGTTTGAGAAAAAAAATTAGTAACTAAAATTTCAGATATGAGCACTGAAAGTAAAACCTGAATGTCAATTATAATCTAACCTATATTAAAAGCCTTTGATCCTATCAAGGGGAGAAGCGGATTTGGACTCCCAAAAATTAAAAATGTGTAAATCAATATAAATACGTTTTGATAAGATGTAAGAATTATTAATAAAAGAAACGCCATCATTTTATTTAAATTGCTATAAGCCCACATTTGAACCTTCGATGCATTATCTACTATAAACATACCACTCGTAAAATTTAAGAAAGACATTTGGGCTTAGAGTCATAAAATGTGTATAAAAAATCTTATTTATTTTTTATTCGAATGATATTTTTTTCTACATTTTATTTGCTAAAAACGTTCTAATCGTTCAAATAAAAAAATCTTACATTTATAGTATTTAAAATATTTTTTAAAAAGCACCAGCTCTTTAACATTATTTGTATCTTTAAAAAATCATCGATGAATACTATGTGTACGCCGATTAAATAAATATAACATCAAAGGTTTAATTATGATTTGGCAGACCTACATTGATTGCAATACAATATTTCTTGTAATCATGATTGTTGTCATTATATCAAAAACATTTTAGTTTTTTAGGAGTTAATGGTACGGCTTGCCCCATTAGTATCCGAAAATAATTTTAAATGGTTTATTCTGCGATTTGCACAACGATGAAAAAAATCGAACGAACGTAAACAGAGTGTCATATAACATTCTGAAGATCGGTTACGCAAACGAAATTTATATTGTTCCATTGAAGGGGATCCACGGGACGCTGAGACCCGAGAGAATTTTTTAAACGAATTAAAATGAAGCGTCCCCAAAGCTGCGTAGATCTACCCATCCGCTAATTGCTCGATTACCATAGCCTTTGTGTTCGGGACAGCCGAACTTTTGCTCTCGTCGAAAAATCGTTGTGCTCATGAGAAAGGACCTCACTGGCCGTGGAGTCTAACAAAAGGAGGCGAAACTGCAGGATATCGAATCTCCGGATAATTATCCCCCCTCAAAGCTCATTTGTTTTATAAGAAACCAGGGCTAGCAACTCTCGAAAAATTAAGGGGACCCAGTACATTGAACACCCGAAAACGAAAACTATACGAAAAAGCGAGTACGTGAAAAGTCTTATAAAATGTTAAAAATAATAATTTTTTTTAATCATGAAGGTAGCTTTATGCATACTACCATCCAAGTAGTTTGGTTTGAATGCTATACTTAAAATTTTTTTTAACAGTTAAAAGAAACTATTATATTACATTTTGATGCGAGGCTCTGTTTCTACTAATCTTTCCGCGTGCTTTAGTTCTACAGGTTTTGAAAGTGGCGGGCTCCCTCGAGAGAAAAAATCGCCGAGAAAAAATTTAATACGTATATGTTGTATAGATGTGTAGCGTACATATACATGAGCCAAGACGCGGCGAGAGTAAAGAATCCGAGAGAACAATAGCCGAAAGCGCAAAAGTGGAGCGAGTAAGAGGAGCCTCGGGTATAAGTGGTCGCTTCACTTTTCACGGGGTCCGCGCTATTGTTCGCCATTATCCGATGTGATTAGCCGATGATGCACAGGTAAGCTGCCGCGGGGGGTCTCCATTATACGTTAAATATATAGCGAACGCGTGCTGCTGAGATATCGGTAGGAAAATCGCTAGAGCGTGACGCGCAGCTCTGATTTTTTTTTTTTTTTTTTCAAGGAGGTCTTGTTTACCAGGGAAGGTCTGTTTTGGGGGGGTTGGAGTTTCACGTGTACGGGAAATTGAGGACGTTCAAGCGATTGTGGCCAGGTGCTATTTCAAGAGGATGATACGTAGTCTATTGTGCAAGTGTAATCGGTAAAATAGTTTTGGAGGAGCCCTTGGTAATTGTTGGGAAATTCACGTGTTTGTGCGAGATGGAACGGAATGAACGGTGCTCGAGACGCAAGAAAATTGGTTGGAAATTAAAATTGAATTTAATTCAAAGTTTGGAGAACGAATTTCAAATTATCCTTGGCAATTGGCCAGACAAGCGAGTCGCATGTTCTGGTGTAAAATCAGCATTGGTCCGCGTTGATAATATAGAAAGTAGCAGACAGTGTGTGATCTCCGGTATATAATGCGCGCGCTTAAAATCGGCTCGGAGCTCCGCGGAGCACTCGAACCTAATCCTAGGGCTGAAAGCGCGCGAGCGAGCGGTCAGTATAATAGCTGGAGCGCGCGGAGAGTCGAGGCACTGCCGCGACGAGTTTCCTTATTTTTTCGCCGATTCTCGCGATCTTTTTCCCTCTGTACGACTACACAATATACGTACACTGCACGCGCGCGGCCGTGAGGCGCGCAAGCAAGAGAGGAAAAGCTGATAATCCGCTTAGGCAGCGGCGCGCGGGCACTAAGTAAAATAGCGGCTCTACTTTTACGCACCGGCACGGACTGAGAAAAGCGAGATGAAAGCAGAGACGCAACTGTCGAGAGAGAAAGAGAGAGAGAGAGAGTATAGAAAGTGGACGCGAGGAAGGCCGCGCCGCCGCCGCCGCTTGTGGATGACCGCTCGAGTGGACAGACGGCGCGCGCAAAGCGAAGGGAAAATCGATTTCGATTGAGGCGATATAAATAAATACCCGACGCTTTTCCGGATTTGCGGTCTCTGTGTAGACCGTTTTTCTTCCATGTATCAATAGTTTGAAGACGCGGCTCTTTCCAATATTGCAGAGGCTTCTCCTTCTGCACTTTTACTGTTTTCCCCGCGCTTTCCGCGTGAGGGATTCTTTTTCAAAATTTTATTTTCTGCTCTGCGTTTGCTTCGAGTTTCCTTCATTAAACACGTCGCAGTGCAACTAAGTGATTAATCGTGGCTTACGAACAATTTATTAGATTTTCGTATCAGCGAAAGTTGCTCATGGTTATTGATGGTTATTGTATAGATTGCCGAGGAACACAGAAGTCAAATACAAAAATTTAGAAAAACCGCGTCGCATCTAATTCTCATGTCCTGTGTATTATTTCTTGAAAATAAATTAGTTACTTTTTCATCTGCTATTGCTTATGATACGACATTCAAATTTATATTTGACTTTTGAACTTCCTTGCATTGCAATCAAGATTGAATACGAAATATTTCTGTGTAACCACACCACAATTTTTTAAAACCCCATTATCGACCGTTACTGCCAAGCTATATAATATTTGATATGATCGGTATATCGACCAGTTTACTGAATATTCGCGTGAAAGCCTATGAAACGAACTGTTTAGATTCGCACGTGTAAGCGGATGATTACCTGCAGTTCGAAACTCCCCCCCCCCCCCCGCTGCCCCTCTTTCTCTCGCTCTCTCTTTATCATAGACATGCACATATACATCTGCACACATGCATACGCATCTCCAGCTCTCGTCGAAACGTCATTACATTTGAGCGCCGGGTTTCTATTTCAAAGTTTGGCGATCAAACTTTGATCGCAGTTCCACTATACAAAATTCATCAACATCAATATTCACTGCCGTATAAACTCTGTCTCTTTCACTCAACGGCTTTGCTCCCTCACTATACAGGGTTACCGCAACTGCGATTACTAATTTTCTGTTTTCAGATCAATTACCGATATAATTTTCACATTTCACCAGTTTGACACTCCGCTGTGAATTGCACGACTAATAATTACATCTCTAATCTGCTGCCAGATAAAAGTAAATGCTTTAGGAAAGTTATTCTTCCCCTTAAATATAAAGAAAAATCAATTGAGCATATTACAGTAGAGCACAGATAAAATGTAAACTATCCTTTCCCGCACACAATCTTTTGGAATACATATTTTAACAAGAATTGAACTTTTCAGTTTATCGGGTTGCCGTGAAAAAATGATTATGACTAGCTAATCGAACGAGCAATCAAAGTGAACACTTTTATCTCTTTTTTCGAGTATTTCTCCGAGCTTTTCGCCTAACATTCATCAGATAAATTAAAAATTCAGATTGATTTGATTCAGGTGACAAAAAATGGGCCTCGCACTCGCGCACTTACACAAACACAGGCATGCGCATAATGCACGCATAGCGCGAGGCAACGCGAAACTCGAAGGCCGTTTCCCACTTAGCGACTTGCCAGGCGTCACATCGCCATTAAAGTCTGCTGCAGCGTGCGCGCGATGTAACCCGTCGCATAACTTTCCTCTCGTGCGCTTTTCTCTCTCTCTCTCTCTCTCTCTCTCTCTCTCTCTCTTTCTCTCTTACTCAAAATTGCAACAGCACAGCAGCCACCTGCGCAATACGCTTGCCGGGTCAGACTCTCGCTCTTCCTGTGTGTGTATATATATTGGCGAGCATACTCTCTAACTGTAGCAGTAGTAGGTGTAAAGGGGAAAAACGCCGGAGAATATAAGAAGGAGAGAAAAAAAATTAAAAACGAAAGCTTAAGGCTACGCTCTCCGCTTTTTAATTACCTAATAACTTTCGGGGATATATTTCTCGGATCCGATTGTTTTTAATCATAAGACTCGTAAAATATACATTGAATGTAATGATGAAGAAATTTAAGCACTCGGTGTGGCAAACCTGAGTTTTATTATTAATCAGAATGCAATTTTCAGTGTAATCTCTCATGCACTAAAATTGCACAGTTGCTTCATCACTCGCTGGTAGAATTTACGCGTCGCCCATTGCAGGCGGCAACAAGCGAGGTAAAAATGTTGGAATAGCAAAATAAGACGAAGTAATCGAATTGTTTCCTATTCATCGGATATTTATACAAATGAATTCTCAGTTTATTTTTTAAGGAATTCATGTAAATGATACGCTGTGATGCATTCAATGCAGACACTTAAAAAATGTAGCGGTGACAGGCGAATGTGAGTACAAGTCTCAAATGTAATACGCTAGCGTTGAAGTGTAGTACACGCAATGAAACTCAACTGACAATATGAAATTAAAAATTTCGAAAAGGAATGTCAACTGTAAAATTTAATAAAATACGAATTTTACACGAAGGTCGGTTACATTATACACCCAGAAAAATGTAATGAAAAAGATGTAAGAATGGCTCTTTGACTGAGATGATCGAGAAGCTGGCTAGGAATCGCGTAAGCGAATTTCCCGCGATAAAGCGCATCACAGTCCGACGGGGAAAAAAGCCTCGAAGCAGCAGCAGCAGCAGCAGCGGCGGCGGCGGCTGCGATGTATATATACAGGTAGTAGCGAAGTAGCAGCGCGCGCCGCGCAGATTAGCTCCGGTTCGTGTATACCTAACCCCTCTCGGTGTCATCCTTCCCTCCTCTCGTCCTGGAAATCCTGAAAGGAGCGACGACGAGTACTCCTCCGACGACAAACTTTATACACGCAATAGCAACCCCCTCCTGGAAGAAAAGAGAGAGAGAGAGAGAGACCGCGGCGCAATTGCCAATATATATAGGCGAGCTGCCACCCTCTCGGTGGCAACATCCGCCGGCCATACCAGCAAGCATCCACACGAACGCGCGCGCGCACACACAGAGTCGAGGGGGGGCTGCAGAGCAAGCAAAGCCCAGAGTGGGAGCATAGCAGGCTATAAAGGCTAATTGGTTAAAAGCTCACCGCTGCAGGCTTAAATCAAGATCTTGGAGTGTTATAATGGATAAGTAACACGCTGTGGCACAGTACTCGCACCCTCTCCTACCCCCTCGCGCGCCGGCTCTCCCTCTCGCTCGCCCATTGGCTCAGCGCCGACTGCCGCGCACCCCATCGATCCGCCGAGCCGGCCAATCGCGCCCGCCGAGCCCGCCCACGGCGCTCAAGACAACCCCTCCACCGACAACCCAAGCCCCAAGCCCCAAGCCCCTCGCCCCGGCTCTAAGACGTCGAGGGCTCGCGCGCGCACTTGTCGACTAACCAGCGGATCAGCCTGCAGACTGTGCGCGCGTGTGTACGCGCCGATATCGCAACCCCCTCCCTCCCGCCCTCGCTCGCGATTTCACCGGCGATCAGAGAGAGCCCAGTGAGACTTTTTCCGGCTGACGCGAGACCGAGTCGGCTCAGTGCGACTAGACACTCGGGGCTGGCCACTGCTGCCCAGCCACACTCTTGACCCACAGCCCGCAACCCACAACCCACAACCCACAACCCACAACCCACAACCCATAACCCATAACCCATAACCCCCCGTAAGCCGTAACCGGTGCATGCCAAGTGCGCGCCGTGACCATGAGACAAGTGACTCGCTGCGACCGCCTTGACTCAGTGCTCCACTCCCAGGCCGAGAAGCAGCAGTGAACACACGGCTTGACAGAGTGCGCGACCCATGTCCCCGCAGCCGCCCGCCTCAGCCGCATAATGTCCGGCGAAACGGAGATCGAAGTGTCGGTCGTCTCGGAAGAAGACCTCGACCTCGAGAACTCGCGCAGCAGCCCCGTCCCCGGCGACATGCTGCTCCAGGACGGCAAGAACGGCAAGTCCAGCTGCCTCTCCTCGACCAACCCCTTCGGCTTCGACGTCGGCAAGGCGGCCCTCCGGCCGGCCTGCAACACCCAGTACACCTCCTTCAGCATCTCCAGCATCCTCGGCCGCACCGAGTCTCCGCCGTCGGACTCGGCCTCCGCCGGCAGAGCTTCCCCGGCCAACGGCCACCACCACCTCCACCACCACAACAACAACAACAACAACAACAACAGCAGCAGCAGTGGCAACAGGGGGGAGGCTCAGGGCCGGAGGTCCCCCAGCCCGAGGCTCAGGCCCGGCGACGCCCCGGGCATCACCAGCCCCAACAGCGCTGCGACCAGTTTCGCCGCGACGGAGGCCAACAACTCCCTCATCAGCCATCAGGCCTCCGCCGATCTCACCATGTTGTCGAGGTACGCATTTCGCCCGCATGAACCGCCGCAACACCCCCGCCTCGATATTAATAAAAGCCGACGAGGAGCGACGGAGGCGGTACACGCGCGCGCTCCCGGTCCTTTCACAGCGCACCGAGTTCAATTTTCCACGAATAAAAAGCCGAGCCGGCTGCAAAAGTCCTTCTAATCTGCAGAAGGCATTGACTGAGCGCACACGGCGGCGCGGTATTGATCAGAAACTTTTGTCGATAGAGACTCCCTCCCTCGCTCTCTTTGGCTTTCGCCCCGTGCGGTATATAGAGGGCCTTTCGCGACTTTGCCCCTTTGAAAAGGCCAACATTCCCGGCTAAAGGGAGCGAGCAAGAGAGAGAGAGAGAGAGAGAGAGAGAGAGAGACGCGCGCCGCTACTTCTCCTCGCGCGCAAACACGAACCACAATATCCAACTGAACGGCATCCTTTGCGCTTGTTACCCCGCGCGTCTTCTCGTCAAGCGAGATTCTAATCTCCCGATTCACGCTGACAGTCTCCGCTGGAAATTAGTTTTTAACGATGATGTCGAACACGTCGATTACCCCCTTCCGTGCGCAGCCAACATCGTTACACGCTTTCCTCTATCATTCTAATCACATCAAGAGTTGAATGCATCTTAATTAACGCGACGTCAAATAGAGCCGGGATAATTACGGGTTTCACGCAGGGGACGGCATGTCCGCGCGTCCGCGCACCGAGCATGACTCGAGTAAATCATCCGGATCGGGCATGCAAATGAAAGTGCCGCCACCGCGCCGACGGCACCGAATCAGATTTTATCTATGGAAATTAGCGTGGAAGCTTCACCGCGACTCGCGCCATCTGCCTCCACTGACGTGCCTTCTTTCCATCGATATCCCCCCCCCCCCATCCCTCCCCTGCGCGTGTCAAGTGTCATCTTTCATTACGAAGCTCGAGCGATCGCCCTTTTTAGACGAGAAAAACCAACAATCTTTTCTCGAAAGCCTTCGTTCACTCAAATTTTCCATTTCTTTGCGTACGTGCAAGCGTTATAATCACTCGCCAGTGCTCGCAGCGAAGCTTTACAGTCCGATGAAACAATCTAAACCGCTGATTCTGATGAGATTAGCTCTGTTCTACATTTGAGCGCCGGCTCTCTCCATGTACGGTGGAAACAATTATACCATCGCTGAACTTGCGATGCTTCGCTTACACTTTTATCAACATATTTATGCTAGAGACGATATCCCATAATGGAAGTTGGTCGTTATGACGAATACGCTAATCGGATCAGATCAGAAAGCTGCTAATCTCGGCATTTCAAAAATCTTCCAGAATCTAACCAATCAAATCAGATCTGGACCACTGATTAATCTTTCAAATTTGAGTTTCTAACCTCAAAACCTTAGGTCGTAAGCCTTCACTTATCGTTAAGGCGTCCCTAACCTCAAAATTGAAGATCGTGAAAAAATCCGCGTCCAACTTAAAGCCTCTGATGCAAAGTAGAAAGTCATAGTCATGCGTGAAAATCAATCCTCCAACTGTCATGTCTCTGGAATAAAACCAGAACCGCACATCCGCAAGCACTTTTCTCTGCCCGATCGATCGCCCCAGAAACATCAGATTCCCAAAATCTCTGCCCTCCCGCAACTTCACTCTCGACTCATTAGCCCATCAACAGCGATCCGGCTCAACGGCACCAAAATGAAATCGTGAAAAGACCGCAGTGTGTGGGCGTACGCCGAGGAAAAAAGGGGACGCGTGCCAGAGTGCCGACTTGGATATTGCGCTGTATATACACTGAACGCACACGCGCGCGCACACACACACACACAAATGCGCATTTACGCGCGGCGGGAGAATGGACCGCGTAATGGGCCTATTAGGCTGTCTCATTTAATAACGGCAACAAGCTCTGCTCGGCATACACCCTCTGTCTATCGCTCCGGATGGATCTTTATAAGTTTAGCTCTGCTCTGCCGTCTGGCTCTTCTTTCTCTCGGGGGTGTTTGGGCTTTAATGCGCGCGAGAGATTATCACTGGCTCGGAATTAGAGGAGATGGGATTTTGAATTTGGCGCTCTTTTGCCGCTCGCTACTCGAGTTCATCCTGATTCTCCAATCAATTGTTGTTGTCGTCTAGTGAGTGCTGTCGTGAATGTTTGATTTTTCGTTCGAAACGCTTTCAAGCTTCTAAGCAATTGAACTGCATTCAATTGAAGTACTAGATCGCAATGTTTTAAGCGAATTTCGAAAGTCCAATGAAAAATTTGAATAATTAAGCGAGAAACTGAATTGCGCCATCGCGCCGTTATTATCCGTTTATTGGCAGTTTTGAAAAGCACGAGATTTACGTCGATGCATAAGCTATTGGACTAGATGCTGAAGCATCAACTTCGAGCATCGGCACTTGAAGCAACTGCGTCGTAATTTATTTGCTTATTTTACTCGAACTCGTCTAACTGTAAATAATTCATGGCCATGAAAGAGTAACCGTATTACAAGTGAGGACAAATTTCGTCCCAGAGAATTGGAGTGAAAAAGGAGCAGGCAGGGCAGGGGCCAGTAGGGGCGCGTGTGTGCATACGTGCGAGATGGGGGTTCGAGATGATTTTATCAGATGTGCTGGTCGCGTCACACGCCCCTGCGCCTCGTATTGCTTGTTTTCCAGCCGCTTACCATTTGATCAAGTCCATCGAGCAGCAGCAGGAGCAGCAGCAGCAGCAGCACACCCTCGACGATTACCGTCATCGTCGCTCGTGCGCTAAGGAGTGCGTATATGACTCGTTAAAGCACTCGAACCGCCGATGGGATTCAGTGACGATGGCTCATTCGAGACCGTGTGGGGCTAAAATATTGTGAAGCCTTTTCTGACACATTGATTTTTTCGAAGTGGGGAACACATTGCGAAAGTAATCAGTACAATATTGTACATATACATGTGGGATACGTGTAAAATGTTTTGGCAATCGCCTAGAAATTATTAACAATTGTAGTTGTTAAAACCTAGTCATATACACGCACCTCGAAAGGGACTTATATTCATATTTCGCGAGAAAATAGAATTCGTTCAACAGTTTCGCGGTTCGACACAGTAAGCGCGTGAAACGCAGTTAACCGCGCTCGACTCTCACTCGCTTTGCTAAAACAAACTTTAGTTTTTCGTTCCGGCAGCTCTCGAAGTCACGCCACTCGAAATCCCCCGGCAGTGAAAATTTCAAAATACACAGGTTAGCACGACTCTCAGCCTCAGCAGCAGCAGCAGCAGTATAGAACGGAGAGTGTGTATATATGTATATACATAATCAATTAGCCAAGACTGCATAATGGATCGATCGACCGGTTTAAAGGCGGTCCTCGAAGATTCCCGCGGGAGTCCGACGCGAGAGTCTCGCTTCTCCAAGAAGCTCCGTACGCAATTTTCCGTCTACGTCACGTTAATTATTCAGAGCAGATCTTAGGCGGCCGATGAAAGCTCGTACATCGGGAGAAGCTCTGAATTACAAATCAACGCTGCTGCTGCTGCTGCTGCTGCTGCTGCTGCTGCTGCTGCTGCTGCTGCCGTTGCTGCTGTTGCTGGCGATGGATTTTCATTATCACCGATCGATGTATTTTGCGCTGATTGGGGACCGATATAGTTTTTATGCGAGCTGCAGATTGCGTGTACGTAATAGTCGTGTCAATGTCACGATTAATGTCATAAAGCGTATAATCATAAATAATTTTCGGGATATTCCATGCTTTTTCTGTACAGTTATTTTAATGAAATAGTTTATAATCATTCACTCTACGTATAAAGCATGTTTTTTCTGTATGTGAACTATACAGAATACTCGTTCTAAGTGCAAAAATAAATAAGTCAATAGATGTAGACGAAAAGCAAGTATTTAACTCGAGTATATAAATATCACAACAAACCATAAAATATATAGTTTCTTATGTTCATTAAATATTATGCATTATAAATAATCCTTCTCATTAATCGCAATACCGAATAATTAAGGCAGCCACATGATCCAGTTACGCATGTAGAATGCAGACGTCGTGATGCATAAACGCAAGGCGCTCCGAACCGCATCGCTCGAAAATTTTGAAACAGCGCAAGAGCTAAGCGAACCAACCTACATAATGTACCGTCTAATCCGTTAATGCATAAAAACTCTTCACGCTCGATCGCAGTAATCGAGCGCATTGACGCTCAATCACCTGAGAAGGGAGAGAATGCGCTCATTGTCTCTCGCGGCGCGGAACAAATTTTCGTAACAATTCAGCCCCTCACCTTAATTCCTCGGGCGCAAATCCCTTAACGGATCATTTCGCTTCTCGGGAGGCACTTCGAGAACAGAGAAAGACTCTTTCTCTCCCTCTTACGCTGTGTATAAGCGTAAGCAGATCGGGCTTTTGAAGATTCTTATCTGCGAGCCGGAGACGCGTACACGACGTCGGTTTGTTTTATCTCGACCGAGTTTATAGCTCGTTTTGCGCTTTTTTTTTAAGAAAGAGGGTGTCGTAACTCGAGACTTTTCTTCAGGGGAGACAGTAGTCGAGTGCATTTTTACGTCATCCGCGTGCGTTTGAGAGATTATCCCAATATATATATATTTTTTAATCATTAATCCTCGCTTTTATTTTCAAATTTTCTTATGGAACAGATTATTTGTAGAAAATATAGGTATAATTTTTATTTTTTTCACGTTTTATTCACATACTTAATGATTTGATTGTATAATTTTAATAATTTACTGAACAGGGGTAAGATTCTGCAAATAGGTGAAAGTGAAAATAATTAATACTAAAATCTTCGATTTTTGAAATACACTAAATAATGTTAAAGTATAAATAAAACATAAAATAAACCTTGCACAATGATTTGTTGAGTTATTTACTCGGTGCGTAAGGAAGATTTTCGTTTTTTGAAGAACACTATCAAATTAAATTTCTTACATTTTCTATAAAAGAGCAGCTTAATACTGTGTTGACGTACTGCGTGCTATCTTACTTAAAAATTTCTGAAAATGCGAAACTACATTGCCTCACATCTTTGAATCGTTATTAATCACAAACTGACTTTACCTTTTAACAAAATTTGGTTATCTAATCATATAAGATTAAAGTAATAAAAATTTATCCATTCTCGTATTCAAATATTTTTTATTTCAATTCTGCATTACACGTACAGCATTTTACAGTGATACAGTATCCCTCCTGCAAAGAGTGCAAGATTGGTGAAAAGATGCGGCTTCGTAGAATATTTAATTAACGGAATTTCAATGCCTCATTCTACGAGTACACGTGTAAAAGGTTTCTATATATGCTCTGCCTCGCACATCAGCGAACCCGTAAACTCAATAGTATAAAAGCAGAGATCCGGCGTGTTAACACGAGGAAAACATATCCCTCGAAATTTAATTAACAAGTCTCTCGAGATAGAGAGAGAGAGAGAGAGAGAGAGAGAGAGAGAGAGCGGGAGAGAGAGAGGAGCAAAAAGACTGACGCATATCGAAGACAATAATATCTGTTGGCAAAATGGGGTGTGTGTGTGTGTACTGTGTATAGGATACGCGATTACACGAAAGCAAGAGTGCAGTGGCATCGCAGCCCCGAGACTGTCTTTATACACGTATAGATACGGGCGTCCCGTTAATTACAGCCAGGCGATGAATGATTCGTTAATTAGGCTCGTTTCGATCGCGCTCGCGCTCGAGTCTGCTACGTTCAAAGGGACCTGCGCGCGATACAGCGTTCGTTGCAGGCTATCGCTCGTTTGAGCCCAACTATGTGAACACCAGGATAGTGCGTGTATCTGATATATAATTTGTATGCACTATGTATGCGTGTAGCGTCAGAGGCGCCTGGCGCACCTTCTCGAATTCTACGAGCATCTATGGAATTCACGTTGTCTGGAAGCTCTATTTTTGCTCTTTCAATTATGAGCGAGCTTGCATTGCGTCTAAACTTCCATCTAGCACAATCGTATATCCGGATCAAGTCTTATCTGAACAGTTCGATTATTGCTCGATCGAAGCAGCTCCTCATCCCTCTCAGCTCGTCCAGTTCTCCCCAATATCTTGTATAGTGCCCCCCCCCCCTGCAACAGCTGATGCAACATACCTACATACCTCGAAAGCAGCAATCTGCAGCAGCATACAAAATATACATATCGCTATGACACGTTGGATCTCGTCGGCGACGCGTACAGTGCGGAAGACAATAAAAAGCGTCGGTATTGTTTCGGCCGCGATCGACGGGACTAATTTGCCGAAAAAGATTTCCAGCGTCTTCTTCGGTGAAAAGTAGCTCCTCTCGCTCTCACTCTACTCTATATAACTATATCTCTCGCTCTTGCCTCGTGTGCCCTAAGGCTTCAATTATACACGCCGGCGCGCAGTATTAGTAGTAGTAGTAGTAAACCACCGAGCGCAATCGACCACTTTCCAGAGGGAGAGAAGAGAGAGAGAGAGAGAGAGAGAGAGAGAGAGAGGGAGAGCGAGAGAGACGCTCGCGGGGCTATATGACTATACACTCGACGTAACGATGCACAACAAAAGGTATCGAGTTGCAGCGTTCGTTAACGAATGCTACTGCTCTTCTCTCGAGCTCTACAGTCTATATACGGAAGAGCATAGAATCTTTATTATACACGCGTCGCCCTCTCTCTCTCTCTCTCTCGCTCTCTCACTGTATACATACACTACAACATCGTACTTATTCTTTTTCCTCTGTTTTTTAAGCATTAGAGACTTTAGACTTCATTTATTCGCTCTTCCAGGGTACAGCACTGATTCGGAACTTTTTTCATGCTCGATTGTTACAAATGCGTTTTCGCGCGAACCTTCCCTCGCAATGATTTTATGTAAAGGCAGGCGTACTTTCGAAACATTTTTTATCAGTATAGAAAAATCAATAGAATAAAAGCTAGACGATACGGGTCTACGACGCAGTTTTACGTTTTGGCCCGTCGCGTTGCATCGATCGCGGGCGCGAAGCGCCCGCGAAGCAAAAGATTTAACGGCAGTTGCAATTGCGCAAAATTATATCCGAGCCATTACCAGTTCTGATTTACCGTCATCGGCGCTCGTTTCAAGGGGCAGTAAGACAGCGACACGGTTGATACAATCGGCGATAATTTTCGCAAGTGAAATTCACAACAGTTCGACGTAATCGAAGCCCTTCGAGGACAAGCGGCTCTCCAAATAACTCGACAGCTCTTTAGGGCTTTGAGAGCCGAAGAGCCCTTGTAAGTATAACCGGCGCCAAAGACGCGCGACGCCTAAACATACCCACAGCCATAATACTATTTAGAATGACACCCAGAATGCGCATAAGCTGTTTTGGCTGTTTATACCTGCGCGCGCGCGCGCGCGCTCGAGGGCCCGCCGCTTACAAACAAGCGGTCGTCCTCGGGTTTCCCGCCTTCTGCATTATCTCCGACCTGCACCGATCCGCCGTTTCTTTTTTCCCGACGCGGCGTCCCTTTTTCGCGAGCACTGCGTGCGTCGAGAGGCGCAGATGCACGCGATGTAGCGCGGAGATTGAAAGAGTACGAAAATTCGAAAAAAAAAAACAGGGCACACGGACAAAGGGGAGTCGAAAGAGAGATAAAGGTGGAAGACACGGAGAGCCAGGCAAGAAACTGGCGAAGAAAGAGGAGACGTCGCGCAGGGGCCCGAAAGTCACGCGCAGGGCTTCGCGAAGCCTCTCTCTCCTCTCGGCGAGCGCACCCTTCGCTGCATCTCTGCGTATAAAGTAGCCACGCGAAGCAATCGTCACCTCCGATTGTCGCGACCTCGATTACGCGCACCTCAAGAATCGATCTCTTAATACTGAGCAGCCGGAGTCGCCTTACCGACCGAACGCGAACCTCCGCAGGGGACACGAATACCTGGAATTGCCGAGACGCTCGCTAATTTAATTTTACCTCACTCGAAGCTAATAACTTGTTTTAAGCAATGGCGATGTAGCCCCAATCATGTTCGAGTGTAAAGTTAATAATAAATTTTAACTTTCCGTTTCCTGAATACATTCAGGGCGCACACGCGTCTAGATCCCGTTAAATTCGCGCGTCCCTCCGAAAACTCGGAAAGACTCTGCAGAAACGTCTTGCCGCGCGCGGCGCAAAAAATCAAGCGGTTCTCGACCGCGGCCCAGCGTTCCGTATTGATTTTCCCCCGTATACATAAAATGTTGGCGCAAAAGTCGGCCCCGCTCTCTTCGCAGTATACACTGCAGTCGAGCGACAATGCGAGAATCGGTAAACAATGTTTGGCAAATGAATGTTTTCGTTTATATTTCCGTAATTACTTGACAACGAAAACTCGATATGCGCGGGGAGTGGAAGAGGGGCGCCGAGAGAGAATCCGGCGTCATTTACAAACGCGCGCATTATATTAAAACTCGATTGAAGCGGAAGCTTGCGTAGCGCGCTGGCGTGGAAGCTCTGAGGTTAAGCGCGTGTGCTCTCTGACGAATTTTGCAGGCTGGGCTTGATGTCGTCGCTGATAGCGAGCCGCTACCCCGTGGGCATCGGCGTCGGCAGCGTTTTCTTCCCGTCGACGCTGCAGCACCTCCACCAGCAGCACCAGCACCACTCGCGACTGACGGCGGCGGCGGCGGTGGCCTCGGCCTCGGCTTCCGGACAGTCCGAGGCCATGGCCGAGGCCGACGGGATGCGGGCCGTCCTACCGGGCAGCGCCGCGGCGGCCGCGGCCGCAGCCGCCTGGCCCTTTCCTTGGAACAGACCTCACGGCCTGCAGGGCCTCGAGCATCCCACTCCCAGCGACGCGTCGGGGGTCAGCTTCAGCAGGATCAGCCCGACGTCCGGCTCGTTTCCGCAGAGAGGTGAGTCGCCTGCGCTGCTTATCCCATTTTTCTCCTGCTTTTACATACCCGTCTCGATTTCGCGCGCGAAATTTCGATTCCTTCCTTGCGAAGCACTTGATGCGTCATTCTGATTGGTTGCCAAGTAAACGAGATAACCCGAATCGCGCTAATGTCAAAAAATTAGCGCGTTGATTCTTGGAAAAATGGCGCGGCGGCGCGCATGAATCTGAAACGCTGCGCGTATAAGCATAAAACTGTATGTGTACAAACTCGTCGGGGGAAATCGTTATAATCAAACAAAATCGTCCATCGGATAACATCGCCCTGCCGCGTCATGAAAGACTCTGCATCATTTATATTCCGCGTGCGTGCGCATGTATGCAGCATACGCGGCACAGAGCCAGCTGCAGTGCTATATCGGCGCTACGCGACACTGGAAGCTCGCGCGCTGCTCGAATCGAGCAAAAATCCCTGTCGCCGCACTGGAAAATTGACGAGTCATCCATAGCCGATGCTCTGCGGCCGCTGCGCGAATAAAAAAAACACGCGCGACAGCCAGACGCACACGCGGACGAGCGCGCACGCACATATACGGATAGAGAGAAAGAGAGAGCGGACTGATCGCTTCGAAAATAAACGTATCCATCCAATCGGCAATCGCGCTGCATCGCACGCGCGCGGCTACTGTAATCCGCCGCCGCCGCGCGCGGGCACAGCCGAAAGAAAATAACGCGGATTGCGCTGCAGCCGCTGCACCACCTCTTTGAAATCGTCGAGTTCGCAAAGCGCACTTGAAACCTGATTCGTTTTCCCAGTTGTGCGCGTATGTGTCGTCATGCCCCGACAAATGTTTCATTGCGCGCGCGAGGGAGCTGTGTCCGGGGGGGGGGGCAGACAAAACAGCTTTGTTTTCCTGTCATTATGAAAAAAAAAGCTGAGCGCTTGAGCTGATTCCACCTTTCGGGGGGGGGGGGATGTTTAAATTTTAACTCTCTCCCGTGGCGCGACGGCTGCCCGCCTCTTTTTTTATCGACGATTTTTCATCGCGCGCGCGGCTGTTTACGCTAAAATGCGAGTATAAAGGGATCGCGAGAGAGTTTACGACTCTCTCGCTCTCCCCCTGCTGCGCATATTAGCGTATAGGCCGCGTTTATTTTTCGCTGGAAAAAGAATTTTCCAGCTGAAAATTGTACATTTATTCAATTAAGCAACGTCGTATAATATGCGCGGTGAGCCATTTTATGTTGCGCGGCGTATATGGAATAAAAACCGCGCTGATCGCGGCAGAAAAGAATACATTCTGTGGAATAGCGCGTAAATTCGCGGAGTAAATTATTGTTACAGTTTTATTTTGTTTGCTTGCTTTGAAACGGGCCGAAAATGAAAAAAAAAAACACAATAGTCGTGAAAAATCAATGCGGCACGTGGAAAGTAACGGATACGTGCGCGTGAATGAAAACTAATGTTGTATTATCAATAACAAATGAATGAAGCATTAAAAGTATTGTCCAAAATTGACATGCGTCGTTCAGCAGGGGATAAAAAATTTCTGTCTCGCCGCAGTCCCTCTTTACATTATTTATGTAGATCCCACTTGTATATAGTGCTTGACAATCCAATTAATGCCGCGAACGCTTATTGACCATTCAACAATCCAGTTTACAATGCTGTGAATACTATTTTATACGGTCGATATTTTAAATAGAAGCTGAATCGGCTCGGCTTTCTCTTTTAACCGCTGGTTGTTATTATTTTGCGAAAAAATTTTTGGCGTGAGAACGTTCACTATAATTATACTTGAAAGTATATGTTTAAGTCGATTTTACGGGAGCAAGATCGAAACAAGAAGACTGACATGCCCAGTAAGCGATTTAACTACAAATCGCGTTAGGTGATAAACAAAGTGTTGCACTCTTGCGCAATTTTAAAGCACGACATTGTAATTTTCTATCTGACATTTGAACCAAGTGCAGCAAGCTCTCGCTAATCCAACTAAATTGCATTAGAGCGGACGTAACAATTATTATTTCCACACATGAGATTTCGATTAGAAAAATGTATTTTCCAAAGGCAAATAATGCTCGATCGATATAAAATCTCCAATCATATGTATACCGAAAATAAACATTGAACAGAAAAGTTGTCGCTCTAGCCCGCGCTCGATAACGTTGAGCAGAAGCTCCCCGACGAGCTCCCAATTAACGCGACAGGGCGAGGAAAAAGTGTCATAGCATTATTCTCTCGAGGGGGCAAGCGCAAGAAGGCGAGTTACGGAACGGGGCCGCAAGTGAAATTAGTCGATTTATCGTCTCGTTAAAGACACGCTGAACTGCGGACGGGAAGCGAAGGAGAGAGAAAGCGAGCTCAAGGGCTTAAAGCAAGAAAAAAGAACGAAAGCAAGTCGCTATTAAGACTTAGTTTGATGCGGAAGCCCCGCGGCGCTTTGCGTTTCTGCCCGAGAGAAGAAGCTGCCGAGGCTGCGCGAGAGGCTATACTTACCTATAGCTTCTCTCAAAATACTCGCTATGGACGTTCGGCGTGACTCGTGTTGAGCGAGCCTTGCGCCCCCTATATACAACTGCAATTATTATTTATTCATCAATATTTCCCACTTTCGTTTCGACTAATAAATGGTTATTTCTCGCGTGCACTTCAACTCTTCATCTTCTGTGCACAATCTGAACTGTGTTTCACAACTAAAACGACATTTATAGTTTTGGACGAATTCTTATACGTCTAGTATAATAATGTGGCTAATTAGTCAATTACAAAGTTGATGATAATAGTCGACTGCAATAACCGTAAATTTATGGTCAGACATCAGGAACCATTGCATAACCCTGCATTTAACTACGATAATCTTTATACTTAAATCAAAGAATAGTATGCGATTAATGTTGGTCTATCATAGGGTTAATCAATAATTGAGATTGGACCTGCAGGGTTAACGAATAGCACTGCAAGAAAACATTTCTCGATGCCATCCTCTCGTATTATTATTCGGCAAGCGTATGAAGCATAAAAGAGCCCAAGAGACCTTATAATACAGTTAATCAGCCGTCGCAGCACTTTGGCAAAATGTGCTGTAGCGACAAGGGCGCTTACCCTCTACCTCTTTCTCTCTCACACACTTATTCGACCTCTCTCTATAAGTATATGCGAGTATACGTCTATATAAAATGAGTGAAGGCGTGCCACGAGTATTAGTGTAAGTGCCGAGGTAAGTGCGGCCGCGGTACTTACTCCGCGTAGCAGCAAAACGATCGACGGGTAAGGCGATCGACGTTGGTTTGTCGTGGCGGAAGCCCTGGAAGCCATATACTTACAGTCTCGCGTTGTATACACATACACATGCACAGCTGTACACAGCTATACTACCTCTTAATGTTATTTCTCTCTTATATTTATATAGAGTCGCGTGAATTCCATTTTTTTCTTCTTTTTTTTTCGAGACTGTAAAGCAAATGTAGTTGCGTGATTTTCTTTATCGACCAGCTCATTCGATTAAAAGCTAGCTTTCCAGGGTTATCGAAGAGAGTTTTAGAGGGAAGCCTTTAAAAAGCTGTGCAAAATCAGCGGCGCGTCTCTTTTTACCGACGTACAACGACGATTGAATTTTATGAGCTCACTCAATGACACGATTCGATTTGGCACAACTCTCGTGATTTCTGTTTTCTCTTGCATAACAAGACTTGACGATAACGAAAGAAATTCGAGCTGAGACAGCAATGAATCAATGTACTTTTTCTTAATTACTATGCGCTACGAGGATATAAACATTTATTTCCAATATTTTGCCAAGAGGGTTTTTCATCAAACACGTTTATTTTAAAAATATTCGAATAATGTCACATACTGTGTGCATCAAAACCGTTACTGCGATTCTATAGACAACAATCACCGTGCTAATAAAAAATTATTCGTACATTTTATTTAAATAAAAAAAGTTATTGATCGCTATCAAAAGAAAAGTTAGGCGATAACGCATAGAAAATACAAATTGATGTTTCGTTCGTTATACCTCATACCTTTGTGAACAATTTTTGCAGTTATATTAACAAAGAGATAAAATGTGCGAGAGATAGATCACGCATGTCAATTAGTTCGCAACTCACAATTTTGCGGTATATTCTACACAAATACAAATAACATTCTGGCAAAAATATAAAAATAATGTGTTGTCCACGAGATTAAACCTTTGAGGAAAACTCCAGGAGATTTCCAAATTAGAGTCGACCACCAAATTCACATGCCGCACGCTTCAATGTATTATTTGATGCTGTTTCGAGATTTTACTTTGCTCGTACCCGCGGCACGTGATTCCAATCGATCGTTAAACAATCATTTTCGAATAGTTTTGACCGAGCTTTGCAAGCTG
The DNA here is from genome assembly GCA_018906965.1 of Philotrypesis tridentata. NCBI lineage: Eukaryota > Metazoa > Arthropoda > Insecta > Hymenoptera > Pteromalidae > Philotrypesis > Philotrypesis tridentata. The sequence continues at coordinate 541,602 of JACCIB010000003.1, read as the reverse complement.
CCAATTAACGCACGCGATTTGATTTTGAATTAACTCAATTACTCAATGCAATTCTGTTTCGCGTATTTCCACATTATAAGCGTTACACGCAGCAACGATACTTAACGAACGATCAACCTTTGCCATTGATTGCAGCTGATTGACTTCGAGACTCAAAAAAATACCAACAACGATAGCAACTACAACAGAATCTAGAGTATTTATTGCCAAATGGAATGCCTGCGTCATAATCTAATGAAAAACGAATGAAAAAAGATCAGATTGTTCCTCAACTGACTTTTTTCCCAAATTTTTAGTTCCGCCTGTGCCATAAAGTGATTTAGCACTTACTGTTAGCCAATCGCGTATAGTACCACCGCACAATTGTGCTCGCCCACATCTGTACAGCCGATACATTCGCACGTATACACAGACACGCAGACACAGGTACACTCAGCGACAGAACTGCGATGCTTAATTGACGCGAAATTTGGACGCCGCGTGCTTTCGGCCATCGCTCATCGATCCGCACCTCTCGTCTCTCTTTCGCCCTCTTTCTACCTCCCTCCCTCTCTCGTTCCATTTCGCTGATGCGAATAACCCGTATCGCTTCCATTAACGAAGAATTACGCAAATTGACGTTTTACGCAAAAGGCTGCTTCATTGGGCTTGCATGCGCGCGAGCGCTTGTCCAAAAACCGAGCCGGTTTTAGCTTCACAGCCTTTCCAATATTGCAACGGTGGAAAACTTTCAATTAAGCGCGCGCTGCGCTGCAAAGAGCTCAGCGCCAGCACCAACACGTGTGGATTTTTGCGATGAAAATGCTTTCTGAGAGCTGCTTATTCGAAAGAGGTGAAATGTGTACGAGGATATACGCGCGTCCACGTCGGACTATATGGATTCGTTCAATATTTACGGGAAATAATTAAACAACGAATTTGCTTGCATTATACCCTGGGGAAATTTCGATTGCTGATTCAAACTGAAACGTCTGCGCGTATATATATGTATACAATACAGCCGAGCGAATATGCCCGATGCTGCGGGGAAGCTTGTCTGATAATAATAACATAAATATAATAATCGCATCAGCGTGTATTTATCTATATTTTGATAGAAGACCTGGACGACGACGCCACGACGGAGGAGCGAGTGCGACGATCGAGGAGTCCCCTCAGCGGTGACGAGGCGTCTCACGACGACGTGGGCGTCGACGACGATGGTCCAGACGGCGACGGAGACGGCGACAACCGGTCGGGGCTTCACGGCGGTAGCAACGGAAGCGGCCAGTCCGTTCAAGTGGGTGGCGATGGGCGCGATTCCAACAGTATCAAGCGCAAAAAGAAGACGCGCACTGTCTTCTCGAGAACACAGGTCTTTCAACTTGAAAGCACGTTCGATATGAAGAGATACCTCTCGTCGTCGGAGAGGGCGGCACTTGCTGGTTCCTTGCGATTGACGGAAACTCAGGTTTGTACTATACTTGACATGTACCTTTCTACGTCAAGTATTTTCACCTCCGTCATTGTAACACTCTAACTGCTTGCTAACCGAATACTATCGTGCATCGACGATGATTTTGCTGCATTGTAAAGAAGAATTTCTTTCCCCCTTATAATACTTGTCTACTGATGAGAGCGCCCAAGCGTCAAGTATACTTACAATCGACACTAACCAAGAAAATCTCGTCTATTGCCCCAAACGCAGGTGAAGATCTGGTTCCAAAACCGTCGCAACAAATGGAAGCGGCAGCTCGCGGCTGAGTTGGAGACCAACAGCATCGTGCACGCGCAGCGTCTGGTCCGCGTGCCGATCCTGTACCACGAGGCGTCGGTCCCGCCGAGTAGCATCGGTTCCTCCGTCGGGCCCCAACCGACGGCGCCCCCGTCGGTCTCCTCGGCCTCGGGTCTACCCCATCCGGTAGCAGTGGGGGGTACCCCCACCACGGCCCAACCGATGTTCTATCCCCACCATCACCACCATCACCATCACGTGGCAGCGGCTCACGGACTGATGGCCCACCAAGTGCATCCGCAGCCACCACCTCCGCCGCCACCTCCGCCCAATTCCCAGGCGGCAGTTACCTCGACGCAATAGCGCTGCGGCTTCCGGGTAGTCAACCTCTGTGGACTCACGCGCGACTGAGCTGGAGAGGCTTCTCTGTGATGATCGACGTATAACGAAGGTGATGATGACGATTGACGCGAGACGATGCTCGCCGGTCTAGTGAATCATGCGGGACTTTTAAATTTATCGATGAGATCTGTGTATGTGTACATATATATATTATAGGTAGATCCGTGTGTTTAAGTGATGTACGACGCGCCGGAGGATAGCGAAAAGATTGTATCCTTTGTTTCGTTTCTTAAAATATTATGACGTTTCACCGTTGGAGAGACGACTCGACGTTCTCACACGCAGGCGTATACGCATTCTCTTGAGTCTTCACTTTCGATAGCGCTTACTTCTACATATATAGTTGACGATCGCGTAGCGAACAGAGTCTAAACTGCAAACTGCCCCGTTTAATTTTTCTAGCTTGTTTAACGTGAGATTCTTTGCCTTTCATTGCGTGCGACAGGGAATAATCTTGGCGGACAGAAGAGTTTAATAAGATGTCAAACTTTGCGTACACTGTGTAAATAACACCAATAATGGTCGATTGCGCGAGGCTCCAACTGGTCGAAATCGTCGACTGCTGCAATTAACGATGAAACTGAACTAAAGGTGTTGATGTGCGTGTTATATAGACTTTCGACATTTCGATTTGCGCCGGTTCCTACGAGTATAGTGTGGCGATTCACCGCAGCGGATCAAAGTCGAAATAATTGTTTCTTTTTTTCCAAACAAAAAACGAAAAATAATATTTATTGGTGCTTAATCATTGGCTTTGCTTTTTATTGTCCGATCCTTTCATATCCTTCCCGATGTGTTTCATAGACATTTATTCACGCATAGGCATAATCAATGACGACTTCGCTGTATGTACAAATTTAATCATCCAAAAACAATACTGCACCTAACGCAGCATACTTCACTTCATATATTGATTTAAACATTAACATTCAGCGGATGTATAATAACAATATGTTTCATCGTGATAGCTTCACCGATGAGCCATCAGACTCCGAGTTGTAAATTATATAATGAAGCTGAGCGAGGCGATAGGTTATTAGCTAATTTCGTTATACTAAATGAATTAAAGCAAGGAATCTAGTCCAATCGAATAATATTCTGTTTGCCATCAAATTCGCTTTTGATTGCATTGTGTCCCAAACAAACGACTATATTATTCCTTCGCACTGGATTACACGCAAATCAATCACGCCACTAGCAAAGTAACAGCATCGACAATATGCGCAGGCTTCTCTCGTCAATTCGACAAATATGTACCCCGGCCCATCCCATTCCCATCCCCATCCCCATCCCAAAAAAAAGTTACATCGGAAGCCAACAATCCAAGTCGGAAGAAAAAAGTCAAATTCAATCCCATCGAATTCCGCAAGCGAAGATTGAGTTCAATGCAGCGTCACATCCATCGCGGCTTGTCGTCGGCGTCATTGCAATCACGGGCGTTTTCCCGCATATACAGCTGCATAGGATATATATACCGCGGAGAGCGGAGAGGATTGACGCGAAAAGAGGCAAACATTCCAACAAACATACATGGAAGCGCATAAAAGCTGCGGAGCATCGCACGAGAGGGAGAGAGAAAAATCACTTCCAAGTCGAAGATATCCGTTGGAAGGCTTTGTTCCGGGGCGCGAGAGTTTTGTTCTTCGTCTCGCCCCCTTTCTGCCTTTATCCCAGTTTTTCTAGATCGCTGCGCTTTTGCTCTCGTGCGTATGCATTGTTCGCCGCGCGCGGTCGTGCACTACACGCTATATATATACATATACTTACTCTGCGCCCGATTAATGATTTCTGCTTGGCAAGCGAAACTCATTTAGAAATGCGTTTATTATGTGCGCACATGGCCCTTGTACAAAATACTCTCAATATTCGAATTTGCCCCCCAACATCGATCTATGAAATAAATTATAGTTTTGATTGTTTGCAACAATTGGGGTATAGTAGAGAGTAATGAGTATAGAACGTAGTTCTCAATATTCATTCTTATTCTTGAGATGAAGATCTTTGTATCCACAGATATATATATGTGCATATCCATCCTATTTCGGAAACAACTCACACAGGCAAGTCGCAAATTTTTTTATTGAAGACACACCTACCAGACCTGATTTTTCTCGTTCCTTAGGTCATTCTCAAAGAGAAAAACCTCGCTTGTATACTTTTTTCCGGAGCAAAAACGACTCAAGAAACTTTTTTCAAAAATCAAAAATTTGGCCAAAAATCCAAAATTGTGCCGGATCAATTTGAAAAAATTTGAGAGCATTCTTTGATGAATTTTAAGATATATTTGTTCTAATGAAATTTTTATAAAAGTCCATAATTTCCGAGAAAAAAAACTATAAATTCTTTTTTTGTCGATTATTTCTCGTTTTTTCGAGTCGTTTTGCTCCGGAAAAAAGTATACCCTTCGATCGGCCATGTACGCGAAGTTTTTCTCTTTCAAAATGACCTAAGAAACGAGAAAAATCAGGTCTGGTAGGTGTGCCTTTAAGAAAATTTTTTGCGACTTGCTCGGGGGAATTGTTTCCGAAATAGAATGGATGTGCATATATATAGAATCGCCCCCTAGCAGTACTAAGCGAACTAGATTTTATATCCATTTTATATCCATTTTTCGCGTTTACGCAAAGGCTTTTGAACGTTGTAATAATTGCATTTTGTTTAAAAAATAATAACTTAAACGAACAAATACAAGTCAATAGAAAATTCACTCGCAAATGAGGCAGTATCAAATTCGGAGTATATTAAGCTTGGAAACGACAGTGTAAAGGCTCAAAAGTATAAGTACTAAAAGAAAATAATTGAGATTAATATTTACTATACTTATACACGCGCGAAAGTAAAAAATCTCGTGCATGGTCGTGCGAAGTCTCTTGCGAGTTTCAAGACGCCACCTAGGGATAGCGCGACAAACGACTAAAGAGATTACTGCCATTTTGCCCAATATCCAGCTGCGTCGGGTGAAAACCAATGCAAGAGCTTTGTCATTGTAAAATCGCAGTCTCAGATATTCGCGTCGCATCATTATACAGATTACGGATATACATACTCGAGTCGAGAAACGATTATACATATTTGAAAGCGTCGATGATGACGACAACCGCGAGGGAGACGACGACGCGATGCACACAATGCGCAAGAGCCGCTTTTGTGTACAGAGCGCTGCACCCCTTCTATTTTTTTTATTTCGCGAGAGCAACTTGTGTATCACTATCTCGTTATGTCGCTCTTTTCCTGCGCGCGCGCGGGCGCTTGAGTGCTGGCTTTTGTTTTTGAACGAGGTGCGCTCTCCGTCTGATGGTGCGCTCTAGCAGTAGTGTATATATAGCGACTGGCGTTTCGCGAGAGATAGAAAACTGAATGTTTAAAGCACTATTTTTTGGTAGATGCTCCTCCGTTCGCTTATACTCCGAAGCGTGAATTTTAATACGCAAGACCAAACTCGAATGTGACGGAGCTACACACCAATGCTGTCTCACTCTCTCTCTCTCTCTCTCTCTCTCTCTCTCTCTCTCTCTTCCTTTTCAAGCTCACCCGGTATAATTGCACTCGACGAGCGAACGTGAGAGAGAGAGAGAGAGAGATATAAAAATGTATCGAGTGAATCACGCGTGTATAGGTGTGAAAATATTATCTGCGCATCGGCGGTCGCAGAAGAAAATTGCGCGCAAGGATCATTCGCGTATTTGAGAATAAAAATAATTCTCGCGCGCGCATATATCATGGGTGATTTGCAGAAAAGTGGCATATGGCATGTCGCTACCCTCTACACTGCCGTATTTAAACTTTATCGAATTCGCAATTACACAAATATCTTCGATTAAATTTACTTAAATAGTGAGGTTTATATACTTATGTCACTTTATTAAATGTGTACTATAATGGTTGTAGTAAATGTATAGCTCAAATGTCACCTCCGTAACATTTCGCCAAACAGAACGTTGCTAATCAAAATACTGCAGGGCTCTAGATATGCAAACTTAAATGTTATTATGTTACTTGAATGAAGCCAACACGTTGTAAATATAAAGTCTAATAAGTACCTAAAAGAACGTTTGAACGACCAAATATGACATTTTTCTGCAAATCACCCATATATATATATATATATATGTATAATACACACGTATGCATGGCAGTTGTTCTCGCGCGAACTCCCTCGCATGTGTATACGTACAAGTGTATAAAACGACACGCGTAGGTATATATGCACACAGTGGATGCATAGCTGATGGCTTGGGTCGGGGGGTGTGCGATGCAGAGAGAGAGAGAGAGAGAGCGCAGAGCAGCACTTCAATCATCGGGCTTTTCTGTGCGAGCGCGGTGCGCCGAGGAAGAACTGCGCGCACCTTTTACCCTTTCGCCTCTGATCTCGCTCTTTCTCTCTTTCTCTCTCGCGGAGCAAGACCTTTTCATCCGCTGCTCGTTCTCGCTCTCCTCCTTTTTCGACTCGCGCGCAGCTTGCCTGCGCTCTCCCTCTCTCTCGCTTTGTCCGTCTTCTCTGTCTCTTGCGCGCGCGCGCGCGCGCGTGTGTATGCGTTCGTGTGCATGTGTGCGCGTGTGTAAGTACAAACGCCAAGTGTGACTCTTGCGTTTTGGCCATTTGGGAATATATCGCGAGGCGCGGCTCGCGCAAAGCGAGCCTTGCATAAAATGCGGCTGACTGGCTCTCTCTCTCTCTCTCTCTCTCTCTCTCTCTCTCTCTCTCTACGTGTATGGACGCGTGTGCTGCTACGCTGCTAGGGTAGAGAGAGAGAGCATTGTGAGGAGGTATACACGCCGATGATCGACTTTTGCTGCCGAGAGATGCGAGGCTTTGATTATTTTCGATGTTTCTTTGAGGGTTGCAGGTTCTCGCTCTGCTGCAAGGGGGTGCGTTTGTTCGTCTTTTTTCAGCAATTGCTTTTTTTATCCTCGTGCCTGTGAGTATGGATATCACTTTCTTTTTTCAAATGAATGTTTCTACGAGATGACTCCCGCAAAAAAATTCTATTTATTAATATTTAGTTTTGAGGATTTACACATTTGAACATTCTCGTAAAGTCGAATTTAACTATCGTTCGGTTTCACTCGCGAGCGATGAAGATCAAAATTGCTCAAATCGATATACTACAGAACTTGGATTGTTTAAGAGAATTTGAGAATTGAGAAAAAAATTTTGAATGTATTCGAAGAAGTTCTTTCTTCTAAATTTCCCATAACGCAAAAGTGCTTCCATCCGACATGGCCATCGCCAAACACCCAAGTCCAACAGCCACAAAAAAAAAATATACAGCTCACTGCAGCAGCTCAACACAATCAGTCAATCTCGATAATAGCCAGCGAAAGATACACGACTCCGCTCTTCGATTTTCTCTATTAGCTCTATAATCCTCGCCTCCAATATCATCTCATGGCCCCTATTCTGGGTACAATAATAAGCTGAAAAAAGAAAATTTTTTTGTCCAGCCAGTTTTCTAGATCGCGCTCGATCTATATGTATTGGCCGTTGAAACGCTCTGCCACCCAAAAACGAAACTCTCGAGGATTACTCGCGTTTCTCGAAATCTCGACTCCGGCTCTCGCACTTTAGGGCAATTATTCGTGGCTCCCGTTTCAAGAAGACGGCTCAAGGCGGCGACCGACGCCTCCCATCGATCCTCTCTCGCGCGCCGCCGCTGGGATAAGATTGAGTTTGCGCGCGCTGCTCGAAAGTTTGTCGGAGCATTGTTTGGGGCTCGCGGAAGGAGAAAGCGATGCTGAGAAGAGTCGAATTGCACCTCGAGCTCTCCGATGCAGCTTGCTTGCTGTTTTCTCACTTACGCTTTCTTCCCCCCCCCCCTCTCTCTCTCTCTCTTTCGTCGCTCTATAGATGTATATAGAGTGTCGGGGAGGAAATTTCTTTTTTAATTTCTGAATTAGAGTGCCCCTGTGTTGTTGCCTTCTAGTTTTACACGCTTTTTAATTTCTCTACGTGCGAAAGCAGTCGCGCTTTTTTATACAAGAATTTTTTTCTGAAGACGAGTTTGCCTTCGTAAGGTTAACTAAAAATAATGCTTATTCGAGACTGTTTTAAAGTTTTTTTTTTTCTTACACATTTATTTATCGAATAATTCTTACAAGTTTTCACTCGATAACTTATATAATTATCATTCAAATAGTGCTGTATTTTATGAAATCCTTTTCTTCGAGAAATCAGAATTTGAATTTTTTTTTAAATTCGTCTTAATTTTTTGTTAAAACTTCTTTAACGCAAAAGTCAATCAAATCAATTAAGATGTAATAAAATTCAAGTTTTGTTTTCTTTTTGACAAGTTAAGGCTTGAATTAATCACAAAAAGTTTGCTGTAAAATGAGTATTATTTTTTATTTTGAAAAGCTACCTTTTTACCAGAGCGATTAATCCCAGTTTGTTGTGTTTTTGAATTACGGTAACATACTGAAGTCTACTCGCATCATTTGGGTCCTGATTATGATCGGTAATTTAACACTCCCATTTGTTACTACGGGTTTTGAGGTCTATAAACAGAGTCTATTATTTTTGACTAGATTATCGGGTTTTAGTTTAGTTAGACTGAGCTTAATTTCAATGTTCTATTTTTCAGTTGTCTTAGAAGTACTTTCAACGCAGAATTTTCAACGTTTCTAAATTATTCGAATTAATTTCGGCAACTCGCATAAGAAAATGTATATTTTTGATTTTCCGACAACTGCAGGAATGAAGTAAAACAAAAAAATCACAGCTTACCAAAATCGCACATTCGAAAAATTCAGTACATAGCAGCATTGACAAAAGAAGCATAATACACGACGAACTCAATTTTCCTTCCCGCAATTTTGGAAAAATATCCTTGAAACGCTAAAAGCACTCGACTAAAAAGAAGACTGGTAAATGCAGTGGCAAACAATGAGAAAGAGAGAGAGAGAGAGAGAGAGAGAGAGATAGATAGAGACACGAGCTGCGCGCGCGGATGAAAAGCCCAGGCGCAAATCACGACGACGAAGAAGCGGACACCCTCCTTCAAGGGCTGGCTTTCTCTCGCTCGTCGCCCTTATTCGAGTAACACGATCGGCCCACCTCTACAGACGCGACTGTACTTCTCTCCGAGAAGGACCTACTCGTGGGGGCTTCCGTAGTATATTTACTACGCACAGTCGTCGTCCCTACTTACTTTCGCCTTGGATTACAGTTCATACGCGCGTCGTCTTGACGATACGCATTAGCGCACCCGCAACTTTACTCGCTTTCCTGTTTATTATGTATTTATGTGCGTATACGTAGGACTCGAGCCGCAAAAGTGCCTATTATGTAGCTTTATAGATTTTTTTTAATATCAACCTTTGTGAAAAATACTTGAAACCCAATGGAATATGACAGTAACGATAATTTAAGATGATGATGTTGCGATGGTTGTTAAGCTCGTGCGATATGAGAATAAAGAATTTTGAAGAGAAAACGCTTTGTACGTTGGGTACAGACAACAGACAACACTGCGCGCCTCTCGTCTCCCCACTTAACTCTCCCAATTAATCTCAAAAGCCCCTTCAATGCAATTTCGAGCGTGTGTTTTCCGTGTATATATATACACAAGTAAAGCTTTCACGCATATCTGCCGGCAATAAACACGTAATTCGCTAAATGCCATCTTAATCAGGCGAAACACTTCAGGATATATAGGACATTTGGGAAGGACGAGGGGACACACGCGAGCTCAGATTAAAATAATTTCGTGACGACGAGCCCTCGAAGCATTACGACGGGCAATTGAGAGGCTCGCGTGTAATCAGAGACACGCAATACAATGCGCCCCGAGCGAGTCAATCGAATTAACGCTCGGCGGCGTCGCTCGGCCAAAGACAGACAGAGAGAGAGAGAGAGAGAGCCATTTAATTTTCGCCCCCGCCGCCGTCGACGCGCACGTATAAATATATACCTGCTGGTGCGTATCGTACGCTAAAACCGAGCGCGCGCGGCTCTACTGAAATAAGAAGCGCCGCGTCTCAATTAATTCCTACTGCGCGACTTAATAGCTGAATCGCATGACGCGCGACCCTTTTTTCGATCCTCTATGTATATTGTATGTACTCACCCACATATATACACACGCCTACTCGGCTCTCTGTTATCTGTCGGGGTTAAGCGACGAACATGCCACTTTGGAAATTCGTCGCTCGCTATGCCTATATGTATTCACAGGCATTCTACATTTTTCTTTTGTTAATAATTCATCAGTGCGAAGCGCGATATAATAGTATGCGCGCGTTTTTACAATAACTATTATACCGACGATACATTGTGCACGGTATTGTATAAGCCGCTATAAATGGCTGTATGCGCATATTACGTATATTTATATAGAAAATGCTCCATTCTGCAGACTGCAAAAACAAAACGTCTATCAATAAGTTACGGAGTTTGATGCGGTATATTTGTATCGCATTATTATAGAGGTTACTAATAAACGCGCCGTGCGCGCTATTAATAAACATCAACCGGTTTTACAACCGATATATATATTCTAACGCACGCATATAAACAAACACACAACGGGGCTTCAAATAATATTATTAAACGCGTATACTATATAACGGGCGAAAAGCGTCAATCAAAGTTTGAAAAATAAACGCCTTGTGGCGCTGTGTATTATAACGTTTCACGTTTAATACCTGTCGCGCATATCCTACATATTTAATATTTTTATGCAAACGTGCAAAAGGACACCTAAACACGCAGAAATCATCAAAATCATCATCGTCATCAGCCCCCCTCTATACACACGCGATCTCGTTTATCACAAGCGCCTCGACGATTCGACGAATTAATCGGTTAATTAACTCATCGTTGTATATATATATTTATACGTGTATATATACATCCCCAGGCGCAGACACACGCAACGCACAGTAGAGAAAGTCAGTCGTAGGCGCGGCAGTGTAGCAGAGCAGATGACGTCCCGAGCAGCAGATGACGCCGCGGCTTATCTCGGTTGTAAATAATAATTTTCGGGTTGGCCTCTTCTGTTTTCGGCTTGACTCATTTGCGCGCATAAGTAATTGAAGGGGTGCGCGCGTGCGCGTCGCGTCGCGTGTGCCCGAGTAGAAACACGATTTTTCCATTGAAATATTGAATTTTATTGGAAAGCGTATAGTAAAAAGGGTATAACCCATTGAGTGGCGCTCTTTATTTATTTATTCAAATTAAAGCTACTGCGCGCTCGGGCTTGCTTAACAATCCATTAAAATAAATAGATATACAGCTGAAATTTTTTATGACGCTGGCTCGCTTGAGCCGCCGGCACACACGCGCGCGCGCACACACATGTAATATGGAAATATTGTAAATATTGTAAACACGTATAGCGTGTTCGTATACAAGCACCGCGACGATATAACGATAACAATAATGCGAATTATCCTCCCAGTAAATATTCCAATTTAAAATATAACCTTTGCTACACAGGCGCGCCGGACCCGCTGAAAAATCTGAATAATATATACATAACGAACGCGAAGGACGTTTTGTAAAAGAGGCGCTTTCGCGGCGTTGTGTATAAATGCAGACACCGAGCGTTAGAGACGTATACATCTGCAAATAGTGCTTTACACTTTGACGATTTTTCGCTGATATTCCGCCGCCGCTCTGTATATAATTTTCAGCGAAAAACCGCGTAATCTACGGCCAATTCCTATAATGATCAGCTGTTTTTGTAAAATGGGAGTAGCATGGGGACTGAGTCTGTATGAGGACTCACTCCGTGCTTCCGAGCAATTTTACATATTCAAGTTACATAAGACAATTATAGCGTTTTATTGGAACTTAATGTGAACGAGAAGTAAAAACTGCGATAACGTAATCTTAACGGCGGGAAATTTGAATGTCCTGACGATAAGCGAAGCGAAATAGAGGTCGAAAAAAAAACGTAAGCGCCTATCAGTAGCTGTACAGAGGAGATCCAAGGACTGAGGAGCTCGGCAGGACTATAGAAGCGGTGCAGAGGATTCCGCTATCTCTCTCTCTCTCTCGCTTGCTCTCGGTGTAGACGCTATATAGGTAGAGACAATGTCGGTATATAGAGGGGCAAGGGGTGGCTTTTGCGCGCGCGCTTCGAGGCCACACCCCAAAGTCGCGGCCAGGACGAATGAGCGCACGACTCGCCCCTGCGCCTCAAGTGCAACGATTTCGCTCGAGACACACGCGATCCCTTCCACTCTCTTGTATAATCTATACGTATATATATATATATATATATACATATACGCGTGTAATGTGTATGTATATACCCTCCCCTCTCTCGCTCCTATAGGTATATACACACGTATACAATAGAGCAGACGCGGCAGCGTTTAATTACCGAAGCCCAGTCGCACTCTATACATAGCCACTTGCAGAAATTTATACACGTAATATGCACTCTCCACGTGTGCGTGCAGTGTGTGTGTGTGTGTGTGTGTGGCTCTGGCCGTCTCCAAGTGTTATCTCCCTGCGGCTTAATCACTCGCTCGCCTCACTCTTTCGCCTCTCTCTAGTGTCTGCATTATCTCTCTCGCGTCTGACCCCCTCCCCCCACCTCTCCCTCCCCTCCCCCCTCTCTGCATAGGCTATCCAGTGGCGATCTAGGAACGCTCGAGTGGAAAAAGTGCTCTTTGATTCGAGACGAGTGTAAGTAGGCATAGCGTCGAGGCAGATAGAGCGAGTCCATTAAAATAATAAGTGTTAACTTTAACGGGCGAGAGACGCGAGCCTTTGAGTGTAATTGCCTGAGCGACGGCAAAGCCCTACTTTTCGATTGTTTTTCTAGGACTCGTAGCGCAGCTTTCGCCGCGGTTTCGCGCTCGATTGTTGCTCGGGACGCGAGCGTGCTACATCTTTTTTTCAAAGTTTTTTCAAAGCTCTTCCACTCTCTAGCATTCGTTTTTTCTTTTTTAACTTTTCTTAAAAATCCAGAAGGTTTTTAGTATATACACGAATTTAACGCGTATGTTATGGAATCGTAAGGCACACAGTTTTACAAAATCAATAGAGACTTGTATATAGTTGATCTGTTATTAGGATCGATTTTAACTAACAGTAACTCGAACACGGAGATCTATGTTGTAGATCAACTACAGCAACTGTAAACCTATTGTTGAATTTTATACATATACGCGCAGTATGAAAAGTAATTAAATAAAAGCACTGATGTATATTTGCACAGTAGCTATCGCTAAATACGAAAATACACCTAGATTCTGCATTCCCACAAAAACCTGCAAAAAGTTCCGTCCTTCACAATAAACCCCTCAAGAGAATATCTCTCTCTCTCTCCCTCTCCACAACGCGTCGTTGGGCGCACATGGCGCAGCTCAGATTGGACTAGCACAGCGACACGCTCTGACAAAAGAGCAAGTCAAAGGGAACCGGCGTCGCTCCTTTTTTTTAATTTACGATGATTCGTTCCCTACGCACTATATACATTGCATGTGTACCGTGTATCTGCATATATGAGGAAATCTACCAAGAGTCGGATTCTTTTTTGCTCAAAAGTGGAAACTGAGTAATTTTGAAGGCATACTGACCGGACTAGGCTTTTTACACATACATTAGCATATACGAAAAAAAGATATATGTATAGAACATCGGCACCCTATGCCAATAAAAAGTTACGGCCCAGAAACTGAAAAAAAATACGTCAATTTTCGTGTTTTTTTTTTCATTCTCCTACAATTTTAAGAAGCAGGCCGTATGTTAAATCAATATAATACTCCAATCAACAGAAATAAATTACTTGAAAAGACCTTTTATTTGGACATAAATTTGTCTAAATCGGATGCAGTGATCAAAAGTTTCACATTTTAGAAGACGACGAACTTCGATTCAGGCTTTTACGAGAATAGTCGCTTTTACCTTTTTTTCTTAAAATCCTTCTAACTTTTGATCCAAGCCTCCATTTGCAACATTCAATACGTCATCAAATTATAGGTCTTTTCTTACACTTTTTAATTACTTGAAGTGTTTATCTGTTCGCTTATGATGAGCTATACATCTTCTTTGAAAGCGTATATATAGCACACTACGAAATAAATAAAAATTTTAGACTAAATAGCACAAAAGTAGAAGAAAAGAGCTTTAATTTAAGCTGCTGAACTTTGAAAACACACAATTGAAGTAAAAGTTAATAGCATTTAAAGAAAGAGAAAAATCTCCGAATTTTCGAAAATCGATCGATTTAATGGAAAAAAGCCTTTTCCAAACCCTCGTGCCTTCCGATCCAACCAACCGTTTTAAAAGTTCAATAACTCAAATTAAAGCTCTCATATCTTCTACTTTTTTTTAAATTTGTCTGCAGTTTAAGTTTCTCATGCGGTACGTTATGTATATGCTTCTCAAAATCAATAATAAACAACCAACTTGAGAAACATGTACATAGATCATCGCAAAACAAAATTGGAACTCTGGTAAATTAGTATAAAAGTAAAAGAAAAGAGCTTTAATTTGAGATATTAAACGATGAAAACGATTCGTTGATTCGAAAATCATAAGGTTTTAAATAAAAAAAGAAAAACGATTATTTTAACGCTTTCTTCCATGTATATGCTTGCCAAAATCCAGAGAATTTTACGTTTCTTCAAATCCTTCTCAATTTTGATACAGTCGTCTGTTTTTGACAAATTTGTGACAAATTTTTAAAAAAGTAGAAGATGAGAGCTTTAACTTGAGTTATGGAACTTTGAAAACGGTCGGTTGGATCAGAAAGCACGAGAGTTTAAAAATTGGTAAATTTCGCTTTTTATCCATGAAATCGATCGGTTTTTGAAAATTCGGAGATATTTCTCTTTCTTCAAATGCTACTAACTTTTGCTCCAATTGTGCGTTTTCAAAGTTTAATGGCTTAAATTAAATCTTTCTTCTACTTTTCTGCTAATTAGTCTGAAATTTTTATTTTTTGCGTAGTGTCCTATATAGATATATGTGCTTTCAAAGAACGATCTATTTGTGAAGCATATATATCTGTGGCTTACAGGAAGAACCACTTAAGTGACTTTTTCGTGTTTTCGAGACAAAGCGATTTCAATGTTTGGAGTAATACGTAAGAGCGAAATGTCAGAGAAAAGATCTAAATATTGGCTCATTTCATTAGGTATCTAATAGGAATACAACCGTAGTATTACATTTGTAAATAGTTTCTTACTCGACGCGCAAGCTAAACAAATTACTCGAGTTAAGTGGTTCTGCGGGAACTTTGCAGATAAGTGGTTATGCAGTCACTCTCTTTGAGTGCTCGTACCTAATGCAATTTGCGATTAATAACACTCGGACGGGGCATATTTTTAAAGTTTAACTCATGCTTTTTTTAATGGTGTAATTGAAATTTTCGAATATTGTTATTAACAATGAGAAAAAACGGTTTAAAGGAAAAAAAGCATGGTTTTTCCACAATTTTTTTTTTTAATTCGAGATTTCAAGAATGTTTTCATTTACAATGTATCCGAAACCCCTCTTACCAATGAAATAAATGTTCAAACCTAAAAGATACGTGATTTGGGGGTTGATTTTGAACCTCGGTGTGGTTAAACTGGCGCATATTATAATTGAAAATTTTTCACACAGACTTTTACGAATTTTTTATTCCGAAACCACGCACTTTTGGAAAAAATTTTTCAGAGTAATAAGTTCTTAGAATCAGCTAAGGAATACGTATGAATTTTATCAGAGCGATTCCAGTAATTTTTTTCTTTTTTTTGCAAATTGACAATTTTTGAAAAATTTAAAAACAATAAAAAAAAATTTTAAAAACCGATGAATTTATCGGTATAGGTAATGAGATATATATTATACAACTTTAATGTACTCCACACGGTGTATCTCGCACAAAAATAAAAAAAGCGAGTGCACTTAAGTGGTTCAGCGGTAACATTTTTACGAGAGACGCAGTTAAGTGATTATGCAATCGGCTGGCATTTAAAATATTTTTTCATTTCGGAAATCCTACTATTGTACAATGAAAAAGGGTACTAAGAGCACCTCGAATTCGACATAAAAAAATTTTTCACAAAATGTCACTTAAGTGGTTCTTCCTGCAAGCCACAGATATATAGCTCATCATAAGCGAACAGATAAACACTTCAAGTAATTAAAAAGTGTAAGAAAAGGCCTATAATTTGATGACGTATTGAATGTTGCAAATGGAGGCTTGGATCAAAAGTTAGAAGGATTTTAAGAAAAAAAGGTAAAAGCGACTATTCTCGTAAAAGCCTGAATCGAAGTTCGTCGTCTTCTGAAATGTGAAACTTTTGATCAGTGTATTCGATCTAGACAAATTTATGTCGAAATGAATGGTCTTTTCAAGTACTTTGTTTCTATTGATTGGAATATTGATTTAACATACGGCCTACTTCTTAGAATTATAGGAGAATGAAAAAAAGCACGAAAATTGACGTATTTTTTTCAGTTTTTGATCAGTAACTTTTTATTGGCATAGGGTGCTGATGTTCTACACCCATACCTCTTTTTTCCGTATATGTACTAACGAGTGCAAAAAAACTACTTCGGTCAATGCGCCCTTAAAATTACTTAGTTTCCACTTTTGAGCAAAAAAGAGTCCGACTCTTCGTAGATTTCCTCATATATGATGACGAAAGATTCGTATACAGCAGGTTACGTATATAGAGGCTGAAATACGCTGTACATTAGATCTCTGGAATTGTACGATATATAGTTGCAAGGATAGTTGTGATTACTCCTCATTCGCTCATCTCCATAGACTGCATTATACTACCAAACGCTGATCTTGTCCGTCTATTATTAACTTTCCACTATTATATAGGTAATTGTGCTGCAACAATGATCCTTATAGCTGTGCATCAGTTAAGCTAAAATTGGGGGGATTTAGATAGAAACTTTGACGACGATTTACGTGTGTTTAAATCTTAAAATGGAAAACAAAAACAAATCGATTGCATTCAGCCAAAAATTGTTACATACAAATCACCTTTAAACGATAGTAAGTGAAAAACATTTTCTTTTCAAAATTAGAGCTTTTGTTCGTGGAAAGTGTAACACGTGCGATATAAGTGATGAAAAAAATCCGAAAAATTTTCATACTTATGAACCACCATAGAATGTTTTAAAAATATTTTCTTTAGGGGGGGGGGAGCCCAAAAATCGAACGCACAATTTTTGAAAAGTTTACAAGTTTACAAAATTTTTCAATTGTTGAAAAAATTATCAATTTTAAAAAAAAATTTTAATATTTGATAATTTTTTATTTTTTAATTTTGCAACTAAATTGTAAAAGTTTTAAATTAGTTGTTATATTAGTGGAATTCTACAAGATTGCGCAGGATATCGCTTTTTATAAAGGTAAATATTCACTGCGGAAGCAGCGTTTATTCGCTTATTGAAAAATTAAAAATTAGTTATTTAAATAGCGATTTTCAGCTATATTGCGCAGCGTATACTCACTATTTCGCAGTGAAAGGGTTTCCGCTTAATACAATAATGAATATTCACTGTGAAACAGCTGTTTTTCATTCAAGTTTATTTACAGAGTGCACGTACCGACAATATTTTTCGCAAAACCCGATCGTTTTTAAGTTTTGTTTCAATTGTGCCGTGGTAAAAACATTTTAGTTTACGCGCGATTTGATAGATGTTTTTTTTGCGTCAAATTCCCGGTGCGCAGCATCGATATATAGGAGTAATACTATAGCTGCTATTCGTTGCAAATCTGAAACACAAGCGATCAAAGCGCAAACATTCAAAAAAAAGCTGCGCACAGCTTTAATACCGTCTATTACGGAAAATTGAAGGAAAAATAATCGAAAAACGAATCAATCGAAATCTCGATTGTTGTAGCAAAGCGATTGTAGCCATATTGTGAGGAAGGGAATCCTTGGAAATCACCGAAACTGAATGTATTCAGTTTGTTCAAATTCTTTATTTCGCGTTCAAGTTCAGGTTCTTTATTGCGCTCTTTCAAATTATCGCGAGGTCTTTGGCCTACTACGCAGAAAAACCCAATTGAGAATTTCACTAATTTATTCTGTCATCAGAACTATAAAGCTGTAACTAAAACATGAGGATCAATTATTAAAATTTTTGTTATTTTATTATCTTTATATCTTTAGTAACTTTTGCATACTTTTATTGTTATTATCTACATTCTATTTGAAAATTTATTGAAAATTCAAATTTCGCGCCACAGAATAGCAGACAAAATCAATCTCTTTTTTTATGACCAATACACATACGCACGCACAATAAAAATTAAAAAGTTTCAATATTGTATTTAAATACTTGAAAGATATAACATAAATAACGCGTATATAAAGTTTCATCATTTACTAAACACTGTCAAACTATGTAACTATTTGTATTACAAATTGCTCTCGCGTGTATAGTAAAAACGAAATGAAATATCGCGCAGTAAGTTGAATTTAGTATTTACGTAGTATTTCAAATTGCCATGTGAAAAGAAATCACTGAAAGACGAAGCAATCGTGTGAAAAATATGTCAATTACAACGGACTCGGCACCTCGCCCCATTCCACAGTCCCGAAAGCTCGGCAGCAGTTCGCTGCGGCCGTATATTTCCCAGAATAAAATCTCGTCGTAATAAAATCTTGAACCGCATATATATATATAAAGAAATCCATCACTCGGCGTTTTTTCCATTTGCGTATAGGGGGTGCGTGCAGAACGAGAGAGACAGAGAGAAAGAGAGAGAGAGCAGTGGAGGTACGCGATAACCGAATCCACGGCGGCCATCTGCAAAAGAAAATAAAAAAAAAATTTACCGCTACAGCTACACCGGGCTACTACCCCCTCCCCCCTCCCCCCTCCGCCCCCCGCCAGCAGACTCATGTCAATGTATACACATATATCGTACATAGATACCTGCGGCAGAGCAGAGAGTGTGTATACGCTCTCGCAGCCTTGCGCGCATTCGAAAGAACCCTCTCCTCCCCGCGCGCGCAGCTGCGGCGTCGGGGCCGCGCCGCGCGCCAATCCATTCGGCGGCTCCATCAGCGGCCGCATATAAAAAAGGCGAGAAAGAGCGCGGAGCGCCGGCGCGCGTCGGCCGACAAAAAAAGCGAGTTCGCGGAAAAAGCCGAAATAAAAAGAAAAGCTCCCGCGCGCGCGCGCGCAAAGCTCGAATTATGATCGGAGAGTGTCTGTGCGCGCGCGTGTGTGTGTGTGTGTGTGTGTGTACGTGTGCAGTACGGCTCTGCGCGCTGCGGGCCATTGTCTCGCAAAAAAAGCCGTTAACGTCGGGGCCGAGCGAATGGATGGATGCAAGGATATGCCTTTGAGCGAAAGGTACTCCTGCGCCTCCCCCCCCCCCCTCTCCCTCTCTCTCAATCTGCATATACCTGTATAACGGCTTACGCGTAGTATACAGCCTGTCGAAGATTAATTAACGAAGCGTCAGACTCTCCATCTGCAGAAACGCGCGGACTACATGCGGAGGATCCACTCGTCAATGCGTATTCTCTTGTATATTGGAAGCTCTCGTGGCGGAGCTCGATATGCGAATTGGATAATTGCGATGTTGTGGCCTATGGGCGCGTCGGTATATACTTCACCGTAAATCCTCACGATCATCATTTTCCCGTTGCGTCCGCAAAAGAGAAGGAGGATTTTTTTGTCTTTATTGTGCAGGCAAGCGATAACCTTGTAACATTACCACCCTCCCCCCTTCCGGCGAGAAAAAATCCTCGCTTATCCGCGGCTTGCTCAATCGCTTTCAAATGAGTCGTCGAGTGGTTTGCTCGCTCTCTCTCTCTCTCTCTCTCCCCCGATCTCTCGGTCATGTGCCGTCGCCGTCGCTGCAAAAACTGACGTACAGTCGTCTCCGCATTGTGCTAAAACTAGGCGGGCGAAGCATCTGGGGAATCGTCGACGGCGGCGGCTCGACATGTGCAGTCGAGTATATAGAGAGTCGTGGCAAGACGCGTATTGCCGCCTTCCTTTGTCCCGCTGCGTAAACCCGCACGAACACAGACGCGCAACAGACGTGCACTGAATACACGCGCACGGCATCAGTGACGAAAGCTTTGATTTTTCTCTACAGACTCTCTCTCTCTCTCTCTCTCTCTCTCTCTCTCTCTCTCTCTCTCCACCTCGCTTTCCCCAAATCGGCTTCAATCTCTTTTAATCCGCAACTCTCCCGGCGCCAAAACGACTCCTGAGGATATAGGCGCGCTTTTCGGATTGCTCTCACCCCCGCGCCGCCTCCGTACGATATTGCAGTATTTTTTTAGCCAAGCCATTGATTTTCTAGTATCGACACCGTGCAATATATTAGTTCAATCGATGGCTTGTCGCTCCGCTGTGTTAAGGCGCGAAATTTGAAATTCGCGAAAGCTCCTGCTCGCGCCTGCACGAAAAGAAAGGAAAAACGGAGAAGAATAGCCGCGCGTATATAGAGCCGCATATAGCGAACCGCGCAGAAGCTTCTTCAACTGCACAAAGCCCTTGGCGTGCAAAATCGATGAAAGGTGGCGAGGCGGTAATATCCATCTCTCTCTCCCTCTCCCGTCCCTTAATAGAGTCGTCCAGTTGCGGTGGCAATCCGTTGACCCCTCCTGTCTCTACGTATATATCTATATACGCGTGTGTGTCAGTGTGTGTGTGCGTAGTCTCTACTCGCGGATAATCGACTGAAAATAACCCCCAGAGACATGGGCGAACGAGAGAGTAATGGAGGAAGGGAAATGGGGAGACGGTTAATGAGGAATAGTGCATGGGATAGCACTGGAAACGCTTTTCTCTCTCTCTCTCTCTCTCTCTCTCTCTCTCTCCCACTCTGCAGCGGAGGTGAAGCTTCGTTTTTGCCTTGGTGCGGGTTCCCTCTTCTCTCTCTCTCTCTCTCTCTCTCTCTCTCTCTCTCTCTCTCTCATCTCCACATCTCTTTAGGATGAGAGCGGTTGCGACTGCTGTGGGGGTAATTTTTACATTTTCATCCAGATGATGCCGCGCGGCTTAACTGCGGGAATTAAATTTTATTATTTGCGACGATTTCGCTTTTGGAAAAGAAATTTTCTTCAAAGGTGCGCTTTCGCATTTAAAGTACAGGAACGAAAATGTGAATTATTGCCAAAATGAGTGTTACTCTCGCTGTGACGTCGCGGTGTTCTTCAATTTAAATAAATAAAAAGTGCAATTGCACGGATTGTTTTGTAGTCAAATTTTCTTTCGATTCACATTTCTTTTTTCTCAACGAAACAAGACTGCTCGAAAAGAGACGGGATAAATTTGTCTTTGTAAATCCAAAAGCTACTTCCGCTGATATATATAATAGAATCGTTCAATGTGCAGTCGTTATTATGATTTGTCTCGCACCAAATATCGTTAATTATTACTCCCGATCTGCTTACCTGCGATGCGCCGTCTCCCGATTTTTGTAAGACTTACAACTGCGGCGTACAATGCAACTTGTGCAGTTGCAAGGCTCGTCGCACATCCGGCATCATCGGCTCATCAGTATAGCTTGGCACGTATATATTCAAGCGCGAGAGCAGCTCTGTCTATAAGTATTATATATAGCTCTACGGCCGTGTTCTATAACGCATACAACGTGCGTAAGTATTAAGCTGCACTGCGCAAAGAGATCGCGCGCGCAGCGAACGAGATAGAGCAAATGACTCTGACAATTAGTGCTGGGAGCATCTAGTCGCGCGATAACCTCCGCCTCCCCCCGCGCGCGCCCGCGCGTTACACTGCACGCCGCACACGGGCTCACTTTAATATCCTGATTAAAGCGTCGTTGCCGCGGCGCGCGATGAAATCTAAAGAGATCGTTTTTCTCTAATTAAAAAGCCCTTTGAAAAAGAGCGAGGGTTTGCCCGTGCTCTCTATACCTATGTATAGCTCCTGTTAATACACACGTATGTACAATCGCCAAGCGGCCGTTTTCTCCACGCCGTGATTACGCCCGCTCTCTCTCTCTCTCTCTCTCTCTCTCTCTCTCTCTCTCTCTCTCTCGCTCTCTTGTATACTGCGCATAGGCACAAGGTGAACCAGGGGAAGATGTCAGCGTGGGGGAAGACGCCGCAAACCTATTGTTTCCTCATAAAAAGGTAAAACAATTTGGGACAATGACATTCGCACTGTACCATCGAATTTCCAGTTTTTTCTTCGTCACTTCTCGAGTAAGTATGTACCATTCATCCTCTTCTTTTGACGTAATTTTATAGTTTTTATTACTTCGATTTATTTTATTGCTCGACAGAGCTTTCGAGTAGTTTTGACCTTTTTCTTTTTTCATAATTTTCCATTTTCCATTTCGATTATGTTTTTTTGTTTTTTGTTTTTTTTTTGTTTTTTGTAGTAGAAAAAAATTTACGAAAGTATCGCTTTTATAATTAATTCAATGATAATGTACGACGAAGACCTTTATAGAGAGACCTTCTCATGGTTTTGTTCATCTTCGCCTTTACCGCAGGAGATTACCAGAGTACTATACGGATTTTTAATCTCTTTGGGGACTTGGAAATTGTTACGCGATTTTAGACCAGTGAATTTTTTTTTACGAAGCTTCACATGAGATAACGTTACACTTTTAGAAAAATCGATTGCTTTACTACGAGATGATAAAAATTTAAATTGTGCGCCATAACACAGCAGATGAAAAACCAGTTATCGTTTCATCAAACCGTACGCAGCTATTGGAATAAAATTAAAAATTGTACTCATCCGATAGCATGTTATTCAGCGAAATTCAGTTTGATTTTAAATCTGGAAAAAAGTCCTTTTCTCGCAAGATTGTTCAGTTGATGATACTTATAATAACAAGCTATCGAGCGATTTCTCGGAGCATCGTCGCTTTGTTCGCGGAGCCAGGCGCTATACGTGTGCAAGAGAGCCAACTATTGCAGGCGTGCAGCAACTCGCACACATACACAGAGTGCAGAGCGTGAGAAGCTGAAAAGCAAAAAGAAGGGGGAGAAAAAAGCTCTTCTCTGAAACAGGCGAAATTACTCGTGCGCCTGGCACAGCAATTTAACCGGAAGCGATTCTCAAAGACTACTCACGAGGCCGCGTGTATATAAAAGCAGCCCTCTTTTTTCTCATTTACTCGTGACTCTCTCTTTCTCTCTTCCTCTTTGCACTTCAGCTTCTCTATATCTCTATTTCGTCTTTTACTCTGGCGTGTCACGAATCTCGCATTGATCTCCGATGACCCCCTGATTGGATTTCACCGACTAAGTGGATTGCTTACTCGGAAGCAGAAGCTTCTACGTAATGGATCGTTTAGATTTTTTTTTCTTCTTTTTTTTAAGAGCCCGAGACGACTGTACTACACGATGCGCCACTGCTTCCGTCTGTGCTGCGGCGGCGCTGCGCTAAAGTCGACTGACCGAGGAAAATCACGCGATAAATTAATTATCGCTTCGAGAAAGAGAGAAAGAGAGAAAGAGAGCGAGAGAGTCTGTGACGAGAGATAAGGAATAGGAGCTGCACGCGCGAGTTCCAACTGAATTTCAATGATTAGCTCCGCGGCTATGTATACTGCGACCGCAGAGAGATTGTTTGTTTTGGAGATACGGACTCGTTTTCGTCTATTCATTGTGCATCGTAGAAAGTATACGAGGACAACTGAATTTTTAAGCATTCTTTTCGAGCTCTTAAATGTTTTTTGCTTTATAACATTTATGTTTAAAATTGAAAGGCAGATTTTTGATTTTTTGATGAATTTTAAGGTCGTTTCAATTTTCTTACTCTGAGTGACTATAACTTTTCCAGTCACTTACCATTCCAATTAGGTGCATCTGCAACCAGCCAAGTAATACAAAATAGTACTCCTGATACACAGGTTCAACGTTTTTAGTTTTACATATATTGAACGTCATTTAACAACAAAAGTATGTATGTCTGCAATTATTTGCTATAAAATTAGATGAGTATTCTTTTTTATATGTAAAATCGCGTTTTGAAGTTTGAAAACTATGTAATAGAAAAAAAGATTGCATAAAAAAAGTGGATTTTTAGAATATTCTACATGAGAAAGAGTATCATATGTCGTAATCTGTATGATAATTGATAAATTTTGAATGAAAGTAAAAAAAAACCATTGATAAAGTATTGAACAAAATCAAGCTGTTACGACGTAATTTATTAAATAATTGATTATTTTGCATTTAGCTACAAGCTATGTGCGTTAATCATAAGTGGATTGCCGCAGTTTGGATGCCGCGATGAAAATGTATTATTAATTTATTTATTTATTTAAATGCGTTTTTACTGTAGATTAACAATTCATCTCGATGTCCAGTGCGGGAAGTTTGCGGTTGTAAATAGCTTTTCTACAAAAGAGCTAAAAAAGCTGCAGGCGCTTTTGGAATGGACGCTCGGCAATAAGCGTGCTAAAAGCAACAGCAATAATAAGCGGATTTACAAGAAAAAACTAGCGCGCCACATTCTACCTTCGGCCCTTACGGCCTGCAGGTCTCAGTGACTTGCCGCCTTGCATCGCTTCGCGTTTTGCATTTAAGGCACGACCGACGCTCGCGCTTCGTGCTCGCCCAATGTTCGCGATTCGCGCTCACCTGAACCCCCTACGTCCGCGCTTCGCGCTCACCCAATCCTCCTACGGTACTTTTCTACGGATCGAAGTTTCTGTTGGTTCACCGTTAAGTCTTTTAATGGTTAAAATTTTATAAACGTGACGTTATATAATTTCTTGAATTGATAGAAAACTCTATAAAGTAAAGGCATTCAACAAATTTGAATTCGCCAGCAAAAATGTTGCGTCCCACATCGTAGGGTCGGGAATGAAGATTACTATATGATCGGTACACTAGAATTTTATGTGAAGCAGCCAAACAGCTGTTTTTCATCCAACTCGCAAGTACAGCAATTATTCAGATGAGTATTGAAAACTAATAAGTAATAATAATTTATTCGCAAAGAGCTTTTTCTTTGTTTATTTGTTGATTTTAGGTATGCGGGTGGAAAACAGAAAGATAGGACCATTATATTGACTGTATGGAGTGGAATTTTGCATGCTTTCTAAGAACTTAAAGTGTATTTAATAATGGCAAGTATTGCAAATAACTGTAATCATTAGTTTAATATGACTATGAATTGGTAATGATAATTTTTATTTTATTTTCAGCTTCTAAAATACTATTATCAACCATCATGATGTACGCACACCATCGAATATATATTATTATTGCATGTATATTTAAACTGATTTAAATACCGAAACCAAATCAAGTTATGTCGGATAGTTTCTGTAAGTATCACTGAGTTTATTCATATGATTTACATCATAAACTTCAAATGCCTTTTACTCAGTTTCGTTTTTTCATGATATTTTTCCACTTGCCGCAGGTTTTCTCAGCAAAAAGTGGACCAATTGGATTGAAATTTTAAAGAAACCTTCGGATAGGTTTCCAAAGATCATGATTTTTGGTAAGTAAACACCTTTAATTGTTTTCAAGGATTATACTCACTTAATGCATATTTGTAATGCATAAAAGTAATATATAATACTTATATATTGAAGGGGAAATATAGTTTTTAGAGCACATATACATGTTCATTTTTTACAGCACTAAGATTTTTCTTTTTTTCCAGGTTTTAACTCTGTTATAACTCCTTAAATTTGCAAAGATAATAAAGACTAACTGAAATTTTTCTTTAAAAAATCAGTTTTGGGGTTTTGAACATATTGAATCATTCTGAACGTTTAATTATTATAGTCAAAAATTGTATTTTTAAAATCTCTACAGCTTTTATTTTGAACGTTTTTATGTATGTACAACGTAAACCTAAAAAGTTTTATTATGTAATACGAATTATTTTAATGTGAAAATTCGATTTTAGCTTGTTAATTTGAATTCTAAGCATTTTCATGTTAATAGGAAAAAGTTGTATTTTTTTGAGATGTACAACATTTCCGTTTAACTTTTTTGTGCAAAATGCTTAGAATTTGAGTTATAACCAAAAAACTGTTTTTCGAAAATACAAAAAATGCCCGCATATTTTTTGTATATACGGAATCAAGCCCAATTTTATACTGTCACTTTCTTAATATAAGTAGAACTTACAAAAAAAAATTTGGATCGATTGGGACTTATCTGACTGAGATAAACTTATTACAACATAATTAATTAAAAATACATGTAAAAATAAGCATAAAGAGCTCTCATTTGAACAATTGGCCGGTAATCGCGAAAGTAAAAAAAAACATTTTTTTATACCTGGAAGAGTTGCATTCTCATAAATTTTCAGCCTGATAGGTCGAAAATTGGCTGAGTTATCGCGGATTACAATTTTTGCTATGATAAAACTATAAGGCATTCCCGCGTTGCGGTCGTGCCTAAAAATGCAAAAACAATGATAGAAGAACGAAGGCCGAACGGGCGAGAAACAATATATTTTTGTAATAGCCGTGCTTTGTTTACGTTCGCGTTATGCATTGCCCGTGTGCATCCGAGGCACTACGCGCCGCATATCTATATCTGTACATTTATATCGCGCGCATTCTGAAACGCGCGCGCTTTTGAAGTTTAAATCGAAGCGCAAAAGCCTTATCTCGAGCAGAATTCCTCGACACACGCCAAAAATCCATGAGAGAGCACTCGGCGCGTTATTATCTGGAATGCGCACATTGCTGCAGACGAAGACAACGCTCGCGACGCTGACGACGACGACGACGGAAGAGCAGATTCGGAAGAGCAAGACGCGCATGCATGTATTACGATGTGTATAAGTAGATGCAGCGTGTGTATCTTGGCGTCTTGCGTCGTTGCTATGATTTTGAGTCACGTCCGGCTGAGAGATTATGATAAGGGCCTCGACCAGTGTATTTATGAATATAGCCAGATGGAGTGGTGTACCGAGCTGACAGTCTCGTGCCAGCCAGTGTAAGCTAGTCTTCGACATGAAGCTCTACGCGTCGCTGCTCCTTCTCTGCCTCTTCGCTACGGCTTGTGCGGTACTTGTATATACAATACATTCGAAAATTATTAGCTTCTCTCTCTCTCTCTCTCTCTCTCTCTCTCTCTCTCTCTCTCTCTCTCTCTCTCTCTCTCTCTCTCTCTCTGTCTGTCGGGGGCTTATATCGAGCAAATCAAAAAGATGTTCGTTAGAGTGTTATCGGTGCAATGGTACACCTTACGCGACCGATACGATAGCTTGCGGCCCAGAAATCTCGAGTGTTTTCGCCGCAGAAGCCTATACTTACGCACTCGAAATAATGTTTCGATGCGCTTGTGTAACTGTTATTGTTTTCATGCTGTGAATATATTTTTCTCTTTTCAGACTGTCAAGCTGACCGATGTGCAGCTCAAGGAATACGTGCAAACATGCCTAGTGAAGACGAGGCTCAGCCAAGGTATAGTTATATTTACCATTTATGTACTTTTTAAATTAACAGAAGAAAAACATTTTTTAAATTAACACGGATGGCATTGCAATCATCGCGTGATTTTGATTGCTCGAATACCGTATCGTGCGTGTAATATATTATTACATCGTATCCCTGATAGAAAATAAACCAACTAAAATGGTGTGCTCACCAATGGTGGGCCAACGACGTTGACCAATAATTACACTCGCCGTTGGCCAACGAGAACACTTATTTGACTCAGCGTTGGCCAATGATAACTCATGTATTAATGAATTCAAATTTGGAGGTTATGTTTAAAGAAACATCGATATAAAATTTAGATTGAAAAATCGGAAACGATATTTCTTACTATATGTCTTACTTCAATATGCAGTACAAAATATTGAATCATACGTTATCACATACTCCAAATTCACAATTTTTTATTTAGTGTGTGTGTGCGTATGTGTGTATGTGTAATTGTGCGTATGTGTATATTTGTAACATGTTCATTATATAATATATGTGTGTGTGTATATATATATATATATATATATATATATATATATTATGTATATGTATATGTGTGTAATGTACACGTTATAATATTTATCTTAATTATACAACATTATTTGCACAAGAAAGCATAACTTTGACTTCAATATACAATACAAAATATGAAATCATATCCTATCTTAACCTATAACCTTAAAATTTGAATTCATTATTAGATGATTTACAGTAATCATTGACCAACGATGAGTCAAATAAGTGCTCTTGTTGGCCAACGGTGACTGAAATCGTTGGTCAACGACGAGCGAAAAAGCGTGACGAAATAAGCAGTCCTATTGGCCAACTGTAGTACAGTTGCTGTAAATATGAAGGCAACAAATTTACTAATTTTCGAACTTTTAGTGCTGCGTGCCTTGACTAACCACATAAATGTTAAGAAGACTCAAATCACTGATCAACAGAACCTTGACTGGTGGAAAACAGCTGTAATCTACCAGCTTTATCCACGAAGTTTTAAAGACAGCGATGATGATGGGATGGGTGACCTTAACGGAATCATCGACAAATTAGAACACTTAAATGCTACCGGTGTCAATGTTCTTTGGCTATCGCCAATCTATTCAAGCCCGGGCAAAGATTTTGGATACGATGTTTCCAACTTCACTGACATTTCACCAATTTTCGGAACTCTGAGTGATTTTGACACACTTGTCGCTAAAGCTAAAATACTGGGTATGAAGATAATGATGGATTTCATTCCTAATCATACTTCGGATGAGCATGAATGGTTTAAGAAGAGTGTGGATGGTATCAAGCCTTACGATGACTACTACATTTGGCGAAATGCGAAAAAAGGACCCAAAGGAGAGAGAATACCTCCTAGCAATTGGAGATCTTTGTTTGGTACTTCTGCCTGGAAGTGGAATGAGAAGCGTCAACAATATTTTTACCATGCTTTTCAAACTGTACAACCTGATTTGAACTATCGTAATCCAAAGGTGCAGCAAGAAATCCAAGATGTTTTGACGTTTTGGATGGATCGTGGAGTAGATGGGTTTCGAGTCGATGCAATCGCGTCCCTGTACGAAGACTCATGATTGCTCGATGAACCTAAGGCGTCTACAATTCCTACAAATCTAAAGCTTCCTGATGATTATTTAGGTTTGAATCACATCTATACACTAGACTTGAAAGAAACCGTTTCGGAGGTAGGGTTGTGGACATCATTGCTGAACAGCTATGCAAAGAATAAGAAAACAGGCGCTAAAGTGATGATTATAGAGAATTACTCATCTCTAATGAATTTGAAAAAATATTACAATGAAGGTGCTATTCCTTTCAACTTTGTGTTTTGTATTAATACGACAAACTCTTCAACAGCTGCTGCAGTTAAAGGCATGATTACTACATGGTTGAATTTTGTTCCTGAAGGCAAACTAATCAACTGGGTAGTTGGAAATCATGATCGTCCCCGCGCAGCTTCGCGAATTGGCTTTAACTCTAACAGAGCAGATCAAATTAGCCTACTTTCTGGAGTTTTACCCGGATCCTTAGCTGTATATAACGGAGATGAAATTGGTATGGTTAATAGATTCTTCACTTACGAGGAAACAATCGACCCGATTGGATGTGTTCTTGGGCCAGACAGATATAATGAGATATCAAGAGATCCCATAAGAACTCCATTCCAATGGGACAATACTACAAATGCTGGCTTCTCTAACGCTGCAAAAACTTGGCTACCCGTTAATCCCAACTATAAAACTCTTAATTTGGCTGCACAAAAGGAAGCGTCAGAATCTCACTTCAAAATATTTCAGGCTTTGATAAAACTTCGAAAGACTCCTACTTTACAACAAGGTAGGGTCGAAGTTTTAGTTCCAAATGAAAAAATTTTAGCTGTAGTTCGAAGATTAGAAAACAGTCCGACTATTGCACTTCTCATAAATTTTGACTACAATCCTGTAACTCTAGATGCAAAAACAAGTCTAAATATTGATGAGATACTAACGATACAAATAGCTAGTTTGTCTTCAGGATTAACTGCTGGATCCACAGTGAATAGTACAAATATAGTTCTACCTGGAGCAGCAACAATTATTCTTTCCTAAAAAATTTGAACAGTGCACAAAATTTCAAAAACGTCTTTAAAAACTCT
Source organism: Philotrypesis tridentata (assembly GCA_018906965.1). Lineage (NCBI taxonomy): Eukaryota > Metazoa > Arthropoda > Insecta > Hymenoptera > Pteromalidae > Philotrypesis > Philotrypesis tridentata. Next base: position 511,517 of record JACCIB010000003.1, on the reverse strand, counting down.
AAAACACCTATTACAAGAAACATACATTTTACATTTTTCCCGTACGAAAAAAAAATTTTTTAAATAATAAATTATATGACCGACGGAAGTTTATCGAAAGTTGATATAAAAGAATCAATATACATCTATCTACTTTTTTGTAAAAAATAAAAATGTGCTAAACATCTTAAAACACGTTTATAACATGTTTCTGTAAAACTCAAAATTTTGTGCTATTCTATAACTTTGTTTCTTTAGAAGTAAATAGGTTTATTTAATACAATTTTTTATCACAGCGTATATCAATTAAATAACTGTTTAAAACTATGTACGTATGTCACTTTTAACAAAGACTATATTATTTATTGATTATCTTAAGAATCAATGTACAGTTACTAAATTTTTTTTAGAAATATGTGTCAAACATCTTAAAATAAGTTTCAACGCGTTTTTGTAAAATTAAAAGTTTTGTACTGTCATAAAACTTCCTTTAAAAGTAAATAGATGGGATTAATGCAATTTTTTACTTTGTGTGTCAATTAAATAATTATTTAAAATATGCTATGTATGTATGTCAATTTTAATAATTATTTAAAATGTGCTATGTTTGTGTGTCAATCAAATAATTATTTAAAATATGCTATGTATATGAGGAAATCTACGGCCAGGTGTCAATTTTTGGGCGAAAAAGTGGAAGATTTGCAATTTTGAGGGCACACTAACCGGGCTAGGTTTTTTTTACTCGTTAGGGCATGCAATACAAGAAAATTGACCGAAATACATCCGCGCCCTATGCCAGCTTAGATGTAAAGTCATTGTGTACAAACATCGACAAGACACTAGTCATGCAAAGCATTGAAAGACGATATGCACAAATAGCGAGGAAGTTGGAAATTCCACTTGATGAAATTTTGCATGCTTGCGATCTGCTTATGGAGAATACGTACTTCCAGTTTAATGGTAAATTTTACAAACAACTTTTTGGCACACCTATGGGTTCTCCGATTTCGGGACTGTTCGCTGACATTGTCATGGATGATCTCGAAACGGAATGTATTTCGAAATTAACGTATAAACCAGTGTTCTTTTTCCGATATGTCGATGATATTATCACTTGTATTCCAAGAACAAAAGTAAATGAAACATTAAGAGTATTCAATTCATATAACAATAGACTCCAATTTACACATGAAATGGAAGTAAACAAATCCATAAGCTTTTTAGACGTTTTATTGGTGAATGAAGCAGGTAATATAAAAACTGATTGGTACACAAAACCAACTTTCTCTGGCAGATTTTTGCATTTTAAATCTCAACATCCGATTAACCAAAAAATTGCCATGGTGTACAATTTAGTTGATCGAGCAGTAAGGTTATCAAGTAGATGTTTTCATCAGAAAAACATTAATATTGTTAAGAATTTGCTGCTCGAAAATGATTACCCTGTTGAGTTCATTAATAAATATGTCAAAAAACGACTGTCGCAAGTCAAAACAACGAGACAACCACAACAACGGTCAAGGGATAATACATATCGTAATTGCGTTGGCATACCATACATCGGCGGTTTCTATGAGCGTGTGCAGCATTCTTTGAGACGTAACAACATAACAACTATTCCAAAGATACATAGTCAGATGTGCAATATTATTGTAAAGGGTAAAGATAAAAAAGAAAAGCACTTGGAAAATAATGTTGTTTACGAACTTAAATGTAATGACTGCACTGCCACATACGTCGGCCAAACAAAAAGAAATGTATGTACACGTGTGGAGGAGCATAGGAAATCCAAAGCAATGTCATTTCCGAGCATAAAGAAAAGTACAACCATGTTTTCAATTTCGAAGATTACCGTATTAAAGACAGGGAGAGTAATCTACATAAAAGATTGATCTCGGAAATGATGTACATACATTTACAGAAAAACGGTATAAATAAAAAGGAGGATACCCAAAAACTAAATAATGTATACACACACTTGATTTACCAGCTGAAAAGTTAAATGTGAATACATATATTCTGTTTATGTACATCGAACAGATGAGGTGATGTGTGACGTCACTTGTAAACAAAACCGCGCTAAAGATCAGGAATCGCGCGCATTATATATAAGCGACGGCTGTTGGCTACTTCCTCACTTCTGAGAAATTAGCCGACAGAGCAATACAAATAATAACTGTGTCGCTCGGCGTCTCTCGTCCCCCGCTATTAAATAGCCGGGGGAAAAACATCATTGAGATGTACAAAAATCACGACAGCTCCGATATGTAAGTTCTCTAAAAATATTGTTTTTTTAAAAAATTGTTCTGTAACTTTATATTTATATTTACAATAAAAACTTTCGACAGTGTCCTGATGAGGGCGACAATGTTCGCCGAAACGTTGACGATATAAGAAAAGGGCCTTTTTATTCTAACCCTTTTCTACACGATTGCCTCGGAGAGATCGATAAAGCCAACAAGCACATTAAACAACTACCGAGGGATAAAGTCATATTTATATTGTGTGACATACACATCTAAGAATACATTAAATAAAAATAAATTAATAAACAGAAAATATAAATTAATAATCAAATGTACTGATGGACAAATCTTTCTTACATGTAAAAGACGCACAACCATGAGTCAATCGAATGTTCTCTTCCCCGGCCAGTCGTGGCGAGAGAAGGAGGAGCGGGAAGCGACAATACGATGTTATGATTCCGGCTTCCTCACCTACTGTATCGATAATGAGAATACAATAGGATTAGCCGTCGCTTGTATATCGGCGAGGAGTCTCGCAAATTTTCGAGCAGTGTGTTTACAATGACGTCACACTTGTCACTCTCTCGCATATATATACATCAGGATCGTCTATAATCCGTTTTTTCTTTTCAAACGGTATATTAAGTGTGTGTACACGTTATTGAGTTTTTGTGTGTCCTCCATTTTATTAATGCCATTTTCCTGCATTTGTATATGTAACATTTCAGAAACTAACCTTTTATTTAAATTGCATTCTTTGTCTTTAATATTTACTTTCTCTAAATTAAAATTATGTTTGAATTTATTGCTGTGGTCATTAATAACGTTATTCTTTGATTTCTTATGCTCCTCAATACGTGTACACACACTCCTCTTAGTTTGCCCCACATATGTAGCCGTACAATCATTGCAATGCAACTTACACACAACACTTTTCTTTAGCTGTTTCTCTTTTTTATTATTTCCTTTGATTATAATATTACACATATGGTTGTGTATTTTTGGAACAGTTGTAATACAATTTTGTTTTAGAGAATGTTGCATTTGTTCGTAAAACCCTTTAACGTAGGGTATCGGAACGATGTTTCTGAAATTTTCGCCACTATTGCTACGTTGATTTTGTACATTTGATCTTATTTTGTCTATTCGTTTTTGTATGTATCTATTGGTAAAAAAAAATTGTTAGTTTCTGAAATGTTACATATACAAATGCAGGAAAATGGCATTAATAAAATGGAGGACACACAAAAACTCAATAACGTGTACACACACTTAATATACCGCTTGAAAAGAAAAAACGGATTATAGACGATCCTGATGTATACATATGCGAGAGAGTGACTAGTGTGACGTCATTGTAAACACACTGCTCGAAAATTTGCGAGACTCCTCACCGATATAAACGCGCCGGCTAATCCTATTGTATCTCATTCTCGATACAGTAGGTGAGGAAGCCGGAATCATAACATCGTATTGTCGCTTCCCGCTCCTCCTTCCCCCGCCGGGAAAGAGAACATTCGATTGACTCATTGTTGTGCGTCTTTTACATGTAAGAAAGATTTGTCCATCAGTACATTTGATTATTAATTTATATTTTCTGTTTATTAATTTATTTTTATTTATTAATAAAATCAACAGTTTCCTGAAGAGGGTGACAATGTTCACCGAAACGTTGAAAAAGGAAAAAATGGTGTAAGATTTTTTCACCCTTTTCCTACCAAATTTACCTCGGAGAGATCGACAGAGTTCACAAACTAATTTTGTTAAAAAATATCGATATTATTGATATTATGAAATATTAATAATAACAAAGAAACTTATTTATCTACGTAATTATCAAGTCGATAGTTCAATTTGTATCGAATTACTATATCATTTAAAAAAAAAATTATCTCGATCGGTGCTTCCACTGCCGAGATATTGAAAGTTTTTCTGCTCGAGCGGATTTGAAGCGCACGAAATCACTTTTATGACGGTTCCCCCACTACCGCGCCAGCCGTCGCTACATCGAAATTCATGAGCGCTGTATATGTTCTGAACAACTATTTAAAGGATCAATGAATCATATACTTATTGTAATACATATTCTTAGAAAATAGATCCATTCAGGTACCTGTCAGTCTTTGTAGAAATCCTCTACATTGTTTAGCTTAGCTGTAAATGTTGATAAATTTTGATTGTTAATATCTATGGATCTACTAAACATATTTAATTTTCCAACCCTTCAAATTTACCGTCATTAAAAACTCTGTTAAATCAAAAAAAGAATATCTGATCGATAGAATATTTGATCGATCAATATTTAGTGTAATTATCCATTTATTAATTAAAGCCAACATTTTCAAAAAATTGTAGAACTGTTGTGAAAATGGAAAAAATTTTTTTTGTTTCTTTCGGTTCCTACAATGTTCAAAAGTATGTGAAAATTCTAACCGGTATTTGGGATCATTTTTAACAAAATTATAATGGACCATCAAAGATTATCTGATTGATTAATTGTTGTTTACAAAACGGTTTGTCGTTCAGCGACCGGGCTTTCAGGTACTTCATCACAACAGAGTTAGCTACTTTATTCAATATTATTGCTAAAAAAATATTCATATTTACGTTTACCTTACAGACATTTAACAAAACCATTCGTTTTTCACTGTTTTTTTTTATTTAACAAAGTGAAAATGGAAATTTTTGATAAGCGACCGATTGATTATATAGAAAATTTGAAAAAAAAACAAAATTGAATCAGCTATATTTTTCAAAAGAATTTTTCATACAAAAGTCAGTATTTTTTCAGTTATTGTTAATTAAAACTTTTTCCATGGGTTTTTCGTACATAGCAGTTAGATATTTATATTCCAAACATGTTTTTACACCCATTTAAAAAAAACCAGACTACTCCAAGCAACATCTACATGTGTACCTTATTTCTGCTACCACGCCTGGACTAAAATAGAGGAACAGTTATTATACGCAACTGTACAAACATATGAAGATTATTACAACAACAATGACATTTGTCGTTCCTTGCAAACAGCCACACATACATTTGATTATTCATCACTGCATTCATATTTAGAAAATATTATTTTCGGGAATATTGCATTTTGGGAATAATATTCTTTAGGATAAAATTTCTTGGGAAAAACGGTTTGGGAAAAATGTACTACACCCGACGAATCTTAATCCCCGCGAAAAACATGTCAAGTCATCGCTTCCAGCGAAAAATATGTCAATTTAAGGTTCCCAACGAAAAACATGTCAAATCAGATTCTACCAGCAAAAAACATGTCACGTCGTATTCTCCCAACGAAGAACATGTCAAACCGGAATCTCCCAGCAAAAAACAACAATTTGGGGTCTAAAAGTTATAAAAAAAACTATTTTAACTTTGGGGTGGTATTTATGAGGGGGAGAGTCATATATATATGGGTGATTCTCTGACAAATCGAGCGCGCCATTTTTTGACCCCCCCCCCCCGTCTTCAAAAAAAAATATTTTTAAAACATTCTTTACGACCCTATGAGTGCCCTTGAATTTTTTCAGATTTTTTCCATCACTTTGATTGAAGTTACAGAGGCTCAAAGTTCGCATTGTAAGCATATATTTTGCATTTTTTGCCTATTTTCGTTAATTTGTAGCTCCTCAGAGAAACATTTTTAACGATAAACACATAGAACATTTTTTATATTTATATATATATTTCTACGTATAAACCTTTAAACCTTAAAATCAAGTTTTCAGCTTGATCGATCATCAATATCGAAGCCACAAAAATTTGAAAAAATAGTTTAACTCATTATAAAATAACCTGTGAAAGTCCCAAAATGTCAGAGGCTTTGGTTTCTCTGTGAGAAATAAATATAACAGCTCATTTATTAAAAAACTCAAGTTTATTAAAAATGACTTGTTAGACGCATCAAAAAATTTAGATAAAACAGTGAAATAGTAGCATAATCCATCGAAATTTTGTTGCACCACATTACAAAAATGCTACAGAATATCCCCATACAATCAGTTTTAACATTTATAATATTTAAAATAAACTAAACAAGATTTTATACTTTGAAAAGCGCACCCGGGTGCCATATACTCAATATATAATAGTTTCAAGGATATTTGACTTATATAAAAGTCAATAAACCATTAATTATAATCAATACATCCATGCTCATTATTCATTTTTATTTAGTTTTATTTAAAAACAAATTTTAAAAAGCATTTTTTTGGAGAGAGCAAATTAAGCTCTAGAAGAAGGGATTATCTCTCCATCTCTCTCTAATAAATGCATAAATGTATCAAAGTTCGACTTTAGAATAAATTAAAAAATTTTTAGGAAAGATTGACGGTAAAAAAAGTAGATGAGAATATTCTATGGGATCTGGCGAACAAAACAGAGTAGGTCAGAAAAGCCAAAAAACATTTATTATATACGAAAATATTGTTGTAAAAGAAAAAAATATAGCAACGGGAAAAAACTTGTGTCTTCCGATAAGGAAATCTTTTTAACTCTAACCCCTAGAAAACTGAGACTTGATGTCTGAGTTAAAGAATTTAACGACGAATACGTACATATAAATATGTTATACATTATTTTGTTTATATTAAAAGTTTATAACGTTACAAGTGAAAAAATGTAACTCGCTCCCATAGAATATTCTCATCTACTTTTTTTACCGTCAATCTTTCCTAGAAATTTTTTAATTTGTTCTAAAGTCTAATTTTGGTACATTTATGCATTTATTAGGGAGAGATGGAAAAATAGTCCCTTCTGCTAGAGCCTAATTTGCTCTCTCTTAAAAAATGCTTTTTAAAATTTATTTTTAAATACAACTAAATAAAAATGAATAATGAGCATGGATGCATTGATTATAATTAATGGTTTATTGACTTTTATATAAGTCAAATATCCTTGAAACTATTATATATTGAGTATATGGCACCCGGGTGCGCTTTTCAAAGTATTAAATCTTGTTTAGTTTATTATAATTATTATAAATGTTAAAACTGATTGTATGGAGATATTCTATAGCATTTTTATAATGTAGTGCTATAAAATTTCGATAGATGAACTCTGTAACTTCAACAAAAGTGATAGCAAAAATCTGAAAAAATTCAGGGACGCTCATAGGCTCGAAAAGAATGTTTTAAAAATATTTTTGGGGAGGGAGGATAAAAAAATGGCGCGCTCGATTTGTCAGAGAATCACCCATATATATATACATATGTGTGTGTGTGTGTGTGTATAACCCTTCTCCTCATAAATAACACCCCGATGTGAAAGGAATGTTTTTTAGAATTTTAGGACCCCAAATTGGCAGTTTTTCGCTAGGAGAATCCCATAAATACATATTAAACATATTTATATATATATATATATGCGTGTGCGCGCGCGCGCGCGTGTGTGTGTGTGTGTGTGTGTGTGTGTGTGTTCTACCTGGAAGTGGAATGAGAAGGGTCAACAATATTTTACCACGCTTTTCAAACTGTACAACCTGATTTGAACTATCGTAATCGAAAGGTGCAGCAAGAAATCCAAGATGTTTTGACGTTTTGGATGGATCGTGGAGTAGATGGTTTTCGAGTCGATGCAATCATGTGCCTGTACGAAGACTCACGATTGCTCGATGAACCTAAGATACCTATAATTTCTCAACATGGAACCCTTCCTGATGATTATTTAGGTTTGAATCACATCTATACAACAGACTTGAAAGAAACCTTTTCGGAGGTAGGGTTGTGGACATCATTGCTGAACAGCTATGCAAAGAATAAGGAAACAGACGTTAAACTGATGATTGTAGAGGACTACAGAGCTATAACGTATCTGAAAAAATATTGCAATGATGGTGCTATTCCTTTCAACTTTGTGTTTTGTGCTAAGATGAAAAACTCTTCAACAGCTGCTGAAGTTAAAGGCATGATTACTACATGGTTGAACTCAGTTCCTGAAGGCAAACCAATCAACTCGGTAGTTGGAAATCATGATGTTTTCCGCGCAGCTTCGTGGTTTGGCTTTAACTCTAACAGAGCAGATCAAATTAGCCTGCTTTCTGGAGTTTTACCTGGATCCTTAGTTGTATATAACGGAAATGAAATTGGTATGGTTAATAGATTCTTCACTTTCGAGGAAACAATAGACCCACTTGGACGTGTTGTTGGGCCAGACAGATACACCGACACATCAAGAGATGCCATGAGAACTCCATTCCAATGGGACAATACTACAAATGCTGGCTTCTCTAACTCTGAAAAAACTTGGCTACCCGTTAATCCCAACTATAAAACTCTTAATTTGGCTGCACAAAAGGAAGCGTCAGAATCTCACTTCAAAATATTTCAGGCTTTGATAAAACTTAGAAAGACTCCTACTTTACAACAAGGTAGGGTCGAAGTTTTAGTTCCAAATGAAAAAATTTTAGCTGTAGTTCGAAGATTAGAAAACAGTCCGACTATTGCACGTCTCATAAATTTTGACTACAATCCTGTAACTCTAGATGCAAAAACAAGTCTAAATATTGATGAGATACTAACGATACAAATAGCTAGTTTGTCTTCAGGATTAACTGCTGGATCCACAGTGAATAGTACAAATATAGTTCTACCTGGAGCAGCAACAATTATTCTTTCCTAAAAAATTTGAACAGTGCACAAAATTTCAAAAACGTCTTTAAAAACTCTAAAACACCTATTACAAGAAACATACATTTTACATTTTTCCCGTACGAAAAAAAAATTTTTTAAATAATAAATTATATGACCGACGGAAGTTTATCGAAAGTTGATATAAAAGAATCAATATACATCTATCCACTAAATTTCATTTTGAAAGAATTTTATATCTTGAAATTTGTATTTTTCCAGGGTTTTACAAAAGTGGAGATGAGGCTCAAAAGATTCTGACAGACGAACAAAAGTCATGCTTTCTGGCTTGTATGTTCAAGAGAACTGGGATCGTAAGTATGCAGAAGCCCTAAAACTCTAACCTACATTTTTGCCAGCAATGCTACTTAAAATTATTAAAATTAAAATCTGCAGATAAATCAGGATGGAAGTGTCAACTTGAAATTGGGTGACGAAGAGGTGCCCAGAACCCCAGCAATTGAAACGTGCATAAAGACAGGTGAGATACAATTAAGAACTAGGGGTCTTGGTGTAAGAGAGAAAGTAATAATCTTTTGAATTCTTGCAGCCAAAGGAGACATTTGTAAATTGGCAATATGCTTGCATAAAACGGGCAAATTCAGTATTACTAGTATAGCTGAAAGCCCTCGTTATCCTAACCCTTATCGCCACTAAGTTGCACGTATTTTCAAATTACACCTATATATAGCATATACAGAAATACATTATTACATAAGTAATTTTATATTGTACACTCCATTTACAAAGAGTATGACGTGAAATTTTGTAAATAAATCAACTTTTCTTTTTTTACAGAGAATTATCTTGATTCCCTTTTACTACTAATTAAAACAAAAAAAAAAACATTGATCGCCACTTTGCCGGTTCAGATTCAAAAGTAGCATCGCATGGCCGAAGAAAAGACTCGGTTAGAAAAAAAAGAACCTCGCGAACAATCGTTGTACCGCGTGCTTTTAACGCTTCCTCCATTCTTAAGCAATTCATTATAAACTTCTCCCCAAAGACACAAAAGCTTATTCGCGTACGTCATAATAATCGTCATTCAAACTCAGTGCTTAAAAGAAGAAAAAACAGCAAGCGAGGAAGGAAGGAAGGGACACCTACTTCTCGCTCGATTCCGATTGACCGGATCTCAATGGGCGAAAAACGCCTGGGTATACCTAGGTACACACTCGGCGCGTACACGTATATATCTATATAGAAGAGCTCTACCGACGAATGACTCGCGAAGGGTGAGTAGCTCGCAATTACGAGTTTTGAGTGACAGATGCTCGCCCGCTCGGTAGTCGGAAGATTAAAACAAGTAATCAAAGCGCTGCTGCTGCTGCTGCTGCTGCTCTTGATCGAGCGCCCCGGTTTATACGGATGGATATATGGATGGATGCGCGCCTTTCTCCCGATCTCCGCTCGCTCCCGCTGTCGTCGCGCCTTTTCTTTCTGCGTGTCGTGCAGACTTTCATTTTTTTTTCGAGTTTCGGATTAGGTGGTATACCGCTTACAAGCGAGAATTTTATAGGAGATAATTTCGATCGTTTAGTTAAGGAGTGCGGCTAATCTGTAGGAGAATCTGAGGTTGATATGAAATGACAATACTCGTAGATTAAAATTCTTGTGTGAGACGTTACCGGTATGGAGAATAGTCAAAAAAAAAATAGTTATGGCTTATTGCGAAAGTATTAATTTTGTGTAACTATACAATAGTGCAATGAAGCCTGTTGCGTATAATTTTTAAATTCGAAATTCGCGCCTTAATATTTTTGTCAAAAAGTATTATTTGTTTGTTTCGCCTGTAACTGATAATAATGATCAAACAATACAAATCTATCACAATTTACGAACAAAGTTTAATTGCTTGAATAAGTAAAAATACATGTCTTCGATAAACTTTCTGCTTACGTTGAGTCCTTTCAACCAATATTTTAAAGAATGATTAATGTAAACTGTATATATGAAACTTATGGAAAATATGTTTCTTTATACAGTGTGTACAGGAAATAATAATATAAGGATTATAATCACAGAATATTCATAGTAATTTAATTTTCATTATTAGTAACAAATAGCAATCGCTAGATCAATTTTTCTTTCAACATATCATGTCGCAAAATTTGAAGTATTCATGAACTTTCAGAAAAAAAATCCATAAGTTTCATAGATATTTTTGTCGAAATCATGCGCAAATTATTAAACTAAAGCTCCACACATAGAATTGACAGGTCACTGCGGATTGTTCAATAACCACCGGAGTTCCATAGAATTCTATCTCGCAGATACAGACATTGAAAGGGCGCCTCGCCGCAATAAATCAGCGCTACATCAAGCCCGTCTCGTGTCAAACGTCACTCGAGCCTCTTTATCAGGCAACTTTTCGTGTAACTTTCGCTCCGGCTGTACAATGCCTCGTCGCAGCCGAGAAAATAAATGCGCTCACGCATCAGTCGTCCTCCTCGACCGCAGGGCGGCTCATCCCGTTATTTCTCTCTTCTCCCCCCCCCCCCTCCGTACGCATGGCTTTTGTTGAATCCAAACCCCCCAGCAGAGCGACGAGCTGTTTTAGGGTAGTCCACCGGATTCCTCAGAATAAAAGACTCGCCGAGGCAGGCTCGCCTAAGTTTACGCAGCTATTAGATGCTATAAAGCTATATAACGTGTATGTATGTACAGTGTACATTATATGCACTGGATGGGGGGTTGTGTGGGTCCGATATGGAAAGTAATTTGCATTGAACGAGTTGGGTTCGATGGGGCCGCTCAGTGATTTTCAAACGGCTCACTCAATCTTCCAAAGACAATACCTACACAGATTTAAAAAATATTTTCTAAAAGATTATAACAGGTGTGCCGTATCGCAAGATTTTTGTCCTCACCGACGATGATCCACGTCAAGAAATTTGTATATAATGAGGCATACTTTCTCTGCTGAAACTAAATTTTTGATGGAGGATTACTCGGATCGGAGCTTGCAGTCTATGAATTAAGTACAATTGCTCCCCAACTGTTCGCAGCTGTAAATCAAACTCTCGCCTGTTTCAATGCTGCATTTCGAAATGGAATATTTTATGTTCTTCGCGAGCACACATATGTCGAATGCGAAAAAAAAATGCATTTTTCTTTGGTCTAGAAATCGAAAATTTTTTTTTAAAGCTAGAGGTTTCGGACCAGTTAGACTTTCGTCTGTGAGCCGAAAAAAAAATAATAATAAAAATCCAAATAGCCAATTTTTTCTTGTTTCTCCATATGCCTCCCCATGTAAAATTTTCATGTTCCTCGACATTTTTCACCATCTTTTGGCTTACAGAAGAAAGCCCCATTGGTCCGAAAGCTCTAGCTTAAAAAATATTTTTGCGAATTCTAGACCAAAGAAAAGTGCATTTATCTTTTGAAATTCGACATATAAGTATGGAATTTATTGCTAGATAGGTGAAAATAATCCCTGCTTATATACAAGTATACATGTAGTCAAACTTCAAAAGTACGCGCTTATTATACTCATCGCCAAAATTGCAGAAGCGACAAGACGATTGCGTCGCCACGAGTCGTACGTATAATAAATACACGGTTCTACGCATCACACACGTATTCAATTAAGAATACATACCTGCAGAGAGTCGCGCGTACAAAGAGGTATTTATAAAGCTAAAAGACATCGCGTGAATTCCGAGGACATTCGTTTGATCTCAGGCGCGAGATATACGTAGGACGCTATACGTACGTACATATACGTATCACTTTTATTTTACGCCTGGGCGAAGCTTTGAATAAAATATTCGGACCTTTTCTTTTTCCAAAGACGCGCAGCAGCAGCAGCAGCAGCAGCAGCAGCGACGGATTTCTCTCTCCGCAACGGCCTGCTTTTTCTCTCCTTGTACTTTTGCGCGTCATACATCATATTACTTTGCCGCTAGAGCAAAAAGTTCGCCGCTCATTTCCATGAAATATGGTGAGACCCCTATGCGACACTTGGGACACGCCGAGAGTATATAAGTCTTGAAATATTTCAGCCGACGCGCGCGAGCGGACTTGTGCGCGTTATTCCTCCGAGTTTGCTTCTTCGCATGCTTCTTTTTTTTTTAAGAATGTGCCACAGATTTATCTGAATTTCGGAATCTTCGTATAACGAATGGACTGCATTTCAGATTTTGACCAATGTGCGCAACACACATACTTGACTGACGATAAAAATAAAAGACAGTCTAATATAATGCGAACTAAAACCTCCACCAGATATACGTTTGACGCAATGCGCGGACACGACAGACTACAATTATTAAATTATTATAATTTCTGATCATTACCATTGCGGTGCGAAATTCGAGTTTAAATTAACTGTCAAATCCCCGCGTAGAGCTATATATTAACGCATTACGATATGCATATAAAGCAGGAATCAAATCGAAAACTTCAGTCGCGAACAGACTTGCGCGCGATTGTCGCGCGTAAACCTTAGCACAAGCAACGGAAAAATAAAGGAAAGACGGAGCAACGACAGCCAGGAAGGTATTTCCCCCGAATATGATTAGTCCTGAGAGACTGATGGATTTGGATCTGGTCTCGCGCGCAGAGGATGAGCCGTTTATCTCTCCGGCGTCGCTTTTCAGTTTTTCTCCCCATGCGCCTAGCTCCCGGGCCTTCGTTTTACCTTAACCGAGGAAATGCTCCTGTCCTCTCTCGAGTCGTCTCCGGTTACTTTATCCCATCCTTCGGGGGCGTCAGCCGCTTTCTTATACTTCGTCGTCTTCTTCTCGCTGCGCGGCATAATAAGCTCTATCCTCGCGTGCGCGTATAGGTATGCAGGGATGAGGAGGGAGGGAGGGGGGGGGGGGACTGTCGAGAGGCAGCTTTCTTTTTAACTTATTTATCTCACCTTGCGGCTCATGAATATATTTGCGGGAGGGAAAAGTCGCGCGCCGAGAGGAGACGGCGTGTACACTCGCTTCGCTTGTCAATTTCGACTTATTAATGCAGTTGCTTGTCGCTCGGAGCTTCCTGTCATTACGACGTTTTGTTCCGAGTTACGAAGACAGTGACAATATATTTCCGCGTTCGGAGAAGGCGTAGCACTGATGGATTTTCCCGTGTGCCGTTCATCCCCTTATTCGGATGGTTCATGCACTGATGTAGTTCACATAATCTGAATACGAATATAAGTATCGGCGCAGAACTTGTCATTTTAATCATTGAACTTATTCAATTATTGAAGTACTTTGCAACTGAATTCTGTATTTATGGAAGATTTACACGAGGATGCAGAACAAGATTAGAAATAAATTTCATGAAAATTTCATGAAAACTTATCATGTATGAAAATGCATCTAAAGCTTCGTACTAGCTCGATCAGCAGTAATATTTCAGATAACAAGGACGATGGAAACTTTGATTCGTAATGACTTTCCATGCCGATGTCTGCACAGTATAGATATATATCGTGAAAAAGCTACAATTAAATAAAAATATTTAATTTTTTTAATTTTTTATTTATAAACCCTCATAGCAATTTGTCTCCATTGAAAAATCCTCGAAAATTAGTGAAAAAAGATTTAATATTTAAATTTTCCACTGTTCCTTGGGCACTTTATACAGGCAGGCTGCTAAGTTACAGTAATTGCCAACTGAAAAGCATACAATCGAATGAAGTCACCATTTGAATATTGTCGCCATTAAGCGTATAGTTAATTGTATTCTACCAGCGTACCTTTGTCCTTGCAGTACTTTTCGGTTATCTCGTCTACTTTTTTTTGAATTGCTTCTACTGGATTTGGCTTTGAAAACTTATTCTTAATTGCCGCTAAATCATACGAACCGTCTTCTTTCATCTGTAAATTTGAAAAAAAATCTACAAAAATCTCGGATTTCAGATGTTTGAATAATCGTTAATAATCGCTACGTTACTATTCCAAATTTTTTGTAGAAACAGGCAAAGTAACAGTTTCCATCTTCACCCGTTAAATTGTCTGGACTCTTGTCGGCTGCAAAACAATAAATCGTACGATTAATATTTTACGCATACGTGTGCGGCATTTTTTTATAACGTATCGCGTCGTGTTTACATAAATACGCTGCTTACTTGAATCGAGGCCATTCTCAGTCATACATTCTTTTTGATACTGCTTTATTGAATCAGCCGTTTCCTATCGTGCAGATAAACATTTCATTAATTTTTAACGCATATTGTAAATTATAAATTTTATTTCATTATTTTACCCCGTAGGCAGCAACGACGCACGCCGCCAGAACTGAAACGAGGAAAATTTTCATTCTGTATACTCGCAACTGAAAATTCTCTCGATAACTGTAGACCAAAGACTGCAAATATCTCCCGTTCGCCTTCGCATTTATATAAACTTGTACTATCTACACTGTTGTATAACATTTTTCATTTACATGGCCTTTGACACATACCAGTGCGGATACTTCAATAACTTACGACAGCATCTCGCAGAGAAGAGTTGTTTTCTCGCGAAGTAACGATAACTTTGTAAAACGATCGACCTCGATCAATTAAATGCTATTTTCAGTCGTGCCGAAAAAAAAAAAATCCAATCGCCAATCTGAAATCTCATCGAGACACCTTTCTCTCTCTCTCTCTCTCTCTCTCTCTCTTTCTCTCATACCCTCTTAAAAAATAAATCCATCGCGGCACCGAAAACGCTCAATCTCTCGAATCCGCTGGCAAAATGTTCTCACCCCCTCGCTCTATATAGTGTCAATCTGGGATGCATCCCTTCTTCATCGTTCAATCTCGAAGCGAAAGAGAACGAGCGAGGGATAGAGAGAGACAGTGTTCGGCTGAATGGCAAAAAAGGCGGCGTAGGAGAGAGCAATCTCGCGCTGCTTGATTTGATTCTTTGTGGCGGCAAGAGCAATAGCAGATCGAGTCAGCCAAGAAGGCTCTGCCGGATTATCCTATGCCTCTCCTCTCTCTCTCTCTCTCTCTCTCTCTCTCTGTCGTCGCAAATCTCGAGCCGATTGCAGTCGCCATTCACGGCATTTGTGCCCGGTGAATCATTATAAAGCCGGTATGACTGTGCTGGTAGTCGTCGGTCGGTCTATTATGGCACACGGGCCACCCAATTTCCTCTGGTTATTATGAAACGACTGCTCGCTTTGGCTCTTTCTTTCCGCGCGCGCATATGCCTGCGCGGGCATCGGGGATGAGAGGGACACTCTATATGCAGTTCTCTTCTCTTGTCCCTCTATGGGGGACACTTAATTAGGCGCGAAATTCCCGCTGGCGGTTTAATCGCTCGTCGAGTATTGCGGACAGATGCGAATCCTCTGCTGCGCTGCACGCGTATCGCATTTCACATTGGAGAATACATTTGCGCTGATTCTGGAACGATGATGCAAAAGTTAGAATTGTACATCTCGCGAAACCGCCTGGCCGCGTTTTAATTTCTCCTATACATATATAGCTATGCAGCAGTTATTGTTCTGTACATACGTTTCATAAAAATTTGTCATTTTTGTTATGGTTGAAATTATAATATGCCAGGTAGAATTGATAGAAAAATGAAATATTTTTATTAGAAATTAAAATTTCTAATACTTTGTACAAAATTACTAAAATTCAACAGTAATGTGAAAATTAGATTACAGTTCAGACTGTCGTTGACGACGTTCAAAACATACATTATTGCCTTGGATCTTACAAGTAAAATACTATAAAAATTCAAAAAAATAAACGAATGAACAAATTCAGCATTAAAATTAATTAACAGATTTGAAGTATTCCTTGCTATCCTTTGGATTTGGCTTGATGGTTTTGGATTCGGGCTGCCAATTTGCTGGGCAGACTTCTCCATGCTTTTCAACAAACTGGAAAGCTTTGATCAGCCTCAAAACTTCATCGACACTACGGCCAACAGGTAGATCGTTGACTGTGATCTGTCGCAAAAGTCCTTCCTTGTCAATAATGAAAAGACCTCGCAGGGCAATACCCTGATTTGCGATTAAGACATTATAGTCCGTAGATATCTTCTTGCTCAAGTCACTGAGTAGAGGATAACCCAAATCTCCACCTAGACCACCTTCTTTCCTCGAAGTGTTGAGCCATGCAAGATGACTAAAGTGAGAGTCAATGGAAACTCCAATCACTTGCGTATTCAAAGCTTCAAACTCCTTAACCTTTTCACTGAAGGCAATGAGCTCCGTTGGACAAACAAAAGTGCTGTGTAATCCAACATAAGATTCATTAAAATACATCCCAGTGGCAGTGTACATTTGTACGCATACAACAATGTCATTAGTACTTACAAATCCAATGGATAGAAGAAAAGAACAACATATTTCCCTCTGTAATCGCTCAACTTGATGTCCTTGAAATCACCTTTCACAACCGCAGTTCCCTTAAAGTCAGGTGCTGGCTTAGAAATTTCTAGTTGGCTCAACAGATTCGAACTTGCTGAAAAAAATCTTGCATTTTCTTTTGATTGGAATCGATTCGATTTAATTACAGTTTCTGAAGTTGTAGCAGTCTGCAAAAATGAAAACGCATTTTAAGGAATTCTAACCTTTCGTATACTTATCATATAATCTAATAGTCATCAACTGTTTTGTTTCTTTGACAATAAAACACAAACAATGAGAACACAATGAAAGACTATAACAATAAGCAAATGACGAAACTTACCAATTTTTTGACATGAGGAATCAATTTGAGTAAAAATCGTGACATTGTAAAAAATTAATTGACAGCAACGGCAATTGATCGTTTTCTTACAAATGAAAATACCACAGCGCAAATGCAAACAAGGTTATGTAATATTTGCTTTGTTATAGGTTATATATGGGCCGGTAATGTAATCGATGCTTTGCCCCGTGTGTTGCCGTACCGAATATATAATATCGTATAGGGTATACGTATATATATCGACCGAGTTCTTTTTAAACTGAACTGATAGTAGCATCTAGCATATATAACTATATAAGTAAGTATACCTATATATGCAGCGTCGAAAAGTGCGAAAAATCAAATCGCATATAATATAATTATGACCCGAGCCGAAAGAAGAAAGGCCGAAGGAAAGCGAGACACCTTCCTCGTGCAGAAAAATAGTATATGCACCACGGGAGTAAATAAAGAATGCATCAAATCGCATATTTGTCGCCCTCGCCTTTGGTTCGGGCCATAATTATGTGCGATTTGCGACATTCTTTATTTTTACTCCTTAGGTGCACAATCTACTATTAAATGGTAATAAATCATAAAATTAATATACTGCAGTACAAATTTTATAATCAATATATTTTATTTAAACAACAATGGTATTATTCTTGTTTTTCAGATAAAAAAAACGTGAATTTATATATAATATACATATATATAATATATATATATATATTTATATATATATATCTGCATTTGTAGTAATATCTTTTATTACTTGTCTCTGAAGCGCAAATTTCATCACTTTCAATTCACTGTTCACTTTTAATCTACCACCGACCACTTTTATACTTTGCAAAAGATAATTAACCCTCTTTCAAATTGCATTTTCTCAAAGAAGGTGAATTATCCTTGTAAAGTTGCTTTATTTACATAATTATTCACGATTTCGTCGAGATTAGAGCGAGGTGCTTAAATCAAATGTTGCGCTGCGGACAATTTAGCGCAATCATATTAGAAATTTTCGCATCTTAATTTATACATTTTATACAGAATTATTATCGGATAATTTCTTTAGGAGAAGAGACAACCAGCAATTAATTTACAAGAAAAAATAATATATAATTATGTATACATTTTATCACGTATTAATTTTTTAAAAAATATACGTAGAAAAGATTATTAAATAATTTATAAACTTCTTCATGTAGATCTTTAAAAAATTACGTCGAATTTATATTTAAATTAAATTGCATGGTCGTGTACAATCGTGAACTCTAATATATACAAGTGCAGAATAATCGTGTATAACTACACATTTCTTATGAATAAATTCTATAAATAATAGTATATAACTTTTCCTCAATTTTTGCACAATGTAAGTGATGTCAAGAGTTCACAAAAATCGAATAAATTTAGAGAAAAACAAAACAAAGAAGAACTGAAATTTATCGAATTATTTTGCGGAAACATCTGCTTGATTCGTGACCACACTGGCAGATTCGTCATTAACAATTCGTCGATTTTTCTTAATACGCTTCCACTCTCCATTTGTATAGTTCATTTGGAAATGCGTTTCAACTTGCATTAATACAGTCGCACCATCTGGTTGTGTCACTTCTTCTACATTTTCCGAAAGCATCACTGTCACTATGTTACCTAACTTTGGACAAGGATTGTCTGCAAGTAAACATTAATTGATATGAATGAATGATTATGTTAGTTTTTTCTTAATAAGAGAATTGAAAATAGTGAGTCTTTACCCCTGGAACCAGCCATGAAACCCAAAATAAGAGCTTTCTCTGGCCTGGTGACTTTATTTGCTGTTCTAAACATTTCTTGAGCTTCCAACATTTGTTCTCTCTAAAGAAATAAATAGTCAATTGTTATTATTATGCACAATCGACAAATTAAATATTTTCAATTTCGCGTGGAATACAAATATAATTTTTACCGTAAGAGAAAGGCCTTTCCTCGTATTCGCCGTATTTGCCTGTTGTTGAGTATTTGTCGATATACGAATTTGGGTGACGGTCTGTGGTTGCCTGACAGTTTGTACGGTTATAGGAGGAGCTTCGACTGGTGCAATAACAGGTTGTGTCGTCACTACGATTGCCGTTCCTGTGGCAGGTGTTACAGCTAAAACAATAATGAATTTAAAATTTTTCAAATTATAACATTCCTCATAGAAGCAATTAGGTCATTAAAAGAACCTGTTATCTTGGTTTACAAAAAAAGAGTTCGTTTTCAACCGTAAGAATGAAGTGAAAAATGATTGCTTTTTGACTCCTAACACATAACGAAGTTTTTACTTAAAATTTGTTCATTGAGCTTTAAATTTACAAAATTTAATTTTGTACAAGATTTAATAAATACTTACGAGTCTGTGGGGTAGGTGCGACAACAGCAACTGGTACACTGCTGATAGGCGTACTGTAGGGTTGCGGCAATACAGTGGTAGTAGCCACAGAAGTCGCGGCCGGCGTCGCAGGCGTACTGATAGGTGCAAGACCCTGTGCATACTCTGGTGTCGTTGAGGCTTCGGTCGTAGGCGTTGTGGGGGTTGCAGTCGTCGATGCAGCGACTTTTGCCTCCTCTGTCTTTTTCTGCTGTTCCTCTAACTCCATCATTCTCTTGCGACGCTTGGCCTGCGCATGACCCAGTGGTTGCTCATTAATATCTAATAGTTTAATACCACCATCTTTCCGAATTCGACTCGCTATAGGCGTTCGATTTGTCATTGGTGAACTTGTGAGTGCAGGAGAGCGGAATCCAGAAGTTGGAACTCGACTAGGGATTCCCTTTAATGGAGCTGAAAATTTTGATTACAGCAATTAGCAATTTTCACTTAACAAATCATTACTGTTATTCATAATTGTTCGCATACTCACTTGTATCAGTCATTTTCCTTGGCATTCCTCTACTCCTAACAGGAACTGTCGGTGCTGTACTCTTCTTCATGTTATTTGCTGCATCCAAGCTCTTCTGGTGCAGCTCAGACCTAAGAGCTGCACTTTTTGGTTTCCTCTTCAACGTGAAATGTTTTGTTGGAGCAGGCAGGTTACCAACAACGGAAGTCAATGCAGTCTTGTTTAGATAGTGACATTCTAATGGAAGCATAGCAGGATCGTTCTGCTTTCTCAGCAATTTTCGAAGATCGTTGACGAGCTCGCCGAAAATCGGTCGATGCTCGTCAAGATCTGAAATGTCTGTGTTTAGCGAGCCAGTGGAGGGGAAGGTTTTCATGGCTTCTGAGAGCATGGAAACCCATAGTTCGCTGTCCAAGGAGGCTACTTCAATAATTTCTTCTAGCTCGACTCGCCACTGAAAAAAATTCAACTGGTCAGATAAAGCAATCTAATAAAAACTAGTAACTAACAGTCATGCTAATTAATAATGCCCATGCATAAACCTGCTCCAAAATAAGCTCTCCGTCGCGGTGTAAGGTATCCTACTTATCACACAGCAGCAAAACAAACAATAAATTGACCTTTCATTGAGCATTCACTGTAAGTACATTGCAGGAGTGTATTGTATAGGCATAAACTCGTGCAGAGAGAGCAGAGCCGCAGCCCGCGCTATACAGCGTGTGTACTAGCCATTCAACAAACGTGACGAACGCGCGGGCGCCGAATTCTCTCAAGTCCGAGAGCGCGCGCGCGCGCGCGCGCGTTACAAGTATATTTATTTTCCGAAGCGCAGTCTCGAAATCGCGCTCTCTAACCTCAACACTTGGCCCGGCTTGCAGCGGAGCAGCCAGGAAAGAGCGGGTCTTCGGCCTGCCGATCGCCAGGAGCACAGCGAGTCAGCTCGTTCCGGTAAAGTCTGGTTGAAAAGGGTTGCATACGCACCTCCTCGACGTTGCGCCTGGGTATGTGGAAGAAGGAGAGCAGCAGTTTGAGCTTCACTTGGGTCTGGAGGTCCGGGAAGCAGTCCTTGATGTTGCGCAGCACCTCGGCGTTGAGCTGCGAGCAGATCGAGCTGCCCGTCCAACTGTCGTTGGAGGTGCCGAGCTTGTTGTGGAGCCACAGCGATGTGTCGCTGTCCCGCACGTTCGCCATGTTACCCGCGCTTTGCATCGGGCTGCAGTCCGACTACGACTGAGGCCGAATGCTTCCTTTTGCGTTTGCCCGTAAGCCGCGGTGTGCTGAAGAGCGAGCCGAAAACAGCGAGCGGCGACGGAGCTCGCCCCCTACTGCATCTGACGATCTAACAAGACACGCGAGTGACGACTGACGACACTGTTGCTGACTTGCTGTTACAGGTTACTGCGTTTCTTTACTTACCGACCGCGAGTAGCTCCGCTGCTCCGATCTGCAGTTTCGCGTTTTTCACTGCTCTTTGAATTTCCATTCGATTTTCTGTTATAAGTATCAAGATTAGGGGTCGAGTAGCTACAGGCTGCTCATTGCGTAATGGTAAAATCCTTCAGAGTTTCATCAATTTTCAAAAAAATGGCTTAGGAGTTAGGGACTTACATATGTGATATGCGCATTATATGGTTATCGAGTTTATGCAGAGGCAGAGATGGTATGACTTCATGAGGGATCAGGAAGGATTCCACCATCCACGTAGTAAAATATATTCTGACCGCCGCAATACGGCAGACTGCAGGGTAACGCGGCGGTCACAGATACTTTCGATCATTCGCACTATTCGCAGTAATCGTAGTGTAGTGTGCAGTTCTCTGTTTGTCTTATGTGTCGACAATATAAACAATATTATTTATTTAATTTTAGTTAGATCATCCTATTCGGTAACCTTGTCCCGAGCATTTATTAGGAGAAAAAGGCAATGTCTCCATAGACTTGCTTTCATGTAAGATATAAAAAAGCTTTTACAGTATGGAAAAATGTAGTCAAAGCTGTGAACATAAAATACAAATTTTTATTCATGTGGTAATGGGCTGAGAAGCTGATTTTTAGTCAAATAAAAAAGATGCTTAACAGGTCTGAACAACCAAATTCAATGCTGTATCAGGATACTCAAAAAAGTTGGACAGATGATTTGCCTGTTTGCAAACAATCAGGTAATACGTTGTGAAACTTGATTAAAAGTTTATTATGTACTTAACTATAATATATTTCAGGTGTTGGTTTATCAACCAATCAAATTTATAGAGAGGATGGATATCGTCAAGAGGAGCATGAGTGTGAGGATAAGAGTTTTCACTGCAAGCACGATGATAACACCTTTCTTTATGCAGTTTTTGATGGGCATCAAGGCACTAAAGCAGCCACCTTTGCAATGCAGCGAATGGCGGCTGAGATTCTTCTGGGTCAGTTGAATGGCAAAAGTACTGATGAGGAAGTCAAAGAAGTTCTAAGGTACTTAACATTTCTTTATTTAAATATTTCTTAACATGTGGTGATCGAAAGATTCTACTTTTTTGGATTTGTTTAGACAAGCTTTTATAGCGGTGGAAAGAGGCTACATGGATTCTATGGGGGACCTACTGGCTGAGAGAATGAGTTTACAATTTGAGATGCCAGATGGTTTAAATGTGTATGAAGCTTATCAAAAGTGTCCTGACCTGGTAATTGAAAGTGAAACTTTTGAAATTATAGTAAATTACTGGAAAATATAAATTTGTTTGTTTGCGTAAATTTGTAGGTTCATAAACTGAATTTAATCAACTACGAATTGTCTGCTGGAACAAGTGCTGTAGTTGCTCTGGTTTATAATAACCGATTGTACATAGCAAATGTCGGTGATAGCAGGGCTTTATTATGCAAGACAGATAATAATCAAGTACTCAGGGTAATTCAATTAACAGTGGATCACGATTTAAGAAATGAAGATGAGCTACTTAGACTATCTCAAATTGGACTCGACATTAAATCTATAAGACAAGGTAATCAAATTTATTTTTAACAAATTTCAATTTGAAACACCAATACCTACAATAAATTTTTATTTTTAGGATCTCATTTAGGTAATCAAGAAAATACTAGATGTTTGGGGAATTACTTAGTGAAAGGAGGCTATAAAGAATTTGAGGATTTGTCAAAAGCTACTGCTGAACCAATTATTGCAGAACCAGAAATTCATGGAGGTATTGAATTGGATGAATCATGTAGATTTCTACTTCTCATGTCTCGAGGCCTTTACAAATCTCTAGAAGATGCCACTGAAAGCGAACAAGTCAATAAAGAGTTAGCTTTAATGACAGTTGAGCAGGTAACAAATTAATTGATAACAGCACAAATATAAGTCGTGATAAGAGATTCGCATTCTTACCTCGAAAGGAACTATTGTGTAGTAGAATGTGATATAAAAAGTATGATTGCGTTTTCAGTTCAGGATTCAAAAAACTTTACCAGGAGTTGCTCAGGCTGTGGTGGATAAAATTGTACGAATTCATCACGACGCCAACATGAGCAATAGCAACGCAACAAATGGAAAGCGAGATGATATCACACTTCTTGTTCGCAATTTCAATTTTCCACTACCAAATGCAATAAAAAGCCCAACATCAGCATGCAATTCACTTCTACTGACATCCAGAAGCACCGACGATTACAATGTGACAATAGATGAAGCAGGGACATCAACAACATCGACCGAAACGTGTGATGGTATGAGAGCTGTGGAAAACAAAAACATCAGAATAAAACCGTACGTTGATTTTTCCGAATTTTACGTAAATTATGAGAAGAGAAAAATAGATGGTACACTGCCAAAAAGATTTCAGTCTTAATACCTTCTAAATCTATTATATGTATATAAAATCAAGCATTTTTTAAAAAAAATTTAATAATAATTTTTTAAGTGATTTTTTTAATGGAATATAATTGTTATATTCAAAGAGAAATTTTAACTAGAATCTTATTTTTAGACTGTTGAATAAATTTGTTCACCTAATTTTTACTTTTTAACTTAATTTTATTTAAAAAATAATAAAATTTAGATTTCGTGAAAGCAATATTTTAATCTCAAAAATTACTTAAATTAATTTTTAAATAATTTATTTTTGGTAAATGTTTTATTTATTTTGTTAACAAAGTATTTATCACTAAAAGGTTGCTCATTTAACTACATTTTGGAGTAGAGCAACAACTTTTGTTGACTGAAAGTATAAATTGCTTTTAGAGTTCTTGAATCTATTCACATTATTTAGTATTTACATTTGTAATGTAAGATCATGTAAAGTATTGTTAAAATGGTAAATAACGATATTGCATAGAGTGTAAGTGTCTTCTTCTTCCTTTTGTTGTAAATTATGTAATTAAAATCACAGAATTGTTTTCTTTGAGGAGATTGTAAATATTATCAAAATTATGTTATATGTATCATAAATATACTTTTACAAAATAAAAATAATGCGTTTCTACCAAGGATCTTGAAAAAATATTTTTACTTCTTTGATTTTTTAATTTTTTAAATGTGCAGAACTCAAAGATATAAATACTTATTCTCTTACTGACGATTTCAAAGACAATACATATTCATTAAAAATCTAAAAATCTTAGTCGGCGTGGTTTTAAAGCAGCCGTATCCGATCTTTTCAAAATATTCAGTGAACCGGATCAGCAATTACAAAAAATTACTTATATCATAAATTCTGTGTTGTTACGTCTTTCCATACAAATCAGCGTCACCGCATATTATAATGCGCATATCGCGTGACGAACATGTACTTATAACTCCACTACCTAAAGCGAATTCAATTAAATTACTTTATACTTTATAGAATAGAAATTAAAAAATTACAGGTAATTTATTTTATACCTAATGTAAAAACTGGTTCAACGCATCTCTCTCCTGTATGAAATAGTTGTATCAAATAACATCCACCATATATTTTGGTTCCAAGATTGTTGGAATAAGTCTGACTTGTATTGTACATTTCTATGTAGGAATTAATTAATTTTATTTATAGCTACTTCAACAATTATTGCTCCAGAGCCCTTAACGTAATTCAAACTCAGCTTCACTGCGAAAAAAAAAATATTTTTAGGCCTCCCAATAAAAATTCTTGTAGATATACTTACTTACATAAAAAAGTGTTATTCTGCAAAAAACTACGAAACGTTTTTGTACCAAATAAGGCCACAGAACTGATCAAATGATCATCGCGTTTTCATCTAGTTCTCGTTCAAAATTAATACTTTTTCTGAAAATTTCAGCAATCTGAAATGTTTCTGACTCCTATTTGCAGAGTCGCACCGGCATCTATAAACACGGCAAAAAGAATTCTATTATCTATTTCTGTTTCAATGTCATTTTGTAAAGTTCCTATATGTTATGCATAGCCAGTGGACAGTCGTTTTTCACAACCCAGTCAATATGACTCGTATAAGACAGTACATCTGCTCTCGATGTTTAAGACATGTGCTCATTTATTTGTACTGAAGTATAAATTGTTGTATGTCTTACTGAAAAGATTGAAACTTTCGCTTATTCCGTGTTTTGAGAGGCTCACCTTCTCGTTCTTGAGTATTTTGCCTTTGCTTATCTATATTTTGCTTTAATTTACGAATTTTTTACTTTTTATTACATTTATAATTGCACTATTATTTAAAATTTATATAATCATTTATTTTTAAGTGAAAACAGTTTAGCCGCCGCTTTTTAAACGCGGTCGTATTAATACATATATTACATGAGACATTTCTAATTTTCTAATTGTTAAGTACAAAATTAGCTATCATAAGTAATGCAAAAAATGTTAAAGTATTACTAATCCTAGTGTCATTTGTTTTTAATTAATGTTTACAAAATCATTCGCACTACCAGCAACTATAAAGTTGTTTAACTCTTCATTTGAAAAATGATCTATTATATTATCCAGGACATCGTAGAGTAATTTAAAATATTTCAAATCATACAAAAGTTCCTTTGCTTTTTTTATTAACTCCCACCTATCAATGGCTTTGTCCATATTTTCTTTTAATTTATTAAAATAAATAGGATAATTTTTTTCATTTATGATCGCCTTAAATCTGTCGACAGCTTTTGTGTGCCTAACAAATTTCTGTAAAATGTACACATCTTTGATCAGAAAATTCATGAGCGAAAAGTTGCAATATATTTCTTCCTTAATAGTCCGCAGCTCCTTGGCGCAGGTCAAAAAATACGATTTAAATTCTTCTGAGGCCTCAATGATAATTTCGTTTCTTTGGTTGACAAAAAAGTTATTCACCTTCAGTAAAGCGATATTGGCTATTAAAAGATTTGATATATTTGTGCAATCGCGAGCGTAAAACAAGGCTGTGAGATCTTTTGCATTGCAAATATTGACATCGATACCAATATCCAAGAGAAACTGAACAAACTTCTCATCTTTAGCCTTGACAGCCAAATGAAGTGCAGATTCATGTTTGTTTCCTGTTTCGTTAATACTGTTCGCCGACGCTCCAAAATGAAGAAGCGCCTTTACCTCTTGTTTGTTACGGATTCTCATAGCTGTGTAGAGAAGTGATTGTCCAGTAATATTTACGGCATTGACATTTGCTCCGTGTTTTATCAATTGTTCAACAATGTCCACGCATCCTGACTCAACTGCTAAAAAGATATCGTTATTATTAACTAAGTCGAGTTTTGCTCCACTTTCCAGAAGTAATTTGACTGCGTCACTGTCCTTCTGTGCTATGGCAGTGTGTAGAGGAGTAAAGCTTTGGTCGTCGCCGTTCCCTTTTGAATGAATACCAATAAATTTTCCGAATGCCACAGTGTTAACGTCTGCTCCCTTACTCAGCAGTATTTTGGCTCCTTCTAAGCATTTATTTTTTATTGCCAAATGGAAAGGATCTAGACCACACGAGTTTCTAGTTTGAATATTTACGGAATATTTTAATAGAAGATTCACGATGTCAGCGTGAAAATAATTGATTGCTATGTGAAGCATGGTATCGCGATCCGATGTACATTCATTTAAGTCTGCATTATACATTATTAATAAATTGACAAGTCGCACGTCTTTGCATCTTATTGCTAGATGCAATGGATTCTCTCCATACTTATTTTTTATGTTAACGTCTGATCCGTTTTCTATCAAAATTTTAGCGACATTATAATTTCTACTATGAATAGCAAAGTGCAGTGGAGTTTCATTATCTTTATTCGACAAGTTTAGATCAGCTCCTCTCCCCAGTAAAAGTTTTACTAAATTTTCAGATTTTTGTCTTGCCATTATGTGCAAAAGAGATTCCCCATACACATCTGATACATTCGTGTTTCCAGGATAGTTCTTCAAAAGAAGTTTAAATGTTTCTTCATCTTCATTTTTCAAAGCAAGGTGAAATGCTGTTTCATAAGTGCTCAATGTTATGTCCAGAACATTTGCTCCATATTTTAAAAAAAGACTTATTAGTTGAACATTACCAGTTTGTACAGCTATATGAAAAGGACTTTTACCATAAAGATCTTTTAAATGAATACTTGCATTACAATCTAAAAGACATCTGACCATATGTTCATGTTTTATAGTAACTGCTAAATGAAGTGCAGTTCTGTTGCTGTAATCAAGACTGTCAACAGCAAGCCCTTCACTAAACAGCCAATGAATCATTTCGTTGAAACTATGCTTTACAGCAATGTGTATTAAAGTTTCCCCTATATGATTTCTATATTCAATGCATTTTTTACTATTGCCTAAAACCATTTTAGTCATTTTTATGTCTTGATTCTTCATGGCCGTCTGAAGTAACGGTAAATAGATTTCTTTATTAACAATCATTTTGTTGCATTATCTACTATAAATATTATTTTTATTATTATTATTTTAACATAACTCTAACAATAAAAGTATTAATAACAGTATCTTTTCCTGAGAGACTCTTTGATTTGTTCTAGTTGTATCTAAAAATTACCGTTATTTCCAGATTCAGAAGTAAGATAACTGTATAATTTTATTCAGAAAATATTACGTGCTTTGTAGTTACAGTATTGCTTGGAATTTTTGTAATGTAAATCGGATTTGACCATTTTTTTGCTGAAAAATTAAATTATAACAATTAATTTTTTTCTACTGATTGGACAGACTTAATAATGAATAATTTATTGAAAGATAGAAATTTATGTCTGAAAATATTTATTATCATTATAAATTTACAATATGCAAGATAATGTCATGTTCTTAGTGTAAAAAGTCTTTGTTCACTCTGTTAGATATAGTATGAAGTTTTTTGTGCTAAGTCTAGAACGATCACGAAATCTACAAAAATAGAAAAAATATGTATTTACCGTTGATGAATGCTATTGATTTGTTGTTATATTAAAATAAGATTATAATTCACTATAACCTCATGGACACAAGGCTTTTAAAAGACTTCCGTATTTTTTTGTTACATCGACAATTGTACTGCACTATTCACAAGACCAAATTATTAACAAATGGCGTAGATAACTTAAACTGCAGAACACGTTCAGTTACTTTTATTGTTAGAACCGGTTTCTGTCTTCCAATTGGTCAAAGTAGCACAGCGCAGCAGCCGATCTCTCTTAGACAGCGTCGGCAGCAGTTCTGCGGTGAATCTCCTCACTTCTGCCACAGTCAATGTCACGATCACGACTACTTCTTTGTGAATGTAACAGTTCGTTGATATAAACACAGCTGTAAGAGCTCACGTGACACGTTATGTTTGTTACGTAAATAAAAAACTCAACTCTAATTTTTTTTGTTGATTCGATTACGTGTTAATATTCTTTTATATTATTATTATCAGATTGTCAGATTTTTTTTACGAAGGGGCGCGGCAGTGTCTCGATAAAAAGTATAAACAACATACAACGTATATACTGTGCCTCATTTTAAATAATGAATTGATTTTGTAACATTGCAGAATCATAGAGATTATCACAGCAATATTACAACGAAGTGCGTGAACATATTTTATGTAAAGGTTTTTTTTTCTTTTTTACGCTTTTCAAAAAAATGTGAACAAAAATAAAGTTGCGTTAATATTTTTCTGGCAGCTTTTTTTCACAAAAAATATTTTTTTGAATTAATTTTTCATAATTTTATGATTTCAATTATTTTAATACTTTCTTTAACATTTGTGTATAGTATATACTTATGGATTTTTTTCTTTTTACGCGATGAAAATTTGGTGTGTGTATTGAAGTATTTACCAATGAAAGAAGAAGGGAAACTGTATGTAAGCCTAAATTAAAGGAAGTTATTGGAAACTATGGGTTTATAAGACAAATAATTACAAGGTGTGTGGCGTGTTGCTTGTCAATGAACATTCAAATAGAAAAAAATAACTTTTATTTTATGTATAAAACCATTCACGTAATGTTGTGTATTTTCTTATAACACTGATTTCATATTTTCAAGTAAAATTTTATTTTATCATTCAAAGAACATAAATTTATTATTGATTAATATACAAGTAAAAATTAAAATTCCTTTGCACGTGCTAATTAAAAACGAATAATTATTAGTTCGGAAAAGAATTAAAAGCTATATAAAAATATATTTAAAAATTTGGGATCAAATGATAAAATAAAAAACTTTTTATACGTTCTTAACATTAGATTATATATTTTGGACTAAAATGCGCGTTAAATGTTTACATCAACCGTGTTTACGGTAATTTATGTATATAAAAAGGACGTTCAATAATTTTATTACAAAATAATATTTGTAGGTACGCGAATGTTATGTTATCGACATAACGTCGGTTCTTTCCTCAGAAAGCGTATTTTACAACTCGTTAAAACCGTATTGCGCTATGAGAAAACACCGACGTGATCTACACGTCGTATTACGTTTCACTTTTCTATAGTTCAAATTTACGCTACTATCGTTAGTTCGCTTCTTCTTCGTGATTATTTCGAATTACAGAGAAAATAAATTACATACAGTGTTGATTTCTATTATATATAAGTTTCACATAGTCATATGTAATGACATGTAATGACACATGTAATGACATATATGATTGCGAATACGTGTAAGTTTAAATTCATCTAGTTTGTGACTTTTTATCCTTAAATAGTCACATAATTGTAGCGACAGAATTTTGAATTTCAACCAGATTACTGTAAATGATCTAAATTCTTATATATAATTCCTTTTCTCTGTATTTTTTTATCGATATCAGCTCTATAGCCATACATACTCTGAACTTCTCACAGTGAATAGTCTTCAGAATATATCAGAGAAGCAGTATTACACATCTTACCAGTGAATATGGCAAACCACATCTTACCAATGAATATGGCGAAAAATGCTATTTTAAAATATTTCTCTTCCTTGCATCACGCACAATTAATAAGTTTTTTTCGCTGGCATCACTTTTAATCTCTCGAAAGCAGCCTTTTCCAGAGCTTCTCTATGATCTGGATGAGCCACTTGGATAAGTTCATAGGCTCTTTGTTGAAGGGATCTGCCAAAAAGACTAGCAATTCCCCACTCTGTAACCACGTAACGTACCAGAGCTCTTGATGTAACAACTCCAGCGCCTAAAAAGAAAATTTATTTGCAATGTTATTTATTATGAATAAGGTTTAAGGATTTTTATCTTTATGATTTTAAATTTACCTTGATTCAGTGTAGGAACAATTTTCGACGCGCCCTTGTTAGTTGTAGATCTGAGAGCAATTATAGGCCTGCCTAAGCCATCCTCGCTCATTGCAGAGCCAGTGATAAAGTCCACTTGACCTCCAAAACCAGAGAACATTCTAGTGCCAATGCTGTCTGCGCTAACCTGGCCGGTAAGATCAACTTCTATGCAGGAATTAATGGCTGTCATCTTTGGCTGTTTTGCGACGATTCTGGGATCGTTAACATAATCAACACGCAGCATTTCTGAAAAAATGATGCAATATTGTAAATCTTATAACTGTAAAAGGTATTTATTATTTGTCAAATTAAAAATCATTCTCACCAATGAAGGGATTGTTATCCATGAAATCGTACAGCTTATTCGTACCGACACAAAAGGATCCAACGATTCTACCGGTATTTAATTTCTTCTTACTGTTAGTAATACATCCGAGATTGACGAGGTCAACAACGCCATCGCTGAACATCTCGCTGTGAACACCAAGATCCTTATGACCCTTTAGCAGAGACAAAGTGGCATCAGGGATGCTACCAATACCGAGCTGCAGCGTTGCGCCATTGTCTACAAGATTATCAGCGATGTTCTTGCCGATCAGTTTTTCTTCTTTAGTGGGCTCATTACCACCGTGGCTTGGCAGTGGTTTGTCATGGGTAACAGCGAAGTCAATATGACTTTTGTGGATGATAGCATCTCCGAATGTTCTTGGTAAAAATTTATTAATTTGTGCTGAAAACAGAAGTATGTGCTATAGTACAATATTTTAGATGTTGCACACTCTGTGTACTTCATAAATATCGAGAGCAGTCTAAAATCTATGTGAAGTATATGAATGCAGCTTAGCAAAGTCGTATCTGCGCCTGATTCGCTTTACTCAAATAAGCAAGTGCTCCAGTCAGGTGACACTCATTTGAATCTTCACTTATCTTCAGAGAAAAGATTATTCTATGTGTTATAATTTAAAATTAACTAACTATGATAATTTTAATTTTAACTCAAAGCCATTTAGAAGAAAAATAAATGCCTTTTCAAAAAAACAATTCTTTACATACCTACAATAATTTTGGAATTGATAAGAGCTGCCCTAACGCAATCAACACTGGTACCCAAAGAGCAGAATCCCTTAGAGTCTGGTGGGGTGACTTGAATCAAAGCAATGTCAGGCTTCACATGTCCCTCGTTGAAAACTTTAGGAATCTCGTGCAGGTAAATTGGTATACAGTCAGCACGGCCTTCGTTTACAGCTTGCCTTACATTTCCGCCAATGAACAAGCTCATGGATCTGAAGTTCTCTAAATCAAAAGTTTATTAAAAATGTACTCTTTGTTTTTTAGTTTGTTACTTAATAAACGATTGTCTAAATTAAATTTACAACACGTGTCGCTGAAAAAACAAAGCACGCATGTAAAAATGCTTAACATTTCTATTTTTGCACTGATGCAGTGCAATCGAACAATGCGAATAATTGATCAAAACTAGTACGTCCGCGACGTTTATCGATTTGCGAATCAGGTTTCTCATTGCATAAAAGTCTCGACGAGCTACACGTAGCAGCCAAGCCTCTCGATGCATCTCTTTGCGAGAAATAGACATTGAGACCTCCTAACAGGTTCACCTTGGATTCGATTCTACGTGTGTATGTATACACAGAAAAGAATGGCATGCATGAAGCGGTTATGCGACGATTGATTGGATTTTTCGTCGGCAAAAACTCTGAGACCGATAACGTACTCTCAACTTCTTTGTTGGCGAATGGAGCCTCGCCCTCAAGATGCATGTGGAACAGTCTGACGTTGCAGACGTTTTTCTTCTTGCCGACAGTTGTCATTCCGCGCAGGAGCTCCGTCGGCGTGGCTGCTGCTCCTTGAGCAAATACGAGTTTATCTGTAAAGCAAAAGCAACTTATTTAGTATTTTGTAAGTGAGAAAAAAGAATAAGTATAAATAGTGTTATGGAAAATTGCGCGAGCTCCAACAATTGAGTGCTCGATGTAGCTAGAACTGTAAATCAAAAAGGTCTTTATTATAACTTTTACGATACACTCATTTCAA
The DNA here is from genome assembly GCA_018906965.1 of Philotrypesis tridentata. Classification (NCBI taxonomy): domain Eukaryota; kingdom Metazoa; phylum Arthropoda; class Insecta; order Hymenoptera; family Pteromalidae; genus Philotrypesis; species Philotrypesis tridentata. The sequence goes on along the minus strand of JACCIB010000003.1, from coordinate 478,483 downwards.
GTCAGTAAAACCAGATGTCCGACAATACTTGTAATTTCATTGCAGAGTAATAACGCGTTCTCCTATAGCCTCGATAAAATAATAGCGTCCATCGACAACTATAGTATAGATGCATTGTGCTCTTATTGATACAATAAACACAAGTTTTTGAAAACTAACATTTTACCCTCGTATTTATACATCAAATTCTTAAGAGAAACTATGTTGCAGATCGAGCAGTTTCGTTGGTACGCCACTGCGGACATTGCCGACGTGACAAATTGTCTTAATAAAAACATTGCATTCTACAGGGGGCTACAGGCCAGATCGACACACTCAATTGCCTCTTAAATAGATAAAGAGAATATTCACGAACAGCACGTATACTCGCCTCGACAAAACTATTTATAAAAATCATCTAATTATCAGAGAATTTATAGTTTGCCTGTATTTTTCAGCCTCAATCGCGTGTCAATGATCACACCTGCATTATCAGTGAATAAAACAGAATGAAAGTAAGTACGATTTTGTTAATTACATAAAATAAAGTAAAATTTTCACCTGGGAAAGGCCAAGCATTTTCTTTTGCTATTCTGATACGAGCTTGAATTTGGGGCAAGGATCAATGTCGGCAATTCGGACGCGCCTATACGAGGGCTATAATAAACTACGGTACTTAAGTAGCGAAATGTTATTTTCAGAAATAAGAATGCAATCTATAGCGGTTGATGACCCAAAACTATCAATTCATTTGTAATAGGTAAGCATTGCTCTCTTGGCGACTTTCCGCTCTGGCTCGACTGTACGTATAGTTACGAAGTTCAATACAAATTTTAACAGTAATCATTTTTTGCGCCATAAATAATTATTTTTTTGAAAACACGTAATCACTCGAAGAAGAAAGTCGAGAACGAAAATAAGTCAAACGCGAAAGTGTGTAAACATGCAAAAAATTCCAGCATCACATTAACTTATCGCGGGCGGGCGGTATAATAATTTCGGTGCGAATATTCTAAGCCAGCGTCGGATGCGCGTCAACAGTGGCCTATGTATGTATATGAATGAGCAGTGGGAGAAGCGGAGGTCAATGTTTTCGTTAAAACGCAAGATTGAGAGCGGACTTTGTGCTATATCAGCCTTTTGCGTAATTATATCGATTCTTATAGTGTAGACATTACAGAAAATACGACTCTATATATAATGCATAGTTTAATCGGAAAACTCGCACTGTAACTCGTAAACTTTTTTATGTTTATGCAATGACCGATAAGAAATAATGTAGATAAACACACTTTCATTTTATTCTTTTGATTGTGATTATTATGATTTACTGACGGCCAAAGCCTATGTGTAATAATAAGGAATAATTACAAATATCTTATATTATGATACCGCGGAGATTGTTTTTAATTCAGCCGAATTTTGAGCAAGTAAAGGAAAAAACGAAAAATATCTAAGATCTCCACTTGAAAGCCACCCACCCGACCTGTGAATGGGTATCAATTTTCATCAATTAAACGTTCCGTAAATGGTTTTTGGTGAGCGTCTAGAAATTACGGCAGTTGGTGAAAAAGAGGTGGATGATATTAATTTTTTTTATGGTGTTTACTGTATCTTCATGGCCTTCATAATATTAAATATTTATAAGTAAATACTTTTACTTTCAATTAGAACCATAATACCAAGACTTTTGTTAATAATTAAATGATTTTGTGATCTTCATAATAGTTTTAGTAGTACCACAATAATGTTTGATGCATATACGCATATCAATAAAGAGCGCATGCTCACTTCATGATCAGTATAAAAGCTCTCTTGTTTGCCGTGAAATTCAGTGCATTGTACTTCCTATCTCATTCATGTTTTCCAAGCGATCCCGTAATAAATCCTAATAATAATGTTTTATGTCCCTGAAATTTTTATTTAAAATTATTCCGTAACGAAAATTGATTGTCTGGCGGATGGTTTTAAATTTAGCTATACCCGTGACGCATCGATAAGAGTTTTTATGGTCTTTATCATAGTAAATGCCGGACGAAGGTGATGTTTGTATACACCTAAACCTATACGATTTAAAGCATTCTCGATAAATAAAATTGATATCTATGTGAAGCAAGCTACAATACCAAATTTTGATTTTGATTAAATATTTATACATTCATTTTTTTTTTGCATAAAATAAGACGCGATAATTTAAATTACAACGTACATTTTTTTTTCTCTTAGTTGAATCAAACTATAGAAATTAAGAGTTGATAAATCTGAACGAAAACAAACTTACAATTCATCTGCTCTTTCTAACTATAGTTTTTCTCGCTTTTTGTACACATAGCCTTGTCGCCATTTGGCAAGACGCCGGTTAAGAGAATTATTTGGTGGATGACGTTTTTCTAAGCAAATGCTTATTCGCTGACCAAATATCTTGCACAGAAAAATTACCTATAATACGCTTCCCTTTATATCATCGACTCTAAAATTAGTTTTAAAACATTTTTCCGTGTAGGCTTTTGTCAAACTCAAATAGAACGATGAGAATTCGAAAACAGCTGCACAAAGTGTTGGCCTCGCATCGCGCAAACACAAAACCGGAAGTGCAAATCTATCGCGGTAGAAGCGGATCGCCACGTAAATGTCTATATACACTCACCCGAAGCCAATCCGGCTGCTTCGACGGCCTCCTCGGCAGTCTTGACCCAACAAGGCTCCTTGTCGGGAATAGGCATCGACAGCTCGTTTACATAGGTAAAGTAGCTCTTAGCTCCGGGCGTCGCGCGATACGGCCTCAGGGCCGACAAGGCGCGCGACAGGCTAGTCATCTTCTGGAGCGACATGAGTATCTGCTGTTTATTCAAGGCCGAGAGTCGCTTTCTGCTGGAGACTCCGCCTGGAAAAGAAAATTTTGCTAGTGTATGGGGTATACGCTATTTCGCCTTGCCTTACTTGTACTGCAATAGAAGGGGGTTTATTGTGAAAGGGATTCTAGTAAATTATCAATCGAAATTTTCTCATTTCTATGTACTGTATACTGTCGAGATTGTTGAAAAATACGTTCGAATTTGCAAATTCGACCCTGAAACATTATGTTGAAGAGGTAGAGTTCCTATCTGGGCGTTGTAAACATGTTTTTCAATTACAGACAAATAGAGCAGGAAATAAAAAGCTCCACAACAAACGAAATAACAGATGTTTTGCTAACTTGCGGATTATGTAAAAATTGCGTGCTTCGAGATTAAAAAAAGACTCGTGCACAATTATTTCAACACTCGGTGAATGAAAATGTTATCTTAATATCCTCTACGAAATCGCAGTGTCATCTCATATTTTCACGTCTGTTTAATTCATTCGAAAAAATGCATGGATCAATTTTTTGCCGATAAATCAATCCTCAGGTGTGCAGAGCGCTAAATCGATTAGTCAGATAACCTACAACGTGGCTCATTCCTGATACAAAATATACTGTTCTCTATAGATGCCAGCGAAATTCAATCGCGGCTTGATTCGCCTATACTTTCCACTCGCGTGTCTCGAACGAACACCTACAACTTGTTTGAAATCGCATCACTAAAATTCACTGAATTCTTCATAAGCGGGGTCAATTAACCTATATATCCCACAGAGAGTCAGAACAAACTTCATCACATCATCACGTACTTGCTTTCTCTGACGAGTGTGGCAATCAAGGTATTCAACCTCGACCTTTGCGTTTCGATCCTCTGCTTGTTTTCGTCTACTGCAGATGCGGCGGCCTAGCCTGCGTTTACCCGATGTGGCGTTCCTCCCGTGACTCTTCCGTTTGGTGTCGCTTAGCTTACTGTCAATCCTCCTCTTGCAAAAGAGATATATAGAAGCGCCAGAAGGCGGCTATCCGCTATATATAAGTATAGTCAACTATAGTGAATAGTCGTACTCTTCGAGCATATAGCTCGAAGGTCGTACTATAACTCTCTCCCTTTCTCTCTTGCTCTCGCGATCTCCCTCTCGCTCATATATACGCGCTCTTTATTGCGTCTGCAGGTCTGGTCTGAAGATACGGGGCAAGTCTGCAGATTTGTGCGTCCTGACTCCTGTTATAATAAATGGATTGCCGCAGCGGTTCGCGAGTTTCGTGAAAGGGAACGAGTGAAACACACTTGCGCAGACAGAGCCTAAAAGTAACTCGATAACGTCTAATTTTTGAATGAAATTTTTGTTCTTATTGATATTTGGGTTGAGAATTGCGAGTTGAAAGATCGATGCTTAATAATGATGGTTCTGTTGTGCACGTTGCTATTATTGTAATTAGTAGTATATCTACAGGAAATTAATTTGACGAAGAAAATAATACGACTATACACAAAGCAGCGGTGAGAAAAAAAATGTGTATATACTTATACTTATACACACACACATACATGTATGATATATATCATAGAATGATAGAACAGTAATAATTAAATAGTAACTGCGAAACTGAAGTAACTCCAAACTATATATATATGTAAAGGTTGATCCCTATGATGAACCACGAGATGGCGTACCAATGCACTTTCACGCTGCGGTGCAGTTCACTGTTCACATTCCGAAATATAGAGCGCGAAATTTAAAAATCTGTTAGTCCGAATTTTCGAGCACCAATAATAGTAGTAAATCATATGTTAGTAATCAACCACTTTTATATGCGTAATCACTTACTCTTCTATGTACTTACTTTTTTTATCTATTTTGATTCCTTAAGATTTACGCTTTCAATACGGTATAAATATGTCACGGCAATGCAAAGATTATATTTTATTTTGGACATGCAATCGATAGGTTTTGCTATAAGGTAATAAAAATCATCGATTCTTGTCCGTCGCGCAATTTTATTACTTAGTTGACATAAGTACTACAATTTTCCGTTTAAATATGCGGTGCGCGTTATAACTGTAACTTTTTCTTTTAATTGAATTACGAGAGGAAGTACCCAAATTAATAGTTAAAACTTAAATCGGCATAATACGCATATTGTATACATCGACGAAACTTTATTTTTGTTTTGAATAAGAAAATATTTGTTCAAATGATATGCTTAAAATAGGAGTTATTTTATGATATTTTAGTACTTAAACTTTCAAAATAGGTGCTCAGCTAGTGTTTTTTTCTCCTCTGTTGTATTTTTTAATCGGTTTAACAATATTTTGTACGAATTGAAACTCAAAATTTTTCTTAAGGTGGATGACTATTCAGAAAACTTTTCACCCACCTACTCAGAAGCTTAAACATATTAAAAATATATTGAGCTTATTTAAATCATAAGTCCAAATATAATTTACTGTTGTACGATTGCAATTAAGGTCATAACTGAAGCAAAACAAAGTGCTAAAAAATTGTTCAACTCAATTTTGCTTTAAATGCGTGTAAGTACTATGAAATGCAAGTACGTAAGGATATGCATAATAATACTGTCAATCATTGAGAAAGTTTGAATTACGCTCCTATTCTTAGGATAAATATGTGAGTTCAGCGTTATTCTCAATTTTTATAGTCTCCATAAAAATGTTTACTGCCGGCAGTGTATTGCAAATCTTTCATAATTATTCGCAATACATACGCCTTTTAAGACTCTCGGTAAAATTGAAAATCCCGCGGTAAACGCCATGTCACCTCAATGGCACCACTCTAATGAAATTTCGAATAAGAAATCGAACCCAATCTGCCCTGATACAAATAAATAAGCTTCTTCGAAACTTAAGAATCGCATCGATCGAACTGTTTCTTCGGAAAGGATCGAGTGAAAAGGCCCTTTCCCTCACGGCAACGGATAAAAACGGTCTGCGTACCTTCTCCAGTTTGACCGAGTAGTGTCATCAGCCCAAGCCACGTGATCCCACGTGCTTCGCTCTCGCCTTCTCCGTCCTTCTCCCTCTTGCCATTTCCACTCTCCTCTCAGCCGCAAAGAGCTCCTTTTTCTCAGCAAGCAAGGCTCGTCCAGCTAACCTCGAACTCCGCACCCCCGGCCGACTCACCCCTGCGACTTGTCGAGCCGAAAAAATCCGTTTCTCTCACACATCTAGAGTCCAACCCGTCTTTCTCGTGATACCCCCACTTGCCGGAGCTCGATCTATTCCCGTCTCGCTCGCTCTCCTCTGGCAGGGCTTCTGCTACACAGGCGCAGCGCAAGCCAGTTTGTGGCAGCAGCAGCAGCAGCAGCAGTAGTGTAACAGCCAGCCAGTTCTCGATCTCCTCGACTTGGTGGCATAGCGGAGAGTTATTGAGAGCAGCATCAGGATGTACTCGAACACGATGGGGGCCCAGCAGGCCCAGAAGGAGCACGTCCTCGCCGTCTCCCGCGACTTCATCGCCCAGCCCCGTCTCAGTGAGTACACACAGCTCGCTGTCTCTCTCTCTCTCTCTCTCGTTCTCCGCCTGCCATAGTCGCCGTTGGCACTCCTCGCTCTTCCGAGGATTATCCCGAGACGGCTCGACGGCTTTCCTCGCGATCGATACTCTCGACTACCGCGAGCCTGTTCTAGGTTAGATTCTCAGCCTCGCCGAGATTTTCCGTCGACGGCCCAGACCCACCGGGAACGTGAGCAGCGGCTTTCGCGGGCTACCTCTCCGAGTAGACATCTTACAAAGCCGAAACGCTGAGGTGGGCGTTGCGGTGCTGTAGATTTTAGGCATATCGATCCTCTGACTGGTCAGCTGATCGACCCATGCCTTCACCGCTGGGCCAATTTTACTTGCTTTTACGGCCCGTAGGGATGACAAGGGGGTCATCCTCGCGAAATTCAAACGATTCTCGCGACAATGAGAGGATCTTAAATGCTGGCGTCTGTGAGGAGCCGAGTGGAAACCGCGGCGTAGGTCGCGCGTATCATGTGACTGCAGACGACGTATGCGTATGCTCTTGTAGCGCCTGTGTATTTTCTCTCGCACGGGCTTGTCACGCGGAACCGATAGATTTTCCGGCGGTTTCGCTCTGGATTTCGACGTATTTGCCTCTAAATTTATTTTGCCGATAAGTTTTCTTGGGCTTACTTTCGCACATCGAGCTCAGATGTAAGGCGCTTATTTACACGGGCGTATCCTCTGCGGGATAAGCTTTTTTATGTAATGTGCTCAAGATTTTTTAATCATTTTTAAAGGGTGACTGGGCACTTCCCTTTTGGTTGATCATCCAAGACGTTTTGGATGTTGCAGATTTTGGTTCTCATAGTTATAAACCGTCTAGCTTGTCTTGGCAGCTTTCCAAACAGCTTTTTGAATTTCATTCAGAACTTTTTGTTTTAATTTTGGACTTGGTTCTGGATAAGGAAAGATTTTGGAGTATTTTTCATGCTATATTTGTGCTGCATGAACCTATGATGATTGGATTTGTTGTGCGAGAATAGTAAGAGAATTTGGAATGATGACAAAATTGTTATAAACATTATATTGTTGGGAAAGGGAGGGAGCAGATTCAACATTGAATGCAAAACCAATACACCTTATATTTTTATCAACTGTATATTTATATGTTTTCATTGTCAGAAACTCATAAATATCATATCATAACATGGTTTCCAATAATCTTATAAAAAGCTCTTAAGTTCTAACTTTATTTTTATACCAAACTGAGTATTTTTTATGTAAGATAATGGAATTTTGAGTTATTTAATTCTTTAAAAATAATGACAATAATCTTGCTTTTTTTAGCTTACAAGACGGTATCTGGTGTAAATGGACCTCTGGTTATCTTGGATGAAGTGAAATTTCCCAAATTTGCTGAGATTGTTCAACTAAAACTTGCCGATGGCTCGATACGGTCTGGTCAGGTTTTGGAAGTCTCAGGTTCCAAGGCTGTTGTCCAGGTGTTTGAAGGAACATCTGGTATTGATGCCAAAAACACTCACTGTGAATTTACCGGTGACATTCTACGTACTCCGGTATCTGAAGACATGTTGGGTAGAGTGTTCAATGGTTCTGGAAAACCAATTGACAAGGGACCCCCCATATTGGCTGAGGACTTTCTGGATATCCAGGGTCAGCCCATTAACCCATGGTCTCGTATCTATCCAGAGGAAATGATCCAAACTGGTATCTCTGCTATTGATGTTATGAACTCTATTGCTAGAGGACAAAAGATCCCCATTTTCTCAGCTGCTGGTTTGCCGCACAATGAGGTAATTATTAGATTGTACCGAGTAAAATAAATAATTTAAACACTTTACATAATTCATATTATTTTTTGGAATAATTGCAATTATCGCAGATTGCTGCAGTCTATGATTGTATAGCAAAATGTTTGGAACTCTTTAAATTACTGAATTTTCATGTATCAGATCGCTGCTCAAATTTGTCGACAAGCTGGTTTGGTCAAGGTACCCGGCAAGTCGGTCCTGGACTCACACGAGGATAACTTCGCCATTGTGTTTGCCGCTATGGGTGTTAACATGGAAACGGCTCGTTTCTTCAAGCAGGACTTCGAAGAGAATGGTTCCATGGAAAACGTATGTCTGTTCTTAAATTTGGCCAACGACCCAACCATTGAGCGTATTATTACGCCACGTCTTGCCCTTACGGCCGCTGAGTTCCTCGCCTACCAGTGCGAGAAGCACGTTCTTGTTATTCTTACGGACATGTCCTCCTACGCCGAGGCTCTTCGAGAGGTATAATTTGGCAGATTTAAAAGACAATAATAAAAGTAATCTTTTGTATCTAATCGAAAATGCTTTACAAACTACAGGTTTCAGCTGCCCGTGAGGAGGTACCCGGACGTCGTGGTTTCCCAGGTTACATGTACACCGATTTGGCTACTATCTATGAACGTGCTGGACGTGTTGAGGGCAGGAACGGTTCCATTACCCAGATTCCCATCTTGACTATGCCCAACGACGATATTACTCACCCTATTCCCGATTTGACTGGCTACATTACTGAGGGTCAAATCTATGTCGACCGTCAGCTCCACAACAGACAGATCTACCCACCAGTCAATGTATTGCCTTCCCTGTCACGTCTCATGAAATCTGCTATTGGTGAGGGAATGACCCGTAAGGATCATTCTGATGTGTCTAACCAACTGGTGAGTCTTTTTATTTGTTTATTCGTCGCTTATATTTCAATTAAAAACAATTCGTTACGTAATTTTCTTTTATGAACAGAATTAATGAAATATTGATTTTTTCCAGTACGCTTGTTATGCTATCGGTAAGGACGTGCAGGCCATGAAGGCCGTCGTTGGTGAAGAGGCTCTGACACCCGACGATCTTCTGTATCTCGAGTTCCTATCTAAATTCGAAAAGAACTTCATCTCTCAGGGCTCCTACGAAAATCGTACCGTCTTCGAGTCACTCGACATTGGCTGGCAATTGCTTCGTATCTTTCCCAAGGAAATGCTTAAGCGAATCCCTGCCAGTACCCTGGCCGAATTCTACCCCAGGGATTCGCGTCATTAAAGCATCAATCAACATCCGCACCCAGCATCTTCGTAGTTTTTTAATGACAAAAGCATACGCAGACGCAGCCTAATGTGAATCATGGAGAAAAGTATGTTTACGTACCGTTATGTTTTACTGTTTATTATAAAATTTAGGATCATCGCAGTGAAATGAATATAACGATTTTTTCGACTCCAATTTGTGTTTGGGAAAGGGTAAGACCGTTTCCACCGATTGAAAAGAACATAAACAAAAACAACGCCCCGGGCTTTTTTTGTTCGGAAATTCATATTGTAAACGAATATTCTTTTGCACATTGTCGCTGATTCAACTTACAGAGTTGCTTCCGGGGTGTTTCTAGGAGTCAACGCCAAGGCCAAGTGTTCAAATATTTACCATCCATTAATTGGAAGATAACTGCATGAAACACCTCCTTGCGCTCACGTTAAGTTGTTTTAGTGTTTAATCGCAAGTGGAGATGGGCATTTGTTCGTCAGTAAAGTAACATTATTGTTCTCTTACTTCTAACAATTTAACATTTGTCGGCAACAATTACAGTTTACACCTTTTGACCTGTAAATACGCTGTTTGCCGATCTATGAAAATATGTTATGAGAAAGAGAAATGCCCATATCTGACTGCAACTTGTTATATATCAGTCAGTATTACAGTATGAAGGAAAATCAAGTGCGTCCAAGTCTATTTCGACACGTTACGTTGTTTACCCTACATTCCAAAAGCAAAATTAATGCTAAAACTTTACTTAGGAAAAGAAAACGTTACTAAAAGAATAACGCCGGAGTTTCACACATGTACAGTCCTTAGAAGAAGATTATATGCAGATCTATTGTAGAAGGAACAAAAAAAAAAAAGATTTTTTATGAATTGCATGAATTGTAAATGTTAAACTAATTGTAACATTAATAAAATTCAAGTTGACTGTACCAGTTTGCAATGTGTCGATAATCCATTGTTAAAGCCCTTTATTGGAATGAAGAAAAAAATGAATTCGTCATCATACTATTAAATTCAAATTATTATACACGATTCAGAATTGGTAAACGTGATTGCTTGTTTCTTTCAGAAAAGTTGACATTTTCTCGATGTTAAATTAAGAAATATGAATGTATTATAACTGTATAAAAAAACGAATTTATCTCTTACTTGTTTCCTTCTTAGTCGTAATATTCCTCAAACTTCTTTAACACACGTTTTAGTGTAAAAATTAATTGTTGCGCCGTTGTTACTGTCATAACATTATAAAAGCCGTTATCAATGTGGCATAATATGTTTCTCCGTTGAACTGCCGGACTCAGCTAAAGGATTGTAAAGTTAAGAAACATATGGAAACTTATGTCACTTCTGAAAAAATAAAATAAAGGGATTACACGATTGTAACGTGCTGATTTCGTCACGAATATCGACGCTGTCGTACGTATAGACACGAAGCTAAGAATTCAATTCTGTTTTTTTTAAGATTATAATACACAATGATCTTTATTTCTTACTTAAGAAATGCTTGATTTTATTCCGTTATTTTTGTATAATTTTAAGGCGTAGCAATATTATGTTTGATGAAACAAAAAAAATGTATTGTGCATAGGAAAAAAGTGATTGTTCGATTTGAAATAAAATGATATTTTATTCGACCTGGCTGTATCATTAAATTTACAAATAACCAACCGACTTTCGAAAGTATATGCATATAAATTGCCGTGCAAGAATTCATTATAAACCATAATCTGATTTGAAAATTGAAGATCGCCTTCGACTATTCTCCAAACTAATTTATCATTCAAGTGAACAAGTGACTATTTACAACAATATACTCATAACTTGTGTAATTCTCTTCAACAGTATACCGGCTACCCGCAGAAATGCGCTCGAAAACAAAAGCATCGTTAACTTCACCTAAAATTACAGACTTTCGCCGAAAGCAGCGAGCAGCGCGTGCAACTATACATATGTATGTATACACGTACATTTAGTACATACATATACATAAACATACGTCGAGGAGAGAAAGAGTATACCTATACAAAATACGTGTCGAGGTCGCGCAGCCACGGTGTGCGTTTAATAGCTGTATGCAACTTGCATACATAAAACTTGTCTGTATTTTTTCGGGATAAGTACTCACTTTCGAATTGTTTCAAATGTTTGCATCTCGGAGAATTACAGCTCCAAAATGCGTCAGTCTTTCCCTCTCCCTTTTTATATAAATGAAGCACAGCTCATATATTACACCTATACAAACTAACAAAGTTTGTAATCTATAGTGAGTGAATGATTTAATTTTCGCAAGGTAATCGCAGTAGGGAATTCGATAATTTATTCCATTAAATTAAGCACCGCTATGCGTCACAAAGACATTGCGTAATTTTTTTCAGTAGTTTGCCAACATCTTACATCCCCCGTCCTTCGTCTCTCTATCTCGTGACTTGGATCATCTTTGCTGTTTTCTTCGATTTCGCTTAACACGCTTATTTCAGAAAAAACGACGGTCTTATTTCATTCAAAAAATTGATAATTGTACGTATGTAGTACAAAGCACAAACCAAACGAAATGATCATCGAACAAAGAGAAAAGAGTTGCTCTCCAAATCTACCTGTATAGTAGTACTGTAGTGTAAGTACTGTAGGTATACAGCTTGTACTCCTCAACTGAGAATCTGAGACGGTGAGACGCTAAGGTGAGACGTCTCCGCAATCCGCAAGTTCGTAAGCGCACTACTGTATCTGCGTATGGCGCTTGCGCGCATCCACATATCCAGTGCGTTACTTACATGTAGGTAGTGAGTAGTCGTTTACGTCGCGTCAGAACAACTAGACTACGCTACGTACTTTCGGCTCCTATTCTCAGTTCCGGAAAATACAAGAGCGAGGAAGGAAGTAGTGGGACATCAGTGCGCGAATGAGGAGATCGAAGTAGCGGAGATCGTGTGTGATCGTCGACCGGGTGAATCTCCAAGGTAAGTAAGTTCTTTTCGATCTGTGCGCATCGCGTGTATCGGCAGGTTATTTATAGACCGCAGGAGGGGAGTACCCCCGCACGTGCCCAGAAAAGTGAGGTTATGTTCGTTGAGTTTATCTTCAAACTTCTAAGAAATCGGAGTTCTTTCAATGTGTTCATTGTGTTTGACTTTGTTTCATTCTGCCGATGGGGATTGGGTGAAGGGAGAAATCAACGATGATTACTCCTTTTGTTGCTTATGCAGGCGAGTTCTTGTGAGGATTGCAAGCTTTTAAGGAGCTGGTTAGTACTTATCTGCGCAGTTTTCTGCTTTTCGCGAATGGCACACATAACAACTCAGTGCTTGTATATACCTATATAGTTGTACACAACCTACAGCCGTGCAGAGACACGTGAACATCGCATAATCGAAGCTAGTGAATTTTATAGCTTACGATTTCGTGTCTCTGAATATTTTACGTTAAAAACCTGTGTGTCTTTCGACTCATCAACTAGAAAGTGGACTTTAAGCTGTTTACAACAGAATTAACGAATATCACGCAATCGATATATTCTGTAATTGGGTTTTGCCCCATTTTGAGTAAAATATTTGTACAATACTTGTTAGTCGAGATTATGCATACATATATGGTGAATTTTTAGAAACCACTTCTGGCTTATCCGTGTAAGTTGACGTGGCTGCATAAATATTCAGTGCAAATTTATCAGATTTATATATGGAAATGTAATGCTTGTGTATACTTTGATCCCTAAATTCATATAATTTTTTCTGTTGCTTACGATTTTCTACAGACTATAATTCAATAATAAAAAAAAAAAAGAAAAAAATTAGTTTTTGCTATACTTATAATAGTATTCACAATTGTTTTTACTGCAATGGCTTTAGTCAATCGCTTTTTCTTTTCGTTTCCCTATTAAAAAACAATGGGTGTAAAAACATATTGTAATTATGTATAAAGCACGATGATTTAAAACTACAAAACCGGATAGACTTTATTAAAATTTCAACATAAATCATGTTTAAAAAATCGCGATCCCTTGAAAGCTGAAAAAATTTTCAAGATGAAAACAAAAATAGTTTGGTTGACTCTGATTACCCTTCTTGCAGATAATAACAATGCTCGCCGAAATAATCGTTTTGCAATACAACGAGATTCGGGTCAATTAGCATTTTTCCTCTTTAAAAAACAGATACTTATGGTCGCTTTCTTGCGCTTGCGTCGAAAGTCTGTTTACATTAACATTATTAACTCCAACAAGTCAACATTAAATAGCACCAAGTCGACTTTATTAAATCACGACATCTTTTTGTAAATACTCAAATTTTAAGCATCACATATGAAAATATTATTTTAAATTGAAAAGCTAGCGAAGAATTATATCTATACAGATATTAAAAATAACCAAATCTATGATTATTATTAAATCGAAAATTTTGCACCTACACAAATATGAGAGATATCGCCCGTTTAACACTGCGATTCTCAAAGCAAAACATGTAATGGACACGAGGTGAAACAGCGGCGCAACTTGACGATGAAGACTCGGCCGGCGATTTTATAACGCAACGATTTACAGGTATCGAGACCTGCGATAACTTGAACGAGAAAATTTTATGATCAGCATGTTATTATTCGTCGCTATGTAAACAGTGGAACACTTATTGGCTTTGGATTATATTGAGCTGATTATATTTGTGTTCCGCTGATGTGTTTGATCGCGAAATCGTCCAATTTTTAGAAAATCATAGGTCTTCATTCTTTTTCTAATGTCGTCGGGCAGAAAATTGTTATAAACGACTGTTATTTATAACAATAAAATTTCATAACTAATAATTAAATCGAAAACAGCAAGTCGCTTTGATATTTTCATATAATTTTTGAAATCTAAATTTCCAATTGATTCTTACGATTCGATGAAATAAACATACCTTTTTCGATGATTATTTACGCGCGAACCCTCGATAACAAACACTTTTCCAGTCGATTCGGCAAAACGAAATTAAAAGTTCATTACACGTATGCATAACGAATTCGTCGAGTTTCGAAACAATTGGCGTCGGAACATATTGTAGTCGCGTTGTTGGATTTCGATGTTTCGTCTGCTCATTAAGTCCTTCGGGAACCGGGAAATTTGCCGAGCCTATTGTGCTGTATATTTATATATATATGTATAGGTATGTTGGTTTGGCGTAACCTTGCGCGCGGAAATATTCAAATTCAATTAACGCGACCAGTTTAATGAGTCGTAGAGCGCAAACGAAAGTCGGTTGTGAGTCTTCGAAAACCGGAAGTGCATCGACGCCGATAAGCATACTTTCGTGTTAGAATGCTATTTGAATACAATTGTACTTTTTAGTGCCTTTTACTTTAGAGAATATCCGGTAAAATTTAACGGTTGCCAAGGTGTTATTGAGTATTTTTGTTGGTCTGCTTTATGAGACAGTAAGTTTTTGATGATTTGAGAATATTTATTCCGAAAACATTTTTTTAGTGGAATATTGACAAAGAATTTTTTCTAAACTTTTTGAATAATTGTTTTCAATGGTTTCTGGAGAAAAATTGCAGAGTAAATTTTACTATACTGTACAATTAAATATACCAAAAAATTACCATATACTGTTTTGTAAATTTTACTGCTTATAAATAATATAGTAAGTTTTCGTAAAAGTACAGTAGAATTTACAAACAGTATGGTAATTTTTTTTGTATTTGCAGTCTGTAGTCGGATCACGAAGCAGTATAGTAAAATTTAATACTCTACAGTTTTTCTGAATATAGTTAAACATCAGAATGCAAACAGTATACTTTGTTACAATGAAAAGTGGCGTGGATAGAATATTAAGTTATAATATTATTTACAATTAACAAGCTGTTTTTTTTTCGCGAAACATGTATGTGATTGTACGAAATATGTAAACTTTACTTGCATAAGTATATAATGCAGAAAATACGTAAGACACTCGCTGAGATAAGAATCACATAGTTGAATTAAAAGTGCACAAAGTTAAATTCATCAACTCCTCTGTTCGCTCCAACAACAAAGAAGCCAATCCCCAAGAATTCGTCGTAAAATTCTCGTCGACGACGACGACGACAACGACGACGAGCCTTTCACGTCTCGAAATTCAACGTATATTAGCCTCGAGAGCGGGGGGCACTCTTGGCTCCAGCCAGAGCCGAGCGACTCGCCTGTTGCGGCGTCTTGCTTGTCGCCTCTTTCTCTTTTTCTCAATTTCATAATTGAAAAAGTAGTCGAGTGCACGTATATTGTACATTGTATATAGCTTTGTCGGTGCGCACTGCGCAGCCAGCAGTCATTGCACTGCAGAGAGTAGAAAAGAGCGAGACGATGGGCAGAGAGGCGCTTGCAACGCGGTCGTGTTCCGTTGGTCCCATTATCTCGGTACTAAAAGAGCAGCGTTTAATTTTAAACAACGCTAAGACATCGCGCGATCTTCTATTTCTCGCGCGACCGCTTAATTCTTTCGTTTGAGAGGCGCGTCCCGTTCCGCCGCGACAGTTGTTATCCTTTTTTCCTGCGCACAGTTCACTCTGCCAGTGTACACAAGCTGCGAGGCTATCGGTTTAATGCGCGCGGGAGTTCAATGGGAGGGGGATGGTTGCGTTTAACGAGGCTTATAATTTCTTTGTATATTATAGCGATACAACTGGACTCAAGTTTGTATTTTCATTAACGGATTGCAGCAACATTGTAGTATCGATATCAAGTAAAGTAGCCTGGCTTTTGCTTTGTTTTTGATGGACATTATCCTCACACAAACAAAATAAAATAAAATTGTTAGGGAAATATCCATTTTTCAAGACATGAATAAGAAAAATGATTTAAGAAATTGTCATTTAGGCTACTGTCAGTTTTTTAGTTTTAATATTAGAATTTTATTTTTTTTTATTTCTTTCTTTATTTATTAAAAAACGGGCAATAAGCACTTACGAAAATATCTATTGATGACGCGCATGCGGTATGGAGCGCTTAAAGAACGATGCATTTTCGTTCACCTATCGCAATTTACATGTAGAATTAAAAGGAAATAAAAAATTGAATTGAATTGAATGGAGTAATATGCTATAATGGTACATTATATACCTAGGAAGTAAAAATAAAGAATATCATTAATCGCAGATAATTAAATAATCGCGATAAATATGCCATTTGATGCATTTTTTATTTACTCCCGTGGTATATAGTATACTATTTTTTTCACGCACAGCCTTAAAATGCCAATTGTCTCTTCCCGCCTAGAGAATAAAGTTAACACTTCATGGCTGGGTGTAAAAAAAAAGTAAAAAAAAGTAGTTAACATTCAATTCTGTACTAGAATTAACGCAAAAAAAATCATGACGAACCGCCGATTTTTAAACTCTAATAATTTGACACTGATGCTTTTACCTCGGCAGGAAGGTGATTCCATAGTCTCATGGGGCGAGGAATCGGCGCATAGAATTTAAAATTATATCTAGAGACCTCGCGTAGCTCGTAAAGGTTTACGGAGCAGCTATAAACACAGTGCGGCAATTTAAAAAGTAATTAAAAAAAACAATTTGCATAATATAACGCAATGAATTCTCTTTGCATAATATAATGCAATAAAGTGTACTTTTGGAAATTCCTGTCATCAACACTCAGGATCTCGGCAACCCCCCCCCCCCCCTATTCGCGCTTCGAGCCGCGCACTCGACGTCTCTAGCGTCGCATTTGCAGAGATAACGAGGACCAAGTCGTCGAACGATGCAGATGTATATATATACATCATCCTGGCGCGCGGAGCTGATGAAAACGGCTGATAAGTACAGCTAAACGCATAGCACTCTATAGGCATATAAAACGTCCTTCTGCACGCAGCAACTGCAGCAGCCGTCGAATTAATCTCATTGAAAGCCATTAACGTTACGTGCTGGACCTTATTGTGCGTCAATCTACCGCCGAGGCTTGTTCATTAAGCCTCGCGAGGCTTACTGTGCTGTATGGGTGGATGCTATATATACAGGCGTCGTGAATTTTATCGGATGATGCGCGTTATAGCACCCAATATGAAAGGTGGGGTGCGCTTTTCTCTGGAACAAAATTCGAAGGAGTTCAGTTCTGAAGGACCCCTGTTAAAATTGACTTGATTCTTAGTACCTTTGTCTTTGAATCAAAGCTTATATTAATAAACTGCAAGATAGTACACTTTATTTTTAACGTGTAAAAAAACCAATCTCAATTCATAAATTTATTTTTATCAGTCAATCATAGAATGTATAGTTTACGCAATATTTTATTATTCGAGTATCGAGTTTTATTGACATCGGTTATAAGATTTCGTTACGCGCGCTATAAGACGTTTGCATAAGTGGTTCGTTGACCATTATACCAATGAACATTATTCTATGCACGAAGTGAGGCACATGACTTTGGTATAGATTCTAATTTCATTGGAATAGAAAATAGAATATATTTGTAAAACTTATAGTCTTATAATTTACGCTCTACTCTCTTTATATTCTCATGATTGCAATTTCAAAGACGATCGATCGTCTGATGTTTTTAATTGCATATGCGCGTGCGTCTTATTGACATGAAATTCATCATTATAGGCTTACGGCCTAAGTCAAAGTTTGGGTTTAACCAAAAAGATAAGAGCAATTTTCAAGAAGAATAATTAGTCTTGGTTAATGTGCTAATCAAATTGAAGTTTGTAGGTTAAAAGTAATATTAAAACTGATAGATTCAATATTGAATCGAGCCAAGTATTGCTTTACGATATCTTCAGCTATATACGCAGACATTGAATATTTTTCGCGACTACCTATGTAATGTTGAGAAGCTATAAAAATCGTTCGAATATACCTTGCACATCAAAATGGATCGCGATCATATTTTAAGCATTCCAAGACCTAGCTTTCCAACGCGGCTTTCTTTATCCTTATTTATTAAACGTGAATCTCATGCACTACATTATACTGCCTTGAAGACTTTTTAATTTAATGGCCCTATTAACGAAATCATCGCAACGTTTTTGATGGGTATTTTTTATTTGGAAAAGGGTTTTCGTTAAAGATCGCAGGCTACTTTAACTTAAAAATTAAGTCGTGTAATCTCGCGAAAAAATCCACTACGCAATAAAGTATTATCAGATAAAGAAAATGGAATAGCTAAGGACAACGCGGCAACGGGAAGAAGAAGAGACGAGCGACGAACGTTGTACTTTAGTAACCAAACGTCTAAAGTACACGGCATTTTCTAATGAATTAGCCGCATCATTTGTGGTATCTCGATTTCTTTTAAAACGACGTTTAATGCAACGTTTGCGTAAATCCTCGGCGAAAGAAAAAACGCTAATCTCGTCGACTCCCCCATAACGAAGCCCGAATGACTCGATCGAGTGCATAATGCAAGTGTACGACTACGCGGTATTAAGTATCCACGTGCCTACTGCAGCAGCTGTACTTATAGCGGCGCAGAGCGACAGACGTTCGGCTTTACGAATCTCCTCTTTCTCCGGCTCGCGCTGGCCGTCAGTAGCAACGACTAACACGCGCGCAATCGCGCAGGCGCAGAGGCGGGCGATTTTCAACTATAGCTGCGGCTGAAACGTCGGACGCGCGCCAGTCACGATTCGCGCAACAGCCGCGGCAGACGCGTACACTGCACTGCTTCCGGCAGGTTATATTCTGTCTTCGGTAGGCTACTACTATATACACACACAGCGCGTTCGCTGCTGCTGCTGCTGCTGCAGCAAGTGTATACAGCAGCAGCAGCACACCTGAGAGCGAGAGAGAGAGAGAGAGAGAGAGAGAGAGAGAGAGAGAAAGAGAGCAAGGAATGATAATGACCGCGAGTTCGCTCGTCCTATATACCTCAGCCATTCCCTCGGGGAGTGCAGTGCGCGGTCTTGCGCGAGTGCGAAACATTGTTTTTTTTTCCAAGTATTCTTTCGCTGCGATCGGAGGTGCGCGCGGTTGGATTGTTGCTGTTTCGAGCGGATTCGGAGGATCCAAGTGAAAGTCGCAGGACAGGAACAATCGCTCGGCTTCTCTATTTTCGCTGGCGTTCGCGTGTGCAGCATTAACTTAAGACTCGGGAGCGACGGCGAGCACAGTTATTATATAGATACACGCTTTTGAAAAGGGGAACGATATCGTCCGTTGTCCTGCGCACGCCACACGGCTTTTCCTCGTGGGCTTTGTGCAGCGACACGCTGCAGAGAGGCTGTGCGTCATACGCGTGCATACTTGACAGATTGACGGGCGCAGACGCGGGTATGGATTTCACAGTAGCTCCTCGTTGGCTTTGCGTATAAAGTCGAAGAGGAGAAACCGTTCGCTCCTCTCGCGACTCTCTCGATGTCGAACGCCGGAACGCGAGAGTTTTCTTTTCCTGCGCACGTAAGTGTACGCGCGCGAACAATTGCGAGCAAATACTTACGATATGCGGCTGCGCGTTCGGCGCATCTCGACCTTTGCCCAACGCTCTCTTCGCTGCTGCAAAAGCCAAAGCGAATTTTGTATTATGCTAAGCAGTCGAATGGTGCTGATGGCTATAGCTTTCTTATGTAAGCGGAATGCTTATAATCTATGCAGTCTATATTAATTCGTACGGCACGTATTCGATCTTGGATCAATAAACGCAGTCGAATCTCTGATCGCAGCGTGTAATGAGTTTCTCGCGTGTCAATATACGAATCAAGAAGTTAATGTAATTGCGAATTCAAATTAAAGCTTTCCTTAACTTACGTTGGCAAATTAAATCTATAGTCCGCGATCGACGCATAAATTCGATAAATAATATGATTCACGATCGCGGTCTGGCTTTTTTCAACGCGTCAAAATGAAATCGATGCAGGCTTCGACTCTGTAAACGCGCTCTCGAGAATGTACCAAACCGTAAAATCATGTATTATGTATATACCTACATACTAAATAGTATAGTTTGCCGGTACACACGGTCGTCGTCTCTAACTACCAGCAGCATTGGCACCCCGTATGGTAACAAAAGTTTTTATAATTTTCACGGGGAAGTGCGCAGGGAATCTCGTAAACGAACGGGTAATGAGTGACATGTATCGCAGTATACGGGTACATAATGGATATTGAATATTTTATATCCGAAATTAAGGATTTGATGTCGATTTACTTTCTAGAACATTTGTTTCCGTCAGATTTTTCAATCGCCATTCTGGCAACGATTGTTTTCACGGGTACAGGAGCGCTTTGTGGACAAATGGTTTTCCGCCAGCAAAATCATTCGACGAATCATTAGTGACAATAACCGTATTGCCCGCGCGCTTCATTGAAACATCAAAAAAATGTTGAAGCTTGATTTATGCTTTGAGTTCATTGGAGAAAAGCGCAATGACTCTGTTCTAGTTTCCTTCGCGGCTTTCTCGCATAATATGTTGCTGAATATTATTTTTCAATGTAGAAGCAACGCCAGTATAGGAAAGCCGCCTGATAGAGGAAAATACCGGAAATCGGTCGAAGTTGTAAATAAATCGGTGGCCTTATTTCTTATCAGTAGATCGCAAGTGTTTAATTATAACGAATTCACTCTTGAAAGCTCTTATCCTTGACTTTTTCATTGACGAATTAGCAAATATGCAGCTCGTTTGAATAGTCGGATACCGCCCAAACTTAAGCGCAAACGCTTACATGCATTCGTATTTAAATTAACTGGTTTTTACAGTTAGATATCTTTAGAGCTGCGCAGACGTACTAAATGATGCATTGCATCTTGGCCTTGACTGTATAGTGACTCAAAATATCTCCCTTTCGTCCAGCGCGCGTGTTGACGCGAAGCCTCGAAAAACTCGTTGCGCCGCAGTCTTGAAATAACACAAAGAATGTTTGGCGAATAATTAAATCTTTGATTGCCCATAAGCAAGAATAGTCTCGCGAATTTAAAACAGTCGAAGCTGCAGCAGCGCTTAATTCGCGCGCGTAACGATTCCCAAAAATTTGGAACTCGTTTCTTTGCGCATAAAATTGAAAAAAGCGATTGACCGCCGCAGCGCACAGTCGCGCATGTCTCATGCGCCTCGCGACGACGGAACAGAGAGAAAAGTAAATTGTACGTTTGTTTAGTAAAGCTGCAATTCCATTTGCCGGGATACGCGGGACAGGTAAGCACTTATTTTCATATCGCGGCAGCAGCGTGTCAGTGAACTGCGAAGCCGAAGGATGCGCGCATCCACCGCCCAGAGAAGCGATTGTCGTAGACACGTTGGTATTACACACTAATTCTTTCTCGCAGCTCCTCTCGCGTTTTCCGCAGTGCGGCCGGTTTCAGAAAAATGCGCTGATTATGCATGTTCGACTCTGGAAAACTGAGCCAGTGGTATATCGAGTGTAACGGTCTGCATTCGGTATACTACGCGCATGCAATTTAAATGAGTCGTTTCGATAAGCAACTATTGTTTCGTTAGATAGTAATTAATAGACTCTAGAATCGATTTGCGAGTTATTTTTAGAGCGCGCGCTCTTCGACGTTTAGTAAGATCGACTATGGTGAAATCTTACTAGAGCGTGACGCCACACTGTAAACTTTGCCAAGGTGGAGTTCTACGCCGATTTTTACCAGATCTCATGGAATAATTGCGCCGAAAGAAATGCTCTCGAAAATGTCGATGAAACTTAAAAATGCTTTTTTCAAGAATAAATTCTCTATACGTGGCGTACAGAGCATTTATTCTTGAAATAAAACGATATTTCGTAATTTTAAACTGCTCGAATGGATTTTTTTGTTCGATGCAAAGCGCTACCACGGAATGGTAAGTTCGTAAGCGAGGAAAACGCGGGCATTCCTCTCCGAGCGCGCAGAAAAAAAACAAAAGAAACGATTATACTTCTTAATTCGCAGCAATCGCAGGTCAAAGCGCGCGCGTATCGCTCGGCATCTTTCGATATCGCTGCATCGCTCGCGTGCATATATGACCTCAGGCGGGAAAAAGAGCCGAGCAAATCCCCGAGTTTTCCGCTCCCGCTGCAGTGTAACGTGCGCGCGTATACGTGTGGATCGAAGAACAGCCGAAATAAGCAAAAATCCGCGTATCGGACGAGAGAGAGAGAGAGAGAGAGAGAGAGAGAGAGAGAGAGCGGCGCGTGCGAAAAACCATCGCAAACTGCGCGTGTATCTCCCGTCGTCATGCACGAGGTACATGCTCGATGCGGTATATACGCCGATAAAAGTGGACTCGCGCGTTGCAGTACAGCAGTACACAGCAGATCTGTCTTTCTCTCGGTGCGGCGTGTGCTGTATCGCTGATTCTCCCGACAACGCGCAGTGTGTGTGTGTGTGTGTGTGTGTGTGTGCATTATAGAAAAGTAAGCGACTTGGGAGGGCTCGATCTCAGTGCTTGGCGCGACATCGATGAGGAGGCGCGACTACGCATCAGGGAGATCGATCGGCGATGGGAGAACCGAACCGGCCGATCCTATACAGGCGCCACTAGTGCCATTGTCGATGTTCTGAGCTTCGGCGCCTCTGCAGCAGCGGGGAGCAAGTGCGCGCGCGCGCGCGCGCGAGGAAGCGAGGAAGCCAAGTCGAGGACGGGAGTGCGGACGCGAAAAGTCAGACAGGATGGTCGGACTCGTCGAGCTCTGCCTCTTCTGTGGAGTTGTATATTATTTTCTTAGTTATAGGTTCGTTTTCACTGCATTTTTATTGCTATTTTTTCTTTCACAGCTATTATTCTTATGATTACTATCATTGCTATTATTATTATTATTATTATTATTATTATTATTATTATTACATTGTGCCTGCTTTTAATGCTTAAAAAACAGACAAATGGTTCTTGCAACGATGCAAGTGTCGTCAACTTAGGCTGCTGGCAAAATAGTCAAATATTTATCGACATAAGTGCGGACGCACGTCTTCCTTGACCCATTTGGAATCGAAAAACAACGGACAATTTTAAAATTATGATAAGCGCATAATTTACCAAACAGAACAAAAATTAGATTAAAAAACCTAACCTAATAATGAGTTAACTTATACACGATGACTTTAAAAAGTGCGGCAAACAGGCGTCTCTTATATAGTTTTAAAAAGGTTTATTGTCAAAATAACACAAACACCGAGGATATATATAATCATAAAAAAGGTAATAGTTCAAACGTGTATATTACATTCGGTTTCTTAAATATTGTTGTTTTACTTTTATTGTACTTTTTATGACAGTGTTTTTGTGTTTTTCTAAAATAGAAGATTCATAAAGATTCTCAAAATTAATTTAAAAATGAACAGTTTTTATAGCTGCATCCTGACTTCTAAGTTATACTACAGCAGAAAAAATGTTCCTTCCAGCATTACTCATCAATTGATGAATGTTTTGATTTGAAACTTTGCATACTGGTAGATAATGCCGAAACGATGGGCAATAAAGATCTGTATTATAGCTATAGTATACCGGCGGATTGTTACTAATGCCCATAATGACTTCTGAGCCCCCTTAATTTAAATAATGGAAGCTAAAGTTGTGGGAGAAAAAATGATGATGATATGTTTCAAATATTTAATGTTCAACAAAAAACTGATAATAATAAGGGAGAAACCGATAATGGCAACGTAATCAGTCAAGGGCAATGTAAATGTGAGCACAGTATTGATCAATTTTTAACAAATAAACAAATAAATATAACATCGTGGCTTCTACGTACGATGCCGGCGCATCCTATCCAACTGCGGGCTGAGCATTAAAATTTTTTTCAAACGAATTCAGATGACGCGCTCATTTTTATTCCCGTTTTTAAGTCTTCTAATTAATTCCAACGAGAATAACTCAATAACCTCACCAGCAATGTGTATGCGCGAGCCTCTACTCATTGATAGCACCCGATGCTGAAACTAAATGTTTGCGAAACTAGCGATAACGGAAGCCACTTTTATTTATTGTGCAACCGAGCTCTTATCTTAGCTAAAACTGCAATTTTCCAGCTATCTGTATATGCATCTCTATACATCGTACGAGAGATATCTGTTCGTAATTTTCGACAAATATCGATCAGACGACGAGAATGACAAGAGTAGCGACCCTGAAATGATCGAAACTGGCCTGCGAAGGTTACGCCACACATGCAGGCACGCACGCGTTCGCTAAAAATTTTTCGATACTACATACTACCCATGCGTATACACGTCGGTCATGAGGACGACTGGTTTTTTCGCGTCGCTAAAAATCTGATTCGCCAAACCTTTACGCAGGGCGTACGCCCGTATTCCTAGAAGGAACGTAATTATTGCACGAAATTAAGCGAATCGAGCAAGTTTTTGCTCGTTACATTACTTTGGATTTATTTGTTTACTTCTTTCTTTTTTTCTTTTTTTTTTGGCGCACTGCTGCGTGTGGACTTCAGCATACATTTGCATGCCTTATGAAGCATCGATGAAAATGTGGGAAAGTTTAAGCTACGAGTCACATTCAGTCTTTGTCATTCATGTGTGCAGAAACCGTTTATATTGTGTAAGCGCTTGGATACGAGAGGCACGATACTTGAAAACGTCTTCAACTTTGACGATTGTGTCAATAGCAAAGCTGATATTGATAACGGCAGAGTTTTTAAACGGTTTACCGTGAAAAATAAAAAAAAAGTTCCCGTACATCCAAATATTTTTCCAGTCGACAACCTCGGAGGATTTTATGCAAGATCGGTCGATGCGTTGAACGCAGATATGATATATACAAAGTGTAGAAAACGTGAATCAATAAAATCATCGTGAATACGTGCAGCGGAAGGTATAGAGAGAGAGAGAACGAGAGCTCACGCCACATTCATTTGCATGGCGTATTTGCGCGTTCACCACACGTTGTAATTTGATATATTTCTCGTGTGTGCACTTATGCACGCTGACATGTCTATTTGCCTATATGTACAAAGATATTAAAATGCACTTGGCGATTGTCAACCGGTTTTACGCCTCAATGTGCGGCCGTAATGGTCGGTGCCGGCAAGTATCACGCGATACAATATAACGGGTCAGACAGTCGGAAGCCGCGAGATACCTGTGGGAAAACATAATTTTATTAATTATTTTTTCGAATGTTTCTGTTCTTAATGAAAACATTCAATATAGCTTTGTATTTTGTTAATTTTAATGTTGGGCTGATGTAAATCTACGTTTTTCATGACATTTCTATTGTGCTCGCAAAGCGTACCGTTATATTCTTTTTCGAATAATTATGTTTTGATATCTGATTAATTGATTAATAATAAACACCTTGTACATGGATTTTCATGATTACGGTGATTTCGGAAACTGATTTGTACAGAAATCGACCTTTATGTTTTCAGAATAATGCAGTTTAATAATTATTAATTACAAAAACATATAGAAATAAATCCTTGTACGTGAAAATATTGGGGATAATATATGTATGCACAGCCAGTCCAGGGAATAAAACGTAACTTGTGAATCGTCATTCGACACGGCGTCGTCCAAGCGACGTGAATGCCATATTCTATATGAATACCTCCTCAGCGAGTCCTTCAATCAACTTATTTATCTATAAAGCTCAACACAGATGGACTCGTCCTTCAAAATGAGTTTCCCTTTTATAAGACCAATTTATAAGTTGTCGTTTTTTACAAAAATCTTTCCTCTGAATAATAAATGAATCAAAAGTTCAAGCTCAATATCTCAATAAAGTATAATACTACTGTTAATTCTTAAAGAACTTTGACCGCGTAACGCTGCAGACCGTGAGTGTGCTATGTTTGTTCAGATAAGTCGAACTTTCGTGCCAAAGTAAAATTGTTGTTGGTGTCAGACGATGCGCGATTGTTTTGGACAGGAAATAAACGAAGCAAACAGCGATAAACACTAATTATGTGATGAATGTGTATAGGACGATCTTGCTAATATATGGATAATAATCATTCCATTCAGTGAAGCTGAGACGATTAATTAAACCAGCCGCGATGATGCATCAAAAGTTGGAATTTTCTCAAAATTACAGTGCGATTGTTTTTTTTTCCTTTTTTTTTACAAAATAGGGACATGTAATGTAATCTCTGGTGTAGACAATTAACGAGTTCGAAAATTTATATCTCGTTTTCTCAGCTGATTTTCAGCTAATAATATAAATAGAAACTATAGCTGTCGCATTTGATGTCATTATTCGTGATAAACAAGTTCCTTGTGTTCTCCATGTATGTATTACATTGAATCAGTTTTTTAGCAACAATGTTCATTATTTAAAGTGTTGATGATTTAAATATTAATTTATGTTACCATGTCTGTACAATAAGTATTATTATTATGCACACAAACTATAAATATTACCACACTTTTTCTCCGATTTCTTTTTATAAGCTGCGTCTTTCGACAAACTGTTAGTGACACACATTCGCTTAGATCAAATTTCCCGTACATAGCGGTATAATTTGCTGTAATTCTAAATTTTGAAAAATCATGTCAGATCCTTGCACGAGTCGACAATAGCTCATCATAACCATAAATTTCAATAAAAGCTGGTTTTTTTTACCGAATCCAGAATCTCATCTGAAACAGTGAAATTAGAAAAAATCATTGTGACCGATAGCCCAAGATATTCCTCTCTCGCTTTCATCGCATCTACCGTATACAGTATTGAAAAAAAATCTGGCCTAGTATGCGTTCTTGTATGCGCCAGTGGTCGCGTCTTACCCAACGGTAACTCTTGGTAGTGCCTCTCGTGGAGTCTTTGTTCGCATGTACAACCTGTATACTTATTTTCTTTAATTTCAATCGTCTTAGCCGGAGGCTACTTCGTTACAATAATTGCAATAATTTTATGCAATTTCTCTGTCGATCACTGCTATATATACCTATACGTGTTGACGTTTCTTGTTTCGATGCGACAGAGAGAGAGAGAGAGAGAGAGAGAGAGAGAGAGAGAGAGAGAGAGAGAGAGAGAGAGAGAGAGAGAGAGTTTGGAAAACACGTACATCGAACGTGTCAATGTTTCGAACGAGAGGACAAAGAAAATTGTTTGCATGTGCATGCAATGGCGAATCGTCAGGAAAATATGTTTTGTGTACAACAACTGCGCACACGAGAGCAAAAATTTCTGATTTATTGATGTTCATATTCGAAATTATATAGATGTTTGTTTTTACACGACTCAAGTGTTTTTACGTGTTTACTCTTTACCGATACATGCATACTATCCGTTTGAATTACGTAGGCCGCTCTGTTTCGAAGCGTATAACTTAGTCAAAAAAAAAAAAAAAAATCGCATTAAAAATCTATATATGAGGTGTGATAGGAAAATCAATTGCGCGTTGATTTATACAAATTTCGTTACATAAAATTGATTAGGCGATGAACAGCAGCGATAGAAGCTAAAAAATGAGATATTTGGCCACTTTTTAGGAAGGTCAACTTTGCAGGCCTGTCATTAGCTCAAAAATAAAGCCGCACTACTTAGGAAAATATCAGGCTCGTAGCCCAAAGGTTCGAGAACACATGCGAGCAAGAATTTTTCAGATATGTTAAATAGTATCGCTAAAATACATTAACAAATGTGAAAAAAGTGTATCTCGGCAATGAAAAGTCGTATGAATATGAGAGTGGCTAAAAAATTGAAAAAAATTACAGATTTCTAGAAATATTAAAATATTTTTAGCAAAATTATAAAGTTTTATTTAAGAGGGGTCAAAAGTTGGAAAATTTTTTTGGATTCGTATGAAAAAAGTGTGAAAATCGTCATAAAATTCAAGATGCTTAGTTATAGAAGATAGCCGGCGCGGTCTAGAGACAATCTCAAGTAAAAGCGAAGTATATCGTGGACGGAGGATGAGGCCTGCGCGGCACCTGTCCCCAAACCGCGCCGGCTACTTCTCATAACCAACGTCTGCAATTTCATGACGATTTTCATACTTTTTTCATATGGCTTCGGTTCAAAAAGATTTCCCAACTTTCGACAGCTCTCAAACGGAAGTTTATAATTTTGCTAAACATTTTTTAATATTTCTAAAAATCTGTAGTTTTTTCCGATTTTTTGAGCTACTCTCATCTTCATACAATTTTTCATTGCCGAGATACACTTTTTTCATATTTGATAATGTGTTTTAGCGATCCTATTTAACATATCTGAAAAATTCTTGCGCGCATGTGTTCTCGAACCTTTGGGCTACGAGCCTGATATTTTCCTCAGTAGTGGCTTTATTTTTGAGCAAATGACAGGCCTGCAAAGTTGACCTTCCTGAAAAGTGGCCAAAAATCTGCATTTTTTTAGCTTCTACTCGCTGCTGTTCATCGCCTAATCAATTTTATGTAACGAAACTTATAAACGAATCGACGCTCAATTGATTTTCCTATCACACCTCATATTTTGATTTTTAATACGATTTTTTTTTTGACTAAGTTATACGCTTCGAAACAGAGCGGCCTACGTCATTCAAACGAATAGTAAGCTCTGGCATATTTAATTTTATTAATTCTTTTTGCATGCGGACTTCTAAACGCGATGAAATTACGTTTTGTAAGTTAAGTGAGTAAGCTACCTTTCCAGTCGTGACATTTACACTCGGACAGTTGCATGTAAAACCGTTACGTATAGGTAAATCCCACAATTTATACACGTTTTGTATTTTTACGTACAGAAATATATATATATGTTCGTGCACATATTTGTAAAGTTGAATGGGCCAAAGCTTATAGATGTATCCCTTATAAGTATTGGCGAATCTCGCATCAAATTCTGCCATCTTTCAATTTTAAGATTTGCAGACTCTTTTGTCCATTGTACAGGCCATCGTCGTCTTACTTTCCCTTTCACCCGGTTTCTTATTATTTCGTTCGGTAACATAATGCTGCGCAACATCGAATAAAAATGAAACCATCTCTAGAACATTGACGATGTTAAATACGCATCCATTTTACAATTAATACAATAATTTTCACTTATATTGGAATTTCGTCTGGTCTGTTACAGAGCCACCGATATGGTGGATGTGATACAGAATCGCATTCAGGAAGTGTATGCGAGTTGGGAGTCAAACAGAGACCCAGACAGAATAACGGAAGATAATGTTCCGAGACTTTCTACAAATGGTAAGAACCTATCAGTCGTAATATGCATTGTTACGTTTTTACTTTTCTCTAAACCACGTGTTGCGTACACTTTCATTCTTACTGTGAAGTTGGAAAATAATTCATCCTGATAATAGTACACGTAACCGAAATTTCGCGCGATAATGGAGTAACAGACGAAGAAACAACTATTAATCATTATTTTCAATACTAAGAAAAGAAAAACTTGGAACGCATAATTTTTGTACACAAACTGCGTAACGATTATTATTGCAAATTTGTTGTAATTTAAATGCCACTTTTTTCGTTATGCAAACAGTAATTAGCCACTTTTCTCGTCTGGCTACATTTCTGGCGCGAAATTTGAATTTTCAATTGTGACTTTCAAAGCGCCTTAACATAACATCATCTATAAGTACATACGCATAAATATCGCTAAAAATGACTTATTGATTTAAATATTCCAGAACTGCGACGAGCTGGTCTGGCGGTTCAAAAACGAGCGGTGAAGAATAAGGAACAGGCTCGGATAGTGCGTAACAATTCTCTCTTCCGGATCAAAGAATCGGAAATCTCAGTAGCAGATCCGAGCAAGTCTTCGTCGTTTCTCTACTACTGCTGTAGTAGCTGTACACCCGCGTCAAGGGTAAGTCTATACGGCGGCGCATCCTTATCGTGATTCGCTCGTCCGAAGAAGCAGGGGAGAAAAAGTTGTTTAATTACACGATGCACCGCGCTTTATTCCGAGCCAATTAATGAAATTGATATGGATTAATTGTGCATCTCGCTGCGGTGACGCATCATTAGCTTTATAACGAAACGAACGAAAGAATCGACGAGTTTTTTTGCTTGTTCACGTTTATTTATTTACTTCGGCACGTGTTACATAAATCTCGTTATAGACATATACGCGGATAAATTCGATCATGCGGCGCTCGTTATTTTCATTATTGACAGTATAATGATATCAAACTTTTGTTTCCGCAGAAAAAATAACGAGCGTCTCATTGTTTTTGAACTGCTCTCTCTCTCTCTCGTATGTCGGAACAACATTCATCGTCATCGATAAAACAAAGTACCCCTGCAATACTAAATCTTTAGCATGTAGTTTTTGAGCTAGGGCAAGTTAAAGAAAAGGCGCTTTTCTGTTTCCAATGAAAAGACGTATACATGTTGAATTTAAAAAATGCACTTTTCTTTGGACCGATGGGACTTTCTTTCGTAAGCCCAAAGATGATAAAAATTGCCGAGGAACACGGGAAATATATATTGAAGATGAAAATTTAACATGGGGAAGCATAATAGGAGAAAAAAGAGAAAATCGGATATTCGGATATTATTTTTTTTTTAACTCTTTTGTTGTAGTGTAATCCGAAATTTGATCGGTGCCTCGGAAACTGCATCAATTTTTTGCAAAAAAAAAAACCTAAGATGACCGTAACTTTTCCCATGTTCTTCGGCATTTTTTATCATCATTTATTGACTTGCAGAAGAGAGTCCGAGATAAGAAATTTTTTTCCCACTCTAGACCAAAGAGAAGTGCATTTTTTTAAAAATCCGACATGTATAAATATTTATTTTATGCTCTTCCGGGTGGATTCGATGAGCGCAATGAGTTAATTGCAATCTCAAGCCACTGCGGAGCGTCTCGCGGTTTCTCCTGCGCAGCAGGTGTGCGTTCTAGATTATCAACCGACGGTCAGCACCTTCTTCTCCCCTCCTCCTCTTGTGCTCTCGGTGCGTGCGCGCCGCAGCTTCCTCGTCGCTGTTCTTGCGCTAAAAATACAAAAAGCCTTGAAGAATGCGCGAAGCGAGCTTAGAAGAAGCTCCGGCGCAGTTCTCCGGAAAATCCCGAGGCGGCTCGCTATGCGCGCAAGACATCTTCGGCAGAAAGAAAAAGGAACTCGGTCGCGCGATTCGCTCGCATTACGCAGACGTGCGTGTTTCCACACGATTGGGATGATAACATCGCGACGATGATTTCGTCGGCTTTGTTATGCAATCAACTCGCGATTGCTACTTGACAAGAGCTGCAGCAGATGCGACGGTGTAGCTCCGTGTATAGGGGAGTCGAGGAGAAGTGCCCGGTGTGGACTCGATTCGAAAATATGCGCCGTGTGTATATATAGGCGCTTAGGAGATATTCCGTTTAGAAATAACGCTTTTTTTTTTAGGAGGCGTGCGAATTCGGGCTATATTTATAACGGCGCTGTCGGCGAGTTGCTTGGGGCTTTCTTTAGATTGCGACGATCCGCCGCCGAAGAGCAGTGTTTCGCTGCTGCGCGCGTGCATTAGACGCAGCGTCGCGGTCGTTCCTGGTGCAGATAATGCTGATTTGCGGTTTCTTGCTTCCCATGCCACCAATCTCTCTTGAATATTATGTAAGATTGCTCGATGCACCTCGCGAGAGAACTGCGCATTCTTCGCAAGATTAGATTGACGATAATTCGATTTCGCGAGCCGCCCTTCCGACACATTTGCCTTTCGGGCTAGATTCGAAAAATGTCCTCGCCTTCGACGACGAGCCAAGAGTGCCTCTGCAGGTCGACGTGTTCGCTGTAATCAAGAATCGAAAATGTGCGACGAATCGCAGGGTTTCATTAAACGATGGCTAAGAATTGTGGTTAACCAGGGCTACTTGGAGAGCACGAGTGTGAGTGTTTACGAGACGATGATTAGCTTGCATTGCTCTTTATACGCGAAACGTCAATGGAACGCGCAGTCCAAGCAAAAATTGTCCCTCGCCGAGAGCATTTCAGTACAGCTTGTAAACAAAATACTGCGCACACTTAGTTTCTATTTGCAATCTGATTGTTTACTTGTTTCAGGATTCTCTAGTTAATGTAGCCACAAAACAGCACCGGTCGAGTATAACGAATCTCCTGATCATCAATCCAAAGACGAATATCTTGTCGAAAATATTCTCGCACACGACTCACTTGTTTTCCTTCAAGAAGTTCGACTATCCAAAAGTCACAGAAACTGTAAGTAGAAATTTTTTCGATTTTCTCAAATTTTCGCTGAAATTTTCTTGTCGGGTAATGATTTTCTTTATTTCTAAGGTGCTGGACGACGAGCGACTGAAAGATGCAATACGTCAGACGGCCCGTGACACCTGTCGGGAAGAGGGTATCTCCGAGTCGGAGGCCCTGAAAAAGACCGAGGCTCGTGCCAGGTCGATCCTGGAGCGTATGCAGAGCTCGCTGAGCGACCTCGTGCTGAGGTTCGCCGCTTGGACGTTGTACAAGCTTCTGCCGTGCTTCATTCAGTCGGCAGCCGTGCAGACTCGTCACATCGAAATGATCCGCAAAGCCAACGAGACCAACCTCCCGCTCGTTTTCATGCCTCTCCATCGAAGCCATTTAGACTACATTATGATCAGCTTTCTCACGGTAACGAATAATATAAGGAGCCCTCTCGTCGCTGCAGGGGATAACCTCCGGATTCCGCTGTTTGGGTAAGATTTCGCCTACGCTTACGTCTCGCTACGAAGGCAAATTGACAAAACTTTTTCCACGCCTTTTATTGATTGCGTTATTTGTTGCTCACACAAGCGTTGGCCAGTCTAACGTGACGCCTTGGCGGCGTATTTTAATGAAAATGAACGAGGGCATACAGAAGTGAGTTGTGATTAAGAATAACTTCACACAGTGTACAATAAAGCTCTGAAACTTTTGGTTTTCATCCTAGATCACTACGTATCAAGCATGAATTCTTTTGTTGAAACTTCTTCATGATTTCCATGAACATTTCATTTTTTCTTTTCTCGTTTTGTTCAGTAGATTCGATGAATTTTATTTTGAATTTATGCTGCTCTGTTGTCGTATACATAACAGTTTGTCACCTGTATATCACTGAAGCACTTATACATATTGCCTGCGTATGTTAGTCTCCCAAAATGGCTTTAAATTTTACTCTGATGTAGAAAATTTAAGCAGTCGATAGAAAACTCTTATGAGAATTCGTACTAATTAAGTGTATACTTCGCAGCTGGCTAATTTGCGGTTTGGGTGCCTTCTTCATAAAACGTCGTCTGGACCCAGTAGCAGGCCGTAAAGACATGCTGTACCGAGCCACTCTTCACACTTACATAATGGAATGTCTTCGTGCCGGTCACAACATCGAATTCTTTGTCGAGGGAGGTAGAACACGCACCGGGAAGCCCTGCATGCCCAAGAGTGGCATCCTCAGCGTCATCATCGATGCCTACATGGATGGTACCATTGAAGATGCGCTTCTCGTTCCGGTCTCTATGAACTACGAAAGACTTGTCGACGGTAACTTTGTTCGAGAGCAACTTGGACAGCCTAAGAAGATGGAAACCTTCGGGTCTACGATAAGGGCGATATGGGCTACGCTTATGGGCAATTATGGCATTGTTAAGATTGATATCTGTCAGCCTTTTTCTTTGAAAGTAAGTGCATTCATTTTATCCATGCAGATATAGTTATTACAAAAACAAAAAAAGGACGAAAAATTTGTTACGAAACAACTTTAGCGATCTCGTTTGGTAAAACTCAAATTTAAATGGGATAACTGGCGATGCTCGTTATGTACTTTTACGCTGCTCTTGAAACGAAAAAATTTGGCAGCGGTGGGATTCGAACCCACGCCTCCGAAGAGACTGGTGCCTTAAACCAGCGCCTTAGACCGCTCGGCCACGCTACCACGTGATTGCGACGATTTAACTTGTACGCCGGAGCTCACAAAATTATTTATTTGATTTAGATTTTTGCATAAAGTTTCTACACTTCTATTGAAAATTCTTTTAAGTAGTTTAAACAATGTTTTCAATTTGAGATTTTTAAAGTAATAACTTTCATGGATTTGTTGAGTATCATAAAATTAACACAATTATAAATAAAAGTTGGTTTTTACTTTCAGGAAATGCTGAAATTTTTCCAAGCGCAGCAAAACAAATTAACTATTCCTAGTCCTACAGAAAGGCAATTAAAAGTTACTATGTCAACGTCTTCGCTATATGGAACGGATGTTGTTGTCGAGGAACATAGACAATTGGTTGATAAAATTGCTCGTCACGTAGTCTATGGTTTGTTTTTAAAAATCTTTTCATTTTCAATCTAATTATTATTTAAATCCCTCTATTAAACTTGTTTTCTTGCAGACTGCTCAAAATCAACACCAATAATGTCAACCAATGTCGTTGCTTTTTTATTGCTTAACAAATTCAGAGAAGGTTGTACTTTAGATAAATTAGTTAAGGCTTTTGATAACCTGAGGGAAGAACTGGAGAGTTCCAAGCGAGATGTCGCCTTTTGTGGTGAGACCATTGATATCATCAATCATGCGGTAGGCAACATCTATAGCAACAACTAACTTCCAATCAAAAAAACAAACTTATAAATAAATTTCATGTGTATTTTAGTTGGAAATTCTCGGACCAGGCCTGGTAAAACAGCAAAGGCAAGAAATCACAGATGCAGTCGACGGTTATCCCATCAAGTCGCAAGTGGTTATCGCAATTCGACCGGTTGCCATTTTGCCCAACGTTATTGAACTATCTTACTACAGTAACACAATGCTGCTACACTATGTGATGGACAGCGTGGTCGTCACAGCCCTTTACGCGGCTCTTAAGACACAGATTAACGACCCTGAAGCGATAGCCGCTAATGACATTACTGTCACCCAGAATGTGCTTGTTGAAAATGCACTCGCTGTCTGTGATATACTCAAATACGAATTTATATTCTGTAAGCCTTGCCAGGATCTAGAGTCGATTATTAATGCCACAATAGAAAATCTTACGAATACGGGCATTATATACAAAAAAGAGGTAGATGATGCAAAGCTTTTCATCGAAAAAATGTTTCTAATTTGGAAGCCCCTAATTTGGAATTATTTTATCAATACAATTGTACTTTTTCTTTTAGGATGGTCTTCTAGAACAGGAAGTTTGGAGCAAGAAGTATTCGAAAAACTTCGATGATAGTTCTGATGAGGATTACTCACAGGAAAATCATACAGATAGAACAGAATTCAAAGTTAGTTTTAAGTTGTTATGTCCTCCTTTAATTTAAATGATTCTGTTGACTTATATTTAACGAAATTGCATTTTTTGTGCTTTACAGCTTAGCTTAGAGTTGGAACCTTCTAAACGAATGGAATTCCTTCACACTCTTTTAAGACCACTTATAGACACATATACATTTAGTGCTTTTAGTTTAAGGAAATTGGTTGGCCGATCTCTCTCTGAAAGGGATTTAGTACAAGAAATACTTAGTGAAATTAAGACAAATATAGATCAGGGAATAGTTAACTATGGTAAGAATTTTTATTTTAACAATCTACTCATCAACTGTTCAATAACAATGTGATCAACTTATTCGTATTTTTCAGGGGAAAGTTTATGCGTTGATCCAATAAAAAATTCATTAAAACTTTTCGAGAAAAAGGATATTTTAGAGTGTCATCCACGAGAGCATGTAAAAATCTACTACTTGAAAGATGAGTACGATGATGATGAAGCTGCTAACACAGTTTACGAAACGATAGCAGTTTACAAGTGGACAAGAAATACCGACTAAAAAGAATTTCGTGATGAATATCTTATTTTGGCTGGTTCCTCGTATCCGTTCGAAAAATGCGATAAATGAAGTGACTTCTTTGTATGTTGTAAGCAATCGACGGAATGTGTACAGATGACTAGATTTAAGTCCAAAGCGAAAATGTATTATTAGTATCGAATAACACACGAACGACGGATAAGACTATTTTTCAAAATGGTTGTTGCAAAAAAAAAGAGGAAGATTATTAGAGCTTTTATTTTTATGTGAGTAGTTGATTATCGTCGGATAGTGCTTCGCTAAACCGAGCGGTTTCTGTTAAATACAATTTTGTTAT
Source organism: Philotrypesis tridentata (assembly GCA_018906965.1). Lineage (NCBI taxonomy): Eukaryota > Metazoa > Arthropoda > Insecta > Hymenoptera > Pteromalidae > Philotrypesis > Philotrypesis tridentata. Next base: position 442,270 of record JACCIB010000003.1, on the reverse strand, counting down.
GGATTTAGAATTAAAATTTTAATAAAATATATTTTTCAAAACAATGTACATAAATAAAAGCGAAAAGCAACGGTACAAAAAGTGGACTAATGAACTGTGGTTATACTTATCGGATAACAATTTCGTATGGTCATACATTTTTTATCATCAAAAAGCGATTTTTTTTTTGACGAGAGTTCGGACTTAAGGTTCTTTTTCGTTCGGAGCAAAGATTCAAGAAAATCTTGGCCCTGTTGTAATTCGTTAAAGATTCCTTTATTGGTTTTCAAATATTTTAAGTTTTTTCCAACGTTGAATATTTCATTTTTTATCTGTGTTTGTAAAAAAAGAAAAATCACAATAAAAATTTGATTGAGAAGTTTTGTTTCTATAAAAAAGAGTATGTATTCATTTTACACTGCACCTTATGCATAGCACATTCGACTTCTTCAATCGCTTTTTTCATTTGAGTGCAATGAGCTAGTAATGCATCGTTGGTTTCTTTCCACGTTTTCACGATATTTTGCATCACTTCGTTTATGGTTACACCAATCTGCTTTCTATAGTTTTCTGAACTACTTATTACAAGCTCAGATTTTTTTATAAGACATTGAAAATCTTCCATATACGATTTTGATTCGGAAATCCTGAAAAAATACCATGTATGTAGTACATAAACGTATATACTTTAAATAATTGAATATAGCATCTTTACCTTTTTAAATCTTGGATCGATCTTTCAACAATTACGATCCATTGAAAGCCCTTTAAAAACTTTTCCAAAATGTTTTGCATATTCCTTCCCTGTTTTAGCTGAAGAGAAACGCAATGTGAATATGTACGTTCATTCAAATTTTTAGTTTTGAAATTATACAAATACTTGAGTTTCAAACTCCTCCATATGTCTCTGCAAATCTTTCTGGCTTTGACGGAAAGATTCAACCTCCTTCATAAGCAGTTGCTCCACGTTATCATTGACAAGTTCGCTTTCTTAAACAAGTTTTTTAGAATGTTAATACAATAGAAAGTATGTGTATACTGAGCAGTGTTGTTGAAGAAATGAATTGGCTAATCAACTTACTGCTTCTAGCTTCTCTAAGTCTAAGACATTCTTGAGCAATTTGTAATGGAGCTCCAATACCTTGAATGCTAGCTTGCAATTTTCGTTTGCAATCTTGTAAGTTATCGTTTTCTTTAATGAGTCTTTCTAGTGCACCTGATAATTCATTAACTTTCGGTTTCAAGCTACTCAATAATCCGTCTTTTTCTTTCTGCTCCTTTTCAGTTACAGACCTGGACAAGTTTTTCTTCTGTTCTCTGCAAATTCACAGATCAGTGATACAAAATTATTTTCAACTTGGCAAAATTTGAGACAGTTTCATTTGTACCGAACTAAATTCTCTAAATTTTCTACTATCGGTTGGACCGTCGAAAGTGTCTTGGAAACCTCTTCCATATGACTTTTGTGATTTTGAAGCCATTTACTAGCATCGTATCTCGTGCTGAGAGCTGTTCGTGCTGCGTGAATCGGACTCGAATTGAAGCCGTGCACAAGATTAGGGAATTTTAAAGGAGTCGTCAACATATGTTTTGGGATGTAGCAAGGAAGCGTACGCTGACTGGTTACAGGAAGTGGGTATCTGAAAAATTAAATTTATATTTTAATATGCAAATATATACTTGTGGGCAACGAGTTAAGAAGGCGCGGGCGAAAGCGTACACTGAATAAGCATCGATCTCCTCATATCCCTTAGTAGGTGTCCACGGATAATGTTTAGGAGTAAATAAAGCCATTTTTTTAATATAATTTTTTTTTATCTTTTTATTTAAAAAAATACACAAATATTTAGGTTAACGGTCTCATCTGTCAGTTGAAGCCATCAATCGAGTAATTAAGTTACATGCCTCTATAGGTATATATCGATAGTTCACATTTTACTCTTTGCGACTCGTGCATTAATTCACGAAGTTGCTTATAATGCTGTGAGAGTATATTTATATTCAGTGGAAATATTGAATTATTTAAAACCTTTTTATCAATTATTATTTGACGTCGGACAGATTCCTGATGAGGAGGACATATAATAATTAATGAAAAACTCTTGATCAACAAATTCGAAAGTTTTCGTAGTACAACGACTACCGAAAGACAGAGTCAAAACTAGATAAAGCGTTTCGCTTATACATTATCTTAAGTATTGTAATTAATATTGTACAAAGTAAATGAGTATAGTTTGAAGAAGGATTCTTTCAGTGCTGATCACATCGAATCACAGATCTTTGATTTTCCAACAAACACTTCATAATCCTTGTGGCCGTTCGAAACTGGTCGGGTTCATCTGCGAAAAATGCAAAATTTGTCCTAATCAAAATAATCTAAAATATCGTCATCAATCGCAAGTTCTTAGCTTACTGGTGTGTCTGCACTTTTCCAGGGAATTTATTATGAAAGCCAAGCCATAGCCCCTTTCGTCGGTCCTTCTGTACAGATGTTGCACGATTTTAAAAATGTCAAAGTTCAAATTAACTTGCCCTTGCGCATTCAGCTGTAAATGTATTCACAATACAGTTATGGTCTATTATTTTTCATTTTTCAAATGAAAATTCGATTAGCACAATTATACTCACGATGCTAGATTTTTGCAGCAGGCAAAGCGCGTACATGTCCATTTCTATGTCTTTTACTTCGATACTGTTTTCGTCCCCGTTCAATAGCACTGCAAAAAGAGCAAGATTTTTCGAGTAAAAAAACCATTGTGAGCAGCGAACGCAGAAGTCGCTTCTTAGTCGGAAAATTCGGAAAACTCTAGCGATTCGCGATACTTACTCGCATTGTTGCCTGACTGTTTCATGCATTCTTTATCCAACAAATTGACAGCTACGGTTATCCGGGTCACATTTGCGCAAGTCGTCGTAAGTTTTGGAGTATCTAGAGTAGTTGACGCCTCGGCCTGCCAGTAATTGCTCTACAGTTAATGGGATTATCGCATATTTTTATGTAAGCACGGAATTTTGGAAAACAAATTTTCTTCTTATATCTACGTTCTTCCTTTATCTTTATGAGCTTAAACAGCTTGAATAATACTGAAGTTGATTTATTCCTCGTAATAATAGTTCAAAACAAAATCATGCAGGTAATGCAGGTGCTTGCGTGTAACATTTAAAAATAGCCTACCCAAACGTCCTCAGCTAAACAAACGACAACAAACCAAAGTATTTTCTTCATTTCGCAAAGTCTCTTCCAGTCGGAATGCTTAACGAGTTACAACTGAGAAAATGAGAGTACACGCATTGGCTCGTTTGCTCTTAATGTGACTGAATAAAAATCGAACGGTGATAAGGTATCAGTGAGAAAAAACGATTACAATAAAAATACTTTATTTCGAGCGCAACATTCATTCAGATCTACACTAACAATATTTCCAAGGCAGATTGCCAATTTTAATGATTTTAATAATTAGTTTCTGTGAAATTAGCGTAAAACGATGATTGATATTTTTTTAAAATTTTTTTTTAAACTTTTTTGAAATTTTTTTAAAATGTTTTTTTAATTTTTTTGACGAGCTTCGTCTTACAAGATTCTCAATAGAGGACCGTGAAATGATTTTGCCCTAGAAGGCATGCGAAAATTGCGCCTCCAGTTTCGCAAGCATCCTTACCCTCTGTAAAATCACAAGAAAAGCATATTTCAGTATGCAGGTTATCGAGGATATGTATGTGGGCGATTATCCGTAAAGTGATCTGGCCGACAAATTTTTCCCCCCCAAAATATGATGAATTTTATTCTACTGGGTGTCATACACCTTCTTGAATTTTTTCAGATTTTTTCCTTCATTAATTTTCGAGCTACAGATGGTCAAAGTTGGAATTTTAAGCACTTTTTTCATTTTTTGCAAATTTTTAAAAATCCATGCCTCCTAAGGGAAGCGTTTATCGTTAAAAATGCAAACAATTTGCAAGGAAATTTTTTCTAATTTCCAGGAAAAATACATCCAATGTGATATATATATATATATACAAACACACACACACACACACACACACACGTTTCAGCAGCTTTATATGCAATTTAGGCATTTAAATTCAAAATTTTGAAGGTTTGATCCTTCGGATTGAGATAAAAAAAATGTATAAAGATAGCTGTCTTCAATCGAAAAGTATCTGAAAAGAAAAAGCTCAAAAATACTTTTCTCAATTCGAAGGATCAAACCTTCAGCATTTTGAATTTAAATGTCTAAATTGCATATAAAGCTGCTGAAAATATTTTTCCTGAAAACTAGAGAAAATTTCCTTGTCAAAGTACTACAAGCGTTTTCGACGAAAAACGCTTCCCTTATAGGGGCTATGAATATTTTAAAATTTGCAAAAAATGAAAAAAATGAAAAAAGTGCTTAAAACCTCAACTTTGACCATATGTAGCTCCAAAATTAATGGAGGAAACAATCCGCAAAAATTCAGGAAAATGTATGACACTGAGTAGAAGAAATTTATCATATTTTGGAGAAACAAAAATTTTCGACCAGGCGATCTTACGGAGAATTACCCATGTAAGTATATGAAGAAAACAATGAATTTTCTTAAAAGCTTTGCGAAGATAAGAGGAAAACTTACTGAGGTCTTTGCATTTATTGATAACCTTGGTCATCTTGGCCTTGTCGCCGCTGGTGTGGACGGCCATAGCTACAGTTTTCTCCACGTTGACGGTACCATCGGCTCGCGTCTGAAATCATGAAAATTCATTATTTTTGCTATTCGTCGATTTTATATTTTGATAGTGCCTGAGTTTGTTTATGACTTGAAATTATTACGAAATCAAATGCTCTAGAATGTAATAACTTACAGAACCAGTTACAAAGCATTATTATATACAATAACGGTTGTTGTGAACGATATCGTGAACTGGTTATACTTTTAGAAATTGATAACGATAATATTTTTGTGAATATATTATGAGGTGCAAGAGTTAAAAAATTAAATTTCGCGTATCACAATGAAGCAGAAGAAAATGAAAACAACTATTACTAAGAGTAGATAAAAAAAGAAAAAAATCAATACATATTTTGAGGCTTGTTTGCAAATATCCCCAGTAAATTCCATTTTGAGATATTAAGCGAATTATTTGTTGTTACTTACAATGCCAATCTTTTTCAACATGCAAGTGGCGAAGCAGTTTAGTTTGTCATTTGACAAAACTTTTTCTCCCGCAATAATTCTATCGATGGTAGCTAAAAAATTATTTGAACAGTTAATATCTAGTTGTAGATTAAGTATTCTAAAACAGAAAAATGCTTGAAAATGCATTGCTGCTACACACCTTTGTCAACTCCCGTTTCGCTGATACAAGCGAGTTTTAATTCCTTCAGTTTTGCCATTTGTTGATCAGACAAAGTGTGCTGAAAAAAACCATGTTTTCAAAGTTAAACTATATAGACGTATTAAAAAGTGTTGTTGTGATTTCAAAACAAAACGAGTATATCTATTGGTCGTAAGTTTTTTCGATTGAAATTGACTTTCGAAAAGTGAATTGCCAATAATAGGAAAAATTATAGTCAGGCCCTCTAAGCAATCATTATACCATTAAAATTTCACGCAATTCACACTCACAATAATGGTTTCTATCGTGCAACAGTTCAATCTCCTAAACGTATTTAATTTATAGTTAGAAGAAATCAGCTAAAATTAATTATCTTAAGTATAGAACCGCGCATATTCTTAATATGAGATTAAGTTGCGCTTATTGTTCTTTTTTGGAAGATTGGGGCCCGGGGCTGCAGCGCTGTTTGTAGTTAAAAAGAAATACAACTTATTTTAAAATGAACTTATCTTAGTATGAAGTCGAAATGTACTCATGCGCGTATGGTAAATATATATAGCTAATACGCTAAAGCTCGATGTCTATACTAGCGGTCGCGTAAACAAAAAGTTACTATACGCAAATAGATAGTATATGTCGAATTAAAAAGAAAACTGCAGTTTTCTTTGGTCTAGAAATCGGAAAAATTTATTTTAAGCTAGAGCTTTCGGAACGATTAGACTTTCTTCTGTAGGCCAAAAGATGATAAAAAATGCCGAGGAACGATAGCCGCAGATTTCACAAATTTCACAAAGTTACTTATAGCCATTTTTTACAAAAAATTAGTACGTCGAAGTACTGGAATAATAACAACTACGAATGTTCCAGAGGCATCAATAAAATTTCGAATTGCACCACAATAAAGAGCTTTTCTTTTTAAAAAGTGTGCTCAGATTCGATGCTCTGATCAAAAGTTATGCCCGTAAAAAAAAAAATAATAAAAATCCGAATGTCGATTTTTTTTTCTCCATATACCTCCCTATGTTACATTTTATGGACATTTATATCGATATATCGAGGCGGGAGATTGAAATTTCAATAAAACTCACAGCACAAGCAGTAACGATGCAAAGAAGCAGTACCAGAGCGCAGATCTTCATTGTGCAAACGAAAAATGTAACTCTGGAATATAAGTATACGACTGCACGTCCTTTCGAGCCAGGAGTCTCCGATTGTTACGAAAACACTGAGCGATTTCGATCCGGCGAAGTCTCCTTTTATACGATCGGATTAGCGGTTGGAGCGCTTGCACACGTGCACGTGTCGAACAGTATATATACAGTCCAAAAGCACTGCCGCAAAGCTCAACTGATTATCGATCGTCATTCACACATTATTCTCTCTCTCTCTCTCTCTCTCTTCTTCGAGGAGTTGCATTCAGCGATTTACCAAAAGCTCGACTTACACCGCGAGCTATGCGATTCCTCGCGCGTGTAGATATATGCGAGCGAGATTTTTCCATAAAAGAGCGACGAAAGTGATAATGAAGCTAATGGGATCGAAAAATCCTGGAAGAATGTTGCTTCGATCGCGGTCGGTTGAGAAAAAAAAAAGCAATTTTTATGTTCAATTTTTATTTATTTACAATTTACACATGCAGTAAATTGTCGAGGGAAACATATCCCTGTGTATGGTACGGGAAACTAAAACTAAGATAAAAACTAAATTTTAAACTAAATAACACAAACAAAATTGCAAAGTGTAATGATAAATAGGCTGCTGTAAACCGAAAAGAGATAGAGAGCATTGTACAAAACTGATTTCCATCGTAACTAAGTACTTAAATTCCATTCATGTTCAGTTAATTAATGTTAATTGTCACTTATCCATTTCTTTAATTTTAATTTTACTTGAGCGCATATTAACATCTATTGCTTTTAAATTAATTGACAATGTATTGAACGTTTTGACAGTATTTACATAGCTGTTTATAGTGCTAATTGTTTTCTGTATTTTTGGTAATTGTAAGCTTTTGTTTCTGGTAATACTGTTTGACTTTATGCATATAAAGTTTTTTGAGAGATGTATAATAGTAAGTTATTGCATTGAATTGAAACATTTGCTTTACATTTCAATGGGGGTTTTCATCAAACTTATTTTTATAAATTATTATTAAAATTCGATTTTGCATTCTCTGTAGCAAATTTAGACTATTTAAGAATGCTCCGCCCTAAGCAATAATACTATAATTTATAAAGCTATTGAAGGGTGCATAATAGACCATTTTCATCGTAACTGAAGTCATATACTTGGATATCTTGTGAGAAATGTATATTAAATTCTGTGTTTTATTAATAAGGTATTTTATGTGACGATCTCGCATTTCAAGTTATAATCGATGATGACTCCCAAATATTTATATTCAATAATTATCTGTGAGGGTACACTAACTTTATAATTTTACCAAACGTAACTTATACAGACTTATCTATATTTAATGCGAGAGCATATATTTAATGCTAACCAATCATGTATCCCCTCCAGGTAAATATTTATATGTGCTCTTACATCTTCCCAGGTTTTCCCCTTAACAATAGCATTAGCAGTATCATTTGCGTATGAAATAGTGTATTCATCAGGCATCTCAAGCAAAAGATCTCAAGCAATTTTGCAGATACACATATATATTTTTTGTATCGATTATTAATTGTAACGCTGTAAGTATGGAAGGTATTATATCATTATTACGTATAGGTACACATATAGTACATTGGTATAGTGTTACAGCGATTCAATAATTTATCAATCGCTGCATATTTGATGGATTATGCGAGTGCGTAGATGATACTTTGTGCTAGAATGCTAATTATTACAGCGATAAGCATTACCGTTATAAAGTCTTATAAAAGAGCATCGTTGGCAAAAAACCATTAACCACTATTTATGCGATATTCAGACCATATGATCGCAGGCAGGTGAAAAAAATTAATGCTTACATTATTTTTTTTTCTTCTCTAAGAGTTTCTGTTGCGTTATTCAATCATTTTTTATGTGTTGTTTTCAGACTTAGTATGTACATAAAATACTTCAAACGTATATATATTATGATAAGTATATGCAAGGACAAAGCTGCAAAGAAATCACTGTAATATATCTAAAGAAATTTTCCACATTATTTTTATTCAAAATGCGTATAATCGAAGAAACAGTCAAAAAGCTTGCAGGAGTTGTCAAAAACTAAAAGGAATAGACATACAAATATATATTTCTCTGCAGTTTAGTTCTTTTTTATTTTTCAAAATTTATTTCACACAGTGCTTACAAACACCGAGAGCCTTGTATTCCCTTATATACTTCTTCTTTAAGTCTTGCACGTTTGACAGTTCCAATAATGTTGGCTAATTCTATTATTTCATTTTTAAACACATACTGAATTTTAAAAAATATAATATAGTTTCAAAATCGTACGTATTATCTGAAATCTAATAAGCATTTTATAACCTTACATAAAAAAATCTGTTTTTTCTTATCGGTTTATGGTTTTCATTACCCCTGTCAAAACGAAGCATATATAATTCCGCATGATTGCAACTGATATGCGAGTTATACATTACATATAAAATTATAAATATCCGGCGGTAGCGCAATAATGAAATTTATTGTTATTCTATAATTTTCTTACTTTATTTTCTAATTATGAATAAGAATAATATAAAGTTTTAAAATTATATTATTTTAAATTTTATTTTATATGCGTGACGATCGCAATATAAGTGTATCTATATATTTATAAGTATATTACCCCTCGAATTGTTACAAAGTAGCGGCTTGCTGATACGATGATTGCAATTTTTTTTCATGATGAAAATCTATATCAGGAAATTCTTTATGTGATTCGATTCGTGATGTAATTGAAAGAAATCCCATTTCAAGCTTTTATGATACTATAACAATTATCACACACTAAAAATTAAAATTCTCTTGGTAGCAAGAGAACAGTGCCCGCATTTGTTGTATTTCAAGGCGACGAAGCAGAACATTTTTTGTTTCTGTATTTTTGTAGACAATTTTTTCGTTCAAAAGCTTTGACGTTTAGTGCATTGGATTAAAAAAATTGAAATATATCACTATACGCGGGAAGTACATTTCATTAAGAATATAGACTTGCCGTATAATTGAAACTATATCCGATCCATTAATAGCTTGATACATGTATAGATTATGAAATCAATGAAAACTGCTGCACTTTTTATGCTGGTTTATTTTTATACTTGGGAGTGTAACAAAATTTTTATTAGGATTTTGATAATTTAACAAGTATATAGCTTAGAATTAGTATAGTTTTCTTTTAGTTGATGAAACTTAGTCGTCCCCGACTATGGAATAGTGGCTTCACGTCCTTTTTGGGAAGCGCAGCGCTACCCCAATGATTTTTCAATTCGCTGAACATACATCGAACCAAATTGCAGCCGATTTTCCCTGAAAGTTGAACAGACGCTCAATATATTATACAATAAATTGTGATTTATTATTTTTTTTTTTTTAATGAAAGTAGCTTGTACAACTGTTGTCTCACCTTCATGGCATGCATTGTAAACTGCAAAGAAAATATCCCGTTCCCTCGAGTCATCTTCTCCGAAATAAGTTTCTGCTTTATGCGTGTCAATCGTTCCATTCGGCCTCATCTAAACACACACAGAGTCGTCACATTTATCGCATTGAAAGCTAAATTTTCGCATTTGTTTTGCGAATTCCGTGATCGCTTGACTTTAAAATCAACTTACAATTCCATAATCCCTGTAAATACAAGCAGCAACGCAAAAGACTTGCTCGTCAGTGAGTGCCGTCACTGTCTCAGAGCCGTCCGAGCCGTCGTGGTAAACTTGATCTAAAAAAAACAACAGATGTTTGGCTTACAAACAGTATATATTCTGCTGGTTGTATGCGATATCGCGGCTTCAAAGAAAGTATACCTGGGTTGATTCCGTACTCCAAGAGACAGGCGTCGCTGACTTCAAGTCCGGATTCGTTGTTATCTACGATACCCTACAAGGGCCGAAAGGCAATTATAGCTACAAGGTGTTGTACACGCGTCGATCACATTTAAACACTACGATAACTTTATTCTTAACGCTTCAGAACCTCAAAAGATTTATGAACAACAAAGCGAAATAAGGAGCGCGCGGATATATGAAAATAAAGTGTTTTACCCTTGCGAAAGCTCCTGTAAGGCAGAAAGCGCAAATGGCGAGTGCGGCATTCATGGCGCGGTGATGCTGCTCCAGCGATTTATACTGAAAACAAACTACTTACGCTCGTTTACCTTTTTATAGTACGAAATGTATCGCGCGTTACGCAAAAATACCCGCATTTTTGCACTCTCATTCTGATAGTATTTAAGTTTTCTCTCATATTTTTTACAATAATTTGCAGCAGCGAGCCTGGCAGCACCGCAACCGTTATGTAAGTGGACTTTTACTATTCAAACGCGCACGCAAGTGTCGAACGAACGTGTTTTAATTGTTCCGACCTTCGGCGCAGGGATTAGGCGCGTATATTGATCTTTCGTGCGGTTATGCAGCGGATGATATAGATGAATCGCTCTGCATCGGGTGCGTGCGGCAGAAAATTTCGAGTATACGAATGTCCGAAGATACTATCGTCAAAAGTCAGAGGGGTCTAGAAAGTATCTTCTTTAGTCTAGATTTTGAAAAAACAAATTTTACGGTAAAACATGCCGAGGAACATGGGAAAAGTTACTGGCAACCGCATATTTTCCGTCCTCCAGCAGGAAGGCGTCTCAACTTTCTGGCCGCTGCGCGAATTGCAGTAGCATTGAAGTAGCGTACTGAAGCAGAAAAATAGTGTACAAACCATGACCAGTAAAAAAGAAAGCCTCAGATCACATGTTTGTACTCGGCCGACAATTACATGTGATCCGAGACATTTCTTATTTTACTGGCCTTGGGTAGTAATATACTATTCTGAGCCATCTTACGTTTTTTTTTTGTAAAAAATTAATACGTCGAAATATTGGAATAATAACAACTACGAATGTTCCCGAGGCACCAACAAAATTTTGTGTACACTGCAACAAAGTACAACGAAAGAGCTTTAATTGAAAAAAAAATATATACCCAGATTCGATGCTCAAAAAAAAGAATAATAATAATAAAAATCCGAATAGCCGACTTTTTCTTTTTTCTCCACATACCTCCCCATGTTAAATTTTGATGTTCTACATTTTTCATCATCCTTCGGCTTACAGAACAAAGTCCCGTTGGTCCGAAAGAAAAGTGCGTTTTTCTTTTAAATTCGACGTAGGTTTGTACAGCAGGAAAGTCAAAGCTGCGTTGAAACCTGCAAGTAATTCTTATCAGCGAATCGTTATCGTTTTCCAGATTAATTTTCTCCGCTGCCGGGGCACTTCCATGTCAATTAGCACGAACTAATTAGTAGGAATGTCGATGATGTATCGGGGATGCATAAATTAGATACGATTGTTGTGAACTAAAAAATCAGTTTCAATGGAAATCTGCAATTGAAACGTGTATACAATGCGCGTACTGCATATAGTAAGTATATATATGCTGGTATAGATAAATAAATAATTATATGCATTATCGTAAATATGCGAGTAGGTCGCATAGTGCGTTAAACATGTGCGGCAGTTGGTGGTGAATATTGTTATATCAGTCGATTGACGTGTGCGCTGCAGACCCAGCGATTCCTTTGATTTCGGCGAGTTTCGCTCGCAGCTCTTGGTAGCAGCCGGCAAGTTTGCAAACGTCATCGCCAGCTGAAATTAGGAGATCCAGCGTAAGTATTTTCAATATATCGTGCAGCGTATAGAGCGAATTTGGATCTGCGCGTATAAGTAGTATACCTCGTTGGGTGCACGTGCTCACGATGCTGTCCAACTTCCGCTTACCCTCCGCTCGTTTCTCCGGCGACCTGTACGCGTCGGCCAGCATCAGATCCAAATTAAACGTTCCGTCTTTCTTCATCTGGAAAATCCTTGTTGTGCGAATCAAATTTCTTATTCATATATATTGAAATGAAATTAAGCCGCGCGTATACTGTTGGTTGTCGGCTGCACAATTTACGTACGTATCCTATCGTTGCAAACATACAGGCGTAGTAGCAGTTCTTCTGGTCTTCCGTGGGATTGGCAGGACCTATAGTTTTTGTTTTACGTTTACAAATTTACGATGCCTTGTGTGTAGGCAATAGCGACAGGAAATAAATACCTGGATCGAGTCCGTGTCTAACGAGGCACAGGGTCATATCGTCCTCCCTGCTGTCGACGTTCCTCGTCGTCTCCTACACGGGATCACGTATTATATATAAGACAAGTTAAATATTGCGGTGCACGCAGTTACTGTTCGTAACGTATCGCGCAACGACGGACAGAGAATAATGAATTGCGGCCAGTTGGCGCGCGACGTACCGCGAGGATCCCAACGAAAATAAAAAAGAAGACAATGACGGTTTTCATGGCGAATATGAAGCTTGTTATGAAGGTACGCCGCTGCAGCGGGAGCTCCGACGATCAGGCAATGAACGTAACGGCACTGGCGCGCTGCAGACTGAACAAGTTGTATGCATGAAAGCTGACCCTTTCACGTCTTATGCCGCGGCACGTTACATACAGCGCGGCAGATTGACGCTGCTACTCGCTGCCTACATGAAATTAGAGCACGTGGATTAAGCCATGTGCTGCAGTCTGCATCATCAACGTCTTTTCACCGGCTATCGCATATTACACTATGTGGGCCACAAGTTTAGCGAATCTGGAACGATTTGCGATTTAAACGCAGGTTCGCTGCTGCATTTTACGCGCGAAATATTTTTATTCGGAACATGAAACTCGATGAGGCTCGTGCCGCCTGACCCTTGATTTTGGTGTTATAAGTATATAGCATTACGTCTGCAGAACTTTCCTCTAGACGTATATACAATAAATTATTCAAATGCGGAAACCCCACTTTATTATCAATATTTCACAAGAATTTATACACATGTATAAACAGAAACTGACTGTTCGCGATCAATTGACGCGGGAACTTTTTTTTACCTCTTCGTTGAAATATCTCTACATCAAAGTACTCAAATTGACGAAGGCTCAACCATCGAGTGACCATGAAATATTCGAAATAATTTACAAATCCTTGGAGTTCAAGCAGTTGAAAAGTTTGCAGTCGTCTTTTCCAACTATAGGCGCACAAAATACAAAGACAGACAATATATAGCGCTCAGCGATTATCAGAAAAATTTGATTTCACTACATTAACTCAAAAATATAATTTACCTTCGGCTCTGCACTCGGCAACAATTTTCGTGTATCTTTGTTTCTCTGCCTCCGATTCTTCGGGCGTATCACCTTCGCAAAGAAGTTCAATATCCAAGGATCCATCTGGTTTCAACTGTGCATTGAATAATATATCGTATTAATTTGAATTGCGGAGGGAACGTCAAAGGTAAAAGCGTAGAGCAAGAGCTCAGATCCCAAGTCAGGGGATAGCCTAAATTATTTCTGCTTTAATCCTGCGATTACCGGATATCGTATGAAATATTAATATAGCATAAGTTCTGTCGCGTATTCTTGTATGTAGGAGAACCGTATGCGCAAAAATTTATTTTGAACGTACATCTATTCAAAAACAGATATAGTACTTACCCAGTTAAATCCCTTATAGACGCAAGCAGTGACGCATCCCTTTTTTTCCTCGCTCAGGCTGTCGTACAAATCGTCGCTTCTGACGACATCTATCTCTAGGACCGCTTGAAAACGCAAGAAAGATTAAAGTATAAAAATTGCCTATCACGTGCATTCATTTATTTTTCAATTTTCCAAGTTTTCATCTACTGGAAAGCCGAATTGAGCGAAACAAGCGTACAATATAATATCTTACCAGGATCAATATGATAATCCAAGAGACATTGCCGCACGTTAACTTTCACTCTCGACGAGCCATTTTTCAACTCTGTTATGGTGCTCTGTAAGTAAGCAAATCGAAACGTTCACAATAATCGGCGCAGAGAGGAGTGCGAATTTTTGGAAATTCAAAAAAATCGATAATTACCGCAAAAACACTGGCGAAGAAGAAAGCTAAGAGCGGAGCCACAGTTTTCATGATTCAAAGTCTGCGCGCTTGACCCGTCGAAGCTTTTATTAAGCACTAAATTGTGCTCCAGTTCCTGCCGCTTTATATAGTACAGATTGTTACCTTTCAGCAGTAGGACGCACACATATAGGTACTTCACAGCGTAGCTATTCAGACCTAAAAAACTTTTTAATGCAATTGTCGTATTCCATTGTTGGCGATGAAACGTCCTCGTTTTTTCTATTTATTCCAAGTGCTTAGTTGCAGCGGACTGCGGGACTTGTTGTGAAAATTGTTGAATCGTGTAGCTGGATATGCAGCAGTTGAAAGAACGTTTGCACGAAAACGTAATTTGACTTTTCTGTCTTGCAATGGAAAAATATCGAAACTTTCATGAAACTCGCAACTGCGAGTTTTTCACGCACTTTATTTGAACTCTGCACGAAGTGCTTTGAGGTCAGAATTTGAAATACGAAGTAACGCGATCCGTCGCCCTTGCAAGAAGTATTGTCTAAGGGGGAAAGGAAAAAAATATGAAAAGAGTTGTATAGGTAACGCACTCTCGCTTTAATTACTTATCATCCGTATAATTATGGATGCGACATAAGATCATCGAGATGTCTAAAATGTAACTTCCGGCTGAAGTGCAGGTGCAAGTGGAACTCGATTTCGGGCGCGTGCAGCCAGCACTCGGCGCGACAAGTGCAGTGTGTCTTGCTTTTCAAAACCGAAGCCACAATCGTGCCGCCTATCCGCAAACCCGGCGCAGACCGATACCAAAATTAGCCATCTCAGAACTGCGCACAAACCGCGACCTCAATTATCCGATATTCCATAGCGCAGCGCTGTTTATACAAGCTCTCCCTGCAAAAGTCTCCTTGCCCGCACCGGATCGATTCCGATCGGTGCTGGATTAATTGTTGAAAAGCTCACTTTCCCAAGTCTTGCTCCTATCTAGACAATTGGCATTTCTTCTATAACTCTGTGCTTTAAACAACAAGTATTTTTATGCAATAATACTAGCGGATAGTTCAGTGATCAGTTGTCGAATTGTCACACTACACAAAACTTCATTGCAACGATTTGAAAAGCGAAAGTTTGAACTTTACCGCCGTTCACATCGACAGCTATATTATATCGAACGACGAACGCTGAATGCAGCTGATTCTCGAGACGAATAGTTCCTGAAACAAGCGCTCCGGTTTAGCGGCGCTGTTGTCGCTACCTCTCCTCTCTCGTCTATACCGAAAAATACACGCACGTCGTCGGCGGTGCGGAGACTCGTTTCGCCGCTGCGCTGCCAGAAATTAGTACATCCCTTGTGTGGAGTCTTGTACAGCGCTGCCTCGATCATCATTTTTGTTTTGATGATTTAAATCATTTCCAGCCAGCGGGTGTGCGAAGACAGAGCGTAAGTTAAGCATTTTTTTTCTTTTCTCCTCGATTCAACGATATGAGGGGGGAAATTCGGTAGACGTTTCAACGAGGAGAGGTTTAGCCGGCCGGTATTGGTATGCTTTGCGAAACACCAATTGTATACGTGGTCAAAGCTCCGCTTTTGCTTTTTTTCGTCTGGGGGATAGAAGCAGAGTAGGACGATTGTTGACGGGCGGGCTTTGCTGAAAATGGTTTTCTTCGGAAAATGAATTGGAATACATTTTTTTTGTAAACGCTGGTTAGTCTTTATTTCTCGCTAACTACTGTGTAAACAACAGAGATATTTATTGCTTTGACAAAGGCTCGCGAATTGCATTTTATACAACGCGCCAATTTAAAGTAAGTAAGCGTAAAGTTGATTAATTCTATGGATTCTACAGGTTTAACATGGGGGTCCTTCTGAGAGCCAAAGGACTTCGTATGTCCGCACAAAAGCAGGAGACTCTTCTGAAATTGACTGTCTTGTCTTTTGCAGCAATTTTGTGTGAGTTATGTTTATAAATGGATAGTTTTCTATTGAAGCAATTTACAAAATGCTATTTTTATCTGACTTTGTGTTTTAGCTTTTGCCACACGTTTATTTTCTGTACTGAGATTTGAGAGCGTTATTCATGAATTTGATCCTTACTTCAACTACAGAACTACAAAATATTTGGCAGAAGAAGGCTTTTTCAATTTTTTGAACTGGTTTGATGATCGAGTATGGTATCCATTGGGCAGAATCATTGGAGGTGATTTTAGTGTTCCTGTTTTTCATTATTTTTTCAGTAAAACATTACTAAAAGAACTGCTTTATAGGAACAATCTACCCTGGCTTGATGGTTACCTCTGCTGCCTTTTATCATTTAGCGCAACTGTTGCACATCAGCATAGACATTAGGAATGTTTGTGTGTTCCTTGCACCCTTGTTTTCTAGTTTTACAACCATTGTAACATATTTGCTCACAAAGGAATTGAAAGTAAGCCAAAGTAATTTTTATAACGAAATATTTCAAGATAATCTGTTGCTAACAGAAACTGGCTTTTTACAGGATTCAGCATCAGGATTGTTTGCAGCAGCAATGATTGCTATTGTGCCTGGTTACATTTCCAGATCTGTTGCAGGATCGTATGATAATGAAGGAATTGCTATTTTCTGTATGCTTTTTACTTACTACATGTGGATTAAAGCTGTGAAGACTGGAACTATTTTCTATTCAACATGTACAGTCCTTTCTTACTTCTACATGGTCTCGTCATGGGGAGGCTACGTTTTTTTAATCAACCTCATACCTCTACATGTTCTGACTTTGATGGTTACCGGCAGGTTCTCTCATAGGATCTATGTCGCTTACAGTATTCTTTATTGTTTGGGAACGATATTCTCGATGCAAATACCATTTGTAGGATTCCAGCCTGTTCAAAGTTCAGAACACATGCTTGTAAGAAAAAAAGCTATATTTATACAGAATGCGGTAAAATACATAAACGAAATTTGTTACTAATTTACATACATTTGTTTTCAGGCAATCGTCGTCTTCGGATTATGTCAGATTCACGCTTTAGTCGACTACCTCCGTAGTAAATTATCCCAACAAGACTTTGAGGTGCTATTCCAAGGATTGATTATTTCAACATTGACTGTATCGTTCATTATTGGAACCCTTTTGACGTTGACGGGAAAGATTTCACCATGGACAGGGAGATTCTACTCTCTGTTGGATCCGTCATACGCTAAAAATCACATTCCGATTATTGCGTCCGTTTCGGAACATCAACCAACTTCTTGGAGTTCTTTTTATTTTGACTTACAGATTCTTGTTTTTCTATTCCCTGCTGGTTTATACTTCTGTTTCTCAAAACTTACCGATTCAAACATCTTTTTGATATTGTACGGTGCTACCAGTCTTTACTTTGCAGTAAGTTTATTTGCGAGTCAAATTTTTTCAATGTTTGCTTTCAGTAATTATTTAAAAAGTGATTTGATATTTTAGGGTGTCATGGTGCGATTGATGTTGGTGCTAGCCCCTGTGATGTGTATTTTGGGTGGTATTGGTGCTTCTTCTTTGCTCTTAAAATACATGAAGGAAATTGATAGTGGAAAAGTTGTTGATAAGAAATCAAAAAAGTTTGAGAGCAATTACGTTCTAAGAAGCGAGGTAAAATCGCAAAATATAAATGAAAAGATATATATGATTAAAAATAAAATTTTAAATTCATTGACTTTTTTCTGATACATAGATTGCAACATTGTTCATTGCTGTGATGGGCATCTTATTTATTTCATACACTTTCCATTGCACATGGGTTACAGTAGAAGCTTACAGCTCACCAAGCATAGTCTTATCTGCCCGTTCTCCGGATGGCGGTAGAATGATATTTGACGATTTCAGGGAGGCTTACTATTGGTTGCGAATGAATACTCCAGAGGTTTGTACCCAGTAAATTTGATTTTTGCCCGTTTAATGTATTTAAAAATTATTGATTTAATAAACATCTGGCAGGACGCAAAAGTTATGTCTTGGTGGGATTATGGTTATCAAATAACAGCAATGGCCAATCGAACAATTTTAGTTGATAATAATACGTGGAACAATACGCACATATCGAGAGTTGGCCAAGCCATGGCAAGCACGGAAGAGAAATCTTATGAGATTATGAAGGAACTTGACGTAAACTATGTACTCGTTATCTTTGGAGGATTAACTGGATATTCCTCAGACGGTACGTTTCATTTTGAAAGAAATATCCCTTGTAGATAAATTTTACACTTTATTTACATATCTGCATTATTTTATGCAGATCTTAACAAGTTCCTGTGGATGGTGAGAATCGCCGGAAGTACGGAAAAGGGAAAGTCGATATCTGAATGGGATTATTACAATCCCGCTGGAGAATTCAGAGTCGACAAGGAAGGAACTCCCACGTTACTTAATTGTCTCATGTACAAAATGTGCTACTACAGATTCGGCCAAGTTTATACTGAAGGAGGTAGGAAGAATTTTAATACAATTCTTTTTCACACAGAATAAAAATTTAGTCTTTACGGTTATTTAATGAGACACGTTTTAATGCAGGCAAACCGTCCGGTTACGATCGAGTGAGAAATATGGAAATAGGTAACAAGGACTTTGATCTTACGACTCTTGAAGAGGCCTATACGACCGAGCACTGGCTCGTTCGCATCTACAAAGTGAAAGATCTGAGAAATCGAGGAAACTAATAAATTACAAGTTCCTTGCATGAATAAGATAAATCGTGTTTGAACTACCAGTGAGAAAAACAAACTAAGAGTTTCAATTTTTTTTTTATAAATATAAAAGTGATTACTTTTTCCGCTGCTGTTCATCGCACCACGACACATGACGAGTGTGCTGTAAGTTATAAAATAAGATTTTTTTAATGATTACAAGTATAACTTTTTCAACAGTTTTTTGAAAATCTCAAGACTTATATTTATTGTACACCTTACAAGCTATCATATAATTCCATTTTCACAATTAAACGCACATATTTTTAATTATTATTATTATTTTTTAATTAATGAAGGGTATTTATTTATTCAGTTTTAAATTAAAAAATAACTCGTTTGACTTAAAACATTCGCTATGCATTCTGAATAAAATATTTTTCTTTAGTCGACTCGAATGTGAGAAGGGAGTCAACGCTTGCCACTGTTCTCCATTGACATGGCACACTAGTCTTCATTTTTCCATATGTTCATTATGAATTACAAAAATACGATTAACAATTTACATCTAATATTTTACAATTTCTCTCCTTAACTCGTAAATATCATCAAGTATTCAATAGCTTACGTCGACTTCAATAAGAATCCAATAGAGATAATAAAAAAGTGAAAAGAACAAGATAGTATCATCATAAAAAATTGAGTATTCATGTAGTTCATTAACAATATACAAGTTTTATAGGTACAAATTACAGAGAGAACGAGAAAAAGAAGTAGCGAGAACAGAAGAAAGTAGAACGGAAGAGAGAGAGAGAGAGAGAGAGAGAGAGAGAGAGAGAGAGAGAGAGAGAGGGAGAGAAAGAGAGAGGATAACCAGGGCGAAGTTTGAAAGAAAGAGTGACGAATTTGTTTTTATTCCTTAGACTCTAATCCCACTCGCCGATGAACATTGCGCGAGGTGCTGGTGGTATCATGCCTCTCGTTGGGATGGGTAACCTTCCGTAAATGTGATTGTATGGAGAGTCGATTCTGTCGTCCGAATCTGCAAAGCCGAGACAAGCGAGCGCATAAGAATAAAAGCTAAAATGTGGAAAAGGAAAGTGCAGACGAAGTATGGATGGGCATAACTAACCGAGTCCACTCTCAAAGCTCCTCGCGTGATACATGATCGACGGCCGCTTCGACGGCGCGGAAACGACGTGATGTCCGTAAATCTGGGACTGACTGTGCATCGCCGAGTAATTTGGTTGAGCTCCATAAGCTGCTGCCGGGGCATGATGGTGATGATGGTGTTGCTGGGAAACACGTGCTGCGGTGTGGCCGTAGATGGCGGAGTTTTTGCTCGAAGCTGGGGCCACTGCTGCCGCAGCGACCGACGGATGCGACTGGCCGTTGCTCTTCGCCATCTTCACGAAGTTCGGCACGCGAGCTCGGAGGCCGCAGTAGTACGGGTCGTCTGGGAGAAAATCATACATTCATGTTATTCTACTTGTTATGAGTAATGGCAGTTGAGCTACAGAAGCGCAATATATTTTTAAGTCTACTAAAAAGATACGTTTCTATTTCTTGATACCCGAGCAAACATTGGAAGTGAAAACTCATCACTCGCGCTACCGTTTACATAATTTTTCATGACGAAATTTAAATGCCAGCTTAGCACACGTAATACAGTTGCTGTACCCTTTTCTTCCCATTCCCATTCCCATTCCTATTCCCATTTCAATCGAATGGCATTCAAGCAACTCATTTATCATTGGCTGGTAAAATTTCGTTTTGAAGTGTTTACGCTTCGTGTTTTGACATTGTGAGCTTTTCAAAATAGTCGACACGCAATGGGAAACCGGAGAAGGACCAAATCTAATCCGGAGAATGTCGGATGCAGATACTTGTTCCTCTTGAATGAAAGACTTTTCGAAATTGGAATTTCACGCTACTTTCTCTTACAAAAGCAAACACAGCCGATCTCGAGTAGATCTAAATAAGCTCCTTTAACTATCTGAAGATGATCACTTGTGCATGACGTGTGCCTGTTCTTTGGACGTTTCAAAATAAAAAATTACACTTAAAAAAATACTTGACATTATTTCGCCTGGCTGTCCGGTACTTGGTAACCATGTCACTTGGAAAATATTACGGACTTGCATCAACGACTTTTTAATACAGATCTGCGCAGATAAAGCGACTCACCGTATTTCTTGCTATTTTCCTTTTTACTCTTTTTTTTATCGACAACAGGTGCTCTCACGGAACTCGATACGTAGTCGTCCTCGATGTCGTCGTAGTCCGGCTGCAATCAAAAGACACACATTCATATGAGGCAATGTGGCAGCGGGAATTTTCAGATTTTCTCGCCTGCTCTACAAAGCCCAGATAATATGACACACAGAAAATCGAGGCAGGTTACACAGCAGAATTACAATTGTGAACATGTAGTACAAGTCATGAAGAAAGTGGTGCTATTATTATTGTTATTGACTTCCGCAAAATTTGTTCGTGTAATCGTCGTCGTCAACAACATCATGCGATCCAGCCATTCTTTGTACATTGTTAAACAGAAGTCGGGTGCAGAATGTATGTTGAAATTATTAAGTATTGGCTATTCCTCGAGCATCGTAGATTATGTGCAACAATGAAAGTGAAAATAATTGCATTTTTTTTGAAAAATAAAGAACGTACCTTAACGTAAACCTGCCCCGGCATCTTAAAATACAACAGATAGCACGATTACAAGACTAGATATAATACTCGTGGCGGGCAGTATAAAACTTAGCTTATGCGGTTAGAACAGGATTTTTTTTGTTTGATCGATTAGAAAAATTTCAGAGTTGACTATGGTCTCGGTATATAGTGATCAAGTATAATTAAAGGGTAAGATATAATTATGCATCGCTAGGTTTTATTACTGAAATTAGTGCGTCAATTTTGAGGTCGATTTCACGAATATGACTTTATTGTCTCGCCTTGAATGGCGGTTCTCTAATATTAAATAAAACTCAATATAACGACGCATTGTTTGATGTAACCGCCACTTTACAATAGCTGCCTCTTTTATTTAAATTTTTTTTAATCAATGCCTCTTGTTACCGCGCGCGTGACATTTATTACATTGCAATTTAACGCTCAAATGTGAGATAGTTGAGCAAAAATCTTTTCACTGCTATTTGTATTGAAAATGCACTCTGTGCTGCCGAGCTGAATAATTGAAATGCGATTCGGTAACGTATTTGAATTTTAACTTCAACTTTCGTAAAATTGAGTATAATTGCAGAGTATGAGACTATATCACCTAGGTTTGTCGTGACTACGTCGGTGTTACGGCGGGAAATTTGAATTTTTGAATTATTGAATTATTGAATTTTTGAATTTTTGAATTTCTCTAAAGCGCGTAGAGATGTCTCGCGAGGGTATTGCACTGTGCTGTTGAGAAAGTGAGCAAGGAGGGGGGAAGAGAAATGCCGACGCGTCGAGCTCACCTTGGGTATGTCGTGGCCGTAAGCGTTCTCCCTGGGCGGTAGCTTAGGGGGTCTCTCGCCGCGTCTGTGTCCCTGGGGCGGGACGCCGGCGACCAAGCTCTGCCGGCCGTGTGGTTTCCTGGGCTCGCGGAGCTCCCTCTGCTCGCGATGCTGCTGGTAAGCCGCGTAGATCTGCTGCTCGCGTCCGAGGCTCGGGTCGGTCGAGGACGTCGAGACCCCGGCGACGCTGTACGGGTCCTCGTCCGGGATGGGGATTCGCGGCCGGTTCTTTATGTCGACCGGCCTCTGCAGCGCCAGCACTGGAATCGAGAGCGAGAGATGAGTGAATTGCCGGGCTCGAGAGCCGGATAGCGGCAAATTAGGGGGGAAGGGAGAAGCACGAGCGGCCTGGTTTGCGCGGCGGGAATCGGGTTCGCTGCACGAATGAGGTACTTGTGACTGAATTAACGGCTGCGGGGATCGCGATGGTCATTAGGATGGAAGGATGTCGCGTGGACGTGCTTTTTCTTCTTTTCTGCAACTAGCCTACTGCGTTCTGTACGATTTCTTTTTTAACGAGATATCTGCGAACTCGACTAGTTTGAAGATTAGCGGTGGGGATATAAGTAAAATGTTGATACCTGGCGGAAGCTTCGACTTGATCATGTCGAGCCCGACGACATTGACGATGAGGACCCATATGGGGCACTGGAGTATATCGGCCTCGGTGCGCACGAAGACGATCGCGCTGAGGCACTGTGTCTCCAGCCTCCGTCTGTCCGGATAAGCTCGCTGCGTCTCCCGTAACAAATTCGTTTGAAATTTGTTCATGTCGAAGAGCTGCACATGCAACAACAACAGCAACAGCAACGATTTCACTCGATTAATGCCCCGTTGCTTCTTATATTGCCTCTACGCATACGCATACGCGTACCGTCTGCCTCACGCTGCTGCAGTACGTAGATTATTCAGGCGATTACTCATCCGCGTGTCTTTCGACATATACATATACGCACTGCAGCACGAGAGAGAGAGAGAGAGATTATGCTCTTTTTGGAAAGCTCTCGCGCGCCTGCGTCTGCCGCCGCTTCGAAACATTCCGCAGCGCCCGGCGTAGCTCCACGTGGGCTATCATTATTTTCGTCTTATTATGAGAAATTGATCGTTTGCAAAATTGATTACCGATCCGCCGCCACCTGCCGGCTGTATCGGCGCGTGAAAATCGATACTTTCCATCTCTATTATCCGTAAACGAGGATCGATTTCAAATTCGCCGCATCTATGCGTTTGTTCGATTCTTCAATTTGATAATTGAACTGTCGCTGCAGCTTCGATTTCAATGATAATTTCAAGCGTTACCTTTCCGGGTTTCTCGAGCTCGAGGGCACCCTGAGAGTTGCGTACGATTTCCGCGCCAACCGCGTTGTCCTCTTGGTTCGTCGTCTTCACGTAAACGTTGCTCTTGCACAACCTCCTTATTAGAATGTTGCCCTGCAAGGAAAAATCAGCGAATTTTTACAATTTCGACTCGATTAAAATTTCCCAAAGATTGTCTGAGCCTTTCTTACGTGGGGTTCGTCCATCTTTATCTTCACGCCTTGATTAATGTGTCGCTTCGCCTCCTCCGTCTTGGCGTCTCGCATCGGATTGTCGAAGCCGCACACTCCTATCCTGAAAAATTTCGCAAGATATATTCAAGAACGATTGCGCAACTTTTGCGTGAGAGCCTGATGGACAGTTGCCGATTTCGATTGTCGACGGGCTTTTATTTTTAACGGCGCGCTCGCTTTCGTGCGCGATGCTCGCTGCGGGACTTTCCAGTTGTGATCGATTGCTTACTTCGGATCATCTTCATTTTTTATTTTTACCATTTCCGCCGCTGTAATACCTTTTATGTGAGGATTTTGCGTTTTGAATTATGAGCGTAACGGATTTCGGCCGCGATACACCTTGTGTTGAAATTTGATTGAGAGAACTCTATAGACTGGACATTTTTTATCTTTCCTGATTCTCGCCGTCTCTATTATAAAGTGGCTAATTTTTATGTAAATTTCGGTGCAGTTAATACATTGATATCAAACGTACATATTACGAGCGAGTTGATTAAACTTTTTTATTTTGATTGCTAAACTTATACTTTTATTTATAGTACCCGTGTATAATTTAAATATTTATAATTACTGCACATATACGCACATTTAAAACTTTTAGAAACTCTAGTACAGTCGCAACCAAAACTTTATTTTTTAAACAAATACATTTTTTCTAAAATATTTATTTATATACTCATATTTTTTGTATTGTATTTTTGTTAACCTTTGAATTTTTGAATAATTCAAATTTCACGCTACAAACCAGCAGGCATGAAAACGACTTGTTTGCTTAAGATGATGAATAACAAAAACAATATTACGAAAAACTATGGCTTTGTTGTGCACTAGTTTACAAAGTTTATAGATCACATTTAAATATCTTGTGAAATGACATTTGAATAGTGTCAAAATCATGCTAATTCAAATGCCATTCGCGAATTTTAAGCTGAGATAAAACAGTACATAAATCCATGACGGAAGGCAGCTAAACCGTGGTTTATCGCAATTTTTATTTCTACGATTTGTTATATGCAAATCGCATGTTTTTCCGTTTGCAGTTTGCGGCGCGAAATTTAAATTTGTTTTCGCCGCTACACTCTACAAGTAAAAATAAAAACAAGTTCGTATAAATCTCCAGGCTGTTTTACAATCTCCAAAATTGTTTCGAAATTCCAAGAAGAAGCAACATTAAAATACTCGCTGCATTACGCACAAAGCGTCACATTAACATTAACATGATCAATCGCATAAATAGTTAAACAATACATGTTCTGCAGGGCGCGTTAATAAAAAAAAGTATGCTCGACGACAAAGGCAGTTTCTTTCTGCTGTCTCGTTAAGAAAAAAAAGTGTATGTAGCGAGCGCTCGCGAAATGACAATGATCAGCACGTTGTCGTCGTCGTCGTCGTCGTCGTCGGGAACGACGAACGGAGAACGAGCTGCACAAATCCGTGCACGCCTGCGCGTCCTGCAATGCCTCTCTTGGGAACGTGAGTCTCGGACGAATCGGGACGTGACCGGCGCCCAACACAGTATATATATATATGTAATATACACAGTTCTCTCTGTCTGCAGTGATAATCCCGGGGCTTGAATAATTATAGAAATCGGGACGCGGCCAGTAGTGTGTGGATAAAAACGATGCGCCGCCCGCCGCCGCCGCGGTTCGTCTCTACTTTCGATGATTTCGAGACTGCAGCGTGAGTTTCACCGAGACGGATGCAAAAATCCCGATAGGAAAGCCGATACGTACACCGAGGTTTTCGGAGAAAGCCGCCGGGGATTCGAGAGAAAAAACGCGCCTTTGTCAATTAACGTTGCTTTCCATTTTTTTCGCAGACCACCGCGCGCGGCTCACGGCTAAACGCAATATATATTGTTATACTTTGCTTTCCGCAACGCGAGTCGAGCTATTCCACAATTTTCAACGGCACACTCTGCAGTGCTATTGTCTGTCCGGTCCCTTGTCGTCTCTTCGCTTCTATAATTCAGTGCGCGACGCGATACACGAGCTTAATAGGTTGGCATATTTTGCAGTAAAAGTAATTTTCCAATATAACGTAGTTCCGACTGGGTATCGATACGTATTCTACTCTTGTTATTATTCAGTGCTGCAATAAGAATATTCGCATTAAATAACAAATTTTTAATTTGCAGAATAAAAGTCAGCGAGTGTTTTCAACGGATTTATGATTCATCTGCGCATTCGCTGATTTTTTGTAGAAAGTATAATAAATGTAACGAATGGCTTTTATTCACAATTTTTTCAAAGCACAAGGTTATAACATCCGTATAGTTTCGCTTCAATTATTGCGATGAATATGAGCCGACGAGTTGAAGTTAACAACTCATTACGATTACGGATTATGCGGATTATGGATTAGCGCAAAAAACAAGATCTTTCGAGCTATGCGTATGTAGGCTTGCAATAATTGAGCGCACGCATCGATCGAATAGTTGAAAAATACCTTTCTTCTCCAGACACTGTGAAATTCGCATTTTCTTTGAGCGCGAAAAAGGCGTGCACTTTTACGATCGCGGCGGCAACAACGTCAAAATGAGTTAAGAGCCCGGTAATTAGTGTTTTTGGAGTAATAATGGGATATGAGAGTCTGACGAAGGCGGAAGAGAGACGGCTCTCGTGATTGGATTTTTAGTTTCATTAAACGCACGGCGAAACAGATGAGACGTTCGCGAAAAAAGCGTGTCACGTAGTAGTGATAAATATTAGAAAGTGGAGCGTAAACATTGACTATTAATTTTTTAAATGGCAGCTCTTAATGTCTTCCTGAATAAATCACGCCGTCGCCGATTAAAGTCACATCATATACAAATGAGATTTTTAAAGGCGTTGCGAAAAACTTTACGATTATGTGTATACGAGCTCCGAATAATTTCAGAAATTTTTTGTTCATATCAACTTGGAATTCGTGTCGCCTAATCGCATTTTGATGTACTGCAGCACCTGTGATGATGAAAAAAAAAATAGTCAGCTGTGACGCCATGCATTCTTCAGCTTTCGTATATGAAATAATAATTGTCAATCCGCTCGGG
Source organism: Philotrypesis tridentata (assembly GCA_018906965.1). Classification (NCBI taxonomy): domain Eukaryota; kingdom Metazoa; phylum Arthropoda; class Insecta; order Hymenoptera; family Pteromalidae; genus Philotrypesis; species Philotrypesis tridentata. The sequence goes on along the minus strand of JACCIB010000003.1, from coordinate 415,186 downwards.
TCGAAAACCTGCGAGAATTACATTTTTGAATGGAATATTTTTCGAGCCATTCGGTTTTAGATTGCACTGGTATTTGTAAACATTGGAAGTATTGCCCGTTCAGTCATTGAACATGCCATTGAATAACATTCCGTTGTAATTCTTACGAGAGAAAATTGAATTTTCACCTAATACTTTTACAGGGTAAAGACGTTAGTACAGCGCGTCGTTTTCAGCTTTACAACGGATCGATAATTAGCCAAAAGATCGTTAAAATTGCTCCCAATGCAGTCAAAATCAATCGTACCCCATTCCGACGTATTAGATATATTACGCAGATTCAGTGTAGGAGAGATTGAGGCGCAATTAAATTTTCAAGCTGCAGCTGTGGAAGCGGCTAGGCTTACGTAAAAGTATTCATCTTACACTTGACAATAATGATAATCCCGCATCTGCGCATTAAAGTTCTCGTCGTAAAATTGTGATTTCTTTCGCGGCACGACGACGCCGACGACGGCATATTCCACGAAACTCTCGATTTTCCTCGACTGTACGCCGGCTTTACTACGGACAGTCGATATAATGATGATTACGGGTCTCGCGAGAGCGGGCAACGTTATCGGCAAATCCCTGGGGCCGGAAGCGCCGGCCAAGTCATCGGCTTCGCCTTTTATGAGAAATGCCTTTTTGATTGTCACGATAAAACCTTTTCCGATATCCTTTTCCATTATTTTATTGTTACGCTGAAGCTCGAACTTTATACACTTGGAAAGAGAAAAGCTGTGCTATTAGTCCGTCCGCGCGTGTGTGCCTCGACTGTGCAGTGTGTACGTGAGCCGAGCCAAAAGGAGAAGGTATATAAGCATATATATACCGCGCGCGCATATATACATATATGCTCTGGCGGGTTAACGGGAAAAAATGAAGTATACGTGGAGAGCAGAAGTAGCTTTAAAACGCATTTGATACATACGTATGTACAGGCGTTTTTTCTTTCGTCTCTCGATTGGCTGGCCCGTTATTTTAAGCGATGGTTCGCATAATGCTGTATGGCTACTTTCATGCAAATCCTTATTTTTCCTGTATTATATTCAACGAACTTTTTACGGGATTGAATTTTGTTTTTTGACTAATCAAAGCTACAGTGACAGAATAAATAGACGTATACTGTGTATGTTGCCCGTCCCAACGGATTAGCTACGATATAAGAAAACCTTTTTTGGCATACGTATACTCAAATGTAGGTTTTTCCTGATTGAAAGTAGAATATCGAACTAAATTTATTCTGCGCTATAAATATTCATAATTTATAACTAATTATACTATTGCCACAATTATCAATGCTAACATTAAAAGTGTTTTGAATCAAAAGTTACTGTATAAATAAACTAGTTTCTGAATTTCTAAATTTCTGTTAATATATATTTTTAACATATAGTTTCTAATTCACTAATGCAATGTAAGTACTCCAACCATTTATTCAGTTTATATGCAGTCGATTTAACGCGATTTCTCATTTCTCCTGCACTACATATTCGACGAATCTCTTAGGGACTAGAGCAATCGAATGCGATATTCACACTTTTCCCACAAGAGCAGCTACATGTTTAATATAAAAAATCGGTCGGTAATAAACAAGGCGTGCATTCCACGAAAGTTGGTTGCGCAAAACAGCAAAACATGCTTTCTTAATTAATGCCTCGCGTTTCATATCTGAATATACACACACTTCCGGCTGGAGTGTTGTGTATTGATTAGAAAGGTGACTCTTTCCTCTCGATCGTGAATAACCCATAGCCTTTGGCATCTGGCTTTGGAGTCAAGGAGATAACGAAATACCTTGGAATATATATTGCGCGCGCAGGGGAAAAAGAGCGAAAAAGTGTCCGCCTGCCGCTACACAGCTCGCGGAGAAAGTGAAGACTGATCGATTCCATTAACATTCTAATCAAAGAAAGCAGCCCGAAACTTACGAAAACTTTGATTTCTCCGTGAGAAAAAGCTCTCAACTCCTCCGGAATTTCGTCAATAAGACCACGTATTATTATGAGTTTGCATCACGTTTGAAAAATTCGCCAAAGTATACGAATTTCGGAAAAAAGAGAAAAAAACACAGCCGATACCGCATTACGACTGTACAGCGCAGCTCTAAACTCCAAACTCGAGTTTATGGAGTATTGCCCGGAAGCAGTCGATCGGCGCCGGCGATTTCACTCTCTACGGCAGAGAGCTGCGCGCGATCGGAAGATTGAAAATCTGGCGCGCATTAAGCATGCGCGCGAAGAAGAGAAATAAAAAGATCGGCGTGTAGCCATGGAAATCTGTGGCGCTCGAATTATAATACGTTGGACTCGGCTTCCTCGTGCTGCTGCTGCAGCTCGCGGGGCGTTAAAGAATTATTATGAAACACGTGCGAGAGTTGCGCGTTTTTTTTTACCCCGGAGAGCGGGAATGCAGCGCGCTTTACGTAAGCCCGTTATACTGTGTCCGCTTAATATAATGCGCCCGAAGGAAAAAATATTCGGTTCACGCGTGCGATCCGGCCATTTGTTTGCGTTTCGCCGAATTATACGGGCTGCGCGTGTAAATTTCCGAGCGAATATTTGCTTAGAATTTACGACGGGGCCTTTGTGGGGTAGTTTTCTGCTTCGTTATTTACTGCGACGCTCTGCGCGAATATACAGCACACTATACGTCATTCAGTTAGGTAAGTGAGAATTTTTCGCGTTAAATCTCTTGTACACTCGTTTTATTCTGCTTTACGATCTTAATTTATCGAGTCTATCAGGACGCAGTAATGCACGCCTACAATGTTCCTTTTATCTAATTTCGGTTATTGTATGGAGACCGTTAAACCGAATTTTACAGAGTCATGTCACGACAATGTTCGGCTTGTACAAGTTGCGCAACTAATTTGCTGTTAACAAAAACATTCAAACGGAACTAGGAAAGAGTAAGGCACAGTTGGCCAGCTCCCTTATGTAATTATTTACGGTATTATACAAAGTTTAAAATTAATATTTAAATGACAAGAGTTATTTTGCACGATATTTTTATGCAAAGAGTGACAAAACGGAAGACAATACATAATATGTCTTGGATTTTGGCAATTTTGAAATCAGTTACTGTCTTGGTCTGCCACGCTCTAGAGGGAAGTTACGAACATTTTAAAATAATAAGCAAAACGTTGATAGATACCTAAATCCATCGAAACCGTCGTTGGACCCATTGACCGTGAGCACAGGCGCCCTTGCATACGCCTTGGCGACGCGTCTGTTCCTCTCGAAGACGATGACCTTCGCCCAGATCTCGTCGTCGATCTGATTCCACTTGTCGAGCACTTCCTGTATGTGGTCCTAAAAAACGAGCCGGGGAAAAAGAGAAAACTCGTCATTACACTCGATATGATCGTTCCTCGATGGCTTAGAAAGTAACGGATCACGTGCGGTATATACGCTCGAGCTACACACGCACGCGCGCGCATACGTATACACTATATACGTACATATAGGTACAGTACACTGTACTGTATATAAGATACGACTCGTAAAATTAAATGCCGAGCGGTGAGCAGGCAGTGATGTGTGTTGCTCCCCGCTTAATAACCGGCAATTACCGGCAGATGCAGCCTTTTCATGGCTGCTCTCCTCCGAGAGTGAGATGGCTTTCTTTCAACGCTATACATTTCGCGTTTCGTGAATCCGCAGTCGATTTTTCTCGCGTCCACTCAAAATTCGCTGTACATATAGCTGTTGCAGCTACGAGAGCAACGATCCTTCCCTTCAGTATATTATCTCGAACGTCGCGTGTGAACTATTATGCCTACACACAATTTGCATGCATGACTACTTATTTGTTTATTTTACAATTATCACAACTTTCATTTGAATTATTCTGCAGATTTCAAGATGTTTCGGATACGAAAAACAAACCATGCGGTTAAAAAGAACAAAACACACCCCTATTGGTCTCAAAAAGACATCATTTTTTTTACACTAAAGCAAACCTTACCACCAAACTAAACCAAACCCACAAATGGGTCTAGAGCCAAATTAAACTTTTGTCATTTCTGATATACATTTTCTTAGCTAAAAAATTTTTCACTGAGATCTGTTATACAAGTTCCAAAACGTTAAAAATGCTGAAACTTCGTTTAAATGATGATATTTATAAGCGCAAAAAATTTCAAACCAATTCAAGCTGTAATTCGTGCAACTTTAAAAATGATTTCTTTTTTTGAAAAGCTAATAGGGGGTGTTTTGTTCGCTTAACGTTAAAGAAAAAAAGAAGAGAGTAACGAGAAAATGCATTCCCGAGAATGCAAGAATCGGAGAAAAGTTTTTTCTCTCCCTCCTTTTTTCTATCCTCTTTCTCTTCCCCCCCCCCCTCTCTCTCTCTCTACGTCGATTGTAAAAGCGCGCACGCGAAGTAGGCTAATAAATATTTACTAAACTTGGAGTTCGTATAAGCGCACTGTACGTGCAGTATATATATCGCGGGTTGAGAGCGCAACGTCCTTGCGGTTTAGTGTCTTCATAAAGCCGTAGCGCATTTTACGTACACGTCTCTACCAGAGAAAGAGCGAGAGGGAGAATGAGAGACGAGGCGGACTGCACACAAAGTTCGCCTCGTGTAAAAGCTTTTCCATTATTTCTGTGTAGTGTGCCGCGCGAGGAAAATTGGTCGACGCGATTGATAATAATCGCGCTTTTACGCGGTCTCGCTTAAAACATCGGCGTGTCCTCGTGTATATAGCTGTGTACACTGCGCGCTGTATGCATGTATATCGCTAGGCTGCATATGTATCGTAAAATCGCACGAGCCGACCGAGCAATAAACAATTTTTTTTCTTTTCGCCGATGCGATCTCGCCGTGCTGATTATACATGCGCTGCAGAAATCGGCCGGAAGAGCGAGAAATCAGAGCCGCGATTCCAATCGGAAAAAAAGGCCGGACTCATCGCGCGCTTTACGATTTTCCGCGCGGAGCCGCATGTAGAAAGCGAATTTTACGGCTCGACTTGGGCGGAGACTCTTCCGGCAACGCGCGACAAAATATCCCGCGAGGGGAAATGAAAGTGGAAGAGATGAGAGGATTATTCTTCTCTATACATCGATTTTACGGCGAGTGTGTGCTTTCTAAAAGCAAGTCGTCTCGCAGGGAAATGCCAACTTTTACTGTTTTCAAGAAGAATTTTAATCAAACTTTTCCGTGCAATTTGCTTGCAGTATGCTGATTTTTGTTAATGCGTCAGTTTTGCGACGAGTCCACGCTTCCGGTTGGCGCAGCATTTCAAGAAAAAGTACACTAAATTTTACTCTCATTTTATCATGCAAGAATTTTTCAAATAATTTAATGACGCACATGCGCGAGAGGTAGGGTTCTATAAGATGGTATATGGCAACTGTTGGTGATCGATGCATAGATTTCATTTTATATCTTGTATGTTTGCAAAATTGAACAGAACGATTAAACAATTGTACCACTCAACGACAAAATAAATAAAAAAGGTATTCTTTCGATGGGGAGTCGAATCCCGCGGAATGCATAAAACAATCTATATAATAAATGCGAAAAATTACGAAAAATTAGTAACTCCACCGTCGTATATTATGGAGTAAATACCTTCAAAGAATTCTATACGGCGGGTTTTCCGGCAAATTTCCTCAAAGTTTCATAAAATTTCGCTGCAAGCTTTCTCTCGCTGGATTCCATATAACGATCTCGAATAATAATTCACGGGAGTAATTTTCGTCGAGGTCGGCGCGCGGCGCGGGCTATTTTAATATTTACAGTTTGATAAATCACTTAATGATGTATGCCATTTGCCGTACGCACATTACACGCCTACACCCGCGCGCAGCTGAACATATATTCGTTTGCTCCGAGAGATTATTATTGCACTGCAGCGCCTATGCGCGCATGCCAAGCGACATATACCGCGTTTCTATTGTAATCCTTCTCGGCGTTTTTGCCGGAACGGCTGCAGAGTGACGTTTATTAATATGGAAATGGCCGAGAATTACAAAGTTATTATGTGGCAAGATCCGCATGCGCCCCCTTCTTATGCCGCGGCTGACATCATAATGACACGCTTTTTTCTATCCAGATACGTCGTTTCTTAATATTCCTTTCGTTTTCAAAATCAGCGTGAGAACGAGGCATTCTATTATCAGAGAGAAATAAGAGATCGCGATAAATTTGGCAACCAATTTCAGAATGTTTATCAGAGAACAATTGTTTTGTATATTCGCGCGGTGCACAAGCCTAGAGAAAAAGATGGTCTGTGCGACGAGGAAAAACGTTGAAAAAAGAAACGAGAGAAGCCAAAAGGGCGTACTTTCCGCATTCTTTCGGCGGAGAAGCTTCCATCAACGCACGACAACGCCCTGGAGGTACGCACACGAATTCCAATCACGTGCACGAAATTAAGATCTCCTCGCCCGGAGATTGGCATTTTGAATATAATTTCGAGCGCTGCGGCCGCTCGGCGAAAAAGCATTTGAATACACGCCACGTCGGGGTGCGCTTCGACGAAATCAATTACACTGAAATCTCTCGCCGAAAGCCCTCCCTTTAGCGGAAGCTTCTAAAAATCGCGTTACAGCCTCCGAAGCATCCCGTCATTATTTTCACGGGAGGGAGAGGGAGAGAGCTGCGTGCCGCCGCGCATTTATCAACTGTTTACCCTGTAGCGCCGCAGCTGTCCGCGCTTTTAACTGACGTCTCATTCCTACCGATCATCCTCTTCGGCGAAACGATTCCTTTCCGCGGGCTCTCCGACTCGGAGATTTTTCCAATGTTATGCGTGCTTGTACTTATTACACGCGGCGCGCGTTTCTCCGACTTTAACTCCGAGAGACGCGACACTCGCTGTGTGGCTTTAATGAGTCAAGGCTCGGTTTCGGATTCATGCTATACGTACGGCAAAATTTATTGTTGCCGGGGATCGTTGATGCTTTTTTCTGACCACTTCATCGGCAATCAAGCCGGGGCTTGTGTGCCAAATTATAAGGTTAGCCATGTCCCAAAAATGACTCGGCGAATTTCAAAGTGAGGCGAGCCACTTAGCGATTGTTTACCCTGTCATCTTACTCGCGATCCCTTCCACCTCGTTTATTCGATCCCCGCGAAAGCTTCTTGTGAAAAGCCGAGGTCGACGACCCGTTATTTTATACATCTCTCTCTCGCTCGCGCTCGCGCTCGCGCTCACGCTCTGGTCTGCCTGTAATTGAGGCGATAAAAGACGGCTTGCACTTCGTAATGGGACCTTCTTTTATCGCCTTTATCTATAACATTCCTCGTAATTAGCATAATTCCCTCATTTATATCGCCAGTTGGTACTGAAAAATGGGAAAAAAAATTATCAACGCCAGATCGGTTTCTCATCTATTTCTGCAATTAGCATTTTCCATGAAACATTTCATTTGGCTGCTTCGATAGAGCAGTTAAATGTGTAATTAAGCTGGCATTTTTGGAATCGACTTGACGTCTTTTCAGCTTGACTTTTCATACCGAAGGAAAAAAACTGTTTTGTTGAAGTCAGTGATTATCTAAGTGTACAATCAACGTAAATAACTTTCGATGAAATTTAAGAAAAAGCGCCCATTAAAATAGTTTCTTAACACTTCCATTAAAACCAGTACATTTATAGAACGAATTTCCACCAAGGTGTGTTCAACCTCGTTTTATAAGCATAAAAACAGCTGATACTAACAACAGCCGTATAATCTTAGAAACAATTGTTTTTAATCATATAAACAAAGAGTATAATCCAATTGTTTCTCTCCTCAGTAGGCAAGCAAATAGAATTTTTCATTAAAAATGCTAATCAACTATTGATACACCTTCTGCAATTTTGCTAACAGCAAGTCTCCATTAATTTCCATTAAATCAATGTTTTCCATCAACTGAAATATCCAACAGGGTGTGCACAACTCGTTTTACAAATTGGAAAACGTTTTGTTCCGCGGCCGATTTCCAAGCCGGCGTGTCGACGATAAGAAAATAGAGAGAAAGAGACACCGGTTTCACAGCGTTTGTGTAATTGCCTACGCTCTGGAGATTAGTGACATCGTCGTCGTCGTCGTCGTCGTCGTCATTGTTTTGATGCCCGCAAATCGGTCAGACGTGTCGACGAACAAGCCAAGCACGACACCCGCATCGCGAAAGTCAGTGCTACCATGTTTTTGCCGATTTTAACGCGCAGTGATAAGAAAACTTGGTAATTACATTTTCCAGCATCGAATGCCCCTCTGACGCAAAGAAAACAAAAAAAAAAAAAAAAAAGATTGTCGTAAAACCCCTTTGATGGCAATACGCACCTTATATAATTTGTCGACGTTGTACCAGACGTCCTCCTCCTCCTGCTCCTCGTACTGCGCGTCCGCGAGATTGTCCCGCGAGCGCGAAAGTATTTTTCGCCTCGACACCATCCCGGGCCGCTATTTTTCAACCTGAAAGCAGAAAAAAAATACGGAAATAAGGTCTCCTCGTTAGTCTAGGATTCGAGAAAAAAAAAGAGTTTCTTTTTTCCCCCTCTCGCGCGCGCGTCGCACACTTTCTCCGAGCCGAGAGTGTCGGGCTCGGGGAGCAATTAAACGTAACAAAACGAGTCGAGGCTGACGTAAAGGCCCGGCAATGATCCAATTAATAAAGTGAACAGACAAAAGCTGTGCGACGCTTATGTTTTATTGGATTACATAAAAAAAAGGGCCGAGTTCTCGGAAGGAGTTTTGTGCTCCGAGAAGAATAGTACTAAAAATAGCTATCGACATCGGTCTTTTGTACGTTTAATTGATTGTTTACAGAATGAGAATTCTGCTAGAAAAGAACTATCTCTCATTGGATTTTCTGTAGTTTCTTTTTTCTCGAAACGTAGGAGCGAACTAGTGGAATCGTCGGGTCGATCGAGCGCGCGAGCAACGACACATTTCTTTTTATCCCCGGCAACGTTTCACCGAAATAATTATATGGCTGCTAGGATCTCTCAGAGCGAAGAGAGAGAGAGAGAAAGAGGGAGAAGAAAACAGTTATAGTGTCGAAAGTAGTAGTAGCCGGACCAGCATATCGCGTTTATCGCGGGGCCTCACCCTTTTTTTCGTCGCAATTAAGAGCCATAATTGCGCAGAAAAGGATTTAACAGCTTGGACCTCGGCAGTGTCTCTTGTTCAGCGAGGCTGCACTGCAATGTTAAGGTGAGCACGTATTTTCTAGATATATCTGCATTTTTATTGGCGAAAAGTAAAAGCAGCTGCGCGCGCGCGCGAGAGAGAGAGAGAGAGAGAGGAGGGGTTATTTCGATTTATTGATGTGCGCCAGAAATGAAATCGCACATACACGACTGGTTGCGAGGTTTTTTCTTTTTTTGATAAAAATTCTGACGTGCGAGTGGCTCGTATTTATTTGCATGCCTGTCGGGTGATGAAATACCGAGTGCAGGCGTAGAGGATATAAAGAAAAGGAGTTCAAGTTTATTAAAAGTAAATTGATTGAAATTTTATTTTTCGTTCATGGAAAAAGAGCTCGTGCAGTGTGGAGACGAAATTCTGTTTCGATGGCAATGATTAATGATGTTGAACAATAAAAGTTTTAAATAAAAATCCGCACACTTTGTAATTTATTCTGATGTGTACGTTAATGATCTACTAATGGGTTTGCCCGAGGATACTGTTATTTTATATGCTGCTTACGCTGCCATTGTGTCCTCGGCTAACTCATGGACATGAGACGCAAAATCAACTGAACAAGCTGTTGACAGACGCTTATAGCCAACTGGCTCGCGGATGATACAAAACAAATGCACGTAATACGCAGCGCTTGGACATTACTGAGATCTAATGTCCCGCGGAAAATGTACGGGATTAAGATAAAATATAGGACAAACTCGGAGCCGAAATGAAACTTGGCCTTATCATCGAAAAAATTAGCCAACCAGCTCACACCGTCATGTGTATTCCCACGTAAAACGACCTCGCTGACGATGACGCTGCAGCGGTCCCCGAAAATCGCATCGGCGAGCTCCGTCGAGCAGAACAGCTCACGAGAAAAGAGCACATATACATCGGCATCGCGCGAAACTGCATTTCGTAAGATCCGAGCTCTGAGCCGGCGGCGGCCGCGTCTGGCTTCCTTTTTTTCGGCGCGTAACGGTCCTTGTTCGTCGCTGCTGCTGCTGCTGCTGCTGCAGAGCAGCTGCTCCTGCTGCTACTGCCGGCGCGCATTATCTAATTGCGCGGCTCTCTTACATAAGATCCCGCTGATCCTAGCGGGATACCGAGAGATTTTCGGTGGGAGCCGCCTTTCTTGTTCGCTTGCGGAGAGCTTTTGTACTTTGATTTTTTTGCTTTTCGCTGCAAAGAGAATGGCCGCGACTCAATTTATTTTCCTTCGCTTCTACTTATCTCTTTCTCGATTCTTTGGCAGCTCTCTCTCTCTCTCTCTCTCTCTCTCTCTCTCTCTCTCTCTCTCTCTCTCTCTCTCTCTCTCTCGACGTGCGAAAGGAATTCGGGTAGTGACAGCTGCCACTTGCGCCTGCCGTTAGCGTAAATCTGGATTTTTAGACTAAACCTGGACTATAGATTTTCTGCTACAGTTTCGAGGTATAGTATGGCAAATGTGTAACAGTAAATCAGAGTTCGAATGCACTGCAGAATTTTGAATTCTTCATTTTGTATAACCTGTTTCGTTAAATTTCATTGCTTTTCAGATTGATAAGCAAGATCTTACAAAATTATTTACTGGTTTAAGTATTTAAAAGATAATTTTATTTTCCATTTCAATTCCTCTAAGTTCATAAATATTCATTCAAGTGATTTATGAAGATTCTTTTTCTCATTTAAAAACGCTCTTTTCCTTTTACTTTCTCTTTAAACTATAATCATTAGCATCTTTTATCACGCATTGAACTGCACACGTGTTTCTGAAAATCATTAAAAACAGCTCTAAAGTATATTGACATATCATTACGAAAACGAATGATGAGACTAATGAATCTAAAAAAGAACGAAATTTTCAAATAATAATAAAATCGTTTCCAAATTTTAATTCCCACATTTTTGGTTGGGAATCCCCGAAATTCAAATTCAGCATTAAAAATTACGTATAAAAAAAGTCGGTTTCAGACGGAGACTTAAAATGGTCACGAAATATATGGTTGGTTTCTAGACTATTGGGAAATTATATCGTGGATTATATGCTTTAGTTTTAGTCGACCTTGAAAGTAGTTTCGAGTATCTTAGAGGTAGTCCACGTTTCGAATTAATGACTATACAAGTGTGTCGTCTATATTCATACGACATCAAATTAAATTTAGTATTTGTTTGTCTGTTTTTGTGCGACTATTTACGACTATACGCGAATGTCTAAATTTAACTCTACGCAAGATGGAAATTTTTCGGGAGACGAGGTATATATGCTTGTGAAATCCTGTGAAGAATGTTGAGATCTTCGATGGAGTGGCAGTGATGTATTTCATGAATATTTGAAATCACCATGCATAGCTATATACATATCTGAGTATAAAATTGTCAGGAATCAGTAAAAAAAAGTTATAAACGTAGTCCTAGTGAAAATAAAAATATTTTTTTTAATCATGTCAGCATTACTATCATTGTTGGCTATTGGTTCTACGACTTTCATATGAAAATTCAAATAATGAATGCTAGGTAGTTTATGATTTACTTATTACATATTTATAAATTCCTGACAATGCGATGACAAGATCAGTATTTTCATGTATGTTGAATTATACGATTTTACGAATAGTTCCAGTGAATTAGAAGAACTAAAAAGTTTGACGATGAAATTTCTTTATTATCTAAAGACTGTTAAAAACCATAGATACCCTTTTAGTCGAAATGTTAACGATTCGTATCTACAAGCATATAATAAATTAAATATATAACTGTACAGAAATCGATAATTTTTCAGTAGTAGGGATATTTATAATTTTTTAATTATAAAATCCATAGGGAAAGCTATAACATTAAGGATCACATTGCCGATGACAGTAAGAAACTTTAACTTCGTTTTGACCAAGGCGACGCGTGGATTGGTTTGAAGTTTCAGCGGGAAATTCAAATCGAAATTTCAAGGCTGCTTCATTTTAATTAACGTGCACTATAAACAAATTGAATTCCTTACGTGTCATGAACTGTGAGAACGATTGTTCCAATTCAGCATCCGAAACTACCTCGAAAAGTTGAATCTACCACTCCACGAAACACCCGCGACTCAGCGGATCCTCGCCGCACAGGAAAATCACGAATACAAAAGGATGCCTGGTCACAACACTCGCCACAAACATCCGTCCAACAATTGAACGCACGACTAGTCGCACTCATGACTCGAAAGCCAAACAATCGCGTCGTCCACCATCCGCAATTGACACATATTTGGAGAGCCGTTCGCCTAGTTGAGCATTCTGGGGCTCCCGCGCGCGTCTCAACAGAGTAGACGCACAATTGGTCGCGCTCGGTGAAATCACCGAAATGTCAATTTTCTCCTCCCGTGCGGCTGGTCTGTTTTCCAACGAAAGCGCGTGCGGCGAGCGACGGAGAGAGAGAGAGAGAGAGACGACCGCTCGAGCGCGACGCCAGCGAGCCACTGAGCGAGCCGAGTCCCTCCTCGCTTTTTTCCCCGCGCCAGCGCGCGCGTGAATATAAGAACGTGTATATATAATCGCACGCGTGCGACGGCAAAACAAACGTTTGTTCTCGCCTGGGTGGGGGACGACAAGAGCGAGGGACTTTCGGGCACTCGGAGAGAGAGAGGCGAAAGGCAGACGGCGCGGGAAAACGATGCCGTCGACGCGACAAATTGATTTTTTCAAGGTTCATTTCGGTCTAATTGGGATGACGTTTTTGCGCCCGCGCGCGCCGTTCTCCGCCGATGTCTCTCGCGCGCCCCGCTGCAGTAGAAAAAGAGCAGAGTTTGGGAAAGTACACGCTTTTGTTGTCCATCGGGGACCTCGATGCTTTTCTAATTTTACAGGCGCTTTTACGGTCCGTGCGGCCGATTTACGATTTTCAAGAGAAAAGTATTGGTTTTTCCTAGCCGCCGCCGCCGCCGCCGCCGCCGCGCAGAGTCGGGCCGGACATAACGATCGCTATTGTCCGAATTCGAGCCAGCTTTTAAGAGGACTCGCGAAAAACCGGAGGCTATATGCTACTTGTGTGCAGTATTATATACATAGCTATCCTACGATTCTTACGTAAAATGCCAGTCTCTCGAAAATCCCGCATCTGCAATTCAATGCGGATCCTCGGCTATACGTGTACGCAGCAACCCACTTCTCGGGTGTACACGTGTATGCGTATAAGTGTACAATGCCGTTAGAACTGCTTGACGGCTCAATTCGCCCTCGCGCGTGCGTGCACATACCGTTTGAAGGCCGCGAATTATGGAATAATAATAAGCCGCGAATGAAGAAACCGGAGCCAATTGCTGCAGCTACACTTATATCGCTTGTATTTTCGGTCGTACCTACGATAGCAAGCATTTCATTTGTCCCACACGTAAAGCGCAAACTCCACGGACATTGGAATTACGGGCGAAGCACGAGTCTGCGCCGGAGAATTCAATGCTCGAACACGCAATATGTATAGAGCTTCGCGCTCTTAGTCGCAGTGGAGCGCGCGACATTCCAAGGCCGCCACGGACGCGCTTTGCATAAATCGGCGATTCGAGTGCGCAAGCTCGGGCGTTGCAGGGTAAGTGAAGCACCTCGAAATCGTATGTGTGTGTGTGTATAACAATTTGGCGGGAGAGCGCGAGGGAGCGAGCGCCTTGAGTCGAATGACCAACTCGAGGCATCGAATATCTGCAGGCGCAAAGTCGCGAGCACGACTCGCACGAGGTGTACTTACACTGCCGCGCGCATAGACATCTCCTTTCGCGCCGCGCGCGGGACAAAGACAGGGGTTGTGTGCGCGCGGCGGACTCGCTTAATTGCGAGATATATATATATCCGAACGCAGCGTCCGCGCAGTAGATAAAGGTATATATATATACGTATATAATACACGCGATATATGTATACCCGCTAAATGATACGGACAGCTGGGGGGGAAAAAGTAGGCCAGTCCGCAGGATTGTATTATAGCTGACCTTCGCTGATCCCGGATACACGTGCAGTCCGCCGCGCGCATTTACGCAAGCTGCGAGTCGATATGTGCAGCCGATTGACGAAACTGCATCAGCTGGATTTTTGGAAAATCGGTGCGTCACGCGACGCGCTCGCACAGCAAGTCGGGGAAGGAATTAAAGCTCATCGCATAAAATTCGGTGAGGATGTGCAGAGATAAGGTAATGGCTTCGCTTCCCATATTACATATAAAGGTTAATGCTCGGCTTTGGCCCCATAGAAGAAGGAATGCAAGTTCTTTTTCCGATTCCTCGTTTTAATTCTGTCACAACAAATTATTGGATGACAAAAAGCGACACACGATCACAGAGGGTTAACGAATTTTCAGAGGTGCCCCAGTGATACAGATTCTTCGAGGCGGGCGGCTCATCGGAAATTCAATAGCGAAAGCGAAACGCCGCGGCTGCAGATCGGAGAGTCGGAGGAGGAGGAGGAGGAGGAGGAGGTGAGACTGTGAGGCAAGGCGAGGAAAAAAAGAAGCCCCTTACCGCAAAACAAAGGCCGCTGTATGTATATACGGAGGCCATAAAAAGCAGCGTAAAATACCCCATAAAAACGAGTCATCGACGTGTAAACCTGCGGCCAGTTCATGAATCAAAGGAACGAGCGCTAGATTCATCTTGCGCCTACTCCCGCGCTTCTAATTTTAGAAAAAGAGCTGAGTGGTAGCGCGTCATCCTAACGAGTCTGCGTTGCATAGCGCGCGTTAAAGTCGCCCGGGAGATTTACGCGGATAGCCCCGAGGCTCTCTATACGCCAGTGTACATATATATACATACGTATATACGCGCGCGCGCACGAGTTGCAGTTATGGATGGGATGAGAGAGGAGAAGTGGACCAGGAATGTGGATCGAGGAGCCAAGTGGGGGTTTGTTTATTTTGCAATTGGGTCTTGAGAACTGGAAGATCGAGAGAGGATCATGATGCGAGAGGATGATGTTGAAAGCGGATGCTAGATGACTTTTGCTATTGTCGAGGGGGGATCTCATTTTCTCGCTTTTACGACGAAATACTATTCCGCGCTGGAATGTGCTTTTAAGAATGATTGAATAACTAGTCCAGGCAAGAGGGCAGGGAGGTGGGTTCACATTACAGTCAATTAATAATTCAAATTTCGCGCCTCAATTCAGCGCAGATTATATATATACAAAAGGTTATTAGGTAAGCGCGATTAATCTAACGTTGGGTTAATTTTGTAAAAGGAAAGATAAGTAATTAAAAGAAAATCATTCATTTATTTTGCACTCTCTTTGTCCGCGCATGAAGCAAATCAGCGTGTATAGCATTCCTTTTAAAACGGCGCGCCATTAAAATCACGTCGAATTTGTGGATAGCTAAAAATAAACGGCAGTTAGAGAAAATTTATAAATAAATCAATTGACGAACAATCGATCTTGACGCAAGCGAACATTGAAATTCATTGAACGTCGGCGCAGAGCTCGCAATCGATGGAATAGTTGCTACACTGCACACCGCGAGAAATTATTACAAAATCCAACCCACAGCAATACGCGTCGTGCGTGTGAATCACTTTTCTAAAATTAAAAGCCGATCGAAGGAGCTGTGAATGAATGACGCGAAGCTCCGGCCGCATTTGATTCACATAAACCTGGCGATTTTTTTTTCTCCGCGATGAGCTGTTGGCTTTCGTCGGTTCTTCGTATCGTTTTCGCAGCGGAAGATCAAGCGATGCGTCAATTTGACGCTCAGCCTTACACACAGGAAAACTCTCGCGGTTCTTCGCTTAATGCGCTGAGCGTTTTTATTTATTGATATTACACCGATTGATGCGTCGTCGACGAGCCCGAGCATGTTTGCCGCTGAATAATTGGCAGCGTGTAATAAACGCGTGTTTTGATTCGTTAAGGAGGTGTTTACGGCTAACTAGTCGCGAGGATAATTAAACTTTCTCGCGCGGGAGAAAGCGCGCACGTTGCAAAAATGCGCTATTAAAACTTTTGAAATTAATTGGATCGCGTATCGATATTTATAATGATAGACAACGACGTTAACGTTTCAATGCGCGAGGATGAGAAATCATTATGATTTGCACGGATTCCCCGGCCGCGGGAGAGTGATGCTCGAGTAAGCATTGCAATAAAATGACGGTCAAGTAAATATTGCAATGAAAGAAAATGGCGAAGCTATGCTGATTGGTTGATGATTTCCTAACCTCAAAAACAGAATATCACTCCTCGGTCGTAAATAAAAAGACTTTCGCAAACTTAAAGCAGCATAAAAAAAAAGCAGATGTTACGGATTGTCGTTAAAGTGAAGAATGTTTGTATAATGGCTGAATGTATAAGAATCGTTGATTCTTAATTAAAACAATCAGCGCAAAAAATACTTAAGGTAAGAGAAACTGCATATACTTGTATGGTTATACACAAAGTGATCGTCACCTTTAATATTACATCATATATGCGATTTGACAAGGATTCTTTGTCTGATAATAGATTATACCATCAACTCATAACAAAGTGCATCCTTTCGCCCGGTAATAACGAAAAGCACAAGACTCGAGGTCACTTCCACGCACGACTTTCTTTGCGCACAGCGCAGTTCCTAAATATACGCGTCGCGGTTACGCGCCAACAGAGGACTTTCAGATTTTTATCAATGAATAATCGCGTCTTCTCAAATTACCCGTTTTATCAAGAATAATCAGAGACGAGCGTCGCAAACGATAATTAATGTCTCTTCTGCTCCAACTCAGTCTCTCAAAGCGCGAAAATTCAGCTTGACGCATACAGTGTACAAATTTACTAGTCCGAGACTTTGCGGATGGAAATGGTGGCATACGAGTACTTATAGTTGAGCACATCCGGCTATGACTTTTCTCTTTCTCGCGTTCGCATGCGCAGCGTCCTCGCGGCACGCAACGAATTTATCAACGCGCGAGCGAGCCACACACGCACGTGCACGCGCACATCACCTGCGTTCCAATAATGTAATCGAGAGCCTTTTTCTCCTCTATTATTATTACTATTATTACTACTCTTATTATTATTATTATCGTTATTGAGAGTGGGCAGCCTTAATCCGCTTGTTAGATTGGCGATATCGTGTGAGCACAGGTATACGCTGAGAGTTCTTCGCGCAAATAATCTCGTTGATTCTCATTTATATGCGCAGACTGCACATCGCGTATCTGTAGTGGCGTTACTTCGTTTTATTTCAGTGAAGTACTCTATTTGAAGAACAAGAGCTTGAAAGTTTAGAAAGTAGCAGATTGAAGAAAGCATTCGACAGCTTGAAATTATACGAAAAGACGCGACGCAACGCGCGTCGGCGCCTACTACGTTTATTTACAACTTGTTATTTTATCGGCAAGAATCTGATTGGCAACTGTTTCGTATATTACAATTAAATCTGACGGTTTCATTGCAAACGAATTTCATATCAAAAATAGTATTCGTGAAAGTAAGGATCATCCTACTGATTCGCGCGGTTATCATTGCTTGCAAAAATTACGGATAGTTATACAAGTATACAAGAGTTAGCTGATATAAATTATTTTACACTGGCATTCTCTCGGCGAGCAACGTCTTTATACGCGTAATAAAACAGTTATTTATATTTATAATTTACGGTCTGAAAATTTTTGAGGTTAAGAAAGACAAGGCATTTTAAGCAATTATTGAGGCACCAATGTCCCCTTAATTATCACGCAAGTATATATATATATGCGCTTAACCTGTATATTTTATTTACGCTGAGAAATAGTAAAAACATTGCAAATAATTCTCTAATTCTTACTGTAGCGCCTATAGTGAAGCAGCTGTAGACTGCGAAAAGTGTTTCTAGAATCCAGAATAAATTCCGCAGTAGTAGAATAATTTTTATTGATTCGACGCGTGCAGCGTAAAATCCATAGAATCATTTGTAACGTAATTTTTTGCTCAGTGTATGTTCTGCAATTGCATATTTATCTTCATCGAGCCATGAGCATGCGTAAGCCGACGCATCCGAGTTAAAGTTCGAAATGAAATGGCATCGCTCGATCAACGTCCACTGCACCCCCTACGCGCTGCAGAAACTACAATTGAGCTGGGCAAGTTGGCGCTGCAGTGGAAAAACTGCACGTATAAGCACACCTTCTCTCAGCGGCGCGTCGAAGGGTATATTCTTCCTGGCGTCCTTGGAGAGAATCGCAGAGACAAGTCGTGAGAAAGGACGCGCGCGGGAGTAGCTGCTGCAGCTTCTCTCTCTCTCCTCTGTGTACACCTTTCCTCGCCTGCAATGTGCTCATCGGCTTAAGCCGCGTATATATTTATGCTCTATACGTGTATTATGTTATATATGTATAGCAGCCGCTCTCGGTGAGCCTTACAAATTGAATCCAGCTCTTGTATGCTCTTTGACGTGGAGCACGTGCATATGTAGGAGCGAGAGATTCTCCGATGATCGAGTTGGCCTTTTGCTTGTATTCTCTCTCTCTCTACCGAGTAGCTTCGCGCGCTTACGTGAACTGGATTTTGCTATACTACATGCATGCGCGCACGCAGCTCTCTCTGCATAAAGACGTCTCGGCGGACTCGTCCTTATCCACTTAATGCGTCCACCGAAGCCTTGGATCTAGTTGGACATTTTTCCGGACTAACGAGTGTAATTTCCTCGCGCGGGACGAATCAACGGAGTCGCTGAGAGCTGCAGCTATATAGTGCGGAGAGGCCGGCGACGAGTCTCTTTCTCTCTCTCTCTCTCTCTCTCTCTCTCGCGTCACCAGCAGCTCACATTCCCGAAAATAAAACTTGCGCAAACCGATGACGCGCGCGCGAATAGTTGTGCAAACCCCTCGTCGCTAAATCTCGTAGCGCGAAATTTCATCAGCGCGTCGCCTCGCGCTCCATCAGACTCGAGCCGGAGAGAGGCCCTGACTCTTGGGGCTTCATTCATGTCTCTCTCTCTCTTTCTTTCTTTCTATCTCTGTGTGTGCACGATGTATACATCTATAACATTCGCCGCTTGCATGCACTGCTCGTCGCTCTCCTCGGACGCGTAATCGAGGCCGGAAAAATTAGTCGACGCTTCTTTCTCTCTTCGGCTCCTTTTCGAGACTTCTTTTCTCTTCTTCTTTTGTTTTTGCGTACAACGACCGTCCTTGCGCGCATGACGAGGGCATTGCGCACGCCGAAAAAGTGGCAATTTGTGCAAGAAACTAATTATTCTATACCTGCAGTGTATGTATAGATATTCGCTCGCAGATTGACACGGCCGATAAATACACCGGGACGTGTTTCAAATTTAGATGCTTATCGGGGTATAATAATGCTGACACATCTTCGATAGCCGCCTACTCTGGTGTCTTATACGCGCGGCTCATTACCGCTTGCAGCATTGCTTTCGCAATCCACCTTTTTTTTCCAATAATTCGAGCTATTTCTTTTTGAACTTGGCGCACCGACAGGCGGAATAGAGCACTAAATTTTACGTTTTTCACGAACTTTTGTCAAACTTTTTCTACAGCAATATCGTGTTTTTACCAAGCGGAACAGTCAGCGAACCTTTTAACCTACCTAATTTTTATTATTTTCACTAAACTTTTTACTATATATTAATTGTAAGAGTGAACATTCACCAAAATGTAATATCTACTCTGCAGCTGTGAATAGGTAAAAACACAAAAGTGAGAGTCAGCCATTTAGTAAAAAAAGGTTGCAACGTTTCTGCAGTACATGATTTCGGACCTTATACCAACAGCCGCAACAGTATTAATTTATTGAAACGTTTCGATACGAATGCATTAATATTAAGAGGCGAGTAAACACCTCGCGCCAATCACGCGCGTCGTCTTTATATATATATTTAAGACTCCGCAGTGATTCACTTGGTATACTTTGGCTTGTCGATCAGATTTTACGTTCTCGTAAATTTTTCCGAACTTTCAATAAAATCCGCTCAAATCTTTCACTCGCGGCGCTTTTGCGCGAGAGCGCAAGAGAAACGTACGTGCTTCTCTCTCTGCGCGCAGAAAGAAAAGTGACGCCTGTCTGTACTTTAGACCGCAGAGTGTGTAAAGAAAGAAAATACGTTGCAAAGAAACATGTGTTAGATGGAGGCAAAAATTCGACGACTTCCCCGTAAATTTTTTTACGAGTTCATTCGCATGCATAACGGCTGCGCGCGCGACATAATTCCCGACACGTAATTCCGGGGGAATTTTTATTCGGCACTAGCGCGCACACACACGTGCAGACGAAGAACTGCCATAACCAGAATGCAGAAACTTCTAAACTGTGCCTCTTAACAGTCGACAATAAACCCGTTACGTAAACGTCCGACAAGTCGAATTATATACGCGCGCGTGTAATAGCCGCGCACATAAGTGTACTGTCGCGTCCTTCCGCGTGTGTCTCGCGAAATCTCGATCGACCCGCAAAATTCGCTCCCTCAGTTAAAAAGCCATCAAGAGAAAAGAACAATTGTTTCGGAGAACTGCTCCCTCTGCGCGCTAAGTATAGGCGCAACGAGCCCGTATATATACGAGCGCGCGAGTCTTTAAGTGTAGCTGCACAGAACGGAGCGAGACACGCCGCGTAACAAGCGCTTTCTCACGTTTTCTCCGCAGCGCGCGCGAGCAGCGGAATCGAATGCTGCGCTGCAGCCAGAAAAAGAAAATAAGCGAGGACGGCAAACACCCGCGCAGACTTCTCTCTCGCAGAGACACTGCGCGCGAGGACCGCGCGGAGAAGGAGGAAAAAGGTATTGTACGGAAAAAAGGGGAAGAAACTATAGCCTGCACCTATATGTTTATTCCCCGCGAGTATACTCTTCCCCTCTCTGTTCTCTATACCGAGCCTATTCCAAAGGGGACAGAGATATCAAAAGGGAATCGCTCGGCGATCGCATCTCGATATACCTGTGTTAACGAGCGCGCAGCCATTGAACTGTCGCCTGGGCTCACGACGCTGCGCCGCAGCGCATTGTCGGAGTAATACTATATTAGAGGGAAACGCGCCTCGGACCGTCGATCTGCTCGAGACGCGTATAGGAGAGCTTTTCCATTTTTTTTCCGAGCGAGACGCGCACGCACAGGTGTCGAATGCGTGAGTGTATGGGCATTATTCGCGCGCGGCATTTATCGACGGCGCAACTCGCGTTCGTCGTTGCGCACCCATTTTTCCGCAGCGTGTGCATTACTCGAAATTACCGACCGTCGGTAATTATCCGCGTGTCGCCGTGGCGGCAGTATCTGTGCCATAAGGGTTTTGCGCAACAGCTGCGCTTTATTTATGCGATGCAGCGCGAGAGCCTTATTTTCTTTTTCTCGAACGGAAAGCGCCGTATACGCCTCTGTATTTGTATATCGTGGCTCAGATCGTAATCCGCGCCTCGGCCGGTACATAATGCACTTTTTGCGCGAACACTCTTGCGCCCGCAATAAGAGAAAATATGTACATGCAAGTATCTATCGAAAATTTAGATTTCGTTACGTGGCTGTACACACCTCGTTAGGATTTATGCGCAGCGAGACACCGTAAAATTTCGCGCACATCTGAATGGAAAGGCATTTATCGGCGCGCAGTCCTGTGCACAAATGTAAGCCGCTCTATTCTATATAACCATTCGAACCAACCAACGATCCATTTCATTTCTTTTCTTTATTTCTGCACTTTGTTCGGCGCCCTTTTTTTCTAATACTTCGCAGTGTATTAGGCGTACCGATACGCAGCTATATGCTTTACATATATATCCTATATAGTTAAAGCTGTCCGAGAGGTATTTATGAATGAAACATTGTGGAATACGGCAAATATTTCAGCCGCGCGGAGTAGTCGGGCCCCATTGTGAAGTTGAGAGACCGCGAGACAATGTACCGAAAACTTTCATTATCTGCTTATGCGCGTTAATTGAAAGAAAACAAATCGCGTCTGCGATGTAGCCGCGATGCTATCTGCGCGCATTATGTAGCAAAGGGTCTCTCCCCCCCCCCTCTCTCTCTCTGTGTAATGAAGATTTGCTCATATAATACTGGCGCAAACACTCCGACGCCGATAATTTATTCAAATCTTGATAGAGGTGTGTGTGCAGTGTATATACCCCGAGACGCGCGCGCTGCATATACACTCCCCGCAACAAGCCGCTCGAAGCTCGAATAATCGTTATCCCCCCGACGCGAAGGAGGAAAAAAGAATCCGTAGGCACGTCGTCGAGAATTTCGTGCGTATGCATGTATATACATCGGCTGCACGCGCAGACTGGAATTTCATCGAGCGTGTGTTTTGTAACGCGGGAGAGGATTGATTTTAATTGTCGAAAAATGTCGTAATCATCGCATGCGCGCCGAGCGCTGCTTTTTTCCTCGCGCGCGTATACATAAACGTCTCGCGATCGAGTTGAGCTGGCGCTTCCTCCTCTCTCGCGCAGCGTCACGCGCGGCGCTTGTACACTTAAATACGCGCACTTTCGTCACGGCTATGAAACTCGCGCGGAGCCTTTTACATATGCGCGCGCGCGCGCGCGCAGCATCCGAATATCGCCGAGCTCCGCAGCGGCGGCGGGAGAAAGTGCATAATACGCGTCTCTGCTATACGCGAGCGCGCGCCGCGTCGATTGATTTTTCGTGCGCGGGCTCCAGCTATGCGGAGCGAATTTCGCGCGCGATTGGCCCATTGTTCGGCTATTAAAAATAATTACGCTGCGCGCGTGTGTAACGCGCGCGCTGCGGCTCTAACGATTTACTTCCTATAGCGCTTCTTCCGACGCGCATCCGCGACGATTGGATAACGAATGAATTACGCTGTATATGAAGCATATTGCAGGCTGGGCGAAAGCGCGGCACGCGTCGCTCGGAGATTCCGATGGACGGGGCCCCGTTACGGTAAAGCGTAATCGCATTCTAATCGCGAGTCTAATCACGAGCTGCTTTATGCTGTACAGACAGAGGGAGAGAGAGAGCGAGAGAGACGCGAATTTCTTTTTGTCGAGGAGCCGAAGATGCGTCGTCGTGCTGTCCCCTATACTTCTCTTGGCCTCGCATTCCCTCACGTTTTCATCCTCTACAGTATTCCTATACGTCTGCACACGTGTGAATACGTGAGTGCGTTGCGAGAAACTCTACACTAAATTCAAGCTTTTCGAATAGGAATTTTCGCTAAAATTTTCAGCAATTCGTCGGTAATAGACGGATATTCGATATTTCATATTTATTTATTTAACGGCCTTGGGGTACAACTCTGCGAGGCCCAATATATAATTTCATTGTAAGTAACAAATTTGTATATTCCATTCATATGACGGATTATGCGAAACTGTGATACAATTGAAACAAATAAAGGTGCGTAGGTTAAGTAAATTCGCTACGTTATGTACATATAATTTTACGAATATTGTAAAAACGTAGGTGGTAAACCAGTATACCCTAAAGAGATATACTCAATTTACAATATAATTTCTAGATTGAATTACTTATATACGACAATTATAATAATTATTTATAGATTAATCTTTGAGTTTAATTTAACTTATTGAAGGTGGGTTTATAGTCCTTCGTTAATTATCCTGTTTTCCCAGTCTTGTTTGTCCTTGGTCATCAGCGATTTGAAAACAGATCTTTTCAATGCCTGCAGTATATTGGAACTGGCGAAGCTCGTGATTTCGAAAGAATTTAGAAGGTCTGATGCGGTAATATGAAAAGATCTTTTGAGTGCCTCTGTGTGCGGTGCGCTGTAGATTAGACACTGCGGGGCTAAACGCGTCGAGCGACGAACAACCATGTCTTCTATCTTCTTGAAGTTACAGGCAAGGTACGCTGGATTTTCGAAGCAGATTATCTTGTATCCTAGTATCGAAATGAAATATTTTCTTCTTTTTTGCACAGGGCTTTATTCACTAATTTTATCAAGCTTATATCGCTGGATAAACTGTTAAATTTTCAAATGTTTTTGGAATGGTTTGTGCGTTTTGGGAGTGATAAATAAAGTTTACCATTAACACACTGAATATCGAGCTTTAAAACGTCGACATAAGCTTTAACGACTTCATATTTTGGGCCACCCATTGGTGGTGCACTAGGATATGATGACAGAAGCTAAACTTAACTAATATAACAATAATAATAAAAAGAATGGGCTTCATAAAAAATTTAAATAATTAATTAAATTAAAAATTATTAATTATGCATTTCCCTCCTGTAGTGGCTCACGGATGAAGCTTTTCATAATTGTCACGCATACCGATATCTCGTGAAAGCTCCTTGCGGTGAGAAAAAAATGCGCGACACGAGAGTAAAAAAACCAATGAATAATATGGTAACAAAAATTTACGAATAAAACTGTATTGTCAAGCAGTATTTGATATACATATATATTGTTACAAATTTCTGTATTATAGACGACGGGCATGCCTCAGCTTCCGAAATCAAATAAGAAATCATTGAGAGAAAATTAAGAATTTTCTTAATAATGGGATAATCGCATTTAAATAAAAAAAATGAATATACAAATACTGCCAAGTCCTAATTCATGTGTGTATGTATGTATTTTTAGGGAACGTTACATAGCTCAAATACACTACAACTAAATATTTGAGCATCAACAAAATAATATATGTATTCACATAGGGACTATAACTTATTTTTGCAATGTGCATATCATTATCATTTTTGTAAAAAAGAATCGGTGATGGGCGCACGATATATAGTTTTTTTACGATAAGTGAAAAAAATAATGCCATAATAATTATGTTTAAACAAAAAAATTAATGGTAATATCAAAACTTAGTGTTCCTTAATTCATCATGTTCTCTTGTAATTAGTCATTTACTGTTATATAATACTCCATGATTGGACACTGTAACACTGCACTCTACAACTATAAGTGTCCAACTTGCGCAGGACAGTTAGTATTTTTCGAGCTATATCGGTTCTATCGCAATTTTTCGCAAACCTCGATGTAGTTTTAAATTCTGCGCTTGATCAAGGTCGTTGTAGACGGCCTCTCGACAAGATTTTTTTCGTACTTTGCGGCATAGTACTCGACGATGAAAACGGAGAGAATACAGTGTGTTGTGGATACTTGGTTAATATGCCTACTCCAGCATAGATCAACGGTTATCATTATATCTAAACTCTTGACTTCGTTTGCAAATTTAATCTCGGTGCCCACGATAAAAATACTAGGTGGATTTGGTCGTCTAAGTGAAGAGATGTAAAATTTGCTGCCGATAATTATCGCCGGTGTCTTGGAAGGATTGAGTTTGAGGTTGTTGTCCTTTGCCCATTTTGCGATCGCGCTTGCTTTGCGATTTAGTACTTCTAGGCTCTTTTGCAACTCTGCTGGATTAAAATGTAGGAAAATCTGCGTGTCGTGCGCGTATGTCATGTTTACATTTTTGAAGAACCGAAGGTAAGTCGTTGATGAATATCGTGAAAAGTAACGGATAGACAGACCTACGGACGACTTGGTTCATTTTTGTTAATAAATCCATTTTATCCTCTTTTCGGAAAAACGATTAGAATGAATTTTACGTTTTTGAATGTAATTCCAATTTTTCAGTGTTATCACTCATCTGCATAGATGAGAATTTAATCGTTTTTATGAAACATATTCAACTTAATTTCCCCGTGATTTATTCGTTTTTCCTCATTAAAAATTACAACGATCGACAGATTAAATATTTCGCACAAAGGCTCAAAATTAGCTTTTATTATAGCGTAAAGGATAATTTAGTCTCTTGGAAATAACAAGACTTTCCTAGAAAAATTATTGCGCTACGTGTACAATATGGCAAAATGGACAAAACACTGAGTGAAACCTAATAGACATTAGAGCGGTTAATTCTTCGTAAATTTCGTCAAACTTTTAGCAAA
Source organism: Philotrypesis tridentata (assembly GCA_018906965.1). Taxonomy (NCBI): domain Eukaryota; kingdom Metazoa; phylum Arthropoda; class Insecta; order Hymenoptera; family Pteromalidae; genus Philotrypesis; species Philotrypesis tridentata. The sequence goes on along the minus strand of JACCIB010000003.1, from coordinate 389,248 downwards.
GCTAATTGCAATGTTTCTCTCTCTGAGCACGTGATTTTGCGTAGCGAGAATGTAGCGGTATACGCGCGCTCTTCCGTTTTTCTGCCTGAATTGAGGCAGAAATTTTCTAAAAATAAAAAAAAAAGTTGCCGACATTACATTCGAGGAAAAAGTGTATCTCGCAATAAAGCGCGAATTACTCTCAATCCATAGCAATTATACGAATCTCTCGTGAACTGCTCCAGTTTATCTCGCGCGGAAAACCGCGCCTCTCACGTGCGCCGCGGCTCTTCGGCCGGCTCTCGTAAAACTCGCGAGCTCGCGCGAGTACATTATACACTCTCTGGGGAAATGATAACGCTCGATTTACAATCCGGCGGCGAAATAAAATAAAGCGAAAATGCCCCGGTGTTGCTGCTGCTGCACTTGCCGCAGCTCGCTTGCTCTCGCGAGAGCGCGTTGCGCAATCTATTCAAGCTGCGCGCGCGCGCTCGCAGCTATAGACTGGATTGGTATTTTTCGAAAAGTGAAATGCTGCTTTCCTTTTTCGTCGAGCGCCTATCTGCGGCGATACTTTTTGCGAAACATTCTGCAGTTTTTGTCTATGCGCACACACACATATACATCTGCGCAGTCGATGTCAAGCGTTGCAGTACGCGGCGCCGATATATGGTCTTGCGCAACTTCGCTGGTGTCAATTGATAGCTGTACTTTAGAAAATTAATAATTTTACGCGCTTCGGTATGCCGCAATGATTTTTTAACGACTCCCCCATAAAAGCGCGTAGCCACGCGTATCGGGGGAACCAACGGGTAAACAGTTATAAACGCACTGAATCATACGCGTCGTGTACAAATATTACGAGTCGCGCGGATGCGATTAGCCGCAGACGTATATTAACACGTTGTCTTCTCGCCAGAGCCTTCTCTCCGTGTAGTACTATGTGCACGGTACAAATGAACGGTGAAAATGAACTCTTCCTTTAATAATAATCGGAGCGTTTAAGTGGAACACAGGACTTATCAATAAAAAGCATCGGGAGAGAGAAAGAGAGAGAGAGAGAGAGAGAGAGAGAGAGAGCCAAAAACAAAAGTCCCCCATCATGATCGCGAGCCGATCCGATCGGACGAGATAACGTCGCCGATTGGGAAGCTCCGTCCAGAGCTCCTGCGGCAATGATATGTAATTGAGAAATTCCGTGAACGCTTCGTACGGCTCTGCAGCTATATGTGTGCCAGTGTATGTATCTGTACCTACAGAGTCCAGAGGCCAGCCCGCGTGACATAACGGCCCGGCGACTTTCGCCAGCTCACGATCCGCCGATGCAGCAGCTGCGCGGTAGCCGCAGACTCCACGCACGCTTACAAACACGTAGCGCACACCAACACCAGATCTCCCCGTACGGAAGAGGAACAATTAACGAGCGTCGCGCGCAGCTCCGAGGCGTTTCTAATGGAAAAACCTAATGGCCATATGCGCTCGGCTCAATTTTATTTTCGCTCCAGCAGCCGTCTCAAGACGCTTTTCTCGCGGGTACGCGAGCCCTATAGAGCAGATCGAGAGATCGCTTCGAGTTCGCGCGCAGTTCGAGGAAACGGGAGTCGAATTGCAGTTTCGAATCGCAATCGCATTGCAATCGAAAAATGTGATTGCTTACGACAACGCGAAATTTCATTACTATATCTCAATACAATGAAAATGATTGGTATATGACAATTTTCTCAAAAGAGACGACATTGTAGGTTACTCAATTGAGTGCTATCGGTCACAATCTGAGCATCTCGTGATTATTTGAGAAAAAAATAGATTGAGAGAATGTGATATTTAAAAAATAAACTTAATATAGTTTGAGAAAATGTCTTTGAGAAAAGTGTCTCCCAAGGAATGAAAATTGTCAATAATTTGAAATCGATCAAGTCAAACAAAGCATTAATTAAACAGAACACTCGCCGAATCGCTCAATAGCCGCACTTGCTAATTATTCGGCATTCGGCCGATAAAAAGCGTTTCATAATTCAGCTCTCAGACACAGTTTGTCAAATCGTGCGCCGCGCGCATTTCAGTCATCTGGTGGCAAATGGCAAAAAGCAACCGGGAATTTACGCCTCCTTACGCTGCACTCGCGACACTATTTACCACAGCCGTGGAGAACATTAGCAGGCCGCGCGCGTCGAGGTTCGGCGCAAGATCGTTCGAAGCGTGTGCGCGGCAAAAATTCGCGCGCTTTTCCTCCGGCCGCGCGGTATATATTGTTATTCCGACGAGTTTTTCCTCCCAAAAACTCCAGCTCGCAGACGCGTGCAGTTTGCAAGGAAAATAGCGCCCGCACGTGTGAGAATACGCACTGCACGTACGTATGCGCAGTGTCCGCCTGGAAATTTGATTCTGTCAAAACGAGTCGATCATTGGCAGGTTCGTGCTCGCGTTTTTCGACCCCGCGCGAGCATTTACATTTTCGAAAGCGTGTCCGCGCGCGCGTTTATTGTTTATCTTTTTGCGCGCACATACGTATATACAAGCGCGAATTAAATTTACATGCTCTCTCGCTCTCTCTCTCTCTCTCTTGTCGAGCTGTATAATCACACGGGCAGCTCGTTGCAGAAGAAGTTATTAAGAGTTCACTCTCTGCTTGTCTGTCTCTCTCGGCGAGCGAATTCCTCGACGCGCGCGGAGAGCTGTCGTTAAAAGTATCAATTATGCGTATGAAGAATAAGTGATTTGCCGTAAAGGAATGCCAAGCTGGGAGAGAGAGAGAGAGCAACCTACTGTTTTGCGCGAGAGTTGTGTGTTATTTATAAGGCGAGCGTAACGCGATTGTTCGAATTTGCATAACCGAGGAAGGTGCGCGCACGCGCGGAAAAGTCCATGTCACCGCGCGCGCGCGCGCGCGACATGAGAGCGCTTATATATACACTTATTTTCATGAGGGCGACTCTTTTGTAATCGCATGCTATATAATACACGCGCGCCCGCTGCGCGTTTGCCTTAGCATAATTATATGCGTTTAATCGCCCAGCCGATATGTCTGTCGATGGCATTAACAATAATGGATGTTCAGCGGCATGTCATAATACCGATCTGACCGAATCCGACCTCGTCATCGCATTGTTTGCTTATACGCGAATGTACTTTCTACGTGCTAATCGATCGAACTTTTATAGCTTCTTTTTTTTTTTAACTATCTTTCGCGGATTCCACTGCCTAGAAGTATTATAAAAATATTGCATACGCATATAAAAGCCGCGACGGACATCGTTGTCTCGTGCTCTGTGCGCATTGCATTTTCTAAAAATTATACACGTACAATTAACAGACAACTAGTCAACGCATTTGAGTATAATCGATTGCGTAGATACAGCTGCGTATTTTGACAGTTTTGTATCTATAGTTTGCGAAGTCTATTATCTAAAAATCTTGCATTTTTCGGTCTGCCATATATTTTGGCGCGAAATTTAAATGTCGAATTGACTTTCACATTGATCTTGACATCTGTTAAACTGTTTAAAGAGCTGCTACGATGAAAATCGACAAATTATCAAATTTTTTGCGACAAGCATTATTAATTGTAAACACGAAGAAAACAATTGAACGCGCGCGTATAACTATTCTATCAAACTTGGATCTCGGCAACACGAAATTCAGCGCAAACAAGAAAACCTCTAACGTGAACAATCCTCAACAGCACTCTCTCCTCTAAAACAATGGCTTACAGCACCTCGAGCTCCTGGTTTACTCCCTCGTACGCCTCTTATTATATACATCTCTCTCTCGGCAGCTTCTCACTCCGCTCTTTACGCGGGGGGTGGGGTGGGGGAGAGGGGGGGGGGGGTGGTGGCACTGGCCAAGGCCGCCGAGAAAATAAAGGCGCTGGCGCAGCTCTCTCTCGCTGTTGCTCACGAGAAAGGTCAAATACCACGTTCCTCTCTCTCTCTCTCTCTCTCTCTCTCTCTCTCTCTTTCTCGCGCGTGTAATGCGTCCCTTTAACGAGGAAGATTTATTCGCCCGAAGGATGCCTGCCGCTGACCGTGTCGCCTACCATTCTCTCTCTCTCTCTCTCTCTCTCTCCCTCCGAGAGTCTATTTCTTCTTCCTCTCGCTCTCTCACTCTCTCGGCTTGTCGTCGCTTTTTAGCGCTCTTGTTCGTGGGTTGAAGCATACACACATGCAGAGAGGGAGAGAGAAGACTAGGCGACGTTTTCTCGCTGTACAACACGAGGCGGTGGTTGTCGAGCTTGTGTGGGGGCCCAGGTGACGAGAATGAAATTTCTTTTCGATGCTTTACCCAGATAAACGTGACTTTTCCACAGGCCACGCCAGCGCTCGTCGCGCACTCACCTGCAACAGAAAAGAAAAACGACTGTTAGAATTTTGTTTATTCGGTTTTTAATTTTTATCTTAAAGGAAATAAGCCGGAATTCTCGCCGGTTTGAATAAACAAAGGCTTTATCCTCGCGCTCGCCTCGCTCGCATAAGTGGTAATTAATGATGCTCGCGCGCTGTAGTACTTACGCGTCTGTCGCACATAAGTAAAGGAATTATGAAATGGAATAAACATTCGGCGTGATTAATCTCGCGATATGTCGCGCGGCGCATTGTGCGCACGAGAGTAAGAGAGAGCTTGGCCGGCGTTATTAATCGTTTCTTCTTATTCCGGCTTTTCTCGATAGCGCGATATACTTTTGCGCGAATAATTTACTCGCATGATTGTGAATTATTCAAGACAGTTCTAATCTGTCATCGACCATTTCCCTGGATCTTCGACCGAAACATTTTCGTATTATTACAAACTGGATAATGGTAGAATATTTTCTTTTTTTACTCAGAGCTGGAAATTTCCAGGAAAAAGCTTTGAATTCAAAAGATAAAATTCAGCTTGAAATACCTTCTATTTTCCAGTTTAAAACCAAAGCATATATTATTGACGGCTAATATATACACGCACTATATCAAACAATTTCCAAGTAATCCGAAATTTTTGTCAGCACAGTGCAAAAAATTTAACGCTAATAAATTAATAAAAATCTGCGAGCGAAAATTCGAACCTAGTAATTTGAGCGAGATTTCGGCACAAGAGACCACACCCATGCGGGATTGTTATCAGTGCAAAAAAGTATATTTTAGCCAACAATATTTATGCTTCGAAGACACGCCGTGAGCATAATTGTGGTCAGCGAAGTGAATTTAAGGGCTGCGGCATTACAAACAAACGGATTTTTTTTTAACGATTCATAAAGCCGAAAGAGCCGAGTTATCAATCACCTTCGCGAAGCAGCTCGTTAAACGTCTTTATGCTTTTTGCTCCTCGGGACGGTCTCATAAGCAGATTTACTTCGAGTGCCTCGATTCTCCCCCCCCCCCCCCGTAAATTTGTTAATAAATTTCGCGGACTATTATATTCTCTTGGAGTGAGTTTTTTTGCTCCGTACGCGCTTTGCGCTAGAGGCGGACCGTAAATTAGAAACGAAGAGTAAAGTGATTTTTCGCAATACTTAATACGCTCGCGCGGGACTGTCTGCAAGAAAACGTCGATGCTTTCAATAAAAATTAGAGGCCGAGACTTTCCAGGTGAGATAAGACGCACCGCGGTGGTAATTCCATATAGCAAACACAACGAGCCATGATATTATAGGATAGGCCGTGAAAAAAAGGGGAAACAGTTTGAGCAAGTAGAAATGGGCCGAGTACGGTTAGGCCGAGTGACGCCTCAAGAAACGCGTAATGCCAGCCAACGGGAAATAATGTATCTTTTTTCAAAATTTATGCTTTACTTTTCGACGTAGAAGCAGAATTTAAGAAATTTCGGAAGACCGCTTATTAATACTCAAGTTTTAAGATCTTGGGTATTTTGCATAAGTTTTATAGAAACTAAGAAAAGATGTCTGACGAGTATAATTATCTATTTCTAAACGTAACGTTAAGATTCTCTTGCTGTAAAAGCCACTGTTTTTGTTGAAATTGAAAATAGTGCGTTTAACTTGTCTGGAAGACAAATTAGACAGCAGATAAAAAGTAAGGATTTGTTAGTAATTATATAAATAACAAAAATCAAGTTACAACATACTTATTACGGCGCAAAATTTGAATGTTTGATTGGCTTTCACTTGGAAAAGTGAGACAAGTCAAGTTGATTTTGAAACTTTTTATCCACAATTGCAACGCATAGATTTATTGTACTTGTGGATGTATACGAATCCTCATCAGTGTGCCGTTATTCCTACGGTATTTTTCAATAAAACGCCACGTCGTAAATCATAAATCAACAAAATGCAAATTAGTTGAGTATCAAATTAATCGCATATGATAGAATTGCACAATTGTCGTTGCCAAAAAGAAAAAGAAAAAAATGCCATTTCTCCGTTGCGCAAGAGCATTGGTATCGCATAAAAATCCGCAGAATTCATTAAAAAGTGATTTATTACGCAAGCATCCGAAGTCAGCGTAACTACAGGAAAATATCATTGCTTTCTCTCTCCGGATTCGACGCTGCGACACCCGATGAATCACAGGAAAATCCCGAAGAGGTGTTTTTTTCCCATAAAGTCGGCAAAAAAGTACGAGAGAGGGGGAGAGAGAGAGAGAGAGAGTAAGACAGAGGTTAGAGTGTAAATAGCTACAGAGAAAGGTTTTATTGATTTACGGCTGTAAGCCATGTTTAACATCGATTACACCGGTACTCACGCGGAAATAATAAAGTTAACATTTACGGCGAAATGGAGCGGATAAAAAAAATTATACGATTCGACGGACTATATAGTCCGATCTCTATGACTTTATATATATCTCAACTGGGATTCGCGGAAAAGTTGTGCATGCGCATACAATGCAAAAGGAGGAAAAAACAAAAGAAAAAGCACACGGCAATAAATAAGGCAAATCGTGTAACGACCTCTTAACGATCGCGTTTCGATATGAATAATTGAGAGGCGAAAGTAGAATAAAAAGACGTTTAACGCCGGGCCGTTAAGGGGAACACCCAACGAAACAACTCGCAAGTGCGTATCCCTTGCGCATGCGAGATTCTCCAGTTAATTAGCTTATAAAACATTGAAAATATCGTCGGTCCATAGGTAAGAAAGGCCACCTCCTATCGCGTAAAAGTATGTTGCAAAAATTACTATATTTATGCATAGTGCAAGATTTATCATACAGCGATTCGTTATTAATTGTGGCTTGTTCATTTTTAATGGAACGCGCGAGTACTATAAAAATTACATGTAATATATGCGACGCTGTGACTGTACGAGGCGCAGTAATTTTTACGCTTCAAACAGTTATTTCTACGACGAGGTACGGGAAAAAGAGCAAGAAAGGCCAATAAAAGAATAAATATTAATTTGAACAAGCGACACCCTCCAGCCTATATAATACACGCGCATAGGAAAGCAAAAGGACAAAGCGCGCGCCTATATATACACGTATATATATATATATATAGGAATAAAGACGGCGGCGGCGGCGGCGGCGGCGTATTATATACAGAAAGGACTAAAAGGAACAAGCCAAGGAGATAATTAGAAAAGCCGAGTCGTAATAAAGGTAAGACAAAGGAGGGGATAAGACACGCGCGATAACGCCGCCGCCGCGGCGCGATTTCTGCAATCGAGTTCCTCCGGCATATTTTATATAGGTAGCCGCCTAAAACGTATATATACGCGCTCGCGCCAGTAGGCAACTTTCACTTCTAATAAAATGCGAAGGCCTGGCTCTCAACGGCTTCGAGTGCGAGAGAGAGAGAGAGAGAGAGAGAGAGAGAGAGAGAGAGAGGTGGAGGCATGCTAACCTCGAGGCAGCTCTTTTCGAGCGGACACTTTTGGCGTCGAGTGTACACGCGGTATGTATATATAAGTATATAAGACGACGGAGCGAGCGCTGCAGTGTTGCGGGTATAAAAATTTATCGCCGCCGCCCGATGTGTATTAATTTTTTCGGCAGCTTCTCAGTTTTTGCGGCGGGTGGGGGAGAGCCGCGCGCGCGCGCTCGCGAATGGGAAAATTATTGTCTTTCAACGAGGATATTACATTGTTAAGAGGGCCATTTTTATATCGCGGGGAACGGGTGGCGATGTAAAAAGCGCGGGGGGGGGGATATCTACAAGGCTCTTTAGCTATAATACGCGTAGACGAAAAACCCACGATAAATTACAATGGTTCGCGCGCGGCGCAAACTATCTCGGCGCGCGGCGGCGGCGGCGGCGTCTATAATTATTGCGCTCGCTTAGATATATATACACTTTATACTCGCATAGTGGGTCACGCGGAAAACTGTCCGGAGTCATTAGCCTTAGAATTTCACTGTTTAGCCGAACGTTAAGGCAATCGCGCATTGCTTCATTTCAATATATAGCAGCAGCAGCAGCAGCAGCAGCAGCGGCTGAGCGTAAAATCTAATGTATCTTTACGAATTTTCCAAGCCTCAACCTCGAAATGTTTTTATCCTTGCGAATATAATAATGTCTGTGCGCGCGCGGGAGAGTCGGGAGAGAATTTGACACGCCTCCCGCGCAGAACCGGTAGCTTTGCGATTTAATTACGGTATTTAGCGCTTTGCGCGGCCGGCGCGCGGGAGAGTTTCGCTGGGCGATGTGCGGACATGCGTGTTCACGCGGACGCGTTCGCAATAACCCCGAATTGCCCTCGCTCCTTTTATTCGGGCGAGCGCTCGGCATGTTTTCCTTCAACATATTCCCACTGTGCATCGTGCACATTGTCGTTTCGATGCGCAGATTTATACGATTAAAATTTTGTAATTACGAAATTTCAAGCGGCTATTGAAATATTCCGCCGCTCGAGATTGTACACGGGCGGCTATCTTTTCCAATTGCTCTGACCATCGCGGCTGAATATAAATCCTTGGAGACCAGTCTCATGGGTGCGACTGCTGCCCTACTTCCATGCTCTTACGCTCGAGCCGCGCGCGGCGGAAATGAACTGTGTACTAACGCCGCGAGAGTGTAAAAAGTGCATGACCCTGTTTGGCCGCGCGTGTGCTTCGAGTCTTATTAAGTAAACGAGTCAAGACACTCTATTGAAATATTTTAAAGTTATTAGTCGAATATCTTTTTGTTTTTTTTTTCCTAAACGTTCCTGCCTGTACGAAAATTCTTATTGTCTTAATTGGAGTGAAAATAATTTCTTTGTGCGGCGACGAAAAGTATCGCTGCTCAAACAACCTATAGCAAATCGCGCAGCGATTATTTGTATACGCGGGCGCGGAGTGAAAAGTAACGGAAATTTTGCAGCGTACACTGTGCAGCTGAATCGTGTAACGATCGGTAACCTTAGCCACGCGCATCCTTTCTTCCTTCCGTCCGTCCGTCCGTCCGCAGCCGACAAAGGAGACTGCACGATTTGGCAATTGCGTTACATCCTCAGCAGCATCGAGCGGAAGTGTCTCCCGACGCGCATCGCCTCTATGTACTGCACACTCGTCGAGCTCTCCTCGGGAGACTTGAACGCTCACCGCCGCCGCCGCACTGACTCCACATACCAATAATAGTAAAACTCAAGAAAGAGAGAGAGAGAGAGAGAGAGAGAGAGAGAGAAGAGAGAGAGACGTATCCGGCGAGGCGCATTTGTTTCTAGATCGAATATCGTCAATGCTCCATTAGGAGCCCGGTGCATAAATTTGTCCTAATTTACACTTAAATCATCCTCGCGCGGCCGCAAGTCGACTTTCAGTTTTCAGCTTGCCGCTCCGGCGTGTTGGCGGTGATGTTCTCAACAGTAATGCGTCTAGAGCACAACGCCTGTGTAGCGCGCGGGAGGGGATAGACGCGGAGTCTCGATTCGGTCTCCGATTTCGACACAGTTGAAATGCAAGAGCAAGTCGTATATATACGAACCAGTCACGGGTGGTCTCGATACGTTCACCTCCGGAAGAAAAAAAAATACTTTTCAAATGCCGCACGCGGGCTGTGTGCGCGCGTACACAGCCACACTGCAACGCTTTCACTGCGCGCGGCATAGAATTTATATTAATGCTTCTATCAACGGAGCAATGCGCGCGACTATCGGGATTGACAGACTTTTCTTTTAGGGCATAATATAACGTCGGGCATTGGTGTCGGTATCGCTCCTTACGCTGCATTCAATTTAATCTGTCCATTCAGGGCAACAAGTCATACTTTTTCCCTTTCGCGTCGGGCGCAAACTCGATTCCTGAATAGAGCCATTTATTGCCCGCCGGCGTCTCGGAAACGAAAAGTCTCGGAAGACAATGTCGGAAAAGTTCTTTCCTATATGTACATTGTACATTGTGTGTGTGTGTGTGTGTGTGTGTGTGTGTTATGCATCAATTTCCAAACGTTCGTCCAGACGATCGCGTTATAATAACTTGTTTATGCTAATCGTTCGTCCTCGCGAGGCAGAGCGACAAGATCCTATCGGCCCTTCGTATACAAACAATAATATTTCGTGTTTTCCTTTTGATCATATCTGGCTTGGGTTTTGCGCGCGATTTCCGCACGCGCCGAAGAAATATTGCGGAGCCAATAACTGTAGAGCGGGTTGAACGAGTGGCCGGCGGTGCTGCGGTCAATTAACACTTGTAGCGCGCAGCTGCGCCTTTTTAGTCGAGCGATCCGCTTCTCGACTCGTTTTATTCCGTGACTGCAGTCCTTTGACGTATGATGATCGATGCGTTCCGAGGCGTCATCCCGAATCTTGTTTTGAGAAAAGGATTACGAGAGATAAGGTGAGGCGAGGCGAGTCGCGCGCGGCTTCTGGTTTTTGTGGGAAACTTGATCGGTTGATAAATTTTTTCTGAGGAATGCAACTTCATCCGAGATTAGCATCGATTATAATTTGAAGAGCAAAAATCGCTTAATAAAGCCATTGTACACGTGTTCAAGCTGTACCACCGGAGATGAGAGTCATCAACTTCTATAGATTCACATTTCAATTTGTCACGTTGAGAAAGAAAGGACTATCCGATATTATCGGACGGTGTATCGGACTTTCTTTTTTGCTCGTTTAATCGCAACTGACGTATCAGGGTAACGAGCGCTTAATTATTGTATTCTAACGTTATAGCGTGTAACGCTGTAGCGCTACATTAACGACTGAGGCCGTGTTCGCAACGCAGTGAGAAAAATACATAGTTGGTTAAACAAAAAAAAAAACGAAGTGATTGAAAGCAATTGATGATTGCACACTGCCAATCATACATTCTTTAAAATTACTTTTTACGCGTTTGCAAAATTGTGCTTTAGATTTAGAATATAGCAAAATCCAATGCGTAGTTATCTTCTGTTTTGTTATTATTCACTGTTTGATGAAGTTTACAAGCTAGTGCCATTTGAATTACATAAGTTTGAGATGTTTAAATGCCATTCGGCGAGACATTTAAATGTTAACTTCAAACTCTTCTTCAAACGGCAGATAATTGCACAACTGAGAGCAATTATGGCTTGGGTTTTCATCATTTCATTTATGCATTTCGTTGCGAACTGGCCTTTTTTCGTCTCTTACAATATGGCGCGAAATTTGAATTCTTAATTGCCTCTAATGGATTTCGTTTCAAAGCACTTCTGGATTATTTTATTATAATACGCGGAGAAAAGGCGCTGATTACACTGCAGATATCTCCGTAGAAAGTGTCAAAGGTAGTCCCGATAAGATCCATTAGACGCACTGCGCGATAAAGTAACAACTTCTTTTCTTCACTTTCACAACATCGATCCACAAGTTTTCTAATCTCTGCGCGTTGTATAAGTACGCAGGCGAATCGTCAGATCAATGCCTCAATTTGTCAATGAAGAAACAAAAAGCCTTAAAGTAGCCAATCGCTGCGAGCCATCGTAGCTCGCAACTTCACTTCCTGATACCATCGGCTCTCTCTCTCTCTCTCTCTCGTCCATGTCCGAGGCTTTGGCACACACAGAGAAGTTTGCTGAAAAAATTCCCCTTCCTCTACGCAAATCGAATCTTCATAAAGAAGCCAAAGGATGATTTAGCCGTGCTTTACATTAAAAAATCAATATCCAATCGATCAGAGTTGTAGTCGCTATACGTCGCTATCGGCGTGTATTACAGCCTCAGAAAAGTCTATACCTTTTCTCTCTCTCTCTCTCTCTCTCTCTCTGTTGGCCTGTACGAGTATAAGAAAGCTGGATGCATGTGTGTGTGTGTGTGTATACACTACAATGAGGCTCGCCGCCGTGATATTTCACAAGACACACGCGACTCCCTCTCTTTCTCTTTGTTGCGCGCGAGCTATAGCGCTATAGAGCAGCGAGATTTCTTGCCGCCCATTGTACACGCGCGCGCGCGCTCGCGCGCTTATCTATTTTCTATCGCGAGGCGGCTTCTAATTTTCCAGCCTGGTATGCCGCGCGCAGGGGATTACTAATTTTTCGTCCATGTACCTACACGCGTACACACACGCACGCGTGATTGTTTGGCAATTGCGCGTTTTTTTTTTTCATCGCACGCGCCGCGCACAAGCAAAAAAAAGCCCCGCGTTATATTGTCGTGCAGCCGCGAGTGCAGTGCGTATATATGGAAATTTCGAAATTATTGTACAGACTTGCAGTGCAGATTTGCAGGAGTTACGTGCGTGCGCCCAAACGATCGCAGACAATGCCTGACAATGCGGCGCCTATAATGATTATCAACGCAATATAATACGCTTACTGCAATAGATATATTTTTCCGCAAATTTATAGCTTTATATCACTATTAGCCCTCTCGTGCAGACGGGCATTGGCGGTGGGACTGATAGTTTCTTTCTACTTTTATTACGAAGTGTAGCACCTGCTGCTGAGAAGGTACAAGCGCTCGTACAAGATTAAGCTCGATTAATTGCCAATGTGAAACCGTTATTTTTGCGAGAAGAAAGTAAGTATATTTTTCGCTCCGCGCAAAGTTAGAACAATGCGCGCGCAACAGGACGCGACGGCAAATACGATCGTCTCAATTAATTAAAGCGAAGCCAACGCAACGATCGTCGACATTCCAGTCTAGGTGCGCGCGCTGTGTGTGTGTGTATCGCACACCACCCGCAGCGCTAGTCTTTCATTTTCACCGCTCGCTCGGCTCGCTATGATGCATGGCGGAGGATAAACGTCTCGCGGCCCTCTCTCTCTCTCTCGCTGTGTATCTGCCAACTCCCACGAGTCTCGAGAGACGTGCATACGCGCGTAAATCGCAGTTGCAGCTGCGGTTTTGCGACACGAGTCTTACAAGGGAAAGAACAACGACGACGACGACGACGACTGAGGGATTTAGATAGTGACGGTTTAAGGGCTTTCCTGCGCTGACGGTAGTTTTCTAAAACTATATTTCAGACGGTTATCTCGCCGAGGTATCTCTGCGGCAGAAGCCTTTTGTGCTACGCGAGAACTTCGATCCTGCGGATATATCTTCTCTCCTATACTATACATCGGGGGGGAGAGGCGAGCTTATGGGGCGAGATAGGATGAGCGTCGGATTTGCGGATAGTGATTGATTCGGATGGGAGCGTTAAATGTCTAGACTGTACTGGCTTGCGTGTATAAATAGCTTCTCGAGAATGCCGCGCGAGTGTAATTAACTGGCTGATGGAGTTTCTGGAGTGGAATGAGCCGGCGAAGCTAATTTTAGGCGGGAAATTTCAAAGTTATGCGACTTTGAATTGGGAAGGTGTGAAATATTCCGAGAAGTGCAGGACTTTTTGGAATATTTCTGTAATTATTTCTGCAGTCGTTCTGCCGCCGCTTCAAGGTACAGAAAATCAGAATTTTAATTCCATGGGCAAAAGACCGTGCAGTTCTCGAGTGTGAGAACGTTGTGTAGTTTTGCTTTGCCAATCTCCGAGAGAAAAATTTGACATTTTTGTTGGTTGAAGTATCATCAAATGTAATAAAACAACAGTGTGTGAAAACAATTTCGTGGCATTATTATTCTCAGAGTTGGTCAGATGTGTGATATATATCTGAAAGTAGCATAAAGCTGTTACACGAAACTGCAGATTTACTTTTCAGTAAAGTTTGCACATTTCATGCTGTAATTTTACTACTCTTGCAGTGCAACGTATAGAAAACTATTTTTACACAACGTGTATAATTAATAATAAGTGCACAGTGCGTTTGTCATTATTTTTACCTCAGCATTTCTACCATAAGCGTGCCGAAGGTCCTCTTGTGTATCGAGGACTAGGCGTAAGAGTGCGTATATGCTGACTCGAATTTCGGAGCTTTGATTAATGAGCCTTCGAAATGAGCAAATTGCCTGCGATGAGAGGAGAGTTTCAGATCGATCAGTTTGGAGCAGCAGCAGCAGCAGCAGCAGCAGCTAAATTATTTCCTCCTCCCACGAGCCGCCGCGGCTAACAGAAAGTGTTAAACAAACGCGTGTCATCCAAGGCGATTGACGAAACTTTTCAGCGTCGCGCACAAAAACTAACAAACGCTTCGATTAAGAAAACAATATCCATCGATAGCCGCTCTTCTTTCGCATTACACAAACGAGTAACAGCATTAGCTTGGGTAAACAGAGAGGGAGAGAGAGATATCGCTAAATAATCGGGCTCATAAGGCTAAGCGAAAACCAGCCGCGAAAACTAATCGTGCGTAGGCACTTTGGAATTCATTTCCGATCGCCACCCATAAATCGCGGGCCGAGGCTGTTTTCCGAGCCGCATTAGCATTTAGAGGAGAAGCGAGAGCCTCTCTCTCTCTCTCGGCTTTATGCTTTTTACGACGAGGGAATACGGCGCTTTTGAGAAATTGCAGGCGATGAGAGAGGCATTTTTCGCCGGAGATCCGCTGTATATTTCGATGCCAGTTAGTTATGCTTTGTTAAGTTCGCATTCTGCGCGCAGCAGAGTCCACACACAGCCTCGCGGGACTTGAAATTTCTCCTTGCGATTGTTTTAATTGGACGTCCGCGCGACTATCGTCGACGAATAGAATGAATAAGAACACTTTGAATTCGATTGAGTGTCTCGAGTGTGGCGGAGCTGCTGCAGCACACGAACTTTCTCCCCCCTGAACAGTAAATTCTCCCTAATATCATTGGTCGGAGATGTGATGGGGAGGGAGGGAAAACGGAATAAGCAGAGCCCGCCCGCGGAGGTAACGACACTCTTCGGCGACTTGATTTACGCGCCGTTTCGCCTGGCTCCTCCTCCTTCACCCATATATATAATTGATTTTCGGCTTCAGAGCTGGCCTATCGTCCCCGCGTGCACCTCTGCATAGACGCTAATTTTATTTCGTATATTCAGATCCGATGGGGATAAGGAACGCTAATGTCTAGTCAAACATTTCACCCCAATAATTGTCCCATAAAATTGCGGTGAAAATTTACTCCCCTTACCGATCGTACTTCCTCGAGCGAGCCCCAGAGCCAGGCGCACAAGGCGCACAAGGCTTCCCTTCCATTCGCAAATAAGCCCGACACTTTACGCTCACCTCGACCCATAACCCATAAGCCAGACGTCAGATCTCGGCGTCTCTCGCGCAGCTCTAGGATCCTCTCTAGCTCCCTCCGCGCGAGCAGAGGCCACACGCGCAGCCGGCGGTTGCTGCGTGCATTTTTCCAATTTCACATCCGTAAATCTCCGGGCTTTATTGGCACCTACGCGCCCGCGCGCTCTCTTTGCCGCCGCGATTGCGAATCGCCGGAGTAAATCCTTGTCGAAGCCGAGCGGTAAATATAGACGAAAATTTTGAGGCGCTCATTCGTCGTTGCAGGAAACTCGATAGGGCGGATAGCGAGCTGTGCGCCGCGGCTTTTACGAGCCGGGCTGCTTTTACGCTGCGCGCACTGCCTCGTCGCGCGAGCGGAGAGCTGGATTTACACTCGCGATTCGTAATTTATTTCCTGCGCTCATTGTTGTAGTCGCGTTACTGCAGAGCGCACCACCACTACGAGCCGCGCGACGAGAGCTGCCTCGTAAAACGGCTATGCCGATTTTTCCCCGAGCGATGCCGCGGCTGACGTCATTCGCCCCGCGTGTATATACGCTCTCTTCCCGCGCACCGGAAGCTTCCCTGCGCCCCGCGCGCGAGAGGAGTACTGCACATTCCTAAGCGCAGCTCCTAAGCCGACGCATTGTGTGCGCGACTTGCCGACGAATGCTAAGCACGTCAAGCGGCGTGTCGATGACAGGATGAATTACTATGCACCCGGTGCTCTTTCGCCCCCCCCCCTCTCTCTCTCTCTCTTGCCGACCGCTGCCATTATCCACTTTTTTCCTCTCTTCGTGTATGAGAGGAAGCCTATTGTAGCGGTTAAATTTTTATGACTTTGTCTTTCGTTCGCCGTTGAAAATTCAAATTTTCGCGCCAAAAACCAACCAATCAATACTATTTTCGTTCCTTTTCTCTGTCTCCTGTCGCTGCACTTGTTCACCATCGTTCGCGCAGCGATCTATACGAACGGCTTGTTAATCACTCGACAATTTCAGTCGACTAATTGGTTTGGCCGCTCGAACAGAGTCAGAGAGAGAGAGAGGCAGAAAGCATTGGAGAATAATATTCTCGGTGAATAAAGAAACGCCGGGGGTTTAAAAGTCTCCATAAAGAGCGAGAATTATTTGGCGGTGCGCGAGCTTCCAGGGAGGATTTACCGGCCCTTAAATACTTGAAAATTGAAAAGTTCGAGTCGAGCTGCCGGTGTGACTCACTCTCCCGTCGGATTTTAGCGCGGCCTATAGTGCGCTCTTGATGTCATGATTTTCATTTCTGCATCTCGCGCACGGCTTCTCTCCCGCCCGCAAATTGTTGTTTATCGCAGCGCTAATGGCCGCGATAAAAATAAACGATCCTTACAAATTCTAGGCGCGCGCCCAACTTAATTTGCCTGCGCACATATCGAGCTTATGATTCACGCTAATATCGAGTATTACGGCTCTTACTATAGAGTTGTATTCCGTGCGCGTATGCTTTTCCGTATCGCTCAGCGCTCTCGCGCTCGTTTGTAACGCGCGTGTATTAACGCGCGCAGAGAGCGCGCAGCGCTCACAATTCAATCGGATCGTCCTGCGAAGAAAAAGCGGAGACATCCTAATTTAACGACGCTCCTCTCGGCGAGGAACGGTAAATTTTTTCCTCAAAATAAAAAAGCGCCCGAAAGAGCGAGCTCGGCCAATTAAGCTTTATTACGCGCTCACATAATAAGCCCCCGAAAACGCGGGTGTAACATTCAATTAGCTTTTTTTTCCCGGCCGCCGCCCGCCTCCCGTTACCGCTTATACGCCGCACACGCGTGTGTGTGTCCACCCGCTGAGAGGCGCAGCGTGAAATTTCGTTATGCCGCGCGCGGCCGTGAAAGGAAAACGTTGCGGTCCCGCTATATAGGTACAGCGAGTGAGCCATTCAGTGACTCGCTCCATTCCTAATTCCGGCGCTGATGTACGCGATCGTGTAGCGGGATCGCGTGTAAGCCGCGCTCTCTGGGATTCGGCTTGAATTCGAGGCACTTACACGCTGCTGCAGGTCGCTGTCGCCGACACGAGCTTTCGGATAGTGTCGATTGTAATTTTTGCATCGCAACGCAATTTTTCCTTGACACGCTGTTTGTTTTATTTATGAAAAATGACACGCTGAATTTCGTTTGTTTAGCATGGATCGTTTAGAATAAAAAAATGTGCATTATAGAGGCAGTGCAAGTTTTTAAATACACCATCATTTGATAGCGCACTTTGTGAAGGAAGCTAAAGTGTAGAATTTTAAAAAATAGTCCTCTTATCATTAAATGCTGAAATTCATATATTAATTGTGATTACCACAATTGTGATCTGTCTTTTGTAAACATAATTTGTTTACTTGTACGCCTTGCCTTTAGCTTCCAATGCTACAGCCTGCAATGTTATTATGTTTTCCTAGCCCCATCTTTTGAAACTATTCGCAAGTACGTATATTGTGTACCTATACATTTATGAAGGCACCAATCATATAATCAAGTCAACTAACAAACAATCACAATAAAATCCATCGATTTCTTTTATAAGGGGATAAGGAAAATATTAAAATTGCTGGGATATACTTCGAAGCACTTTCGTAAATATTAGACAATTTTATATATGTATGCCATGTACCGGATAGATATAATTTGTCTTCCAAGTCCAACATACATGGATTTCATTTTTCCACCGCAGGTTTTACTGCGCTTACTTTTACTATGTCATAGATCTACTTTGAAAACATGTAATTTCATACGAATGTGGGAATGCAAAGATAATTATGATTTTAAAAATTTGAAAAATCATAAAAAATTATCTTCCATTAGTATGCTTAGGAAAACCAAACTCTTCTATAATTTGAAAAATTAGAACAAACTTATTTTGATAAAATGCTAATTTTCTAGCATAAAAATATAGGTAAAGTTATCATTAATTTAAACCAGTCCAGCCAATTTTTGACTTTCGCTGCCTTATCTACTAAGTATACACTAATTTATGGATATGTACACTGTCTGTAGACTTTCAAAGAAAGAAATGAGTAAAGTGGACTCGTTCTTTCTCGAAATTATTCTTTTATTTTATTTTTTTATAAAGAGGAAGATTTTTGATTATTTAAATGTTTATAACACTCTTAACTAAAAAAATGTAGCTTAATGAAGTTTTAGTTTTTCGGTAAACTAAAAAATAAAATTTGTACTCGTATTAAAATATTCTCCTATTAGATCTACACAAAAATGACAGTTAGACGGTTTTTTAAAAAAAATGTACGCAATAATTGGTTTGTACCAAGGTTGGTAGTAATTTTTCCATGTTTCAATTTTTAGTGTTTGATTCCATTGAAATGCACAAACTTAGAAATACTGTTACAAACGTTGAGTACTTTTTTGAATAATATCACATGATAGACTGAGACAGATGAATTTGATCCAGAAAATACATGAATTTGAAAGAGTACTTTTACGCTACCAGACCTACTTTGGAAAACTTGTAATTTACATAAAGAAATTGTAGTAATTTAAAAATAATTATGGTTTTAAAAAGTTGAAAAATTATTATTAAGAGGACAGCTGATACACCTTTAAAAGGTTAAAAAATGAAAAATTTAAATTTATCGTTTTAACTTGTAACTTGACATTGTTTAAATAATGTTTTGTATAATGGTATTAGCTTATAAATAATTTTATCAACACAAAACAATTTTTTATATGCAGGTATAACAAGTCTTCGAAGACCAAAATTCATGAATTCCATTTTTTTATTCACCGCAGACTTTAGTTGAATCTGGACATCAGAGAGCACTCTAGCAGGACCAAATCTGTTATAAGAACATGTAGTTTCCAGATCATGAGTGTGGGGATTTCCAAATAATTAAGATTCAAAAAAGTTAGATACAATTTATTATAAAAATTAATTAAACAATGTAAAAAATTATAAATATTCTTCTTAAATTGTTTATAACTTTTTGAATGTAATTATTTTCAAATCCCCACACTCGCATCTGGAAACTACATATTTTTAAAGCAGATCTGGACCTGCCAGAGAGCTCTCCGATGCCCAAATTTAACTAAAGTTTGCGGCGAATGAAAAAACTGGAATTCATGCATTTTGCACCTGGAATATGACATATATAAAAATTGTTATATGTTGATAACATTATTCACAAGCTAATACCAAAGTTAATACAAAATAAAATATAATTTTTCATTGTTTAACATTTTAAAGGTGTATCAGTCCCCTTAATAAGAGACAAGTTTGCTAAAGCATAATTATCTGTGATTTAAGAATTTCCCATAGGGGTGTGTATCAGTTCGTGCATGCATATACATTACATATAGCGATCGTTGCAGAAATCGGTTGCGATACACTCCATTAATCATCGGATTTTTAGCAATCTCTCTCCATATCGATCGACTGCAGAACCCGGTCGAACTCTCGGAGTGTACGACGCTCTCGAGAGTAATGTCTTCGTCTGAAAGAAAAACCGGCTAACCGCACGCGTAGCCCCGACATTTCGCGCGCACATACCGATCTCTGCAACCGATTCATCGAGGAGCCGAGTCCGCAACCGCAGCAACCTTTTCCAAAATTACCCAATATAGCCGTCGAAGCTTCCGTTCTCGCACAATACGTCCCGGCCCCTCCCCCGCGCACGTCGCGCTCGAAAATCGACGCTCGAAAAGCCACAACAATCGCAACCGATCCCACGGCCGCGGCTAACCTCGGCACCGAATCGTAACATCGCGCGCCGCAGGGGAGCTCTCGCGCTCTCTACCCACACTTTTCTCTCTCTCTCTCTCTCTCTCTCTCTCTCTCTCTCTCTCCATCTCACTCGTGTCTGGGAAAGACAGACACATACACAGACACAAAAGCTGCACTTACGGCTCGCCTAAATTGCAATCGACGTCAATTATCTGGAGGGCCGCGCTAACGATCGGCTTTTTGCTCCCGTGTAGCAGTCCTGTCTTGGGGTAATTAGCTCTCGTCATATCGGTATCTCGTGATTATAGACAAGTCTCGGCCGGGCTTATCTCGGGTCGTGTGTCGAATCTCGAGGATAATTCTCGTTCGCAAAGTATGAAATTTGGGACTATTGCGAGTCTGTTCATTCCACGATTTAAATAAACATTGTATTTGTCATTAATTCAATAAATCCTCGAATTAAAACTAAAATATATATTTCATTAAATTATCGGTGAGACTATGAGGCTTAATAACAAATAGCTTACGATACGTATAAAATAAAGTTGATAAATTACATTTTTGAATATCAATAAAATCTGAGATGTATAGCGAGGATCATTTGAAAATTTAACTGGTAAGCAGTAACGATTGTTCTGATTCTCTTTGGAGATATTGCGAGTCTCAGCGATACTGTATATAGCGGCCGGAAAAGTAACGATGCAGATTTGGTGCGATCGTAAAGGAAAAGGGATTGGTGTATTGGTACAGGAACGGTAGCGTAGATTACGGATCTTTACTGCTGCAGAGCCGACGAGCGAATTTCATCCGTCCCAGATTTTCACTGTTTTGTCTCTTGGCTCTCGAGGGAGCAGAGCAGAGTGTAATTCACACGATTCTCTCGGCCGTCACTAATTGAAGCCGACCGATATATTTTTGACGCGCGACTTATTGCCATCATAAAGTCCCTTGTATATATATACGCCCGACCTTATATGGCGAGAAGTAATTGTCCTATCGGCATAGGAGTAAAAATCAACGACGACAATGCGCTCTTTATGTGGAAATGCCGTTCTCTCTCTGTGTGTGTGTGTGCGTGTGTGTGTGTTGCCGATCTCTCGTCGGCTGCATTCTTCCACGGTTATACCTTTTTCTTTTTACATTCGATCCGCGAGTCATATTTCGACTCGCCCGCGTGAGAAAAACGTCGGAGGAAAAGTGCCTCCACAACCGGCGACTAACGAGGACAATGTCACGACACGAGTATAGGGAATCGTATCGGGGAAAAAAAATGAAAAATGCCTTATCTCGCAGAGCGAGAGAAACAACGGGATCCCAATGTACAGATATATATATAAGAAGCGATAGACTGGAAAAAAGCGCAAACGCGAGCAATTAACAATGCGCGCTCAGGGCTATTGTCAACCTCGCGGGCATATACGTGTACAGTGTTATAGACGTCGATTATGTGCCAAGAGCCATAATACCCGCCGCCGCCGTCGCATTCCTCTCCCTCTCGCGGCAGCGATTTCGTAAATATCACACATGATTTCGAGAGACTCTGTATACGTATGCTCTGGCCTCTTTGCCAACAGTTGGAGCGCGAGGGGAGCAGAGCGCGGGCGCGATTTGAAAATCCCGCGACGATTTTTCATCGAAGCAGGCCCATTGAGTCCGGCGGCGGCCCGGCCGCGTACAACGTGCATTATAGCGCGCCTGCATTTCTCATTGCGAGCGCGCGAGCGCGCGGATCTAATGCCGCTGTATTTCAAAATCCGAGCCGCCGCATCCGAGACTTTCTTTCGCAAGTCCGCGTCTCGCTGCAGCCATCATCAGGCGAGTGTAACGCGATGCAAAGTGGAGCAGTACCCATACACGTGCTACCTACGTGTGCGAGTTTTTGCCTCTTATATACCCGTGCAGCCGGCGTGCATGCAGTATTATACGCGAGCAAGGAGAGGACGAATTAAGCGGCTCGCGTGTAATGAGGATGAGCAATTAGATGCGCGTAGTTTTTTCGGGCAATTTCGGCGCGGCGGTATAATGAATCTCGAGGGAGAAGTGGAACGAGCGCGGAAAATCCTTCCGATCTGCATTGGAGGCTGAGCGAGAAGCTCGCGATTGAATTGCAAATCCATGCGTTCTTTTGGCGGGGCGTTATATATATATACACATTATGCACTGCGTGCATAAGGAGAATTATATTATCCGGTGATTGGCACGGGTTAGCCTGTATATGGACGCGGAAAATGCATATATTCGAAGAAAGAGAAAATAAGAAAGTGCGTATACGCGAGAAGCAGACTGAGACGAATCGGATCCTAATTATTTGCAGCTTTGCCAAGTCGTAAACGCGCCGGATTGGGAGTCGCTGCTGCTGCTGCTGCTGCTGCTGCTTTGGAAAAAGCGAGCGCCCAAAAGGAATGTGCTATTGCCAACGACTTCATTAGCCACTGACCCACTAACGGATGTATCGATTCTTTAACGCGCGCGAAAAACTCGCGCGGAGGTTACCCAACGCCCGCAATTACGTGGCCCCTCCAAAATAAAAGGGTGAAACTCGAGTGGAAATCCGAGAGAAGAGATGCACTTTCGAAATGCGATTAGACGATCGCTGCGCGGCATCGATACACGCGCGCACGCACATACGCGCGGGCAAGCGTCCCATTATACGCAGGCCGACTCGATCCGCTATACACATATATATGTGCGGAAGAAACAATATATGCCGTTGACCAACTTTGCGCTCGCACCGGTCTATCGCGCGGCGTCGAAAGTGCGATTAAGCGTCAATCTCGAAATTCCCCGCGCGCGGGCAGATTTCTCCCGCGCGCGCGACGAGGGAGCGAGAGAGAGAGAGAGAGTCAGGCTCATCGGATTATAATTGGACCGCTATACTCCGTCGCCGATCGAGCAGGGCTTGTCCGCTATTTGCATTCCGAGAAATTTTGCAGTCTATTAGCTGCGTTCGGATATAGTGCTCCAGATCGGTATACACATCATCATATACTGCACATACGTATTACCGAGGAGAGAGCGAGAAACTATCGTTTCTCCGCGAGTACTGCACGGATGCCTATGTGTGTATACGCGGTTATTGATTACAATGGGACTCGTGACCTCTTTTGGGGGACTATAGATTTATCGTCATTTTTTTCGCCAGCTATGCTTTTGTCTGTGCCTGGGCAAATTTAATTCGAATCGGCGATCGCTATCGTACATTTCGATATGACGGGGAGAGTATTGTTCCGTCTGTTTCCTCTTGCAGTAACGAAGATTGTATACGGCCGGTCAATTAAAGAAACTGCTCGTACCGCTGCGTGTACGCCTTTGTTGTATATATATATATATATATATATATATATATAATTATATATACATCCAAATGTTAAAGTATAGGAGAATCGCGGCGCGTGCTAAAAAATTTTGTGTGTTTATTTTGGTAAGACAGGCTAGTTTCACATTTTGTGAAAATCTTTGAGTTTTACTGTATCTGTGCGCCTCGGTTATCGAAACTCTATATACAGCCAATGCTTGAACCAGCTTATTGCGGCGCGCTAAAATACGATGATGAATATTTTTTTGATGTTTTGCCTCGGCTATCAGATCAGCATATTCTTCCCGGTAAATTGCTCGGAGCCTTGAGTGAAATTTACAGCGATCTCACTCTCTTTTTCAATGTAATTGCAGAGAAAATACATATAATAAATGCACGCAAAAGCGAATTCGAGCGTAACCGCGAAATTTAATACATGCGTCACTCTTCCTCAATCTTAGCGGGGAAATTTCTCCTGCATCGAGAGACGAAAAGTAAATCCATCAACGCATTGTCACCGCAACAATGGGCTCTCCTATAATACGCGCGTGTGTAGACACTGCAGACAAAGGTGCAGGCACGCGCGCACGCCATGGGCGCAGACAGCCGCGAGCCGCGCGATAACACACGCGACGAGCCGCAGGTATATCGGCGTCAGCGGCGAACCGCGAATCGCGAATCATATATACACACGCCGGTCCGTAACAGAGAGAAATCGCGGAAACGATCGATTGTAAAAAGTTACGAGCCCGCGTCGATATATATACACTGCACACACACACGCCGCGCGCGCTCACGTGAGCAGGAAGTCCACGCGGGGGATCTCGCCTCATTACAGCGCGAGGATGTAACGACGAGGATTATATTTCGGCTAAAGTCTCGATAGCTCACCTCGTCGAGTCGTTTGTCGAGAGAGAGAAAAAAATCGAGGTATAAATAATCGAGGGAATAACAGAGTCATTGGGATAAGATACAGCCGCGTGCAACTATACGCGGCAGAAACGAGGCCGATAATGGAGCGAACCCCAGCCTCCTCCTCCTCTCGATCCTTCGCTCGAGATAAGCGCGCGCGCGCGCGCAGTCGGAGTATGCAAATATTATGCAGTTATGCGAAAAGCCACTCTCTGTCTCTCCCGTCATCGGACTCTCTCGCGAGCGCGCGAGGATGCGTAATGGAAAAGGCAGTACACGCTTGGAGGCTTGTAAATTATCGATAATCGATCCCGGAAACGATCGATCATGCACACGCGACTTCCGACTTCCTCGGGTTGCGCGCTCCGTGTCCTCTCTCGGAGTTACACGCGCGAGTGTATCAAAGGGACTGGAGCTGGCGCAGTGCAGGTGGAAGAGGCGTGTAACTCGTAAATCCGTGGAGTTTTGCCGTTTTGCGCGCGGAGGATTTATATTGGGTTGTATGGGAGAACCGAGAAAGTGAATACTCGACGCTAGGGGGCAGCACGCGCGAGATACAGCTTTTGTCCGTGGCTCCGAGGAAAAGCAGGCTCTGCATTATATGCTTCATAGGAGATGGCTATCGACGAGCAATCGAGACACTCCTCCTTTGCTTTGTAACTGTATCGAAGCCTCGCGCGAGGCAACGTGAAATCTGGGAGCTGGCTTATACCTCCAGCAGTCCGCGGGCCTGTCTGCTCCCTGTGCAGTGCTGAATGCTGATGGACGATTCCCGCAGTGACAAGAGGTGCGAGGCTCGCCGAGGTGTGAAAGTCTAATAGCGATCCGGCAGGCAGTGATAACAGGAGGCGGTTATATACTTGTGTCGATTTGGGAAGAAAGAAAATCTTAAATTCGCTTTCACTTTTCCACGTGTTTTATCCGTCCGCGCGTCTGGCTTAGACAAAACACTCGTCGGCTGTTGTTGTGCGCCTGATAAGTGCGAGAGTTTGCTCTGCTGCTGCGGAGATCGAGCCGAGAGATGCGAGAGAGCCTGTTCCTTGCTGCGATGGACTTTGCGCGCGGCGCTTGGAAATTTGCATAGGCAAACACACACACACACATACCGACACACACCGACACACGGCATGGGACGCGTATATGAGCGACTCGTTTGTTTTCTATTAGTGGGACAGAGAAATTTTTATGACCTCGAAATTGTTAACGGCTTCCTGCACTTTTCTCACACGTGTCGTTATTGGCGTCTGTGTTTATACGAGGAAAAGCTACACTAACGATTTCACTCGAGAAACTCGTTTTCCGTCATCTACATATACATCATCATACGTACATACATACATATATACATACGCGATACGCCCAACTCCGAGAAAAAATAATCTCGGCTGCTCACACCTGCTGCGTGCGGATCGACTTCTAATCGCTGGCTGCACACGTGTAATAAAAGAAAGCCTGTATATCGGCTTACCTCTCCAGCGCGACGAAAAGCGATCCCCCGCGCCGTAACAAGTACATAATACGTATATACAGCGCGCGTTTGATGCATGGCTTTTTTTAGCCGGCGCAGCTCGCTTTCACCAATCTCAGGGCTGTCTATCTTATATATCCCCGACACGCTCCGCGCGGCGGGTTATACCGCTGCGGAGAGAAAAAGTTAAAAAGACGCCCGACAGGGCGACATTGTATATGCGTCTCGCGTATTTACGGGCCCATTCAGCCCCTATCGCCGGGGCTTATCGGCCGGCTTTGGCGACACCGGCGGCGCCTTTTCGCCGAGATTTCTTATGTATCGCCTCGCTGAGAGGTTTACGGCCGAACGGCGCTATTGTGCAGGACAAGTGAGATTACGCGAGAGGGTTATATTTAGAAGTCGACTGATACGGATTGAGTAATTTCAGAGAGGGAAATAGAGAGAGAGAGAGAGAGAGAGCGTTGAGTAACCCGTTGCTCATTTTGTAATTTGCCGACATTTTAAACCTTTTCCATATAGGTTATAGGCGTGTGGAAGGAGCAAAGTGGACGTTTGAATTTCGCGCGAAAATGCAAGCTTCATTTTCAAATGTTTGCGTCTCGTTTCAGCGGGGACTCAAAAATCGCAACTTTCCTCGTGCGCTTACGCGAAGCGAAAAGCGCCGAAGCGAGTCTAAAAAAGCAGCGGAGCTCTCGGAGCATAAAGAACGTGAGTGATGAACGTCGTGTGTGCGTCTCGGCCGGGCAAAAGGAGGACACAACCTGCGCGTGCTTTTCCCTTTTCGCGACCCAGATTTCCCTTTCTCCGCCTATACAGTGCTCTGTGCTGCTCGTCGTCGTGTTGCACTAATCAGTAAACTGGCACGCGCGCCAACGCAGACACTAGTCGATTGTCACTCTCTAGGATGCGTATAAGTTCAAGGTCGTCGATCGCTCCGCCGCCGCGGATTTCACCGGCGCTTGCAGCGCAGCGCGGAGAGGAGCGGCGCGGCTCTCCTATACCTATATAATACCTATACACAACACACTGGACTTTCACCGGATTCGCGCGAGAGTCTCTCAGGCAAATTGCCCAGACACGCTGCCCCCCGCTGTATATATATGTATATACACGTCCAGCGTATTATAAGGAGGTGTGGCGCATATATATACCGCGCGCGGCCACAGCAGAGAGAACAAGCAGGCCAAAGTCGAACGGTCTCTCTCTCTCTGCAGCATAGAGGCCAGATGGACTCTCGGGATCTCTTGTATAGACGCGGCTGATGCTTGCTCGCCTCTTTCCAATGGACATGGCTTATTTAACTTCCCTGCGTATATGCATGTGTATGAATAGTGGCCACTTGCGCCGAGACGAGCTTTTAACAGGATCGATATATTTTCTTTTTGTTCGAGTATATATTTTACGGGCTTGGCATTGATATAATCCTGGTGGAAAAAACATTTCGCTGTATCCGAAAGAAAAATTATGGGAGCTCTCGCTCGATTTTACGATTTCGTCGGGCTCGTCAAGTTTGCTTTTTGCGCTGCGGCGATATTTAACTTAGCGTCAATGTCTTATCATAAAATTTCAGTTAAATTTAATGCGCTTTTTCTTTCTGTCAGAACCAAATGTTCCATAAACAGTCGAACGACGTGTTTTATTGCGCAAAGGAACGAAGGAACAACGAAAAATTCTGCAATTTCATTTTTAATCAGCTTATTTTGTTTAAACAATATTATGCAAAGTTGGGAGAAGTATAAAAGTAATGCCTTACTTTATTGCTCTTGAAAACTTTTTAAATCCAGAATTTGCGTGTTCACGCATGCACTTGCACGCAAGCTTTTTCGCGTTCTATATAAGTATGTAGCTGATGATCATATCTGATCGAGTTTGCACTACTTTTGAATCACCATTTAAACAAATTACGGTGCACTTTCCTACGCGAAAAAATACAATTGAAATCGCGCGAATTTCTCGCTTTGAAATCATTAAATTTTTACTTTCCAATTCCAGAGATATTTATACAGCGGTTTAATAATCGCGGCGTGCACTATTCCGAGATCCGGAAAAAGAAGCCGTTAGCTCGCGAGTCGATCCGATAATTGTGTATCTTTCTCCTGGTACACTTAAACCAATTTACAAGGTGAAAACTGCCTCGACTTCCTCGACGACTGCGTTCTCCTCCTTGGCGCATATAGCGCACTGCTTAAATGCAGACGAGAATGTGCGCAGAGGAAGAAGAGGAGAGAAGTTCGGCAGAAAAAAGGCCGGATAATACACGAGCCACCACTTCCTTATCGCGAGAGCAACCCTTATCTCGCTCGACGTATCCGAGATCGCGCGCGGCGAGAAATGCACGCTGTCGCGGATGTATTGCTCCCTCGCCCGCGCGCATATATTGGCGAGATAAGCGCGCGCGCGCGGGCTCCGGATTTATTACGTATATACGTAGACGCGAGGGCTCGCGCGCGGGAGACCGAATTAAGCGAGCGATACACTTTCTAAAATACGCCGTATACGGCTGGCGCGCGGGGAAATTGATGAAAAATTATTGATGTATGGTGCGTTTGCTTAATCACCTCCGCTACACGCTTGGTTCGCTCTCGGATTTATGCGGCTGTTTACGCATGTTTTCGCAGCTGTGTAGAAAAGTATCGAGCTCTATTTAAGGGCAGCAGTGTAGCGGGATATATATTCATCATTTTACTTCGGCTTTCGAAAATCGCGAGTATAAAGAACGAAACTTTTTCCAAAACGTTACATTCACCGTCGCTCGCTTATCGATCCAGAGTTATTACCGAATGTAACAAGTTCCTCGAGCGTAAACCCCCACATAGCACACTAGGCGCGTGCATTGAAAAAAAGAAGGGGGGGGGGGCTCCGCTCTAGCTCGCGATTAAACTCTAACCCATAATTTAATTTACTATCGTTGCTCGTAATTTAATTTCCAGCCCTCGATATTACCGACGGTCGGTAAAAGAATCGTTAAAGCGTACATGGAACCTTTGCGCGGTGTGTATCTGAGCTCGGCCATCTCGCCGAGGCGGATTTTTAATATACAATCAAAATAAACTGGAAAATGCAATTCTCGTTAAGCCCGTAAATATAATAGAGCCTCTCGGATACACACACACACACACACACACAAACACGCTTTCTCGCGGTGCAGTGGCTTACATAACCTATGCAGACTCGAGAGCAGGGGGGGGGGGGCGCAATAAAAGATCGAGCGCGCGATGAACTGCGAGAGCGGTAGCTTTCGTCAACGCGCAGTGAAACATGGAAGGCCGGGTATTAAAGCCCACGTTATACGATTAGACTCTCGGCGCAATATCGAAAATGCGCGCTTGGGCAAATCGTAAATGCAAAGGCGTCGCCCGCCCGTCCGCCCGCGCGCGCTATTTTCCGCTAAACACACGGAAAGCCCGGGATTTTCGCAACCTCCGTGTATTTTGGTCGATGGCTTTGAATACATGTAAGTATGTATGCGCGACTGCGAGCTGCGCCGTGATTTGCTTCGATCTATCGAGTTTGGAACAAGTTCGTGTGGTCATGTATATACCGGTAAATTGTAGCTGCGGCATTAAAAGCGCATGTGTTGCGTAGGCGCACGTTTCAATTAACAATGATAATTCGTTACATAAATTGTAATAATATCGGTTCACATTGTTTACTCTGCGCAGAAGGGGAAGCAGCATTTCGGAGCCAGATAGATCCATTGCGATAATTTTAATGAGTATGTATTTCGGAGAATCGCAGGATGTGCTCGTCGTGGTTATGGTTGAATGCAGAGATTATCCAAGGCTGATTTGATTTTGTTTATGTAATCGTGCCAGCGTATACTTATTATTTTTTTGCGATATACAATTTACGATTGATTGTATAGAGTCTGGCGGAAATACTCGCTAATAGTAAACCACGAAGTTTGTTTGACAAGCGTATTAAAAGAATAAAGGAAAAGAAACGAATTTATCCAACCCTGTCGCATGAATATTATTATTGCTGATTATGACTTGTTCACGAGTAATAATAATGATTCGTTCGCGTGTTGTATTACAGAGCGAAAGTATATATGACTTGCGGCGGAAAAGCCCGTGTTCGTTGAAAAGGATCCGTTTGAGAAATGGTAATTTCAGTTGGAAACATCGAGACAATCGTTATCCTAAAATCCACAAGCTCCCAACGGTACCAAAGCCGGTCATTTCGAAATTCCGCGCTGCTCTCCTTTTCCGTCTTCCATACGTACATGTACATACATACAGTTCACTGTATACTTACAGATCACACGCGCGGCCTCCATATAACGAGATAGCGACCTCAGCTCGGATTCTTTCCCATGACTGGGATATATAAGCGACTAATGGGCGAAAGAGAGAGAGAGAGAGACTCGATGCTTTGCGCATTTATATGTATACACAGCAGACATGTGTGCGAGCTTCAAGCGGATTCGAAATTTCAGGCTTTAATTGCCCGCATAAGTATACACAGGCTCGCTTTTTCTGGCGCTCTCCCAGCCGTGTACTATTGTCTTCTATTCTTGGCCCGATATGTAGTTCACTGGGGAAACTCTTTTCGGTTTCTATATACTTAATGTCGAATGCACGTTTGACTAATTTCAAACTGGAATTAAGTAGCTCTCACGCCCGCTCGCAAACAACTTGTATAATATCGAAATCAATGGTATAAAACGGCATGCTTTTTCATAACTGTATACATGATAGTTCAAACAATTATTAAACTATTATCCGTTTACGAGTATAACAAATAAGCGCAACGATATTAATTTATTTCAATCGAGCGACCCGTTGTGTAACACAATAAATACAATCGTTCTTTCTCGTATAATTTGATGATTAGTTGGGTATACAATAACAATACAAGTTGCGTCTTCATCTGCTACGTCACGCCGCGAAATTTGAATTTTCGATTGGGCTTCGCGCGCGCGGCAGCAACTGAAATAACTCTTGCACCATGCGTTTCATTGAATATTCATCGTCCATCGCACAGCGCGAGCACACAATTTAAATCGATCAATCGAAAATCCAATTAAAATCCAATGCAGAGCCGAAAACGCCGTTCGTACAAAAGCAAAATCGACGCACTGCTGCGCGTATACGCGCGCGCACGGCGAGTTGAACGTCCGCAAGGGGTATCGCAGGCGATCCGGAGGACGACTCAGCGCAAATACGTATGCGGAAGGAAGTATATAAGGTATTCCGCGACGTGCATTAACGCTTATGCTCTCGTCGGGCCGAGGCTCGTGCGCGGCTCACGCGCCTCATACCTATATAGTGTATTATATATATAACTGCGTTATGCGCGCGCATCGCACAAGGCGAGTTTAGTATGCCGACGGGGTTGCGCTTTATTTCGATAACGGTTCGTTACATTTTTTTCTTTCGCCTCGTGCGTGCGTATATATCTATATACGTACTTATAACGTTGCGCCCACCGAGAAGGCTTTTCGCCTTTTACGTCGGGCGCTCGGGAAAGACAAGCTTGCGCGCGTGCGATTGTCGCTGCGTTAGGCGCAGGATGGATTGTACTTTCGGCTGAGTTACGACATTGTAAACTGTTTTCTTGAATGACTTTTTGATGAGTACGCCACGCGTAGACATAAATTTACAGCAGTTCACATGTGTACATGGTTTGCTTGAACGTACGTCCTTTGGCTTTTCTCACCGAAAGTTGAACTTCTTCTTGTGCTTATTGTATACTTTTAAATGTATATTGGAGCTGATTACTCGAATTATTAAGATAGAATAAACCACAGGACCTGATTTGTCTGCCTGAGTCACACTTTTTGATAAAATTTGTTTGCCAACAGGCATTTCAGGTACTGCAAGTTACTGTAACGAGCCAGACTCGAAAAATGTTACACTACCAACTGAAAGCAACTATGTTAATTATGTTATTTATAGAAAACATTCGCAAAGATCTTGTTAGCAACTACGCAGTTGTACAGGTAAAATGTTTGGGAAACTAAAAGACCAAGAAAATCAGCATATAAAAATGAATTTCGCATTTTTATCGATTTAAGCTGCTTTTTTCCCCTTTAAGCATTTGTTTTTGCCGCAACCATGTAATGGGACCACTAAACGGAAGATTTAATTTTAGTACAGGAAAGTGTTCGCTGAAGTTTCAGCTGTACAAATGATTTCTAAAATATTATAGTATAGTTACAAACGTAGTTTACGCCAAGTAGAATAGCTCGTGTATTTTCAATAAAAATTGACCAAATGAAATACTGAGTTTAGAAAGGAATGAAGAAACCGACGAAAAAAACTTTATCTCTCTCTCTCTCTTTCTCGACTTGCACAAACGAGACCTGTAATTCTCACGAAATAACAAGCAGAGCAATCAGTCGGCTTATAAATGCTTAAAAATCATTGCAAAATACTTTGTTCTCTCGTTGTTCACACTCACAGCCAAACAATTTTTTTCAATTTCTCCTTCCCTCCCCAAATTGCAACTTTGCGGAAAAAAGTTCATAAAGTCCGCAATTTAGAGTAAAATAAAATAATGAAAGAGTGGCAGCCGTTTGAAATTTAGTTTTTCGATACACGTTTGATTGTAGATATGTGCAGATATTATATAGCAATACGCGTTAAACGGCTATACCTCGCGTTTTCTTTAATTGCATACGATTAAAAAAAAACTAAGTGTCCTTGTGGTTTGATATTCTACAGCGGAGCTTATATTAAATGTTTTCATGCAAAGTCTGAATTCGACAGGAATACGACTGCGTCTGAATCGTTCGTTCCCATAACCGAAAATCCCTTGCGAAACAATACCTCGCCTGAAAAAAGACCAACGCCCATATTCCGCAAAAAAAAGAAGAGAGACAGAGCGGAGGGGGGAAGGGGGGGGGGAGGAGGCAACAGCACAATGAGCTACAATTAAGCCGAACAATCGCAACATCCAGAGATGCAAAACGAAACCACATGCGGCGTGTACGACGAGGTATGCTGCAGAGCTATAGACATATAGACATAGACGCGCGTGTATATAACATTCGGATGTTTATAATTCCGAGTTTCTCATTCCCCCCCCCCCTATTAGAATACGCTTGGCAATTTTCCTCGCTAGCCGAAATTAAACTGCGCGCGAGCGCGAGCCGAGCGAAATTTACGAGAGCCGCGCGGCGTTTACGAGAGTAGCCTTTCTCCGTGTCGTAAGCCGAGGCAAAAATTGGCAAACGACGCGAGAAAGAAAGTAACTCACACCTCGGCTGCAGCAGCAGCAGCAGCAGCAGCAGCAGCAGCAGCGGAAGGGCCGGCGTTATATATGCGCGCACCGCATCGGGAATTTTGGCTTTTCAAGCTCGTCGTGCGCGCCGTTACGGCGCGGCAAGCTTAGAGCGCGCAACGCTCTTACGCGTCCGCAGTGTCGGCCTTAGTCGACTTTTACTTTGTACACACACTGCGGCTGAATTAGCCCCGAAGAAAGCGACGGTAAATCACTCGCGTCGCGAGGAAATTGCCCTCCTCTCTTTCATTTTCCCTCATTAAAAAATATTACCCCGCGCGCGCGCAGACATCCATATAAGCTCGCGCGCTTTCGGATCTATAACTTTTCCGTTAACGTCGCTCGCGATAAAGCGAGTGAAAAAAAACGACGACGACGACGAGAAGAAAAAAGCGCTTTCGACGAATAGCAGGACCGACGACCCGTCGAGTGCAGGCCCAGCACGAGAGAGGGCCGCCTCTCGGCAAATCTACAACCTTTCGAGAATCTTTTCCCTCCGCTCGCTCGCTCGCTCGCTGGCTCTCTGCAATCGAGAGGAAGAAAAAGAGGTGGAGGTGGAGGAGGAGGAGGAGGAACGTCACCGCGAAGGAATGATCTCTTCTTTCTCTCTGGCTCTTCTTTCATCCTCCAAGACGTTTTTTTCCCCCAGCCCGACGACTAGCGCGCTGCTGCAGACACACGCGAAATTTGAATTTTAAAAGACGCAGGAGGTGAGGGATCGTTAAAACCTGCAGCCTCGTTAACTGCCGCGAGGAGAAAGAGACAATGGGATGATGGGTTTGTTTTCGTGCGCTGCAGCTTCATCGGTCATCGCTTTATTAAGATCCTTTTGTCCGCCGTGAATTCCGCGGACGGATCGTTTTCTTTCTCACCAGCAGCTAATTTTGCGCATGCACTGCTGAATTTTCGAGGTGCCGTGAAAACGCGTTAGACCTTTGCATTCGGCCTTTCGGATTTCATTGACATCGCAATGTATCAATGTTCTTTTTTCGATTATGGTGGTACGGGTATAATGCGTTGTAAATAGTCTCATGCATGAGCTCCCGTTTATGAAACTAATTATATATCAAAACTGGAGAAAAAGCCGGGATGAATCAAATTAAAGCTCAAAATTTCCGTTGCAGTTTATATGTGCTTGTGGAATATGCTCGATAGGCCCGCATCAGATTTTGAAACATTTGAAATTTAATATTTTTCAAATATTACACGCTGCACTGTTATTATTATATTAATAAAAATGAAGGGGTTGGCGAACAGGTGGAACCCAGCGCGTGGTATATGATGTAAATTTCAAGTCATCATTTCGTAAAGCAGATTCGGAGAAAAAAACAAATACTGACGGCAAAACTTTTTATGGCTCATGAAAACTGGAGTAAAAATTAAGACATGAACCAAGCTGAAATTTTGGATACAGTTATAGACGTAAAGTAGCGCGTGCGGATCTATTTGAATTTTGACTTGTCTCGCGGGATACTTCAGCATAATAACAAAAATTCCGAGAAATCGTTTTCCTATAGAAAAAGGTGAATCAAGTCAAAAGTGGTGAATCACGTTATACATTACGAATTCCCCCCGCACGCTTCTCAAGGCAGTAAATTACGTATTAAATGTTTAAAGCGAAAAATGATATATTAAGGCCGTTATCACTTTGGGCTTTGCTCGTGGAACGAGAAAATTATGTGGAGTGCCAGCTCGTATACGCGAATGTCAAAGAGCGGCAACGTCTGCGGCGCATACAGAGGCAGAGGTAACTTTCTTCTGGGAGCTGCGCGCAAAAACTCACGGCTGCGCGGAGAGCGACAATGGCTGCAACGTGCCGCGACGAGCACACGTGCGAATTTCCCGACATCTGCACGCGATGACTGATTATCTTATGAGAATGGAATATTTTACATAATTCGCCTGTGATTATGGAAGAAAAAATTACGCTACTTTTTTTATTCAGGTCCGAGTGAAAGTGTGCAATTTAATTTGCGAAAGAGTCGCTTCGCGTATCGTGTATACAGCGTTTAATTGTGCCGCGCGGACGAGTGAAATGAGATGGAATTATTGCGCTTAATGCGATTTTAATTAGATTATATAAATGAGAGTGTAATTATGGGAGGACGAGGCGCGGTGAGCGAGAAAAGCAGAATTCGTGCGGACGAGGCAAGAGCTCGGGCAAGAGCGTGTAGTTTTTCCTCAGCTATCGCACAAGCGCAGCCCGAGTGAATTGAAAGTCCAAATTTTGTATCACTTATAATTATGTATATTATACGCATTGATTTATGAATATATCTCGGGGAATGTCGTTCGAATGATACCTGTAAATCTTGCAATTCAAATGGCAAATAAATATTTATTTACGTTTTAATATAATAAGTTGACACTAATTTGTGAGATTACAGCGGCCACTATGCGTAAATCAATATGTAATTTCATTTATACGCATCGTTTACTCTCTTATAAGCGCGAGTATTAGTAATCTTTTCGTCCGCTGCATTTGCATACGGAATTACTCACACGTCCACCAGTCAATTTGAAATTTCCATCCCGTCCGTCAGGCGACTCGTGTCGCTTCACTGCTAACTCGCATCGACCATAATGTGCTCTTAAAAAAAGTAGCCGCAATTTTTTTTCTCTTTTCTTTTCCTCTTTCTTTTTGCAATCTCGCATGAGAGCCGAGCACTCGTCGTTCCTCTCGGTCAAAAGAATTCCTCGCGCCGGCCAAGAGGGTCCTCGACATCGAATTCGCCAAAGTACAAAAAAAAAAAGAAAAAAAGAGACGGCCCGGGACTTTGGAGGTGAATCTCCGCGGAGACAGGCGATATCGTGTTTACTATGCGTTACGGCGAGGCACCGCATGACTGAAGGCTCGGCGGCGCGCTCGCGTGCATATTGGGCTTTCGGTGCGCCGCGAGGACGGCTAATGAAGCGATTAAAAGTGCGAACGAGGTGTCGGTGAGTTAGGATACCGGCGGCGAAAGGAGAGAGCGAGAAAAATTGCGGAATGAGGAAACGCTTTTGCCGGAGCGTGCCGTTGACTTTATTGCCGCGGATATATGTACATGCGAATTTGAAAAGGAAAATATTTTTTTCGAGCGTCTATGCGCCTTGTACGAGCTGGAGCGAGCTAATTGAATAATACGCGGGTATATCCACGACGCTCGCGACTCGTAAACAGATACACATATCCTACTTTAAAGTTCAAACTCGGCGAAATCACCTGTTTTCATAGCGCCGCGGCGCTGCATATCGGCAACTTTCCCAAAGAGTCGTGTAACGCCGCGCCTCGCCCTATAAGCGCTGTATACAGGTATAGCTGTGTACGTGCAGTATATACTGGTGTACATAGATACACGTGTGTGCCCGCAGAAGAAGAAAACGGCACGACCCATTTTGCGATTTTCCCATTAGCATATAGCGCACGAGCGTCGACATTCCAATTACGCGGCGGCGGCGGCGGCGGCGGTGGCGTGGCTCATTTGAATTCGCGGCGAAATCGAGGTAAGGCCGTCGGACACCTGTAGCTGCGCGATGCGGTATGTGTGTGCATACGTGTGCGCCGTTTACATTTCTACGCAGCGCACAGGTGAGAAAGAGAGAGGCGCAGATTATTATAAAGCTATGAGGGGGGAAATTCGGGGTCGATGCGTGCGCCGATGCGTGAAAGGATGCGCCGTGTTGCGTGCGCCTCGCGCCTCGCCCGGCAACGCTGCAATTCACTTTGCATTTTCCTTTAATTCGTTTACGCCTCGTTCGATGAGTCGATTTTCGTTGCGGGTCAAACTTCCTTTAAACCAGGGCTAGTATCATACGCCGCGTTAAACCACTATTATCGCACGCCCTCATAAATCGTTAATGAAATATTTACATTAAGACAATAAGTTAAAAATAATAATAAAAAATAATATAACAATAGTTTACATTAAGATTTTCAGCGCCGTCGATAATCGATAGAAGTGTCGTTAACTAAGATTTTTAAGCCTTATACAGCCCCTGGGTAAGTATGCCGTGAAAAATTTACCAAAAAAAGTCGCTTATTGTGGCATCCACTTTCAAGGAATGGCTGCGCCCGCGAATGGCCGATTAAGTGAATTTATCGTACAAAACTATTATAAGTGTAATGGTTGTACTGGTTAAAAAATAAAGAGCGAAATTTGAAAATTTGCGAGCATCTACGTACTGTCATGAATCCCTCATTCGAGCTCTCTGCAATACGTATACTTAATCGACTATAAAATGGAAGCTGCGCGCTCGATGGAGAAAAACGCGCAGGTCTATACGTATAGCATACGCAGCTGAGGAAAAACCGAAAGCAGAATTGGAAGTTTAGGAAGAGCCGCATATTGAGCGTTAATGCCGGCGTAAAACAGCACAGCTCGCTCGCGGTCGTGCACTTTCCACAGCGATTACTCGGCCGGCAGCAGCCGCGCGCATTTCCAAAGGTAATTGATAAATTAGCATCTGGCTTTAAACTCGCTCGCGCGCGAGAGGATCTCCATGCAAATGACGCTCGTGCCGTCATCAGCCTAAATAAAGTCTTCGCGTCGGCGCCGGATGTACGACTATGGAAGCGACTCCAGTCGCCGCTTCGCCGCTTAATACACCCCGATAAATCGAACATCTATTTCTCTCCCGCCGCCGCCGCACTGCAGCCGTTCTATCGTTAATGCTGGAAAGCCGGCCTCGGCGCTTTACGATCTCCCCTCGTCTTTTTCCATTTCGCGCGTGCATAATGATTAGGTGGGCTTTCGTTTTTATTTTTGATTTTTTTCTTCGCAAACGCCGAAACAGTTTTCCGCGACTGTGCAGCACAAGATTTAGTGTTATGAGGTGTTTACACGAAAGCACGAGGCGGCCGTAAACTGAATTGTATCCACAGAATTTAACTGATGGAAATTATCCTAGCACATCCGAGTTTCTCCTCCGCATTGCGCAATGCGCGAAAACTCTTTTGTTCTGGAATTCGCGTATTTCCTGCATTGATCTCGCTCCGCAGAGCAGAGACTAGAAATAAAAGCGGTTTGTAAAAAGCGTCGCGATCTGCAATATATACGTCGAGACGAATACTTCAGTTTTAAAAGAACTTAGATAATTCTTTTAAAATGGGGAATTTCGGATTTGTTGCAAGCAAATTAGTTGTGTAGTTCTAATTTCCCAGCGAGATGTAGCAGCGCGAAATTCGAATTTTCGTTCTCTCTTGATCGTATATATACTGCAGAAGAGAAAGCCGCATTCGCACGAGCGTAGGTGTGATCGCGTCGCGCATAATTATGCGGCTGCTTTATGCAGGTCGCAGCGTGCGCGTATCGTCGGACATCTGGAAAAATGGGACCGCGCGTGCGAGCAGGGGTGAAACGTGGGGATGAATTTAAAGCAGGGGTAGGCCGAAAAAATTTGGACTTTACCGTTAGCCGTAGAGGACACTTGCGGCAAAGACTTACGGTTCCTCTGGATTTTTGCTGAATTTTACATTCATCCGTTATAGTAGTCGCGGATGCTGATTCGCGGATACTTTGCTTATTTTCTGCGACGAAAAATCAAGTTCTTCGTTGTTTTGTCTGGACATGAAATTTTTCGAGTCGTATATAGTGTAGATATCGAAGCCGCAAGCAAGAAAAGTCTCAAGCCTCGTCGCCGCCCGGACAATAAAGCCCCAAAGAAAACTTGTTCAAGCTAATCGTACAATAAACTTCTCCCGTCCCTGTTTACGAATTCCTCGCGAATTCCTCGCCAAAAATGCGGAATTTCCTCCCATTTACGAGAGTCCAGCTCATCCAGCGATAAAACACCTCGTTCACATAACGCGCGAGGCGAAAAAAAAGGAGCCACTGGATTTATCCTCCTCCCAAATTCCACTTAGCCGAAAGCCGCAGATTTAGGGAAAGGCAGCAGGAGATTAAATCGCGTAAAAATAAAAGGCATTACACGTGCGCACGTACCGCCCCTGCAGTCTGTGTACGTGTATAGCAGAAAAGCGGCGGCCGCGCGAACGAGGGAAAATAAAAGGATCGCTCGCGAGTCCGCGGACGTTTCCACCGAAAAAATCCGGTTCTCACGTCGCGCCCGTTTCCACTATCTCGCCGCGCATTCTCCCTCTGCACGTATACACGCGTCGTGCATCGAAAGGCAATTATCAGCCTGTGTTGTAAATAACGAGAGCCCTTCCCTTTTCTTCATTCGACTTATTGCCTTTTTTTGCGCCGGCTCTTTAACGGAGAGGCAGCTCCGAGCATCGGCCGTTGCGAAACTCCGCGCGATAGAGCGTCAGGACGTGAAATTTTGGTTTTACGCTTTGTTGAGAACGTACGCGCGCGACCAATTGCGATCCCGGTTTTTGCAGTCCTGTTTCACGCTTTTTTGCCCGAAAAATGCGTACGCTATTTTCGCGTGATGAAAATCAAATTTTACGAAAGCCATGTGCGGTAATTGTTAGACAAGTACTTGATTAGTATTTGTAGTTATTATAATGGAAGAACAGGATTTCGTCGAGATAAGCAAAGTGCGCGCGTATTTATTGTTTACGGTCTAACAAATTTTTGAGGTTGCGCAAGGCAAAGTGTTCGAACGGAATCGGCGGAAAATTTTGGTAATCGTCCTTTTTCCTTATTACGCAAAGTTCAACTCGAAATGCGCAATAATAATCTGTTACGTTCGAATTCCGCGCGAAAATTCTCGAGCGAATTAGGGTATGACGAAAATCGATTGGGAAAAATTTCGAAAGTGCATTATAAAGAAATGGATAAATGTTGCGAGTTTCATGCAAGACTTTCGGCTTGTCCAATTACTAAAAAGTTTTATATTTTTAAATAATGTTTCACGTGAAAGTGTCGGTCATCTTGCTGATTCTCAGTTTCGTCATGGCCTTTACCTCATATCGTGCACCGCATATATATGCATCGAGAGAGTAGAAGAAAAGCAGGTAGTCCACTGTGTGCAGCAGAACAGCAGATCCGAAGTTAGTTTGCCGTGAGCTGACAGCTGAGAATCGACTATGCATTACTGAAAGAGCTACTCTAATTGCTATCGCCAAGAGAAGCTGCAGATACGCTCTGAACAGCTGTAGAGCTTGTTGCGAGCATCTGTTGGAATCTGCATTAATTGTCGTGGGGCCGATCGGTTAAGGAAACCTGTTTAGCGTAGGACAATAGCTCTGCGGCTCCATACACGCAGCGGTTCAATCCGCAATCGAGTCGGCTTCGAGTTTTTCCCGCTGTATTTTTGCCGATCCAAATGTTTTTTCTATGTGATTTCTTCGTTCGCTGCTGCGTTACCCCCGAAATCGCACGTATACCGCACGTGTACGCGCCCGAGCGAGAACGAGAGAAGAAAAGAGGCACGAATCATCGTAAACCTTCCGAGTCGACTGCGAAACGGCTGCGCGGTGCTTTAATGAATTTTAATGCGCGGGAGGTCGCGAGTGAATTCCTCGAGAGGCTGTATAAGACTCTCGCGACTTTATATAGCGAATAATTTCCGAGATTTTGCGGAATAATCGTCAGCTAAGAGACGAGAGGTTCCTGAACTTTGGCGGAGACTCTCCTCAGCGCAGGTGCTCTGAGTCACCTTCCTCCAAAAGAAAAAAAAATCAATGCGTACTAATGCATACGGCCATTATGTTTGTTTTTGCGCCTCGAAGGAATATACGACTTCCTTGATTATTCTCCTCCTCGGCCCATGACAGGGTCTTCTTCCTTTTTTCCCCCCGCGAAGCAGCTCTCGAATAAAGACGATCGCTCAACTTTGGCTTTGATATAATGAGACTGCAGCGCTATACTCGCTTGTAATCGTCGCCTGCATTTTTCATGAGGCCGCGTTTTATGTGTGTTTTTACAATTTGCATAGGCAGTCGATTGCATAATGAATATCGCAGAGAGAAAGAGAGAGAGAGCGAGCAATGCGCTTTTGATGCGTTTTATTTCTGTTCGGCGAATAAGTTTCGTCCGGATTATCGGTGTAATCGGGAGCGCGTACGAAGAGGGGTCGGAAAGAATGTTTTAAGTGCGCGCCTGTCGCGAAAAGCGCGCTGTTCGAGTGATTTTCAAAATAGAGCGGGGCAATTTAAAAAATTCCGTAAGAGCTTTTCGAAACGTCGCGTCGTCGAGCGACGCGCGGCGAGAGACTAATTTTTTCCATCGCTCGCGCGCGATTAAAATATTTTTCCGTTAAATTCTCGAGAAGAGAGATTGCGAAAGCCCGCGAGAGAGCCGCCGCGCTCCTCTAAATAGTTTGGAGTTACTTTTTTTCGGAATAATTATCTTTGCGTGCCTCATCGTGACGCATTAAAGCCGAAAAGTGGCCGGAATTGCGACATGGAGCTTCGCTTCAAGTACGAAGGAAAGTGAAATAATAAAAGCGCGCGAGGTAAGGTCGCCTTGAAAAGTGAAAAGAACGCGCGAAGAAATGGGTGTAGAGCGAAGGATAGTAACAAAGGAATTTCAGCCGATTTATCTGCGCGCGAGGCATTGATCCTTTATTTTTGCGCGTGAGTAGATTTTGTGCGGATGAAACTAGTCGTCCCCGCGACGATAATTTTCATTGGAAAGCGAGCCGAGGAGAAGGAAAAAGGAGGGTGAGCCTCTTCTTTTGTGCGAAGGAAAAACAGATGTGATAAATACGCGCGATAAACTTGCGGCGTTTGTATGCAAAATATCGTTAAAAAAAATCTTAACTGCCGAGCGCCGATTTATGATACCTTAAAGGTAGGCTTCGTGAAAACGAGACTCGCCAGAAGGCGAAGGAAATATTGTAAAGTAAAGAAAGAGCAGCTCGCGCGCGGCGGCCGGGCAAAAATGAAGAGCGTAAAAGTCTCGTTCGCAGCCCTTGAGAATTTTTTCGGAGAAAAAATCGGTTAAGTTGTGGATGGTTGCGCGGCCAAGTAGGCGGTTTCGAAAATACTATAACTCCCTGTCAAATAACGCTCGAGTTTTATGTATTCAATGTACGACACTAAATTTTTATTATTGCTTTACGTAACAATGGAACGGCTTTAATGGAGATCGGTAAAAGCGAATCGATCGAGATTAATGTGTATCGGTTGTCGGACAAGTACCGCATGATGGCCAGTTATACGGTCACTCGCCATTTTCGATCGATTTTATACTTGGATCGGCCGCCATTCGCCGTTCATTCGCCCAAGTTATTTAGTCAAATGGGATTTTTGTTCTACGCAATAAAGAATTTTTTTCTCAAAGTCCCTATCTTAACGATGCTTGAAATTTTTATGTCTAATATTTTTCAGTTAGCGCGGTAATATGAAAATTGAAAAATCTGTTAACCTACTCGTTTACTGAAATAATGCAAATAATTAGTTTTCCTTGTATACATGTTATTTCTATGGGAAGTGCAAAGCTTAATCCAAACAGTTTTAAATTGTAAATTTGAATGTAAGAAAAACGCATATTCGACTATTGCTTTCGCTAATGCGTTATGGAATTTATTTAAGAGAGACTATCCATCATTTGTGTAGAAATAATTGCAATAAAGCAGAATGTCGTCTCAGCGCAGATAAGCAGGAAAATGCAAGTATAGAGTAAAGGCTTTTACAGTAAATAATGTCGCGTCTCCCCAGACAAACAAAAATAGCCGTACATAAGCTGAAAGCAGCGTAGCGAATGGCGAACGGCGAATGATAAATCCGAAAAGCGATCAAATCCTAAAAAATATGCTGCCCCCTAATGATAACTTATTATCCACAATTAAAAGAAGCTTCGGTGGCGGCAGTGGCGGCGGCTAAAGGTAAAATCAGACCGAAGCTAAATTTCAAATTACATTCCGCATCAATTCAGCATCTCCAATTACCCGGCAAAACGAGCAATAGTACAGACAGAACGACTCACCTCACCGCCGACGAATCCCTCGATCCAATCTAAAAATCCTATCCCCACCGGTCCGACACTTGCACCTCGTAGTAGCATATAACCCGCAACAACAACCGCGCGCGCGCCTCGCTCCCGCTCTCAAAAGGAGCATCAGAAGCGGCAGCGGCAGAGCAGCGGCGGCGGCAGCAGCAGCAGCGATCCTTATGCACACTCGGCCGCGCAGGAGAGCATAGAGAAACGCGCGGCTCGGAATAAAGGAGGCAACAAAAAGAGCAGCGAGCAGTCCCTCCTCTCCCGTAGTGACCTTCGTCGGCCTTGCCTCCTCTCTCTCTCTCTCTCTCTCTCTCCCCGTAGCTATCCCACAAGGATTTCCCCTTCATTATGTACAGCCTCCGAGAGAGAAAGAGAAGATACATCCAGAAGCCGCGTCATTTTTTCCCGATCTTCAGCGGAGCCTGATTTACGACGCTCATTATTTCCTTCGACGCGCGACGACAAAAGCTCTCTCGACTCTTCCCGGCTATTCTCGAACCAGCGAGTTAATTAGTCGTAAAGCGCGGCGAATCATTGTAATTTCGCGTGTCTCGGAAAAATCCCATATGCATTGGTACATGTACGCACGTGAGATGCGATGAGCCGAGCGAGCCAGCGCGAGAGAAAGGGAGAGAAAGAGGGGCGGACGAGCAGTAGAGAGAAGGAGTTGCTTTTATGCTCTTCCTCTTGGCTTCGGCTCATTTTAATGGGCTTACTCCATTAACCTAGTGCTCGCTATTTTGCGCTGCAGACAAGGCGCGCGGGCCCTTCTGCCAGCCCCCCCCCCCCCGTACAGCGGCTGCAGAGCACCGGAGAATGCGCATACATTACGCTCGCCGCTTTTGTTTTCGGCTAATGGATTTTCGGTATTTATGGACTGCAGGAAAAAGAGCAGCAGCTGCGCAGGCTCTTCTGCTCTCCGCCG
Source organism: Philotrypesis tridentata (assembly GCA_018906965.1). NCBI lineage: Eukaryota > Metazoa > Arthropoda > Insecta > Hymenoptera > Pteromalidae > Philotrypesis > Philotrypesis tridentata. Next base: position 345,519 of record JACCIB010000003.1, on the reverse strand, counting down.
GGGCTGCAGCTTTCAAATCTACGCCGATCGTCGTTATTCCCCGCAGCTTTTGCAGTACTCACCCGCGGCCGGGGTATTGTAGTCAATTACTCATTTACATTTCATTCCCCGCGCGCAACTTTGGCAGACAACGAAAATCACTGATTTGCTTCAATAGCGAGTACGCAATTATCCAGCTTTTTTCAACGTTTCATCGCTACAGCGTAGGTACATATTTCATGGATGAGAAAATAGCGATGTAAGATGTAAGATAAGTCGTAATTTATCATAATTTTGTTCGTGTAGTCTCTGTTATAAGAGCGAATCACTTATTTCTATTCGCCTGTTAATACAACGGTGCGAAATTAAACTTTTTATTGAATAAAACGGATCAACTATACTGTAGCGGAGAAAACTCACTGAATGCCGGAGCATCGCTGCTTCATTGCTCGAGACTCACCTGGAACAAAGAAAAACGGACTCTCGTAAGTATCTGTACGGTAGACAATATTTTCCTTGAAATGCATAGTATACATATAGTATTCACGCAGCGGTTAAAATTTTAATATAGTGCAAAAGCGCAGGAGAAAGTCGTGCGCAAAATAATTGTTTAATTAAAAAAAAAAAAAAGAAAAAACCGTTAAAGCCCAGCGGTGTGTCTCGAGAGACCTTGTTAAATTAGAGGACAAGGGGAAAAGTCGTCGGCTGCCCTCCTTATCACGCTTAACTGTGTGGTAAGTACAGACAGAGTGTTTTATGCGCTCCACACCCGATCGACTCGAATATATGTATTCTCCCGCCGTTTACGATCGCGCGTGATTGATGGTAATCGTTCTTACCGTTAATTTTTGCTCAGCAGGTTGATCAGACCTGTGCGTATACATGCGCGCACGTAGTCGTCGTCGTCGTCATCGTCGGAGGATTTTTATGCCGCGACGCAGTTTCGTAACGTTTTAATCTGACCGAATTCGCGCACTGGGCTCGCAGGCTGAGGCGCAGAAAGCGGGCGCACTGTTATACTTAGGCGGCGCTATAACGGATGCAGCGGTAATTCAGGATTTATGTGCTCGCGGACTAAGCGCGCGCAGTATTTACAGACTTGGCCATCGGGAGAGATGAGTTTCTCACGGGATTATCGCGAGTAACGAGGTGTAACGTACGATTAGCTAAGCCGAGGTAATGGTCGTTTCGAAGCTCTTAATTGTCTCTCGCGCGCCGTAAGGATTTACGGCCAGTCGTTAAGCGAAGAGCATTTACCGCGAATTAGAGCCTCGAAATATTTTCGCGCGCGCTACTCGCGCCTAATTCAGACGTCAGCGCGTTAGTATCGACGAATCAATTGGGAATCTGCGTAATTGTGTCTGGACCGGCGTCGAGCGAGAAGCAGAATATCGGCAAGCCGCCAGCCTCCGCGCTCCGTTTCGTCAATATTAATCGTCTGTTGCGCGAGACGAGACACAGCGCGGCGGGCAAAAAGAGGCCGGTTGTTCTGCGAGTTTCGTCACTGAGCTGCGCAAGTTGCCGAAATCGACGACGGTGCACAAGTATATATTCTTGGCTGGAGGTGCGATATACGCATGAGCTATGGGAAAAACGTAACCGTAAATCCAGCGCCGCGCGAGAGCGATAGCAATGAAAAAAAAGGAGGGGGCAACGCGAGTACATCGGCAGCAATGCTGCGCTCGGCGATGAATCGCTCGGGGGTCCGATCGGCGCGCAAAAATGCGCTCGCGCAATACGAACTGACTCGCGCCGATCGGCATTTTTGCCGCTCGCGTTTCCGGTTAGTCCGGTTCTTTCTCGCCGCGCTTCTCCCCCAGAGAGAGAGAGAGAGAGAGAGAGAGAGAGAGAGAGACTTTGTACTCTCGAGCGGCGCGCCGCGCGCGTGCATGTGTTGGATCGCTCTGCTCTCTGCTCCATAGGCATGTGCACGCGTACACAGTCGTACGTGGCGGGTATATCGCGCGGTAATGGGTCCGAGCATCCGGAAGCGGAGAAGTCTGTAGTACGCAATGCTTGCGCGAGAAGGACGCTGCGCGCGGCGAGTGCTGTTGCGTAAATCGACACTTGAATTTCATCGCAATTTACGCGCCGAAGAATTGAGACGCTGCAATTCAGCTGTGCTGTTGTTATACTGCATCTACTTCTGAGATATAGGTATAACGTGGAGGTATATAGAGGTCACGTGGAAGATAGCAGATCGGTCACGACAGCAATAGCTGATACCTGTGTTACCCGTACGGGGTAAAAGTGCTACATTATTATATTATACAGTGCGCCTGTAATCTCGACACTGCGTTCAAGTTTTATCCGAAATTCGGTAATTACACCATACTCGCATAAATCGCATAAACATAGATCCGTAAAGGTAGGAATGAAGAAAGGTTCAAAACTTGTTCTAGTAACTTTAAATTTATGGCCTATATCCACTGAGTTCTTCAATAGATAATGCACGTAAATATTTATAATTCGTATCCCGCGGAGCTATTGCAGTCCTTGTTATTTTATCAATAGATCCCGCAAGCGAGTAGCCTAGAATTGTTGAGACAAGACTATATGTATATATTGTATACAGCATAGTCCAGTGAATTTGCGTATCAGACCTTGGAGCTGCAAAGGCCGCGCTTAGCGAGCGAGAGAGCCGAGAACACGGGAGACTCGCGATCGGAAATGGTTGCGAGAAACACGCGTAGTCTCGTTGCTATGGAGAGAGGTAATTCGGAATATAGTGGCAGTAGAAGAGTTGGTGTAGCTTTGCGGACTGCGGCGGCGGGCTCGTGCGCGCGCCCCGCAGACGCCCACGCAAAGCGATTTGGAATTCCAGCGCAAGCGCAGGAATATCGGGCGCGAAATCTCCCCGTACTTTATGCACTGCCGCGACGACGAAGGAGGCGATAGTAGCGCGACTCTTCTGCCCGCGCGGCATAATGCGCGCACGTGCGCCGAGTCCGCGGCGTAATAACGTACGCTTTGCTCGGCATCTCCGACACTTATGCGCGCTCGTCCCTTCCCTTTGATTTTTTTCGCTTCCTATGGCTTTAAGCTACGTTATTGTCGCGGCGGCGGCGGCGGCGGCGGCGGCGGCGGAGAGAGAACGAGGGGACGTAAGTAAGGGACTGTTTAACGAGCGACGATTGTTCGCGGGGAAGCAAGAGCTCTGCACAAGTTTATATAGAGGCTGCGCACGGCTCGAAAGGTTAACTAATGCGCGACCGAGAATATACAGAGCTGCCCAACTATTGCGAGCCAAGTGACTTTTCATGCGTTCATATATGCGTGTAATATCACGTAGAGAGATTTGCCATCTGGAAGTTGGGACTTTAAATTGACAATTTTTGACTTTACATACAAAGTGGAGGCTGTGTATTAAGGGTCGGTTAAGACGGCTTGCGTAACGTATCAAACACGCGAATAGATTACTACCGCCTTCTTGGCGAGCGACTCGAAAAATCGTGCGGTTTCTGGTTAATGAGCGCGCGCGCAGCCATTGAACGCTCATAATCAGTGAGTGGACAAAAGTTATTACTTTCGTTTGCGGTAGTTTCTCTCTCTCCTTCCTCTCTGTCCCCCATCAGTATTTCTCTCTCTCTCTCTCTCTCTCTCTCTCCCCGTCATTCTGCGGTGACCACTTATGAAAGATACCGTTTTAATAGATTAGTCGGCTGGAATTGCGTTTACATACGCGCGTTTAATCGCTTTCAAGCGGATTATTATTACCAGCGCGCCGCGCTCCATTCCAAGTCTATTTATCTTTGCCAACTTGAGTGATTTTACTGAAATTTTGATAAATTAGGGACGTTGCGTACATCGGGAGCTAGATTTTGCATTAATCACGGGAGACACGCATTTCTGCTCGCTCATCTCCCGGTTATACATCCTTACCCAGATTACCATCGCAATTGTAATTCACCGTCGGGATTAACCCGTATCTATAATTTTCTTTGCCGTTTTTATATATACAATAAGCTTCAAATCGCTTCGGGGAATTTCCAACGGATGAAGAATTCGCATGTGTCAACCGCAGGGCAACTAATCACTTCCTGATTCGAGCTGTTCCTCATGTAAAGACCACACAATGCTAATCTCAAATTACAGATGACTTTCGAGCCAGAAATTCGTGTGGGTCTGCATATATATATCGACTCGATTTCATCTAGCGACTGATATATATACGTGTCAAGGGACGTTATTGATTGCCCATGACCGAATACACATTTACAGAAACACCAAGTCTCATCGATCTCTCCGATATCGCCTCGTCAGCCGCGGCGGAATTTTTACAAATCGGCTCGGCCATGCTCTCGTGTCGATTCTCGATGTTTTGTCTTGAAAGCTATGGAAAGCCCATTAGCGCATATCCGAGCACGCGAAGCCGTCGTTGCCAACGGTATAGCGCGTCGGCCACACAAGTGGAGGTGCATCGCTCAGCGATCGATTGCCCGGCTCATGAGTTACAAATTGCACCACAATCGCTAAAGCCGCCTCTCCTTATTTCATCCGCTCTCCTACTCCGACACTCTCGCCTATAACCCACTTCTCGTACTTCGTTTCGCAACTATATATATATTATATATACATAAACACATGAGCTCTCGAGCTCGAGCCACATCCCATTTTTCCGATCCTGAGAAAAACAATGCAGCGGGAATAGAGCGCATGTTTGTGGCGAGTTCACTTCTTGAATGTACAGGATATACGCGGATGGTCAAAATACTTGTGTTCATTTTTATCTCGTGTGCGAGTGGCGCTGTGCACTCGCAGGGACAGTGAGAACTAATCTCTGAACAGTCAAATCCATGATTATATCATTTTTGTAGGTTCTGCAGAGTAACTGTAACCCAGATTCAAGGTGAGTCTCAAGTACCTGCAGTATAAAAGTGAAAATTAAGGATATTTCTGCTCGTAGCGTCTGGTAAGTCGTACTTGGCACGCGTGGTGTACATAAAAATTGTTTTACGTGTTCTTAACATTGTTCCTGCAGTCATATAGGCGCTATAGGTACCGAGTACATTATTAATTGAGCAAACTATACACGGTCGATTTGAAATAATGCAGTTTTCAATATATTTTTAAGTTACGAGCAGAGCGAATTTCTGATTTTTTTCTCCTTTTCATGCGCAAGCTGCACTAATGCGTGCATACACACTGTGTGTCCTGTGTGGATAGAACGGTTTTGCTTGTATATATATTCTCGGAGCGAACGACTCGCGCAATTATACACGTCGATTGTTTTACGCTTGGATGTTAAGTGCCGGTCGTTTATGCAAACCGCTGGCTTTTTTCTATTCGCAGCCTCGTTTGCTTCTCTAATATCGTACGCACTGGAGGAATGCGCGCCGCGCGAGACGAAGCGCGGCAATTAATGACAAATTTTACTGTCATTCCTCGGCTATCCGGCGATAATTCAAGCTGACCTCAGCAGTCGTAAGGAAAGGACTGTGTAATTTAACAGTCCGTATAGCTGTCGATCCGTTAAATTTATACGTCTCGTTTTGCTTTAACTCCTATACGCGCTACTGCGATCTCGCGCGAGAGCGAAGCACGTCCCGCCGCCACAATTGGAAATTATGCATCTGGATCGCGAGGATCATTTCCAGGGAATTTTCCTCGGAAAAGGGCGGAATAATTACGGACGAGCTATACACCGCGTCGCGGGGAACAATGCGGCGCGCTACACGCGCTTTCGCGCTCTCTCTCTCTCTCTCCCTCTCTATACAGAGAATAGGTGTCGTGACCGCGCGATTTTTTCTCCGCGTCGTTTCGTCGACCGATGAAAAACTCCTTTCGTATTTTCACCGCTCAATTACGAGAGGCAGTAGCGCGAGCCTTTATGTAACTCGAGCGCCGACGACGCCGCCGCCGCCGCCGTGTGAGAAAGAGAGAAAGGACGAGAGACAGAGAGAAAGAGAGAAAGAGTTTCATAACCCGCGGTTCTGTCTAGGCGTCCAGGGTTACGATACTGCCGCTGTTTTTTGCCTCTTCTTTGGCAAATTTCTTTTTTTTCCCTTTTCACAGTTTAGAGGAAGGATTCTTTTTTGCTTTCGATTGAAAATTCAAATTTCCCGCCAGGGGAGCGTATGGTGGAAAAAGCAACTAATTTAGTTGTAACGATAATAGAAGCAAAATTACGAAAAATTGAGGCGTAGTTGCTCTCGATTGTGTGATTATCCAGCGTTTTACAAAATTTGAAGTTTACGCGTAAGTATCTCCCGCAAATATGGCAGTCGAATTGAATGATTTTCAGGTTTTACTCAAATGCGTTTCTGCGAAAATATTTCTAATTGCGAATTCGAATATGTACAGTATAATATCAAGGCCAAGCAGATCTTTCTTTTTTTTCTAACCTACAAGAATGGGCGTTAAAAGCATTTAATCCAACAAGCGTATTAATGAAGAAAATGGCTAAAGTAATAATAAAATTGGTTAGTACATTATCCAAGAATTTCACACCTTCGATACTGATCAAAGGCATGTACCCGGCAAAGTGAGAGTCGTATCGAAACTCTCGATTTTTAATAGCCGAGAAGCTTTTTCTCCTCCTCCTGCTTCTTATTCTGCTTCTTCTTCTTCTTTTTCGCGAGTCAGGTGTCAGAGGATTACTTTCGGTCGCCGCTGTGAAATCCTCTCGCCGCGGCGAATTTTATAATAACGGGCGCGCGTGCGCGATTAATGTGATTAAAACATCCGCGAGCCGCCGCTGATCGGCTTATAGGCTTCCCGCGCGGAATCATAATGGTATTATAATGGTATAAATAATGCGTCGAAATTCAGCCAATTTCACTACCGACGCTTACTTTTCTCCGAACGAGAAAATGAAGTTGCGTTTCTTTCCGTTCTTTTTCGCAGCCACTTCTTGGAATCGTATTTGTGCGGACTCGTTACAAATACGTGCATCGAGATCAAAGACCCGGTGGCTGTGGAAAAAAAGCAAAGGTAGAGACACGCGTTACGCGCGCAGCGCTTACAAGCGTGAAACGGTGAATTCGTCATGTTAGATTACGATAAAGGCTAATTACTACGCTTCGATTACATTCAATGCGTAATAAACGCTCGTCTGCGCGCGCAAAGTGAGAGGTCTGTTTTCATTTTTAACGCGCGCCCGTGTTACAATTCTCTCGCGGTGAGCGTGTATAATTGCACGCAAATATATATCTAAATCGACGCCATCCGCTTACATCAGAAAGCACGCGCCACGAAAACCTCTTACCGAGACTTTCTTTCACGCGTTGTACACTAGCTTATACATCGCACTCTGCGCAGCTCAATGTCTTCGACGCTGAGAAAAACTAGTGTCTTCATAAAAACGACTACGACTTTGAAATACACCAAGCAATTACTTACAAGTTCAGACCAAAGTAATAATAAATCAATAAGCATGAATTAAATAATATCAAATAAATCTTGAAATAATCTTAAAAAATATATGTGTACATAATATACATAAATTTTACCGTGTCCGTATAAAACTAATAACCAGCCTCAAACTAATGCATTGATTATGCAATAAAGATAACGCAAGTTTTACTTTACTATACATTGTAGGTAGTAATTTTCAGTAGGTGAAGTAGTGAAAATTAAAATTTAGCAAAAGTTATCATTTAATCGAATTGTCGTCTTCAGATGGAAGATTCCAAGTTTGTATAATTTGTACTGGCTATAATCGTTATCAGGGATTTTGATTGTAAGACAATTTGCTTAGGTATGAATTACCCACGTAACTACTCTCGATTTCGTCAACGCCTCGCGTCTCCAGACGCGAAGAAAGTGACCGTCGCGTGTACTATAAGTATGTACGTATAGAAGCCAGAGGTATCCTCGAGGCAAAGCGAAAAAAAAGTGATTCCCAAAGTCGATCGATCAATTGTGCGGCGTACCTACGAACGCAAAGTGCGCGGATGTGTATCGGGATTTCGCAACGCGTCGGTCTGGTTATGTGCGCTCGTATATATACAGCGCCGAGCGCAATTCGTGGGATTACTCTTAGCGATATAGAAATTGAGCGGGAGAGCTGGCTGCGAGTGACTATTATTGGTGGATTGAGGTCGCGCGCAGCGAAATTCTTTTCTCTCGGGGCATGCACAGACAGAGGAAAAATGCCCGATGTGTTGCAATGCGCGCGCGGCTCAGCTCTCGCCGCGAGAGAGCGTATAATACGTACACCACACGTATGATTCGCCGCTGTAGATGACTGTAGCCGTATAGTGTGAGAGAATTGCCGAGGTGGCTTTTCTGGAAAAATCGAGCCTGATTGCGCCGAATGGCTTATCGCTTACGCGAGGATGTATATGTATACCGATTTCCTCGCTATGATCCTCGTTATGCGCCTCATACGTTATAGACGTATATAGGTTATGTGCTTGTGTGTGCGGTTACGAGGGGAAAATCGCCAAAAGATCGACATGTCCCTTTGCGAACCCTGTGCGAATCTATTCGAATCATAGCCGTCAAGTTTACGAAACGTTTGAGAAAATTTTGTATAGAAAGCATACGGTGCAACCTGATCATGATTGTGCGTTTTAAATACTGGGCAAAAACATTACTGCAGCACTATACGTACTCGATTATATACTTTTATGTATAATCAAATTTATAAGATAGTGTAGCAGTAAAGTAGAGGTAAAATTTACTGTACTGGTCCAAACGACTTGAAGCGTCACCTCGGATCTTCTCGTAACGTCCTCTATGTGTGGTGCAGCGGTTAAGGGTCTGGCTTCTTATCCTACTTTTTCAAGGCTCGCTTTTCTAGGTCTAACGTTTTCTTTATGTTATAAAACTAATTGCACAGCGAATCAACGCACTAGAAAAATATGTAAAATAATTTAGTGCAGCGAGCGTTTTAATAATTTTCTACGCCATAATATCTTATGCAGCTTTCGTCGTTTATTTCGGGCACGTACTCTTATAATTTTTTGTCAACACAAATGAACAATGGGTCCTGCGTTGTTTTCATCGCGGAGGTTATCTGACTACTCGTACAAACAGTACAAGGCAAACAATAACTAACAAATTGCGAATTTCCCCGACGAAGATTGCACTGCAGTCCTCCCCTTCTAAAGAAAAGAATAAAAATGAGCGTATAGCTGAAAAGTCTGGTACAAATATTTCGTTGAAAGGAATAAAATTTCGAATACTGTAACTATTTCTCTTCGATTAGGCAGAGCCGCTCTTAAAGCGACACCGCGGCTATCCCCCAGCTCTCTCTCTATATATATATAAGTAGTGCCCGCGAGAGCCGAGCGTGCCGCGTGATTCAACGTCCACTCGAGATCCCCATCGACGCGTTTATTGCATCGCCTCTTCCCGTCCGCGGATATGTATGCGCGCAGACCTCTGCTGCGCTGCCTCCTTCTTTCTACGGCTGACTAATGCCGCGCCGGGAGAGGACGAGCGCCGACACGCGATTGTGCAAGGGACTTGCCGCTCGCTCGCAAGGTCTCGGTTACTGCGTGCGCACAAGGCACGTACACACGCGGGGAGTGCGGGCGAGAGGCCGATTTTTTTTTCTTTCCCGCCGGCCAAACGCGGAAGCTCCAGATTTTTCTTACCGACCTGATCGGGAGGAGAGAAAGAGGAGCGAGATCGGTGATCAATTACGTGTATACACAATATACATTATTATACACACGTACACCTTAATTTGCTTTTAGAAAGTCAGATAGAAATTTACATCGGAGTAATCGTACAGGCCGATCGCTCCTTCTAACTCAATCAGGCACACCAGAGCCGGCTTTGTTCACAACTATACGACGACATTAATGCAATACCGCGCATATATACACTACACCGATTTCACCAGGTCAGAAGAAGCGATTTTCACTCGCGACACGCCGCCGATAACGAGAGGCGAGAAACCAATTAAAACGGCGAATTCGCATTCGGCACTACGGCTGAGAGAGAGAGAGAGAGAGAGAGAGAGAGGGAGAAATTCCATCCGAGACTGCTTTTTCGTCCCGCTTGTCTACAGGGTCATCTCTGCAGACCTATTTTCCCTTCTGCGCGAGTTCACATGTCGCGTGTTATACGAGTGTGTACATATCGACGGCTTCGATCGCGATTATCTAAAGATGTCCTTACCGCAGACTCTCTGCACTGTAGAAGTGTGCTTATCTTTTCCAACTGTACAGTGTAGCCAAATTTTTAAGATCGTCCAATTTACAAGGTTCAGCATTTTCGATGTACATGTGTATTTTTCGCATTTTACAATAATTTAATCTCATAATTCGAAAATACAAACGTAAGCATTTAATGCAAACGAAGGAGACATAATTTTATAGTATAACAGGATCGAAATTTGCCTTTATCGACAACTTATTAAGCGCATTATCGCCAAAGGTAATCTGATAATATTCTTTCAAATGTACTGCGCTATGATAAGGAATTATCCAATTTAATGTGCTTTTGCATAATACATAAAAATTTAATGCCATCGGTACGAGCCGCACCGGCGCGTATGGAATGTACCGAGATTATAATTAAATTCAGCGCTGATTTACGACGATCGGAAGCTCTGACGTTATTATCCTCTTTACCGATCGTTAATCGCGCGAAGGAAAGTCGACTATTACGCGACGCGGAAGGAAACACGCGTCCGCTTGGGCAAAAACTGGCAAGGCCAAGTCGGCAAATCGACGGCTCGTCTCCGCCGCGAGATCGATTGTGTCCCAATCTGCAGCGCTAATAGCTTTTTTGTCCTGCGATTGATTCAGCTCCGAGCAATTCGTCTGATTGGCCCGCTCGATATTTCGACGGATAAATTCATTTCTCCGGAATTATTTTCAATTCCAATTAATGAAACTTATGCTCACCGAAAAATAATGGAAATCACGCGAGGTACCCGATGAAATTAGCCATCGAAAAGTGGCTCGATTTCTTATTCTATAAACAACGACAGCTCGTTATACATACCGCATTATAAATTTGATAAGAATCGCAGTAGAACAGTCCATTAATCAGACGCGCGTCGATTTCCATAACTACTTGCGGGCCGCGGCTTGGAAATTCAATCAATAACAATTCACCTATTAAGAAACATTGGTCAGTGAGTGCCAGACGAGCCAGTTCGAGCTTATGTATGTAGACAGAAAAAAAAAAAACAGGCGCCACGTAACGGAGGACTTCTGGGCGCGAGCGCGCGTCAACGTCGTGAAAAGCGTATCATGGAATGCGAGGCTTTTTTCGCCGCCGCGTGCCTGTGTCCGCGCTCTTTGCGACACTGACCGTCAAGCCGGATATTTTCTTCGACTATAACGACAATGTAAATGGCCGCGGAAGCGAGAGTTGCGCGAGCTATTTTTTCTTTCTCTCTCTCTCTCTCTCTCTTCGCTGTGTCCAAGCCCTGGAATGCGATTGTCTGTATGGATATCGATTTTACTGAAATGCTTGCTCTGGCTCCGTCGCGGTGCGTGTGAAAATTAAGGCAAAAGTCCCGCATGAAATTCGCACCGATTATCGATGTCTGTACCGCGGTGTCAGCTGTGTGTAATGTCGCTTTCGAAATTTTTCCCATACCGATTTTCGTCGCGGCAGCTGCCCCTAACTCGCTTGAGAATTTCCGCGAGGAATTCGCAAGCGTTGCCGAACAGAGGTTAACTTTGCGTAACGAGGAAAAAGCACGATTACCAAAATTTTTCCAATCTTCAAATTTAAGGGGAGGCTGATTGGTTAAAATATGTTCCGGCTTGCGTAACCTCAAAAATTTCTTACACCGTAAATAATGAATACGCGCGCACTTGCTTATCTCACCCGAATGCCAGGTTCCGAGCTTGTTATTATAATAATTTATATTAGCCCCAGTCTCGTATTTGTGTAACTAGGTTTAATTTTTGCAAAAAGTAAGAACTGCGACGAAAATCAGTGGATGACAGTCATTTTCGTGTAGACAACGTTTATTGCGTTTTCCAGCGATTCAATCCACAAAACTTGCGTAAATGGCCAATTCTCTTTGAAAAATGCACTTTTCGGGGCTCCAGAAATCGAAAAAATTTGTTGGACCGATCTGACTATTTTCTGTAAGCCGAAAGACAGTCAAAACTGCAGACGAACACGAGAATTTAACCTGCGGAAATATATGGAGAATGAAAGGAAATCGGCTATTCGGATTTTTATTTATTTATTTTTTAAACTTACATAACTTTTGATCGGAACATCGAATCTGGGCATATTTTTAAACTTTTTTGTTGCACTTTATTCTAGTGCAATTTGAAATTTTATTTGTGCCTCGGGAACATTTATAAAAAAAAAAACGTAAAATGGCTCAGAAATATGGTTACTAGTAATTTTTCACATGTTCTTCTGCTTTCTTACAGAAGAAAGTTTGATCGGTCCTAAACTTTTAGCTTTAAAAAAAAATTGTCGATTCTGGACCCCGAAAAGTGCATTTTTTTAGAAGAATTGGTCAAATGCACATATATCAGTGAGTAACGAACAATTCTGATTTTCCATGATATGAAGAAGTCATTGAAATTATTGTAACCTAACTAGGATTGCGAAAGCCGTTAAGACTCGTTATTCAATATTCAACAATGTCGTCAACTGCGGAGTAAATTTGTATAATCGTAAAAATGCCAGTAAAACTTGGCCGCATCATTATGCCGTTTTGCTTGTCGAAGCACCAGCGCATCCAAGCGGTACTTGGAGCTTTCCGAACAATAACTTTCAGTACGCCCGGTGGAGAGTAAAAAACGTGAAAATACCTCGGCAGTCCGCAAATCGTTTAACTATACAGCCAGGAAGATCAGCGCTCTCGATTGCGTACGTATGATACCGGTATTATAGAGCAGCATATGGAACGAGCTGGGAGCGCAGCAGCGCCACCAAACGTGCGCACTGCACGCGTCGAGAGTCGAGCGCGCGAGCGGCGCGAGAAGGACGGGAGTCGGGAGAGGGGCCTGGCGGAGTGCCTGGACGCGGCGCTTACCCGTATATATAGCGCGGAAAAAGGAGAGTGCGAGTGCGAGTATTATAGTTGAAGTTACGGTGTGCACACATACGTGCGCAGTAGTAGTGTGTGCACTGCTCGACTTTCTTCGCAGGAACGCGCGACGACGTGCGTGCGCGCGATTTACGCTCGCGTGCAAATTAAATCGCCCGATCAATTCGTCGGTGCGGTGCGCGAGTTTTCAAACGACGCGGCTTGAATTTTATTTCATTATTTCCCCCGTTCGAGGTAAAAATCGCTTCTCTCTCGGCCACGCTTCTGCGCGCGTCTATAAATGTACATAAGAAAACGGATGAATACGCTTATTTTTCTGGGCCACGCGGCGCCGACGACATTGATTTTCAAAAGTTGCGCTGCTCGCGCCATGGGGATATATAGAAAGGAGATATATGTTATATGTATGCAGTATATACCATACACCTATATACAGCTGCGCGCGCCTACTTGAATAGAGCCGTTTCTCCTCTCGCGCATATTTCTTCTTTAATAAGAAGTGTAACGTCGGTCGGCTGGTGTATAAGCCCGGCATCGGGCGGAAAAGAGAGATATTGCGTAAAATCGGTTGTAAAGGAAAGCATCGCGGCGCAACGATCCGTCACGTAAATTTGACGAATTTCTTCGGCAGGCCCCTTACATATGCGCACTACATAAAATTCAAATTTCCTCCGACGACCTCTTTGGCGCGCAGGCTAAAAGTTTATGGCCCGCACGCGTATTACACGCATCGCGGATAATGCTCCATTCACCGCCGCGGCCGATTTTTTCCCCCCCGAATATTCATATAACGAAAAGTGAAAATCTATAATTATATCCGCGGGAGCTGGCCTAAAAAATGGCTCGATCATCATCTCTTTGCATAATTAAGCCCCGGCTGGCGCACATTAGCATAGGTATAACATCATCGTCGTCTAGCGACTCGTAAATCCTTCCCCTCGAGATACATATTATTCCTGCGCGCGCGCGCGCGCGCGTAATACTCGCTGCAGATCCAGAAACGCTGCTCGCGCGCGCACTCGCAGACCGACAGAAATTCGTCTCCTCTTTTTCGATCACGAAATCGAGTCGTGAATGAGGAAAGAGCGACGTGTATATAAGCCGAGAACGCAATGTGAGAGACAGGGCAGGATAGAGGAGAGTGGCAACGGAGGCCGCGCGTTTTTTTCCGATCTCGCGCGCAACAGAGCGAGCGAGCGAGCGAGAGAGAGGATCACGCCGGGAGACTTTCCCTTTTGGCTCGCTCGCGAGTGTATACACACAAAGTCCTCGACTATGTGCAGTTTTACGCGTGTGTAAACGGGCTGGTGCGCCCGTTCCTACGCCGTGCACTGCAGGCATATACATAAGCGCGTCGCCGACGTGTACATATATACCCTATATTTCCGAATCGGAGATCGGCAGATTTTTTTCTTTTTTGTTTGTTTGTTTTTTTCGCGAAGCGAATTCGATCCTCGTATGCGTTATACACACAGTGGAAGAAGCAATGCGCAAAATTTTTTTACCTTCGTCAGCCGCTCGAATAAATTGTACATTTTTTCACAAGTTATTGCGTGTTTTCTGTAAAGAAATTATTACAATTGAGTGATCGATTAATTTTGTTGCTGAAACAAGTACGGTATTCCGATAAATTTTTGCAAGCTTTGAGCGTGATAACCGTGGAATAAATCGGCCGTTAACAGAGCAATAATCGAATCGACAGATATCCACGGGATGCTCGAATACTTTCCCTTTTAAATCAAGTGCAGCTAACCGAGAGAAGAGCGAGAAAGAGATGCGGAGCAAACAATACAGGAGATGCAGCAGACAGGGAGAGGAGCGGAGAGCCGAGAATACGGTATTTAATTTACCGTAAATACGCGAGAGCGGGACGGAAAAAATGGGCGAGCTCGTTTCGATCGAGCGCGTATCGCACTCGCTTTGCAACTGCAGCGCCGGAGCAGAGTTGGGATTCGCGCTTTATGATCGCCTCGTAAAAGCCGCGCGGAAAAATTTCCGCGCTCGTCCGCGAGAGAGAGAGAGAAATTACTCGATGATTTAGCGTCCGGCGCGGGGAAAATCGGTATGAAATCGGCATCGCGGCGCGCGCACGAATTCAATGTGTCGATGTACATATATATACATAGCGATCGCGGCGTATAGCCGAAAAGTGGCACACGCCAATCCGAGCCGTCGTCGATTTCTCATTTCAGCGGAAGAAAGAGAAGATGAAAAAAAGGCAAGATACGCGCTGCTTGTATACATGCCTATACACGTATATATGTATTTGAATGTGTATTAACTCTCGCGGCCAAGAGAGGAGAAAACACATATAGCCACTCCTCGGCGCGGATTTTCACGACGGGGCGCAAGCGCATAACGCGACTGCTCCACATTGCACGCGTGCATGCGCATACGTGTACGTGTGTGTAACTACACGTACGGCGTGTTATCTCGATAGCGATATCGAAAAATAGGCGAGGTCCCGCTTACTTCGAGTAGAGCGCGCGCGCGCGCGGCGAAAGGAAGGTCGTTTCGTTCTCTCGATCCCTACTCTTGCCGATTTTCGGTGCGTGAGGTCGACCGGTCGATCGCTTTTTTTTTCATTTCTCTATTTTCGAGTGCCAGCCGATCCTCTCTCTCTCTCTCTCTCTCTCTATATCCTTCTCGTACATTCTTGCGGGCTCATCGGCAATTCAGCTCTGCGCGGATGTTTCCTTTTTCTCTCGGGCTTTCGATGCGCTCGCTCGGGGACGCGTGAAATAAGACAGTGAATAAGTTGTTTATACGCGCATTGTCGATCGGGTGGTAATATAGCCGTCGCACGCCGCAGCTACATAGAGAAATTCATCCTGATCGACTACCACTTTTTCCCCAACGGCCCGCGAGATCTGCATCTGCGCGCGTGTTTGCTTTTTCTTTTACAAGCTATAGTAAAATCTATTAATGCCACATCGAATCCCGCCGTAAAAGCGAATTTATCGCTCCGACTTTGTTATACCGCAGTCCGTCGTGCATTAAAATCTATGTATATTGTATAAGCACACTTTTTCTCTTACACTGCAGATATTTACGTATTCAAATTTTCGAGAGAGAGAGGCTTTTCAATTTCCTGTATACTCGGATCGACTACCTATGTGTCTACGTGCGCGCAAAAGAAAAAGAAATGTAACAAGTCATCGGAAAGCGAGAGTCCTTTTCCGCTTGGAAAAATTTCGAGCGCGTGAGAGAGAGAGAGAGAGAGAGAGAGAGAGAGAGAAAGAGGAGGCCCCGGGATGATTCGCAATTGATATAAATACCCTATTGTCATGATAATGGCTCTTCGCGTACATTAACCGGCTGTGTGATTGATAGAGATTTTATGGACGACTCGAGCGCGCATAAATTTGAATCCAAGTATATGTGCGTGCGGTGCCTTTTTTTCCTGGTGAAATGATAATTAATAGCGAGGAGAGGCGAGAAAGTGATTCGATCGAGCCGTTTGCATAAAACCGAAGAGGATCACCTAGTTGACGCTGCAATCGCGCTTTTGTTTCGAAATGAAAGTCATCCTAATAAATTGGATTTTGTGTAATTCAGCCAAGCTCTCCCCGGGCTCTTCGCAGCCGTTGTCTTTGTCTGGCGGTTAGTACAACTATAACATTCACTAGTTATTGGCTAATTGACAGTTATGGTCAATAAATATTGGTTATCGACAACGTACATCGGCAGTTTACGCAGAGGTTGACGATACATTAGCGAATTGTAGATATAAGATGTTAGCGTTTCACTGGCTTGCGTTGAACTGAATTCCACAGTAGCCGTTATCGCGCTCTTCGACCATTGGCAATCAATTTTATGTCATTAATTAACTTACGAGTCTTTGTGAGAAAAATGGTTGATTTTCCGTAGAACGACGGGGGCGGGGCAAAGGATTGTTTGGCGGGAAAAGAGGCCGCTGGAATTTTTGCCTTTTTAAGGATCAAAGGCCGCGGCGCGCAGGAATGAAAGAATTTTTAAGAGCCTTGGAAAAGTAAAACAACAAACACCGCGAGAAAAAGACATTTGGCATTTGTGGAAAATGACTACGTACGCGCGGCGCAACTTTGAAAAATCAGCGTAGCTGACCCGAGCCTCGCGAATATAATTTGTATACTCTGCGCCAGAATGAAATATCCGAGAATTACCCGTGCCCGCGACTTGCGCAACCGGCGAAAAAAGACACGGAGAGAAAAGGAGGTTCAACCCCGGGGGTAGCGAGTCGACGTCAGCGTCGCTGCACACGCGTCAGCGATGACGACGTCGCTTTTCGTGCACTCGCACACTCACACAGGAGTGAGAGAGACGCAGACTCGCTCCCAGAATTTCCCTGAAACCGCTGGCTTTCACTTCGCTAAGAATGCGAAGGCTGTTCGTTGTGCACACGACTACACCTTCGCCGCCGTCCGTATATATATTTATACTGCGCGCGCGTATAGCTCTTTAATTTTCGCTGCTACTGCCCGACTTGCGCGCCGCACAATATGCCGGATTGGATTATCGAGGCTCGTTAATTAGAATAGGAAAAATTCTTTGCCGTTACTCTCTCTCTCTCTCTCTCTCTTTCAGAAATGCTTGTGTGCACTACATGTGCGTGTGTGTGTGCGCGCAGCGACTGCAATGAGACAAATTGAGGGGAAAGGCTTCTCCCTAAAATTGATAAGATAAGATCGACGTTACTTTATTCGCTTCGCCGAGTAATTAGCTTAGGCTGCTTGCGGCTTGCGTAACGCGCAAATACTTACTCGAAACAGCTGTTTTCTTTGGTTGCATAATTAGACTCGCTCGTATGTGTGCGCACTGCGAGTGCATATATAGCGTGTACAAGTGTTGGGCTCTTGTATACAGCGACGACGACGACTACGACGACGGCGACGACGAGGGGATTATTATATACGTGTTCCAGCAGATTTACGCGCTTACCTCGCTCTCTCGCGGGCTATTATTCTTTTTCGCCGGATTTTGTCCTCCTAATTGGCCGCCTATTTATACGCGAATGTATGTACTTGCTCGCGCCTATATTTCGCAATGAAATTTCTCTCGGCGGCGATGCTTCTCGCGCGCTTGATTGGCGAAAACGAAAAATTCGAAACGGCCGCGCGCATTCGTAAAAGTATAGCCAATTAAAGGGGAGGCGCGCCCGAGTCGCCGGTCAACTATGCAGACGCAGCCGCGCGGATTGAGTGAGAGAGCGAGAGGTCGAGGGTCGAGGTCGAGGATCGAGACGATGCGGTTATCGAAGAGTACACGTGCAGCCGAAGCTGCAGCCGAGCGCAGTCGCTTAATTATTCGAGAAGGAGAGCAGTGCAAGCCGCTTTAGAAAGTCGGCTGTCTATACGTGTGGGATTATGCAAGGCAAAACGCCATTTGGGAGGTTCTCACGCACTTTTTTCGGTTGAGTAACTACACGCTAAGCCGCGCAGCCTCGGCTTCATCGGATTTCGGCTTTTTTCCGACTCGGCGTAAATCTCAGCGCGCGGCTAATGGATCCTGTCCGTAAAGGCTGCAATTGCGCGCAGCTCTCGATAAACATCTTTATTACTAGTGCAACTGATGCTTCGCGCGCGGCTCGCTCGAATCGCCGCCGATAAAACTAGCGCCGCTCGTTTTTTAATTGAATATTAGAGGGAAATACGGAGGAGCTAATGGAGCGGCGCGCGCATCTTCATCGTCAAGCGCTTCTCAAACTAATAACGCAACTACATTTTGAGTTACGACTGTAGACAGCAGCGGCGTGTATGCAGCGAGACCTACGGTTTCGTAATTACATAATGTCCATATAAGCGCTGCAGCGCATCGCTGCAGTTGAAGTTATGAAAAAAAAGGGAAAAATAATGAGCGGTTCGGCTCGCTCTTCGTTTCTATCCGCCTATATTATAGGTGCATGCGCTGTACTCGCAGGCAGCTGCGCCTCGGCGAATTTTCGTCAATTCGAGATTGCCGGGATTACGCGCCGTAAACGGGGGAATATTGGTAAAACCCGCACTGCTCGCGAATAGTCAATTTACAATTCTCAATAAACGCTACTTTCTAAATAATCCTCCCTGTATGTGCACACGATTTAATATCCCGCGGCGCGCGAGTGTCAAAGCTCGCATAATAACCGCATCCCAGCGCTGCGCCACGTCGACATCGATAATCAAAAGGGAAGAGAGGAGAAAAATGCATTTGATAAGCCGCAATCTCACCTCGAAGGCCGTAGCATTCACTCGCGCGCGGCGGCGGCGGCGGCGGCGGCGTAGGTGCGCTCGGGATCTCCCTCCCAGCGGTCTGTCTCTTTCTCTCGCTGCGAAAAGGCCTATCACGATCGGCGATACGTCGCGGCGGCGGCGGTGGCGGCATTGTGTCTACGCGCCACCCACGAATTTCCCTCCTTTCTCCGCCGCCGCCGCGGCGCGGCAGCGAGATTTGCGCAACGTGACGCGCGAAAAAGGCGCGACTATGCGACGACGACGTCGACGACGACGACGGCGACGACGGTGACGGCGGCTACGCGCCGAGAGGAAAATTCTTGTATATGGACAATTGCAGCGATGAGGCGGCGATGAGTAAGGCTGCGAGGCGCGAGTGCCGCGTGCGATTTTTCGGTTCTCTTGGGGGCCGCTGCTGCTCTGCTTTCGCATGCGTTGACCGAGAAATTTCGTTCGTCATTCATTGCGGCCCATGGACGGATAAATCAGCGATGTATAATGATAAATTAGCTCAGTTCTGTGCTTGTCTGCAATTGAGTTTGTTTTAGAGTTGAGAAATCTGGGCTAAAGGTGAATCTTATTCACCGAAAAAATGCATAATACCAATTGTTATAGATGCTGATTTATTTTAAGTTGAATTGCATATGCAATAAAATTTGGTTTATCAACTGGCCGCAGTATGCCGCCATTGATCAATCATTGTCTACAAATCAGTTCGTTCGAGTTTAAAAATAGCATAGTTGGAGCAGGCGACGTCCGCGAAAAAATGCGGAATTTGCGTAAGAACGCACGCATGTTAACGAAATATTTTAATGCATATATTAATTACCTGCGTATCTGCAACCT
Source organism: Philotrypesis tridentata (assembly GCA_018906965.1). Taxonomy (NCBI): domain Eukaryota; kingdom Metazoa; phylum Arthropoda; class Insecta; order Hymenoptera; family Pteromalidae; genus Philotrypesis; species Philotrypesis tridentata. The sequence continues at coordinate 325,575 of JACCIB010000003.1, read as the reverse complement.
GTAAGAGTGAGGAAGTAGAAAAAAAAATTATTGCTCAACACTTTATCTCTGGCAGTCGGTGTATGAATAAATGTATCTACGAACGCCACGGCGCGAAGGCAAAGCAGAGCAGTTTTCATACGTACAAGTACACTTCGCTCGCTGTGCAGCTTTAAGATAAATTTCGAGAACGCGTTCCGTCAAACTGCTGCACGCGAAAGTTATACTTCGTAGGCCGAGTCGTAGGCCGTAACTTTGAACAATCCCTTGCGCAACGCCAATTTCCCAATCGAAATTGCCGGGAGGAAATTCGAGAAAAAAAAAAGAAAACATTCCTCCCGCATTACACGCACGCGATATATCGCATCCCAAAGCCGAGAAGAGCTTCGTCGGCTATGTAAATGATATTCAAGTCCCACATATTATTAATAATCAGTCAATGACAGATTCGCGCAACGAAGCGTAAAGCGCTGCGGGAATCCGGATTTTTACATTCTGAGAAATCGCTTCTAATATAACCTCACACGAATTTCGCAACTATATATATACATTATACACTTATACAGTGCGTAAAATCGCGTTGCGTAATATGCCGACAGCAGACGCGAAATCCTCGCGGATCGCGGAAAATCGATCGGAAAAACAGGTTTGCCGATTTCGCCACGTCCTTTTCATTTTTCCACAGCCGCGCCGTGCAGTTTTGCAGCTTGAAAATCTCCTCCCGAGAAAGTCGCGCCGCGGACTGTAGTCGGGGCCTAGGCGAAAAAAGAGGATAAGCAAGTAAGAAGGAGAGAGAGAGAGAGAGAAGAAACAGGTTTGAGAGTATTATTTCCATATTAATGTACATATAAACCCAGTCGTTTCGGTCACCGCGTAAAAGGAACCCGAGATAGGTGGGATTCTTTCTTTTCCTGATTCGGCGGATAACTGTAAATTTTCTGCCCACTGATGGATACATTTGCAGCCGACGAGTCTCTCCTCCTCGTGTTTACGATGCTCAGCGTACGACGACGGAGAAAAAGCTCAATTACACCGCGCCCAAGACTTTAAACATTTTTAATTATTTACCTGTCGAGTGTACACGCTCTGAATAGAAGGATTTTTTGCCGATCGAGACTCGCCAATCGATTGGTATACCTATTACATAAAGAGAAAAGTATGGGGTCGAAAAAATGTTAATACACCCAACTCGAGCTGATTAACCGACTAACCCAGTGCGGAATGCGCTACTCTCCGATTATAGCCACTGCACACATCCCTCTCCTTTTTCTCTCTAGATACGCTGAAACTCGTCTCTCTTACACGCATAGCTACAAGCCGCGCGTATACCTACAGTCCGCCGCCTTTCTCTCGATCGATCTCCTCGGCGATGCGCGCTTTTTCCGCGCGTCTCGCGATATAAACGGCCCCGCCGCGCGACTCGCCATAAGAGTTATGTTACTCTGTCTAGTCGCGTCAGCTGTACTCTTGCGGCGCCTGCATACCTTCGGGCTCGGCGATTCCTTTTCATTTCTATATATAACTATATTCTCGCCCTTTCTTTTTTTCTTCTCTCCTCTGCTTTCGCGCACAAAATAAGCGGCTCAATAAAAAGGCCGTGAGACAGACACGTGCGGTGGGCGTGAAATCAACGCGTGCATTCAAAATATTTCTACTCATCATCCTCTCCTGTTTGGCTCTGGATAAAGGCTCTTTTTCATCGGGACGACGCGCGCACAGAGCGACGATGATAGGAAATTTAATATTTGCCTTGCTACAGAAAATAATCCTCGACGTCACAGGCGACTAACGAGAGAAACATGCTATACACGTGCTTGTAAATTTAAACAATTTTCACAATTCTGTTTTTGCTCTGTTCGATTGTTTTATTAGACTACTTAATCAGTAGTTTCGCATCGTCCAAACCAAAAATGCTACTTGTCATTTCACAATCATATATAATAACTAAAATAAGTAATAAACAAACTGTCTAGTCAATAATAAAAGAAGAATGACGTCAAAGCTTGCATAATTTACAAGTATTCGCAGAAGGTAAATGTGAAATAAGGTAATCGACGATTCGGTTGGAAAATAAAACTTTCATAGCAATAAATTACACGCGCTATTGCAGAAGTCAATATTGTATAAGTTTTGAATCTCAATTATTAGCGTGAAAAATCATTGAGAATAAGAAAAAATGTCGCGTACATTTTCTAATGAACATAAGGCATCAATAACGTCCGTTATTTGTTCGCGTAATCCTACACTCGACAGCTTTCCCGCCAATAATTGATTTAAGAAAAACTGTACCGCAAAGCTGAGACGTTTGTTGCGAGGAGGAGAGTTTGTCTCAATTTTCATTGCAGCGCGTCTCTCCCCGAAGCTATATAAGTACACACGAAGCTTATAACGAAGGATGTGAATGCATCGATCCAGTCGGAAAACATTAACTGGCGCACATGTAAGACGGCACGCACGTAGACAAACTCTAGCTCGTATACATACGTTGCTAGTATACAGGTATATAGATAGTCGGATGAAAAATCGCGCGCGCCATCACGGCTAATCCCCGGTAGTGTAAGTACGGGAGAAGCTCGTAAATCAGGCGTGGACGAGAAAATAAAGGAATTCTAATGCTTTGTCTCTGCACTATATGCGTATACTGTATACGGACAGCAAGCCTCGAGCAGCTGTTACGTGTATATACGTGTGCGTGCAGGCACACAAGTTCGCCTCTGCTTATCATATTTTCTCCGCTCCCCTATACCTATACATTACATATATATACGCGCGTGAATGCGTATGGATGCACGTGCGCCTAGATGCGTTCTTAACGAAGGACGAGAAGAAAGCGCGATGCGCTATTATATGCGCGGCGGCGCGGTGGCTTATGGACGAGGAGGCTAATGCCGCCGCCGCCGCCGCCGCCGCCGCCGCCGCACATACAGCCAAGCCAGCGCGGCTGCACTTGCGTCACGTGATTCGTCATGCTCATGCAGCCAAGAGATGGACGCATGCGGATGTCCCTCTATGTATATACGCGTACCACACGTACACATACACCAGCACTTGGTGGGTACCGGTCGATCCTGTCGCGAGAAAGAGAGAGAAAGAGAGACAGGGACGAGGTAGTGAGTAGTTAAGGCTTGTTGACTTTGCGGATCATTTTATGAGAGCATGCAGGTGGATCCCTCCGCGTTTGCTTGCTCGCATTTTCATCCTTTTCCGTTCTCAAGAATCATGTGAAACCTGATGATACGCAGGTATTTTAGCACTTGTGGAATAAAACTTGGAGGAGATATCAGCATTCGATTGCAAACAAATTGCCTTCTCAGCTCTTCGAGTGCGTCGAGTGTCATACCAGTGTACTTGACAACTTGAAAAATTCCTACTTCTGCTTTAGTACTCAAGTCCAATTGAAATCTCAGCTGTAGTTTCATAATAGCTAATAGCAATAAAGTAACATACCCTTAATGGAAAAACCCTGCAGGTGACGCCTGCAGGATTTGCATTCCCTGTAGGAAAATGTTACAAAAAATGTTTAAATATTGTATTTAACATGAATATTGAAATAAGTAATAAAATTCATATTTTGATGGACAGTAATGGAAGTACCATCCGGATGATAACACCAATGATATGTCACATGCCTGTGTTATCTGGCATTTTACATTTTATTTACAATAAATTATTTAAAATTTATGTTATTAACTAAAATAAATTAAGTCAAATGCCAGATAACACAGGCATGTGACATATCATTGCTATTATCATCCGGATGGTACTTCCATTACTGTCCATCAAAATATGAATTTTATTACTTATTTCTATATTTATGTTAAATACAATATTTAAACATTTTTTTATAACATTTTCCTCCAGGGAATGCAACAGAAAATCCTGCAGGGAAAAAGCGCGAAATCCATGCAGGGCGTTGCCTGCAGGATATCCTGCATGGTTTTTTCATGAGGGTAGTATTTTGGTACTCAAAGAACTATTTCTATCAATACTATAATATAGTATACAATATACTTAAGTACCAGCATAATTATAGATACTTTTAAAAAGTACCTTACATCATCAGTACTAAAGTACTAGTGTACTAAAGTACATGAGAAAGTATTTCAAGACTTTGGTACTCAAGTGATATAACGATTGAAAGTTTTAAGGCATGCGTATTCGAAGTAAAATGAAATTAAAATTTAAAGCGCTCAAGTACAATATTTCTATGAATTTTTGTCCCCGCGTCAGCTGCGAGTATAAGGAAAAAGATTATTCGCGATGCACTATGATCGAAAGACACGCCGAGCAAACCAATGCCATAACAATAGTCCAATCTATCAATGGGCCATATTCTCCGCATTGCAGCGCACAATTAAGAGACGTTGAAAAAAGGAATATTCCAACAAAAGAAAATCGGCGCTCCAACAATTCCCGCGAGCGCAGACGAAAAAGAAAGAACCTCCTCGACACTCTGCGCTCGCTGCTTTCGCATCTGCTTGCGCCAAACGCTCGGAGAATTCAATTAAAAACGAAGAGCGCGAATCCGACAGGCGCGCCAAACTCCCCTCTCTCTCTCTCTCTCTCTCTCTCTCTCTCTGTTCTTCGTACAGCGTATATAAGTACCTCCCCAGAGAGTAAATACCGCGAGAGTTATACGGTCACGGCGGCTCGCATTGTGCAAGACTTCTCCGCGGGCAAAAGGATACCGCGAGCCTACGCGCGGATAAAAATTTCTACGCCAGCTGTCACGGCGAAAAATTTTCGTTGTCGTGTTCTCTCTCTCTCTCTCTCCCTCGCGAGAGAAAGATTTATTCGAGACGTCACTCTCGGCCGCGGAGGAGCGGAAAAATCGATTGAGACGCAATTTAGCGCGCGAAGGGGGCTCGGATGACTTGATTTTTCGCGGCCTGTCGCGAGGTCAGGATTATTCTTGTTTTTTTCCTTCGTTTTCACGATTCTTTAATGCGCGGACACGATGATGTACGCGACGAGGCAATTAATGGACGGCCGCCGAGCGAGGTAGAAAGTGAAATTCCTGCCTCGAACGCCAAAATTTTAGAAAGCGGACCGGGCGTAAGGCGCACGAGCCGGCGTCGAGAGCGAAATAAAAAAATTCGAGGACAGCTGCGCGTCCTATTCTCCTCGTACGTGAATCGTCCGATAAATCCAGCGTAATCGGGAGCCTCGTCGTTAACGTCCCGGAGTAAATTAAACTTTATTTCTCCCAGGGCTTCTCTCCGCGACAATATCCTCCTACGCTCGATACGAGTCTCCCCCGCCGAACTTTCTCGACGTAAGCGATTTCGTAACGATCGATCGGTATACACGCTGTGTGCGAGAGGCGCAGAAAATAGCCGCTCGCACTTCCCCCCCCCCCCCCGGAACTTTCCCCGGCAAGAAGGATAAAGTGCAGTGAAGTCGACGCACCTGCCGTCCAAAAATTCCCAGCAGCAGGAGCAGCAGCAGCAGCAGCAGCAGCAGCAGAAGCAGCAACGCGTGTCACGCGAAGTGGCGTACGGGTTTGTATGCGTATCACGAACTGCACAAAATATACAACAACTCAACGGCTCTCAACACAACTGGTCCATGACGGCGGCTTCCTCGCTCTCATCTGCGGCTCCGCGGCACACTTGTCGGCGCACACTGTACTATACGGTTATCGCAATCGAGCAACTCGCTCTATCACTTTGTATTCGACGCTACTATGCCAATCGGAACTTCACAGTGAGTGTATAACGTGCGCAAGTGTCTATCCGCAATGTCAACGACAAGCTACACAGACGCACACGCGAAAAATCGGCAGGATACGGGATCTCTAGGGAGAGAGAGAGAGAGAGAGAGAGCGCGCGCACGCGCCAAAGAGAGTAAGAGTGAAGGAGGAGAGACGGGGAAAAGGTGCGGAAAAGCAGCTCCGCGGCTGGCTGCGGCTGGAGGCGAACTGAGGAGCCGATCGAGTCGCCGCGACTCGGGAGACACGCGAGAGAGAGAGAGAGAGTGGAAGGGAGAGAGAGTTGGAGAACAGCCTTGTAACTCTCTCGCGTTCGCCAAGATGGTGAACGTAAGTGCAGCGCGAGCGCGCGCGCATGCGCGGGTGGCGCTCGTCCTGCAGTCGCGAGAGAGGATAATATATGGGACAGCGGATTTAGGGGTCGATCGGTATACGAGCTTTTCTGCTTTTCTCTTGTTCTTTTCCTCCGCCCGAGTCGACAGCTCGCTTGCGGGAAATGACATACTTTTTTTTTAACTGCGCGGCGCACTTGTTTTGATTCTGCGACTCGCTTGACTTTTCGTCTTGTTATATGGCACGTATTGTGAAAGAATAAGATTAGCCCTTCCCTTTGTGGACATTAATTGAAACAATTAATGATATCATGTGCAAAGACAGAGACTCTTAGTGCGCAGGAAGAAAGTATGAATATATTTTTAAACAAATCGTGTGTGATACGAATTCGAGTAGCAAGTTTTTCTAGTTCACCTATCTGCCTCTAGGGGGCGGTGAACACGTTCTACTCGCAATTGATAAAGCAATCGCTTAACTATGCTGTGTACTATAATGTAAAGAAACACTAATATACATACTCTCAACTAAAGCTGAACACTGCGCGCCCCAGTAATCATTGTGTTTACCTTTCGTTGCCATCGTCATTGTTTACAAAGAATGCGCTTAATTGCAGAAACCGCGTGTACAAGATTTGCCTAGTATGAATTATTTTAATGATTATTTCAAAAGCAAGTATTCACGTGCAATAAACAAGAGCGCACGCGCTTATTCTTTCGGGAGCATGATTTTGGAGATTATTCGCGCTGTGGCGGTGCAGGCAGAGCGTATAAGGGATCGGTATCCGGCATAATTTCCAGGTCGACTGGCACACCTGACGCGACGCGCTCATAAGTATGATGTATCGGGAGCAAAGTAAAAGCCGAGCTTAATTGCGAACTATGAAAAAGTTGCCTCGAGCTTATTATGTCAGCCGCGGATGAAATATGCGGGCACGGGCGGACCGCGTAATTGAGGCGAAGCAGTTGAAAAGGGGGGAAACGATATCGCGCGAAAACAAAAGCATCGAGTCCCCCGTGTGTCTGCTCTCGAATAAAGGAGAGGGAGAAACTGCGCGAAAAAAAGGAAGTAGAAAGTACGTGGAAGCGGAGGAAAGAGAGACGGCATCCGATCGAAGATAGAGAGAGCGAGAGCGAGAGAGGAGGAAAAAGGATCAAAAGATCTGTAGAAGGAGAGAAATCGAGAAGCGAAGAGAAGAGACGCTGCGAGAGGCGAGGAGAGAAAAAGGAGAATAAGGAACGACCGGACACTGACACTACCTGTGCCGCGACGAGCTTGTGCATTTCGGCTCTCTCTCTCTCTCTCTCTCTCTCTCTCCGTGACGCATCGCTCGCGCGCACCGACGCACAGCGTAGTAGCAAAGGGATATATCTCTTATACCATTGCAAAATTTAACTGAAAGAGGCCGATCGTAAAGCCGGCACTTAACTCATTCCTCTCGCGGGCTTTCAAGAATCACACTCTGCGCGCGCGCAAATGTTTCTCAGGCTCGCTAATCGGCGAGCCTCTTGAAAATCGCCGGTTACATCGCCACCGCCTCCCGTAATAAAATCGTCGTCCTGAGGTTAATGCCACCGGACGAGATCTGCATTATGCAATCCACGTCGAGAGGCGCTTTATCAACTGGGGGTTCGCGCGACGCAGAGAAAAAAAGCTCTGACTTATACACATACACGCGCGTCCACTTGCTGCTTTGTCCACTTAGATTTTTCGTGATGTTTGTTAGATGTGTGTCGGTCAAGCGTAATAGCGCAGCTCGAGCATGTTCCCTAAAGTCGGGGACGCCTGCAGCTCTTTCTATACTTGTAATACAGGCGAAGCTCTTAATTCTCGTGTATTTTTATACTCTGCAGTTTATCTAAAAATTTACAACAGAAGCAAAATTAAAAATGAATCTTGCGCACACTTTGCAGTCCATGTATTTCCCTAAAACGTTACATTTTCACTTGAAATACATAATATTTACATATTTTTTCAAATTTGAGAAAATTTATTGTCATTAAATTTTGGACATTGTTCGAAACCTCGAAGGCTCTTTGAAAATTTGCTGTAGCTGAAACTGATGCGTAGATGTTGTTATTCAAAATACGGTTAACAGGTACCGAGCACTGGGTGAACGCGATTACTGCGCAGTTAACGAGACAATTACGAGCTTAATTATTTTCTAATACATCAGCGCTTAATGCACCATCAATTAATGCAATTGTTTCACCATCGCACCTTGTGATTATCTGTAATTTTACTCGGTGCCGTGATTTCGATACAAGAGCATTGGTGCAACATAATTGATTCGGAATATCAGGCCATAAGGAAAATTCGAAGAACTATCGAGTACATAACCAGCTCGGATACGACCAACAGCTGATCTGAAGGAGAATTTCGCTATTCTATATATACTATACGTTTATAGATACAATGTGCATGTGGACGAATACAGAAAGACGAGAGCTGCATCTCCGCGGAAAAATAAGACCGTCACCTTTCCCCCCTCTCGTGCCCGACTCTCGCGTAATACCCTTTCCCTCCGCCTTCCCTCGTCTCCCGCGCGTATACCGTGTGTACACGGCGCAGCAAGCATTTCGTCTGTGAGCGTTGAATTTCAGCTGTGTGCACACAGTCTTACGCGCCTTTTACGTACATGGCACGTACTTTTCACCGAATATCAATTGTCCAATAAATAATTATACAAAAATTATTGTTTCTCATTTACGATCGCATATTTTAGTAGAATTGCGTACTTATATATTTAACAAAACTTGAAATCCCGTGGAATCGTATAGTTCAAATGTTTGTGGCCTCAAGGCATAACTGAACACACTTGATATTTTCCTATAAACTCGGATAATACTATACATAAGTTTGAAACAGCTTTCTGTTTTTGTCAAGTTTTTCTCAACCGCCAAGAAAAGCACACTAGCGTATAAACACGGTGTAAAAGTGTGACAATAAGCCATCCTAAAGTAATGACGAAATAAAAAGAAAGAAAGAAACGTTGGAACAAAGCTCAGCGACGTGGAAAGAGTGGCTCGCGCGCGCGCGCGCGCGCGTAAGAGAGCGGGTGCGCGCGAATATAAAGGAGGCTCGCGTATGCCAATTATTTAGTGCGCCGGGACGCGTCCTTTCACTATCTTATGCACCGGCCTCCTTGCACCCCTCCACCTTGTGTTTGCAGATCGCGAGCGCAATAACACAGCCTCGCTATATACACATTGCACACACGTGCACTGCACAGTTGGCCTGTGTGGGATGCCCATAGCTGTGTGCGTGCGGGTATTCATAGATGCGCTGCGCAGGAGTAGCGCATCATCGATTGCGAGCTGGTTTCTGATTCTGATGTGCACAAGCGCATCTCGGCCGGCTTTGCTTTTCACTTTCCTTCGCGGAGTCTCGCATACCGAGCACGTGTACGCGCTCTCATTCGTTATAATTGGATAATTTTCGAAGCGCGCTCAAAACGCATTTATCTCCAAAATAAAAGTCTATCTCTCTCTCTCTCTCTCTCTCTCTGGCTCTCTTTCTGACGCACACGTTCCAATTATCAACCGCGGCTTTTCCAGACACGCGCGTAAATTTTCATCTACATTTTATGCGAACAAAATATTGAATTGAATGGTTAAAAGTGCAACTGCAACTATATATGTACCTGATACTAAGCCATTAGTCACGTCGACTCATCTCGACGCCAATTCATTCTCGTTCTTTGCCCCCCTGCAAGAGCGAAGCTTATTTCCGACCTGCAGCGCTCTCGGCCCGATTTCCCAAAGAACTTCGTCTAGTTTCTTTTTTCTCGCAGTCTTGAGCTTGACACCCTTTCGGAATATTGATCGTGTGCTTCACTCTTCTGCGGGTTCACCATATTTATCAGCGGTTTAAGCAGGTAACGCACCAGCTATGCGAGTCAAAACAAAACTCTCTTGTTTTGAATTGCGCATAGAACGCGGGATACGCTCTATCTATCTATCTATCTATATATATATAATGTGAGCATGACTTTTCCAATGTTTCGAATTTATGGTTAAATGTACAAGTACCCGTGGAGTTTTCTATGAATCAATACGTATTCGTCAGATATTTCTCTATTACGTAGTGAAAAATTCAGAATCCAATCTCGGCATCAATCGCTTTGTAAACGCATTTTTCCATAAGAGTCTATGTTAACAAGAGCTAAATTAAAATAATTATTTTTCCAATTCTAAATACCCTAGCGTTCTGAAATTTTACGTGAGCGTTTTTAGGATATCAACTAAGCTATATGATTATTGTTTTAAGTTTTCTTGGCGTTATTTCTGTTCACTGCGGAACCTGCGCAACAGAAGCTTTAATATTTTTACTTGGATTTTACTTGCGTGCTTCATTACACGAAGAAAACTGCACGTATCTACATTTTATACTTTTATTACGCACGTTTTCCAAGAATTATTATCGCTTCATTTACTTTCTTAATTACTGCGCCAAAAAGCTACGCGTCTATTGTATCTGCGACAATATAATACATGGTCAGATATTAATTTAAAAAAGAAATATAATTATTCTTGTGATCCGAAACTTGTCGTATCTTATTATGCTTTTATTATTTCGTTCATTCTGGTTTCTAACGATAAAATAAAACTTAATTTTAAATATTTTCCGCCTTAAACAATGTATAAGGTATAATGTTCAATTTACACCTTTCTTAAATTAAACAATAGCTTATACAAAAAATTATAGACAATTATAATGTGCACCAATGAAAAATATTATTCCATGCTTGAATAAAATATTTCTTAACAGCCAAAATAAACTATCGCTTTCTGAAGCATACAATTTTCGAAGACTACCATATTTTTCCGAAGAAAACAGTGTACTTTCCATAAATAGATAGCCGTGGTGAAGAATGAGACCATACGTTTTACCGATTCTTCTAAAAAATCAATCATCAGCTCGATAGCTCGATTCTCGCCGCAGAAGTCGATGATTTACACACAAAACCACGATTTTGCGGTAAGACCATCATAGAGACAACATCCCGCCGTGTAATCTTCTCGCTTCTCTTTTCTTCATTCCGCAATAACACTACCTCGATCGATGTGAGGCAAGTGCAGCTTCGGAATCGACCAAATCCCTATGCTTTCGACAGAAAGCAGAGGCTGACCCATGGCTCTCTCGAGCCATTGTTTCGCCAGAGCTTATGTGGCTACGGGTTACGGCAATGGAACGTGTCGAAAAAAAAAAATTTTTCTCGCACTTTTTCACGATACAGCATAGATGCAAGACGGGCTCGTTTCATAAGATAAATAATACTGCAGTCGGTTTATTGACGCAGGCAGCTTTCATTAAATTAATTTATCGCGTTTATATAAGTGATTTTAAATAAAAGATACTATTATCAATTCAGTTTTAAGTATTATTATATCATTTTCTTCACTTTGTGAATTTCATTAATTTAAATAGTTTGTATACGTTTCTAACATGCCAAGTTTTTGAAATATTTTTATGTTTAATTACCGATTTATAAATTAATAAATTAAAATATTATAATCACAATTTTGTTTTGAGATTGAAATGTTTCGTTAACGAAGAAAACATTTTTTTATGCATAGCAAAAGACGAAACATTTTCAACAAATTGAGTTACAAGTGAAATTATTGAAAAAATTTGGCAAATAACGAAATCAATCAAATTGCTATAAAACAAGAGTGCTCAAACCGGGTAATGGCTACACGAGCCTATAGCTCAGAAAGGAGAAGAAGAAGAAGAAGAAGAAGCAAGAGTGCATCGACAAAATAAATGATGAATTGTTTGTCAGAATAAGTCGAAAAAAAACAAACAAGGATATACTCGTGTCTGCATTGTTAAGTTCTGCGATTTAAACTGTTTTTATTGATTGAAGAAATATTGCCAAATTGACGTGATGAGCGAATAGAATCGGTAATATATAACAGACTTTTAATAAACATATACTCGAATATATCAGCGTACATTATATAGTCCAATTTTGTTATTCAAACTGAACTCTGGTGAGATGCTCCGAGCTATCGACAGAGCTACCAGTAGTGAAAGTTGATACCAGTATAGTTTAAGTAAATTCAAAGTAAAGGTTTTAATTTCAAGTGTAGTTATTGGCTATTTCTGCACACGACTGTTCAGAAAAGCGGCGGCAGTAAAGCTCTAGTAGGTAACCATAATCCTATTTAAATTATGTAGGACTTTGCCACGATTTAACAAAGATTCCAATACAAATCGATTTAGTGCTTTGATATCGGGATGAAATATCTAATTTCAAAATCGCAAAAATAATATCTGTTTATACTTTTCTAAGCAGTCATGCACAGAAATTGTCAATAGTCATACTTAAACTACTACTAACTCGTGTACAAGAACAGTCAATAATAGCAAACTTAAGCTACTGGTAGCTCCCGCGTTGGCAGCATTAAAGCAGAGTCCAACTTGAGTGAGAAAATTGGACTAACTCTACGCTGATGCTTGGATATATTCGTTAACTCTGTTGTACAACCTATTCTACTCACGCGTCATTTCAGTTTGACAATGTTTGACCAATCAGTAAAAACAGCTTACATCGCACAACTTAAAAACACCAAACAAAACGCACAGTACTTGAGATATGTCAAAACTCATTTCTAACACGTTTACGTAACATCTGCAACAAGAAAGGTAGAAACTTGCATCGAAACTCAGGTCTATGAAAGATGAAGAAATAAGCGAAAATTCTAGTTTAATTTGCATTTACCTACATATAGACGCAATCTAGCATCAACGAGTCTCGGATCGCCGCTAAAACATTGCAAAATGTTGGTCTAAAAATAATCATCAAGCACAACAAATATTCAGCGATTCCTCTTCTATCAAGCCCAGCGCTGCTTCCGCATGCGCTCGACGAAACCTGCGTGCACGTCGTCTGCACGACAATCGCAAAAGAAGCCCCCGCCCCGGCGGCCGAAAAAGAAGAGAAAAAAACGTACGCGCGATTCTTCGTTCCAGCGTGACCAGCACTGACCAGAGTCGAGCTTAGACCTATATATTTATAGCCGGGCCACGAATACACTGGCTCGGCGCCAACGGGTCGAGCTGCAGCAGCGGCGCGAGGAACCGCGAGCGCGAATGCTCAGTCAGTAGAGCGGCGGTGACGAGCTCGCGAAGACGACGCAGACACGCAGCATCTGGAAGCCGATGGCGTTCGCGAGCGATCGCGGCCTGCGCGCGTAGCCTCGAATCCCCGGAATTTCGCTCTTACCAACTTATCGTCCGAGTTATCGTGGCCCGAGACAATCGAATCTTTTCGGGGGGAGGGCGAGACGCAGCAAGCTCGTCGAGTGCAGCCGTCCGGCAGCTCTCGGGATAAATTTAATCCAAGCGCTGTCGATCGCATTTGGGTTAGCGACCGATCCGAGAGAGAGAGAGAGATAGACAGCGATTGCGTAACGCGCGTCGTTTTCCGCCGGGAAAATCGGGTCGAGGTGGGCCAACTCTTCCGAGAAATGGAGGTGTAGTGGTGGATAAGAAGTGAGAGACATGTGAGGTGACTCGAGGCATGGAGGCTGCTGATATCGTGCGGAGAGACTTTGCCAAAGGCCTGGACTGATGAAGAAGATGCATCACCTGTACCCCACCTCCACAGGGGACCCTTTATGTCCTCTGGGATTTCATCCGCAGGTGCGGTGGCCCACGAGGTGCAAGAGGTGTTTCAGGTTTGTTTCTCTTCTTCTTCCTCTTCTGCCACTTCTTCGCCGTCGTCCTCGTCTTTTTCCTCCTCCACCACCACCACCTCCTCCTCCTCCTCCTCCTCCTCCTCTTCTTCTTTTGTGATTTTGCAAAAGGTGCAGAGCGTGAGATATCCTTGGGACTCGAAATAGACGGCTTATTAAACAAGCTGTAGGCTTCGAGACTTATTTTTGGGGTAGGCGAAGGCCTCAACCATAAGGTATAAATAATGAAACCAGTCTTGCTTGAAAATTGGCGTTTTAGGACTTTTTCAGGGATCTAATTCACCTTGCATTGGCAAATAAATGGAAAATTCCAGTCTAATTCTTATACGTCTTATCTTTTTGAATAATGTATTCAACAATTTCTATTATACATTTCGCGCCATTGAGAATCGAAACCCATTATTTTCATACTGGGCTCAACTAAGCTAGATCCATTTATAATTAAATATATATAATTAAGCAATAAATGTACACATTTGATACGAATTTTATTTCTAAAATTTATCTATATTTTATACAATTTAAATAAAACATTTGAATGCATGGCAAATATGTTTAGCTGTGCACAAAAAACATTTCCGCTGAGCTTCTGTCATTGTCCAGCTAAGTTAATATAATAATAAAAGACAGTAAAAATAAATAGAAAATGATATAAAAAAGTAGAATTGCTATTCATTTTTAAGAATTACATTTGTTTTCCAATGCGTTAAAACGCCGACTCTTTAATTGCGTGTATTTAATTTACCTTTTGCGAAAGTGCCCTTCGATAAAAATATTGAATTTAAGTATTTAAAGTGTTATTGTTGCTGGTGTAAGATATAAATAAGAAATATACAGTCTTTAAACTATTTTTAAATTTATATATTATGATTTAAAGCAATTTAAAATTTTAAAAAAAATTAAAGGTGACTCGCCTTTAATGATTCTTAAATTTGTCTGGAAATAATGGAAGGGTATTTTTATAATCATAATGGCGGTGTTGGTAGGCAGAAATTTTGTATGTAAAGCATGTTATCAGGGCAATCACTCTTGACGTGTGTTTTGAAATATTTACTACACACATGCCAATCGTTACGTAATTCATTGTGTTCATTCGAAAGAAATACATAGCGAAGCCTACTAAAAAAGATTTAATTCTAAATTTATATACTGTCCGAATTATAATTGAAACCGCACAATGTATCGTCGAGTCTTAACACATAAATATTATGGTAATTCAATTTTGGCCGCGGTAAAGGCTTACTTAAAATGAATTGCGCAACGGTAGAATCCCATTTATCTAAGCCTTTAATCTTGCTTCCTTTTATTGTCTTTGAAAATCGCTCTCTAGAAGAGAATCTCGAAAAGACAATTTTGGCTTCGGGCTAAAGCAAACAGATTTGACGTTTCGCCTACTGACGTCTAGTATTCCATGCTTTCATTATCCTGTTGTTTGAGATGCAGGAAGTCGCTAGCGATGACATTTTGCGAATTTTATTTTTCAAATTAATGAAAAATCCAACTCTTTACCTCGGGATTATCCCCTTCCTCGATTAGTGCACTATTTATTTTGTCGACTCGAATAGATACTTTTGAGATAATATTTGGCTTTAGTTAGGATAACACGCCGCACGAGAATTCTATCCTATTTATACATTTTACGACTGGTATCGGCTTATGGAATTAGAATTCCACGATTCAAGCCTGTAAAGAGGCAATATCAACTATTATAACCCTTGACACTGGCAGATACGGTATTAAAAATCTTTCTATAATTATATGAAATAAATTACAATAACATATTTGTCAGTCGTGAAAGTTTGAAAAGCTTGATTTGTTACAATGAAAATAGTTCTTTAGGTTTTAGCGTGCATTACAATAATTTTTGTTAAACTTGTAATAATGTTTGCACTGGCATCTCTCCTCTACTACCACCTTTGATTTTCATAGCTTTTATTGCGGTTATTCCAATCCTGCCAAAAAAAGGAAAATTTATTTATCGACAAAAGTACGTGTAATAAAAAATCGTACAAGTATCAAACCGAAGCACCAAGTCTTGAACCATAGCCAATAACGAGATGGAACTCCAAGTCATCAGTCGCATGAATGAAGCGCGATTGGGGAGTAGTCGCGCCCACGCGACCACCTGTGTGAGTATACGGCCGCCTATTTCCAGTATGGGAAGAAGAGGGAGTCGAGATAACAGACTTCTTACGTAGCTTGCTTAATCGGGTGGAAAAGAAGTGGTTCAAGTTCAAGTTCGAAGCTACAGCAGTTACAGCTTAAAATAAAGGAAATTGATAATTGCAGAAAATTTAATTTTGTATTGAAGAGAGTTACTGAGTTATCCGATTGATATTTACAGAGATTACAAAGATCACAAAGAGGGAGGAAAGAAGTCTACAAAAGATGTCACGACATCGTCCCCGAGTCTTTCGGTATGGGAACCAACGAATGGCCGGTAATTGACGTCCATGTGCTTCAGTATTAATCAATTTTCATAAAGCTAATGAATGGGATGAAATTTAATTCACTACAGAAGGCCATCGATCGATGGTAGCGACAGCAAACGGAATTGGGCGTCAACCTCAAACCTAGCGAAGGATGAGGCTACGTCAGCCTCCAACAACTTCCACAAGACCGAAAGCTCCAGCGGCTGGAGCTCGGCCTTGGACTTGACTAGTGTTAGCCTCAGCGATTTGCGAGCCTCAAGTGCCGAACCCATGACTACCAGCGTCACTGTCAAACCACCTAGACCTAAAACTTATGGTGGCTCAACGTCTGACACCTTCAATTTCAGGAGGTACTCGGTTGACGAGAGCATCAGTGATCGAGACAAGAACTCGATGAACAACTCGATGACTTCGACGAATCAACCGTCACAGCACAAACTGCAAATTAAAGGGGTTATCGACAAGTCGAATGGAACCGCTTCAGACAACGATGCTGAATTTATCATTCAGGTAGGAGCTATTGACGTTGATGTTTAAGTATAGTTACTTATATGATTATTATAATGTTGGTGATTGCGACTTATTTTTTGATAATTTTTTCGTACGATGAGTTTGTGTGTCAGTTGTCGCTTTTGTCGTTGGACATAGTATTTGTTTACTGTATCTATTGTATACTATTACTATATCTTCCTATATTGCGGTGGTTGAACATCGTAGTTAACTAATGTTGATTCATAATTCAATTTATACGCACGTATGGTATATTGTTCCATTTGTAAAAAGTCAAAGAGCTTTACATTTTCATAAGTTGAGATAACGTAGAATGTATAGTGATATTGTCAGAATCTTAAATTATTTCTATGACATATGTAATTCAGATTCAGCAGTACATCTCAATGCATAAAATTCATTTACAATACCAAAAACTACATCATCGTTCATGATATTTTTCATTTTCAATGAAGCAAAAGAAGGGAAAGTGATTTTTCAACACTATGTAAATACAAGTTCATCCACATTTATTTTTGAATACGATGCGGTTATATAAACACGCGACAAAAATAAGTTGCAATTATACACGACATCAAAAAATCTATATATCTTTTCTACATATCTTTTTCTCTCGTTCTGTGTATTAACCTTATTAATATTTTCTATTTTTCTGCCGTCATTCACATTAATCAACAATGAAGGTAAGGAAATCGCGAATCATCGAGCGAAACGGAGCGAAAACCGAGTCTTCCGAAAAAGAAAAGGCTGGAAAGGCCGAAAAAGTAATTTTGACTTTCTGTCTGCAACTCTAAACTTTCACATTTGTTCTATTAAAGAGAATGTTGCTGTCACCTGTGATATCACTGAACAAGCCAAAGTCAAAAAGTTATTAACGATACAAAGTTATTAACAATTACAATTTATAAAGTAAATAAATTACGTTTTCATCAATTTGTAAATGAAAGTGGACTTCTGTACAATTTACAGTTCGAATATCATTTTTTTTAGTTCATATTTTATTTTATCTGAAGTAAAATTTTTGAAAATAAAATAGCATTTGAGTACGAGCATAATTTTGGAGAAATTAACAAATGAATCAGCATAGAAGTTATAAATGATGAGTAGATATAAGCGATGCGTTCAGAAAGTAGCTATTTTGAGTAAAAAAGTTTGAATAACTCTGCATAAATGGGCAAAGAATCCATACATTACTGTCAAAATTGAAACGAAAACATTTCCTTTGACAACAAATGCAACCTCTAAATTTTCATCTTGGAGGTGGAAAATTAAAAAATTTAAGAACTGCTGTATAGCTCCACATGAAATTTCAAGACTTCTTTAATAATTTTGTTCAGAAAAAAATTGTTCAGTGGTACGCTTCCCCGGTAGAGTAGCCTCACAACCAGTAGCAAAAGTAGTCCCAGCAAGTGATTGTAACATCCTCTTGGGGTTGGCGTTTGGGTAGAGAAATTCACCAGCTACGTTCCATTGTAGCAAGAGATCGAAAAGCTGAGGACACAGCTGAGCGACATGAGAGCCAGGTGCGAACGGATCGAGAAGGAAAAAGCCGATATCCTGCTTCGACGAATCGGCGCCATAGACTCCTCGAAGCCCAGCACCGACGTGCTGAAGCTTCAGAAGACCGTCAAGGATCTGCAGGTGAAGAACGACGGTGAGTTCTCTCAATCTCAAACGCATTCCACGCGGTGACATCTCTTTCTGTTTACACAAGTGCGTTCATGTACGGGCTGTCGACCTTTAAATGGCAAAAAATCATTTGTAACTTTGTTGTCCTGTTCGATCACCTGGAAGCTGGAAAACTGGTTAGCAATAATGAGCGCGATAACTTGCAATTTAATTAAATTTAAGTCGGTTCGACTATCGTACGAGAGGAAAATCAAACGAGAAGAAAATATCGGAATTGCTCTGAAAATGTCCCTCGAAAAAGCAATATTCGTTTGGCTCAAGGCAAACAGCACAGTGCACAGCCTATAATTCCCTTTAAACTCTGCGAGAATATTCCGAGAGCCGGAAAAAAAGGCGCCTGTAAATAAAAAGCTCGCGCGCGGGCTCCTGGATAATTAGCCGAGTTGAATAGCCGGTGATTTAGCTTGTCTTAAATCTGTCCCCCCCCCCCTCCCCCATGAAAAAAAAAACGAAATTTGCAAAAAAATGAAAATGCAAAAACAAAAAAAAAACGACCCACAGCCCTGACGGAGGAGCGCTCGAGTCTGGCCACGAAAATAAAGAGCCTGGAGAAAGAGCTGAACGTGAAGACCCACAAGAGCGAGCGCGAGCGCGCGAACGAGGAGCTCCGCTCGAAGCTCAAGGCCGCGGAGACGCTCTGCGAGAGTCTGATGGACGAGAACGAGGACATGAAGAAGGAGATCCGCGAGCTCGAGGAGGAGATATACGAGATGCAGGACAACTTCAGGTGAGCCTATTACAGAGCATAGACAGCTGGAAGCCATTCTACATCGGCGTGTCGTTTCTCCGGGGGGGTCGAGAGGTCGATTAGAAGTCAGCCGAGAGGAGTTTACTGTAGATGAGCTCGGAGAATTTATCGCGGCGATTATCTAATCCGCTTTGAGTTATAATTATTGGTTCTCGGTACGGAGCGCCGTAATTATTTATGTAATTGTAGGCTACCGAAGCGATAAAGCTCGGACGTGTGACTGCATTTGCATTAGCGTCGGGGAGATATATGTAGATTCATAAATTGCGAGAGGAGCGCGTATCTCTGACCTATTTCCAACGAGAGCGATTTTGCAGAGAGGAGCAGGCCGACGAGTACACGACGATACGGAAGAATCTGGAGCAGTCCAACAAGAACTGTCGCATATTGTCTTTCAAGCTGAGGAAAATCGAGCGCAAGGCGGAGCAGCTCGAGGCAGACAAGACGGATCTCGAGAAGAAGTACGAGCAGGTACGACTCTACCCGCGTAAGAGCATTGCTCAACTTCAATTAAATAATTCGTCGAGCTTAATTTTGATTCAAATCAGTACGACTGAAAAGCTAGATGGATCCAGTTTTATAGATTTCGACTTTTCCCACCCAATAAGAAAATATATAATCCCCCCCAGATCAAAAGGATAGAGGACATCCTGAAGAAGGTAGGAACGGAGTACAAAAATCGCACGACCCACAAGAAACCCACCGAGTTCAGTCAAAAAATGCAGCTGAAGAAACTGGCGGACGGAATGGAAAAGGACATAGGTGAGAGAGAGAGAGAGAGAGAGAGAGAGAGAGAGAAAGCCGCAGCGGCTTTCCTTTCAAATCCACCAAAACTTATTCGCGGGGTTGATGCGCTGTTGCAGGTGACGTGATTAATGTGATGGTCAACATGATTGACGGACGCGATCTGGGCATTCCACCTTCCAACTTCAAGTATGACAAATTGTCCAAGGAGCACGAGCTGCTCAAAGAAAAACTCGACAAGACGCTCAAGGAGCTGGAGCAGGAGAAGCAGACGAAAAAGACCAAGACACCGACTGCCCTGGACGATTCCAAGACCGAGGAGCGTAAGAGACAAATATTCCCCTTTCTCAGCCTTACGCTCTTTTCGGCGCTTGAATTATTCAACGGCCAAATTGAAATTGCTAAACTTTCGTGTCAAGTCGTCGAACTCGATTGTGCGCGTACGAAAATAAAATCATGGAATGATCGGGTTTCAGAGATTTCGCGAGATTATTCGATTGCTTGCAAAATCCCGGCAACGTTGTATATGTTTCGCTTTGTAAGCGTATGCACATCAGTAGATTTTTTGTTTGCTACATTCTGGTAGATCAAAATCAATTTCCCCTTCCACGCGGACGAAACAAGCTCGACTACTTTATCACCGTGAGATATTCTCCTTGAAAACGCACCTCGTCTCCCCGGCTCTGCGTACACGCAGTCAGCAGGCGCACGCGGAAGCGCACCTTTCGGTAATTCACGAGCGAATTCCTCGAAGCATAAAATACATCAGTCCGAAAATACACGTCTCAACTTTCCCAACAAGCGTATACGTGCGACCTTTAAACCCTTCGCTAACTAATACCGAACCGTCTCTACTCTGTACTGCTGCTCATCTCCTTCTTCGTCTTCGTCTTCGTCGTCGTCTTCTTCTTCTTCTTCTTCTTCTTCTTCTTCTCCTTCTTCTTCATCTCCTCGTCGCAGTAAGGAAGAAATTGGAGGAAAGCCAGGCGTCGCGCGAACTCGAGCGCAAGTCGTGGGATGGCGAGAAGGTCAAGCTCCAGGAGGAAAAAGAGAAGCTCAAGTCGAAATTGCTCTCGCTCTCAGCCGATAAACTCAAGGTCTACAACGAAGTCGTCCAACTGAAGAAGGATCTCGGTAATTTTACCCTGGCTTCTTTATCGGCCGTTTTCTCCTTTGTTCTTTGAAAATTAAAACGTGGGAGTGGCTTGTGTGTGTATGTGTGTACGTTTTTTTTCTCTTCCGCACAGAGGCAGCCACGTCCTCGAAGAAGGACACGGCCAAGATGGAAACCGTCCTGGCGGACCTCAAGAGAGAACTGCAGCAGGAGAAAGATAGGTGCAAAAAGCTCCAAGATGATCTCGCCAGCGTAGGGGAAAAGGAAACGAGACTCGCTCGGACGTTGACTACGGTCAGTTGAGGCTGATGTCGAGGTGTAATAAAAAATTCAAATTTCCCGCCTTAAGGTAGCAGACGAAAAATCGACGACTTCGTTTATAAAGATTGAAGAAACCAATTTTACGAAAAATTAAGAACCATTTAACGGAATCTTAAATGCTGAATGACGCATTTAAATAATATTTCAAAATCCTGATGTAATTCAACTTCATCGGACGGTAGATGATAATTGCATTCTAGAGGGCAGCTTACATGCCTTGCGGATTTTTCCATATTTTTGTTTGCGTCACTCGGTGAAAACAAATCAGCTCATGTTCTTTTCACCGGCTAAATTGGCGCAAAATTTGAATTTTTTTTTCTCGATGATCTTAATGCATAAGCTTTTGCATTTTCGTTGACTTGAATAGACGGAGACGGCGAAGATCCAGTTAGAAAACGACCTGAAGCAAACGAAACTGGAGCTGGAAAATGCAAAGAATTCGACGTCAACCAAAATAGCGGAAGTAACGGCAGAGCTTTCAGCCCTCAAGAAGGAGAAAGAGAAGCTTAAGAGCCAGTTGGAAAAGGAAAAATTCAGCAAAGACGCGGAAATAGCGTCACTGAAAAAGAAAAATCTCATTTTGGAAAAAGCTGGGCTAAACTCCAAAAAAATGGACGAACTCAAGCAGAGCTACGATGAAAAAGTCACAAGTAAGTTGTTCTTTTAAGCTTTCAAATTCCACGGAGAGAATCTATTTGCATAATTACGGAGGAAAAGCTCTACTGAAAATTCAAAAATTCTTATTGTTGATCATGTTGGCAAGGCTAAGATTTCTGAGACGCATACACATTTACGTTAAATAGCCAATTTTTCTGAAAAAATTGATGCGATAGAGCTCCTCCTAAAGCATAAATCGAGAACGTTAAATACATCGTTGAATGACGTTAATTCAAGATCTCGAGAACGAAGTGAAAAAGTCGACTCGGCAATACGAGGAGCTAAACGGCAAGCACGAGCGGCTGTCCGATTCGAAGCTGCAGCTGGAAAAGGAGAATCAGCTTCTAAACGGGTAAGCATGAATGGCACAACAGCCGATGTAACGTTGCGATGAAAAAAAAAACATTTTTGCCAGGCAACTGATAGACCACAAGCAGGACTACATAACGCTGCAGGCGGAGCTCCAGGAGGTCCGACAGTTCTACAAAGCCAAGGAGTCCGAGTGGTCGGCGCAAAAGTCCAGGCTCGAAGTAATTATAAGCTGAAGTGACAGGGCTTTTTCACACTGTCGTGTCCCCAGTCGAGAACGTGAAGGATTTGAGCTTTTACATTTAGTTTGAACGAACGATTTTTTTTCTTTTTTGCAAAACAAAGATTTTATATTTTTTCACGGACTGGAATTTTGTTGCTTTCCTTCTGCAATAGTTGCAGAAGGCAAGTCAACCTTCAGGATGTTTTTGTACTTTCGCTGACGTATGTATCTATAATGTACGTTTTTATCCGCTAAGCAACCGATTATTTTTGGGAACTGTTTTAAGAGTATATTAATAAGATTGCGATGATTTTCATGTGCAATGTACAAAGCTTCAATACGTTGTTAGAATTTCTTCTGGCTTGAACGTGAAAAGTAGCGAAATGCCGGCAGTGTGAAATCACCCTTGTCTCGCGAACTCTCAGACAATCTTTAAACTCGCAGGAACAATTACGCGAATACGAGAAGACGGCGAAGACGCTGTCGCAAGACGACCTGCGGGAGGAGAATCTGAGGCTGAAGAAGGAAAGCAGTTCGTTGACGCAACAGATTGAGGACCTCAAAAGAGCCGTGAGTCGCAGGAGATTGTTTGCACTATTTCGGGGGGGATTCGTCTGACGAAAAGCCGCGCAATGTGTTGCGGACTATTTTTTTTTCCCGCCGCTTATCGTATCGCTCGATCTGACACGATGGCAATTGCTGCGGCAGCTGATATTTACTCCGCCTTTGGATTGCACTGCCGAAACTGTTCGCAGACGTGTTTTAGACAGATTTCATCGACGAGTTTTATCGTTATTTAATTACTGTGCAAGCGAGAAAACCGACTAAGACTTGGACTAAGATTTGGATGAAAAAGCCGAGCCAACTCGCGCGGCTACCCCCAGATACGCGATTCGGCGCAATAAATAAAATCTTTATCGCTTAAAATCTTCCTTCAGCGCACGATCAAGCTTATCTCTAATAACTGTGTACCGACGAAACAGAACGACGACCTGAGCAGCAAGCTCCAGGACTTCACGCACGTGGCCAAGATCCAGCGGAACTTCTCGGCGGACAGCTCGGCCCTGGAGTCGGAGCTTCGCAAGGCCAAGAACACGGTGGCGAACGCGGAAAAGGCTCGGAAGGCCGATCTCGCCCAGTGCAAGATGCGCTACGAGCAGCGCATCACCGCCATCACCGACGAGATCAAGTCCATTCAGGCGCAGCTCTCGAGGTACAAGCGCGAGAGGGACACGTACAAGCAGATGCTCGAAGGCGCCCAGAAGACCATTGCCGAGCTCAAGACTGTGAGGCCGCGCGCGCGAAGGCAGTCCACCACCTCCACGGGAAAGTCCACGGACGATGTGCGTAATTCATTGCTTTACATTGCCTGCAGAGTTCAATTCAAATTCTCTCTTATCATTTTGAAATCTGGAATAGGACGAAGAAGTGGCGGGCGCGACGAGAGCTGTCCTGGAAAAGCAAATAACAGGCATGGAAGACGAGCTCTCGGAGGCGAAGCTCGAGGCGTCGAAGCTGAAGAAGGAGCTCGTCTCGGAAAAGTCAGCTTGGGAAATCAAGCTCTCGGAGCTGCAGTCGCGCATCAACGAGGTGAGCATTTTCCAGACAACGATTCGATTTTACGACGATTCTGCCTCGCCTGTTGCGCAGGCCGCGCGAGGCAGAACCAGCGGTTTACACGCGGGATTCCTTTCTAATTGAAAGCATCAAATATATTTGCCGCGAGTCATTCGATGCGACTTCTTATCGAGCCTTACAAACGAATTGAAATTGCCTGCAGTTGGAGGAGGAGAGGCTGCTGGCGAGTGGCCGAACGAAAATGCCGGGCTTGAAAGTGCGAATGGAGCTGGCCTGGCAAAAGGAGCGGGAAGACCAGCAACGACTATTGCAGGAGACTGCAACGCTCGCGCGCGACCTCCGTCAGACGCTCTTCGAGGTAGGAATTTCATATCACGAATTATTCGAATTAATCCTAGTGTTTTGTAATGTGAAAGCAATTTTTCGCTAGACGTGAAAGTCCACCTGTGCAGTTAATTCTACATTGGATACTACTTTCATTTTTCTCTTTATTCAAAACTACATCGTTTAAAGTTCATTTGTAGTGTCGGTGTGAAAATCCCAAGTAGGACTTTGGAAAGGCTCAACCAACTGGTGTTCATAATTTCGTTCTCTTGCTACCTTATGCAAATAATTTGAATTATTTAAATAAACATGGGCCTCAAATGTTCGCTCGAAAAGTTAGCTTAACAGAAGACGCGGTGTTTCTTAAGGTGGAACGAGAGCGAGACAAGGAGCGACTGGAAAACAAGAGGAAGCAGGACCAACTGAAGAAGATCTTCGACGAGGAGAAGGACGAGAACAAGAAAAAGCTCGTCGAGGTAAGCTCTCCATTCTCTATTGTTTAACGCAACAATAAATAATACATTGCCAAAGCAGGCTGCGCGCATGCTGAACCGTCAATTTGCGCACAATAGCCTCATAATTACACCTTTCGACAATTTTCCATGGGTAAAAATGAAAAATTTCTCTCCACTTACAGCTTCAATGCGACCTATTGGAGCTCCGCGACGCCCACGCAAAGCTACGAACGAGCAATGAAAAAATGCGCCGCGAGAAGGAGCGCCACGAACGCGAACGCGAGGACCTGCGTGGCCTCATCGCCAGCAAACGTCGCCTCGAGCAAACAGAAGCTAGAAATTTGAACATTCTCCTGCAGCAGGTGGACGACCTCATGAGGCTCTTCCCAGAGATGAACGGGGGAATCGAGGGCCAAGCCGATGGGGCCGCGCCGCCGGAAACGTACACGCCTACGCCGCCGAGGCGCATGAAGGTTTCATGAAAATTTAGACAACATCTTTTCTTGTATATGACTCATTCCACAGGATACTGCAAACTTCTGGGGGCCTAGACTACCGAAAAATTTTGGGTAGGGCACACTTACCAGACCTATTTTTTCTGATTTCTGGGACCCCTCCGAATAAGAAACCGTGCAAGTTGCAGCATTATCGGAACATCAAATCCTCGACACTTTTGATCCAGTGACTCGATTTTAAAGTTTAATAGCTTCAATTAAAGCTCTTTTCCTCAACTTTACGATTTTTAGGTCCAAAATTGATTTTTCTTATCTATTGAGCTATATATATGCGTTCAGAAAACCAATCCGCTTTAGAAGCATATATATAGATCAACAGATAAAAAAATTTTAATTTACTCCTAAAAACCAAAAAGTAAAGGAAAAGAGCTTTAATTTGAGCTATCAAACGTTAAAATCGAAGCATTGGATCGACAGTAACAGGGATTTGAAGAAAGGGAAAAATGTCTGGTTTTTGGAAAAATCAAGCTATTTCGTGAAAGTCAAACCAAAGCACTTTTTTCAAATGGTCATAAATTTTGATCGAGTGATTCGATTTTGACGTTTCATAGCTTAAATGAAAGCTATTTTCCTCAAGTTTTTGAATTTTAAGTCAAAATTTAAATTTGATATATTGTGAGCTATATATATATGCTTTCAAAGAACCAATCAGCTTTAGAAGCATATATATATATATATATATATATATAGCTCACTACAAAAAAATATTTGCATCGACAAAAAAGCTGAGGAAAATAGCTTTCATTTAAGCTATTAAACGTCAAAATCAAATCACTCAATCAAGATTTATGACCATTTGAAAAAAGTGCTTTGGTTTGACTTTCACGAAATAGCTCGATTTTTCCAAAAACCAGACATTTTTCCCTTTCTTCAAATCCCTGTTACTGTCGATCCAATGCTTCGATTTTAACGTTTGATAGCTCAAATTAAAGCTCTTTTCCTCTACTTTTTGGTTTTTAGGTCTAAATTAAAATTTTTTTATCTGTTGATCTATATATATATATGCCTGTAAAGCGGATTGGTTTTCTGAACACATATATATAGCTCAATAGATAAGAAAAATCAATTTTGGACCTAAAAATCGTAAAGTTGACGAAAAGAGCTTTAATTTAAGCTATTAAACTTTAAAATCGAGTCACTGGATCAAAAGTTTCGAGGATTTGAAAAAAAAAGTGAAAATTGATTAGTTTCGCGAGAGCCCTATAAAGAGTTAGCAGTATTGAAGTGTGTGTAACTCGTGACCGGAACATCCGATTTTAAAAATTTTAGGCTCGATTTAAAGCTCTTGAGCTGCACTTTCATTCTGTATATATAAAGTATAGCGCCAAGGCCCATAGGATTCACAGTACACAAATAATACTCTCGACAGTAAAAATGCAAAAGAAAATGTATGAAGATTTTTGCGTTTTTTCGATCGGAAACCCGGGTGGCAACCGATAATGATGCAACTCGCACGGTTTCTTACTCGGAGGGGTCCCAGAAATCAGAAAAAATAGGTCTGGTAAGTGTGCCCTACCCAAAATTTTTCGGTAGTCTAGGCCCCCAGAAGTTTCCAGTATCCCGTGGAATGACTCATATACAGAATCCAAGAATTATTCTAATTATTAATACATTTTTTGACAGTACAATGTCAGCGACCTCTTTTTTAATTAACATTGTATTTTGTAAAAAATAGGTACAGCAACTGATTATTTAAATATCACATTTTTTTCCCAAAAGTTGAAATTTTAAGAATTTCTTGAAAATAAATAATAAACGCAGAAGCCTAGATCGTTCAAATCAACTGATAAGAATAGGCTGCGTTTCTTTATAAAATTTCAAATAAAGTTAAAATTTTAAGCTTGTCTAAAAAATACATTCAAAAAATATTGTATTACAGGGACCAAAATCAAGAGAATCTTCACCACTTCTCGATTCGAGAGACGAAAGTCGAGGTACGTTTTTGAAAATTTGGAAATAAGTGATTTAACATATTTTATGCCGCTTTCCAATGGAAGCAAACTTTTTTTTGAACAGATTCATACGTTAATCATAAACATATTCAAATTTCATTTTAAAAGCTTGCCAACAAAAAGAATTATAAAAAAGTAATGATAATAATAACAATAACATAATAAGTCAGTTTTTACAAAATTCCCATGCATTTTCTATCGTGTAATAATTTATAGTATTATACCATTTTTCACAAAAAGTTTATATTTTTTTGCATGAAAGAAATTGATATTAATTGATTTATGTAATCATAATTACAATATGGTATATCAGTAATAATCAGTAATAGTTGTATACTTTAAATTTTTAGAATTTTTCAACAAAAAAAAAACAAAATTTATTTGATTTTGATTTCCAATTTTATAAATAATATAATTTGAAGGATTGTTAACTAAAATATTGGAGAATAATCTTATGGCGCATTCGATCTTGTGCTATTAATATATAATAGTGATTATATATAGACATACCCATTGTAGATTTCATTATCAGATATAATGGGTATTACGTAGATTGTAGACTGTACAATTGCGTGTAAAATTGGAAATTTCTATATTTACTTTTCATTAAAAAAAAAAAGCGTGATTCAACATGAAGTACTGCGTTAACCGTTATAATTATATGTAAATAAGGTAATAATTTGAATTGCCAGCTTCATCGGTAGTTCCGACTGGAAAAACGGAGAAACTCGAGTACACAATAAAGAAATTGATGGAAGTAGCCAAGGAACTACAAGAATCGAAGAAAGCCGCGGACGAAAGTGCGAGTCGATCGAAGAAACTGGGAAAACGGTAAGTTATCCTCTTGAGCGTTCGCAAGCAATTACGGAGCGATAAAAATAATTTTCCTTACACGCATGCTCAGCTCGTCATCGATAGACAACGATGCCGGAAAGACATCGGCGCCCAGTCGATCGAAGCCGAGCTTGAAGAGGAAGAGCCTGTCGTTAGAGCAAACGACCGGAAGAGGAAGCGAACAGGTACACCAATAATAGCCTACATCGCAGCTAGTATGGCAATTTAATGTTCGCTTTTATTTCCAGTCTATTTGGGGTAACAACAGCAACGTGTCGAGTCTCCAGTCTCTAAACGGTTCCGACGTGGGCGACAGTCGCCACTACAGTCTGCAGCGGGACTCCAGCATCGAAAGGTTAATTGACCAGCGTTTTTTACTTTTAATTTTTATTGCGCACGCTGCAAAAATTATAATAGAACGATGATATAATCGTGTTGCTTTTCTGCGACGCAGCCACTTATCGAGCGAATCGACGAAAAGCGAGATTCTGCGCCACGATAAGAAGCACAGCAAAGGAATAATCCGGAAGATCACAAAGAAAATCACCAAGTCCGCGAGCGTCGACGATCCCAATAGCTCGTTCGAGTCGTCACTTCAGGTAAAACAGTATTTATCAGTTAAAAATTCTGAAATTCGCTCTGCTATTGCTTTCCATGAATACTGGGACGCTGATTTTCTGCTTTTTCAGTCGATACGACTGTTGCGCTTTTTGGAGTAAGTGGCCCAAGGTAAAGAGACTTAAGCTTTCGACTAAACTGACGGACTTTCCGAATTTCACTTGAAATATATTTCACTTTTGTAAACGACCGTAATAAATAGAGATAACGACATTGTAAATTTTTCATGACTATGTGTATTGTCTAATCGAGACCAATGTCTCAATATGGTAAATTACATATATGTATGTCAAGTTTCATTCCACGCCATCATGCTTCATCTCGATATACTGCATTTGTCGAAATTTCTAAATATCTGTCGAAAATTTTAAATACCAGCGAAGCTTAGTGGTTACCGCTTCTGAAAACGCTGCCCAATCAATCTCGTGCAGTATTAGCTGAAGGAAAATTATTATATGTCCGAGGCAATTGTTAGTAGGTAAAAATTATGTGTCGGGGCAATGTGCGTCCAGTTTCGTTTTCTTTGGTGAACCTGAGCAAACAAAAAGTTCTTTTGACCTGAATACTTTTGCTGTTTCTGCTTTAACGATAAACGTTTTGGAATTTGGAAAATTGACTAAAGACACCCCGATTAACACGCTTATAACACTTAATGAGACAGATACACCGATTCAATATAGAAAAAAAAAACAAAAAATTTTTATCTGAACTATACAATTCATTATAGATATAAATTTTAACAAATATGAATCGTCGAGAATGAAAGTGAGCTGTTTAAACCTGCACATTGCCAACCGTGCCCAATGACACCTCATCCGCAGGATTTCAATAGCCTACTTTTTTCCCTAGCTGCAGAATACACTGTTAATAAAAAATTTAAGAAATTACAAAGTTGGTGTTAAAAAATAGTCATAAATTTTATAAGGTCATTAATTTCATAATTTTAAAGTTGTTTCATATTCTTCGAACAGTTTCTGAGTCTACACTTTAAATGACTAAGTATATTAGTACATAAAAATGTATTTCTCGTTGCTTAATAGTTCAGTGTATCTTTCTCCTTAAAACTCCAATGCAAAACAAAAATGGCCTGCAGAGACCCCAGAATAAAAAACTTTGTTACCACGTACTCGTACGCTGTGATTAAAATCCACTTCCCCAAACGTGCATGACAAAAAAGCCCAAGCGCAAACATCAGCACCTGCGTGTTCGCGTACGCATAAAATGATTGGGTCGCTTTGGTTTTGCAGACGTCCGGCTCGGAGGCGAGCATCACCGACGCGATGAAAAAGGAGAAGAAGAATCTGAAGAAAAAGTTGTCGAACATGTTCAAGCGGGGCTCGAAGAGCAACGGGTACGTATATT
Organism: Philotrypesis tridentata; assembly: GCA_018906965.1. Classification (NCBI taxonomy): domain Eukaryota; kingdom Metazoa; phylum Arthropoda; class Insecta; order Hymenoptera; family Pteromalidae; genus Philotrypesis; species Philotrypesis tridentata. The sequence goes on along the minus strand of JACCIB010000003.1, from coordinate 295,468 downwards.
ACAGGCGAAAAGCTTTCCTTTGACTCGTGCCGCGAAGTGACAGAGTTAAATGGACCTTAATGAGCTGCATATACCGGAGAAGTTTGCTTTTGTAATTCATATTGATGCTAAGAAACGATTATGTTCATCCTATAAGACATCGTTGTGTCAATGTGTTACGAATGAGATTTGGTAAGCGCGACTCTGACCTGTAAAAGTTCTTTATGCAAAACACTACCGCAAGATCGACATTATGGCACAGGCTGACCTCATCGGCGAGCGGACCGACAAGGAGACTAACTTACTTTAGTGCGACTACTGCAATGCGATTTTGTGGAAAAAGATGCAGATTTTTTTCAAAAGTATCATAGACTGCAATCAAATCTTAAAATCATCGACTTTTTTCATCCGCTAAACACTTGAGCAAGAAATTTGAATTTTCCACTTTCTGCGCATGAGCGAGATATTCTTGAAAACTCTTTCGCGAACAACAAAGTAGGCGTGCATTTGTAATTGTCTACCTTAACAATAAGTAAAATAAAAAACATACTTTTTGCTCGAAGGTTGGACAAAAAGGATTCAAAGGACAGCAGGCCGTCTTCGAGGACATCGGCAGCCTCAGCGAGACCCTAAAACTGCGTTTCTCGTAATGCACAAACTGTCATTATTTCTCACAAGTTAAATAATTCATAAGTGTGCAAAGTAGGCGATCTTACCAGTTGGGCATTTTACCTGCACAAATACATGGCCGCATCCTTGCTACGTGTACATAAAGTTCGTCGACTCGTTCTGAAAATGGACGATATTTCAAAACAAGTGCCTTTTCAACAATTCAATTTTTTTTAAATTGTTTTTTAATCATTAAGTTCTGCTATACTATGTTCGACGTTCAAAGCACATTGATTAAGAAAAATGCAAGCGTTTCCTGACCCCAAAACAAAGAAAAGATTCTAAAAAGTTAAAATATAAGTTCCAGACATTCATGTTATTATTGTTACGTTGTGTAAGCAACTACATTTATATGTAAATATTGTTATGTTAATTAAACATGTTGATCGATGAATTCATTCGAAACGAAAATTTTAATTTCAAAATCACAACCCGTTAAACGCTTGCTTAAAGAGAAAATTAAAATAAAGTACAAAAGAAGAAAAATATTCTGATCCACGTGAGCAGATAAAGAGCCACTCGTGGAATTCAATTTATCGCTGCAGGTTTGCCGAACCTCCACTGAAATTCAAGAGCCGGTGCAAGAATGGCGCGACAATAAAATGCGAGACTGCACTCTTCCGGCACTTTCATTTACTTTTTTTTTCTTTCTCCTTCTGTGTATACTTTTGCCGTTGCGCGTCTGACTTGTTATCCTGGATCAAAAATTTGTCGGACAACGGGTTTTTTCGAGCGTGTATATTTACGCATTAAAACGGGTCTGATTTTAGAGAAGGAATAAAATTGAATTTCTTCGTTTCAACAAAAACGACAATTTCTTGGACTATAAATACGAAAGGACATGATTGGAGCAGAGGGTAATCAAATAGACGAAAAGGAAACGCTGCAATTAGTGTCCGTATGAAAAATGTTTTATTAAAAAATGTTTTCCATGCTACAACATCGGAGTACCATCGTCATCAAATTAGCTGACGTCGTAACAGTACAAAAATGGCATTTTTACAAGATGTCCAAGCTTACGTGACTAAAGTATTCCAATTAGCAACCGGATTTTTTTCTCTCAGCTTATCTTTCATTCTTTCGTTTTTTTTTCATTTCTTCACTTTAAAAAGCTCTCTTTTTTGCCCCCCTCCCCTCGTTTTTTTCAATATCTCCTTCACTCTTTCGTCGAAAAAGCGGCTGCACAGAAACAACGCTGTGACGATCCGATCGTCGAGTTTACATCACTTTGTTTTACTCTTTTTTTAATTGCCTAAAACTTTGCTAGTCTTCGTTACAAACTTTCCGCTTTTCTATCTACTTTTTTTAATCTCACCGAGTCCCCTCGTGAGACGTTGAGGAGCTGCGCCAAACGGCGATGTTGCGGTTCGCACGAACTTTTCGAGGATAAAAGTAGTTCGCGTTTACATTTTTCCTTTTCTATTTCAAATTGTTCGCTATTCGTTGAGTTACAAAGTAGTATCTTAGTTTTCATTTATTTTTTTTAGAAAAATTTTCAAGCTCGTGTTACATGTCGGTAAAGACGTAAATTCACGAAAATATAGATTTATTCTGTCTGTGTGGTGTATGCGAGTGGCGCAAAACGAGATTTGTATTTTATCATACACGATGCATTCGAAAAAGTTTCGATGAAACAACAATATCGCGCGTTTTTGAGACAGTGCATCTGTTTCGTTTTCTCGTTTCCTCTTAACAAGTGCATGCTCACGTATTATTTATTGTTATTTTTTTAGTTTTTACTCTGCAATTTTTCCTAATATTTCATTAGAATCACAGCAGATAATTCGCTAGAACACTACAGTTGTGGTTAACAAAAAAAGGACAGATGCACAACCTCGTCGGTCAGTCGCTTTTTCTCATCTACTAAACCGTACGAAAGATGACGGCCATAAGGAATATCTCCGACAACATCGTATGCGTGTACTCCTTAAATCCGAGCTTATCAAATTGTTTCCCTCAGCTTGCATATCTTCTTTATATTTATTTAAAATTCAAAACTCTCATACTCGAGCTGCCAAACTACACAATTATAAGTACGTAGACTCTGACAAAAACGATCGTCGCTATGCGTTAGCGAGTATTAGATAATGCGGAAAAACGAAAAACATTACTTTTTGCGCAGGTGCATCTTCGCCTTTTTTACTACTACGCAATTGCGTAGAGTAGTAGTAGAGTCTAGGTGTAAACTTTGTTTGTTGTTTAGATGCTGTTGTTATGACTTTGTTCGACAAAAGGGTTAAGAAATGGAAAAAACGATAAGGTTACGTGAACACAATTTGTTTCTTTTTTTTTTTTACTGTGGCACTTCGTCGACGAGTTTTCAAGGAGACTAACACCATTTTTTGCAACCGACTGCGGATGGTGTGCAATAAAAATTGTCGTTGATATCGTGCTGGTTGCGAAATTTTGAATTGAAGTCTACCTTGCGTATAAAATACATAACTGACGTTATACGATCTTTCGTCGAGGAAATGAAGGTATGAAGTGGTGGTGCCATCCGGAAACCTCCATCAAGGAGGTTCGTGAATAAAAATTCATTTAATTTTTTTGTTTTTTTTTTCTTTTTTTTGTTCAATCATTTTTTTAGTTTATTTGCTTTGCTCGTTTAGGCCCCGCCTTGGACAAAGTGGATTTGATCATTGGGTTCGTTATATGCACAATCGTATTATGCTTCTTGAAAGAAACTCGAGTTGGCAATCGTTTCAAAAGATTGATGACTTACTTTTTCACAGACTGAGAAAGCTTGCTTTGTTTTACCAATAGTTGAACGCACGAATTATAAAAGTATATAGCTTAAAAGTAATTGATCAATCTAAAATTACATAGTTATAGTGTCCTTTATTATTACGAATTTTAAGTCATTGGACGATTGCGTAATTTTCGAAAAAAAGTACAAAAATCTTAGAATATACATCTTAGCAGTCAAGAATTACACGAGTTACTTTGCACATATTAAAAACAGCTCGGCCTAACGACCACGAAGTTCAAATTTCGAATTTTGGATTCGATTCTAAACAAATGAACATCGCCAAATTATAATTGATTTTACGAGTCGGGAAGTTAAGTTTAAGTAGCGTTTGCATGAAGCCAGACATGAACAAATAAAAACTACTTTTTGACGATGTCCAGCAATTTTCACGATAAACAAATGCTGCCACTTATTAAAGTCTTTATATTCTCGAATAAACAAATTAGGAAAACAAAATGGTCATTATTAAAAATCAGTCGAGCAATGAATATTGCGCAGTACACAAGCTAGCTTTAGATTGAAGAGGAATTAATTACACGCAGAAAAATCAATCTTTCAAAACAACAGAGTGCCTCTCGATCTTACAAAAAAGAAAAACAATCATTGAAATCGAAACCGCAAAATCGTTATTCGTGCTCGTGCGAACTTTATGTTTTTATGGACCTAAGTTAATTAGAGATACAATGAAAGTGTAATGCAACGCATAATTATATCATAAACGACTACCTATTTACGTGACATATTACAAAAAATGTATCGATTGACTAGCTTTTGATAAAATTATCCTCCCTGGAGTTCACAATGTTAGACAGTGCTTATTGAAATATTGCCTGACACGCCGAGACTCGACACGTGTTTCCTTTCCTTTTCGTATAAAAAGTACTCATAAGAACGTATTCTTTGTGCAAAGTCAAGTCAGCAATGTAAAAATATATGTTTTCTAAATAGTTCTTCACTATTTATTTCTGCTATTTAATCGAAATATGATTCGTATGAAAATACTTGCTTATAAATTCTAAAGTACTCAAACTAAAATTTAGTTTTTTGGATTTTTCAACAATTTCCAGCAGGTGTATAATTCCTTATAATTTAAAACATTTAAAAATAACAAGAAGATAAAAAAAATCGGTTTATGGTATAATAAAACAATTCAAACATAACCACGAACGAGCCTAGGCGATCAATTAAACTGTATGCTTGTTTACTGGGTGTAAGGTGTTGTCGTGTGTCCATATGAGTGTACATGAATAAACCTATCGATGAGGTGAACACTGCTTGGAGCCAGTCATCGAAGGGTCACCTTTTCTTTCTTATATAATCGGCGTTTGCCACGCATTTTTTCATGTAGTCTTACATCAATTAATCACCTAATACAATGTGTTTTTTCTTTAGCGCTATGCATATAATCGTTACAATCTTGTTTATTTTACGCGTACTTATCGTACTACAAAGTACCTGCGCTATATCCGATACCTCGCTTTGCTATAAAGTTCATTATTATATTTTAGCGAGTGTACCTGAGAGCACACTCTCCCCTTACATCTCACGCTCTTTTTTCTCTTTTTCTCTCAATCCTTCTGTTTTTTTTTGCTCTCGTTTGCTATTATCCCGATTTTTTCATCTGCCTCTCTTTTCCCCCTTTTTCACCAGTCTTCCAATTGTTGCATTCACGCGCACGCAGAACGCACCTTTACAAAAGTGTCCGGCGACGACCTTACGTGTACTTCAATAACTTCATGCAAATGAAGACGAATGCTTGCAAGTCGTCGCCTCGTACGTTTGTCTGTTTTTTTTTAAATTTATTTATTTATTTTGTTTTATTTGCTTGGGTTCTCTCGTTGGAACGCGTGAAATTGTCAGTCTTACATTGTTTACATGTTAATTAAGAGTAATTAATTTTAGTCTTACAGTTACTAGGGTTCTTAACATTTCGAAAGGCGCTTCTGACTTTTTTTAAAACTCTTCTTGCAATTTTTTTTTCACTTTACGTTTTCCAGCTTTCCACCCCAGATTTTTCATTTCAAGCGCTATATTATAGCTCGTGAGAAAAGTTCACGAGAGAAATGTATGCTTTCGTATAATCCTAAGCCACAGATTTCGATGTCTATATCGACCCATCAAAATGCAGGTTTTCTCACAAAGCGAACACATCATCTCGTATGCTTCCCTTTTAGAATATTTATTCGAATATCTTAAACAATTAAATCTGGACGTTTGGTTGGAAATAAAAAAAAAATTAACAACGCTGTATAAAATTAAAACATCATTTAAAGACACTTTAAAAATTTGGTTTTGCAATGTGAAGATGTGATGTTCTCCAGTTCATTTACAATATAGAGTTAAGTTAATAAAATGCACGATTACAGATTCCGTAATATTCGGCAATAATTATGAAAAAACGTATGTACAATTTTAGAATTCATTTAATGAATCACGTATCGTCCGAAGTTCATGAGAAATGTGACGCTGATATGACATGAACATTGATTAAAAAATCGGCAATGATTTGGCTCCGCAGAAACGTTCGATTAAAGAACACACTCACATTTGATTCTCAGTCCAAGCGTTTCAAGGAATGAGAAGCGCTTTGGATCGTGGTAAGTCGCGAAATCTGTGCAGAAACTACAAAGCATACATGTACAGTGCGATTCGTCGTAATGTTCTTTTTTTCTTTCTTTTTCTTTCTTTCAGACGTTTATAACTTACATTTTCTACATATAATATAATTCAGCGACGGAGCTCCAATGAAAAATATACAATTACGAGAATAAACACGCAACTCGCGCGCCGTGTGCTGCTGTTGGTGCTGTATTTCATCAACACGCAAATATATGAATCACAGACCTACGATCGTGCGCTTAGCTCGATCCGATCGCGACGCTATCAACCCGGGGAAGATATAATAGATATACACGCTAGTCTTTCTTTCTCTCTTGTCGTTATACAATTATATGCCACGTGCAACGCAGCCGCAATCATTTTTCTATTCATTTTTCTTTCTTTTTCAACTTTTGTATACTATTTCGCACATTGAAACCGAGTTAATTGACGGCTATTCGATTCCGGTTCTGCCTCAATGACTATCATCTGTTTTTTCTCTCTACGATCTTTCGCACTACACTTTCAAAATTGCCTAGTCTATTTTGGTAGTTCCTTTAAGTTAATCGTAGGCGAATGTGGTTACAACATGTAATGATAGCTATTACGAGGCAAGTCAACCGTCGTTAAATTGTTACTAAAAAGTACTAGTCGCCGTGAGCGGACGTTCCTCGAAAATCAGTCAAGAATCCTTACTGATCGATTGGTATTTCACACAAAACAGTACCAAAAACATTGCACTAGTTCCTTTCCCCAGGTTAAGCGCAATACGATGTACATCAAGTACGAGAATACAAAGATGTCAACGAAAATTATAAACGAAAAAGAAAATTGAGTGAAGCCGAGACGCACTCTAAATATGCATTGTCGATTTTCGTCACCATCGTACTTTCGGTCGATCGAACTGAGCTAGGCACACAACCGAGGTCACGAACTCTTCTACATCGGAAATGACAAAAGGATATATATCGTCGATTAATGAGAGAATCTCGACAGACAGAGCAATGCAAGTATATAATCGTGTTTACAATTGCGAAGTGATTAAAAAAGAAGTAATCAATTCAGTCCATTTGTTTACAAAAAAGGGAAAAAATTATAATAAACGAAATTACATTATATTAGAGTATGATGCTTGAGAGCGTAAAATCAGAAAAATTCCATTTCCCGAAATGGATAACACAAAAACAATATTGCAAGTATATCGCAAGGTTTGCCCTTCCTTTCCTTACTTTCAAATCACAAACACGCCGAATCAATCCTCACGCGCATAGACTCTCAATCACAATCTCTCTTCGCCTTATGCGATCCTTAAAAAGTCTTCTAATAATATGTGTATATATATATAATATATTCGTGTATATAATATATTTTATGAATATTACTGATTAAGTAAATACTAAAGGAAAGAATCTATCTTTCTAGTAGCATTTGGCTTGCCAAATTCTGTCAGTTCCATATAAATAGCGTTAAACATTTATTAGCACTTAGGACTCGAGGAATCATTGCCGTTCCAATTCTACGGTTGAATACCTTCTCAGCTGAGATCCAAGATTAGTCTTTGTCTAAATAGAAATAATTATCTTTCGTATTGCTCGGCTGCTGGAGCCGCACGATATTCGTCTACGACAGCAATTAGCCAAGAGTCCTAGCGATAGATAAGGTCCTTTATTAAAGACATAAGCACTATAACCTTAGCGAAAAAGCAAGAGTAAACTTTATCATGTTCTTTCATTCTGTTTTAATCATTTCTTTTTAAAAGCTTTCTGATTGCTGATCCATGAGAAAATTTACTCTCGAAGTCACCCTCTTTTATATTTATCTTGTTTGAAGGGCTTGTAGCTTATATTTTTAATCGTAGACGTATTATAGCTTATAATCTTCCCTTAAATCAAAGTTAAACGTTAAAAATTATGAGAATATGATTCTTTATCGTCTCTTTGACCAGGACGCGTCAACCAATCGAAAACTTTGATAGTACGTGTGCTAATTAAATGCTTGAGGGCTCGTACACATATAGAAAAAATACGTAAGAGCGACACATTAGCGTGAATCAATCAAGCATTTTGTATGAGTGACTAAAAAAGTATCAAAATAAGAGACATGTTTTCGATCGGCTTCGAATCCCTGCATTCATAGCTTATAGTCGTGTATCAGCATCATACATCTTTTTTTTTGCTTGGTCAACTTTGAACCACAGTGATTTCTTGTATTTTTCTTAAAAATTATGAATTACCCTCTAACGCACACAATCTATTATTTTACATATTTTTGTCTCTAATGCCGGACAGTTGAGTTTGTATGAGAATACATATGTTGCGTTGTTTACTCCGTTATTCATATTATTCAGCTTTCTCTCTCCTCAAATTATATGTCTGCCGTCGAAAAATTATAAAAATAGCGCTAACCTGCTGCTTTAGAAGTGTTGGGTGTCGTCGACAGTACGAATGCGGTGCCGTTAAATATTGTTATCATTGACCAAAATGAGATTTTTAGGCCTCACCAAAGCCACCGATGGCTTGTTCAGTCATGCGTAAGCACAACGACTCCAAGCGAGAATTGATCTCTGGCTCCGTCGTCTCGATTGCACTGCTTGAGTGTCCGAGGAAGTTGTCTCTCGGGGCGCTATAAGTGCGTTGCAGAGTTCTCTGCAGTTGCTGTAAATTTGTATATTGGTTTTGTGTGAGTTTACAAGAAATTTTTGATGAGACAATGAACTTTATGGAAATTTTGATGATTTGCATAAAAAAACTTTGAGATGTCGATGCTGCTTTCACACAAAAAAAACTATTTAGGCACAAAAAACATAATAACAAACAAAGTTCTGCGATTAAGTGGGCACTGTAAGGGAGATATTGGTGATCCCAGAATGAATTTGTAATGTAAAGATGATTTCCCGCCCAAGTAATAATTATATGATAAAAGAAATAAAATAATAATAAGTATTAATAAATATAAATTTTTAAGCCTTAAACGAAAATATTGCACGAAGGAACTACGATTGAAATAATTTACCTCTAGACTTGTTTCTTGTAAACTGGGCCGCTTCTCAGGAGCCTGAACTGGTTGAAGATTACTCTGGTTAGGCGACTGACTGGAACTTGATTGTAAATACGGCGTCGATATGCTGTTCCTGTGCGGTGTTATCATAAAGGTGTTTGACGACTTGGCACTTCCCATATGTCCCAAATTTAAGCTGGGCTTTCGGTTATGTGTTTGTGAGTTGCAGTATCGGCGGTTAAAAAATGCATGGTTATGCTGCCATCTGAAAAGAATCAGTTAAAACAATGAAATAATGTGATATTAATTATATACTTTGATAACTATTAGTGAGTAAATTGTTACTTAGGAGTGGGTCTTGGATTGCCGAGACGACTGCGCCATTGTTGAACTTTCTCCTTCTGACTTGGAGAAAAGCAATCGTGCTGCAATACCTTCTCGAGAATACTAATGCACGAGCACAAAACTGCATCATCTATATTTTCCAAAGCCAGTCTGCTACATACTGAAGGGCATAAAATATGCGCGTTATTTAATATTGTTCAAATGCAATGCATATTACATACACTTCAACCGATCTCATTCGCGATCAACTTACGTTTGCCAAGGACTTTGGTGAACTGCGTCGGTATGTCCTGGGCATCATTTTCTTGGCTAGGCTTTAATGGCGTGGCCAAAATAGCCTTGAGCTCGTCCAGAGCTCCGACCAGCAGTGGCTTTTGGGCGAACGAGGCCGATTGATTGGTCTCACGCTGTGGCTGCACAAGATCTTTTTCGAGATTGATTAGTGTCTGGTAGCGTTGTTGCAACTTGGCAATTGACAAGGCGAGCTTGTGCCTGGCACCCTTGGTTACTCCTTGCTCGGCCAAACGTTCTTCAGTTAACTCGAGCATCTCCTCATAAGTCAACGTAGTGAACAGGTAGCTATACTTATGAAGACGTAGCGTTTTTAGCCATGACGGCACATCTCGCATTCCCGTTGTAAGAGGTCGGGCTGAAGCTTCGTCTAGTCGACCTTCACTGCCGCTGCTCGCACAAGAGCTCTGAGGGCTCAGTGGACCTAGTCCAATGAGAGCAGCTATTTGAATTCAATGATTAATTCGATATTTATATGCAAAAATAAATGTAATGTGAATGTGCAAGTTATTCGACTTACTGGAATGATCTCCAGAAACACTGAAGCTTCGTGCCTTGTGTCTCGTTGCAATATTGGTATTTCCGGTACGCTCGATCACCTCCGGTTGGTGTGAAGACGCCACGGGTGGAGTCAAGCTGTTTGATCGACGTTGGCGAGTGCACGGGAGTTGAAATTGAAAATTGAAAGGGGATCCTGTTGTACCATAAGCTTGGCTTATTTGGTCATTTTGCTTAACATTTTTTTGCCATGTTGTGTCCCACCTAAATAACGTAAAAAAAGTTATTGATGTTGTCTGACAGTGATATTGTGAGTTGAATTTTGTTATTGATTGACGGTCCTACCTTATAGGTGTAGTATTAGTGTAATCCTCAACATTGGGTATTGGCTGCGCATTGCTAATTCTATCTTCAAGCTGTCTAAGCCATTGGGTTAGCGTACGTCTGTCCTGACTAGTAATGGCGGGATGAATAAGAGTATAGCTAAGAAGCTGCTGCGTTTGCTCTGTGTATTGACCTGTGGTCACGCAATGACTGATCAGTTCTGGTATGACCAACAAGTAACACTGTTTACATTCGACATTTCCTGGTCTAAGTAGCGGAAGATGAGTAAGCAGCTGGTTAATGGCAACTTCTGTTGTCTCCGACAATAATGAGTTGATGTAAACTGTAAAATTCGAATTATTAATTTAAGTTAATGTTGAATAATGTTCAATGTTGGTAAGTACTATGATACTATATCTGTTATTAGTGTACTTAGATTTATTTGCATTATCTCATTCTTATTTCAAAGCAAAAGAATTAAATTTTCATTGCAATTTAAGTAAAACCCACCTGGATTGTTAGCATTTAGCTCTTGTGAGTCCAGCTCTGAGACGGAGTGCAGCGAGTGCTGAACAGCTTGTGCAAGAAATCGAGCCTGAACTGCTGGAATTCGTCTAAGTAAAGCATACAGTACAACTGTTTGCTCACATTCGTTCCATTGAGAAAAGACTCTTGTCAGTTCGCCCACCTGCTCACAGAACAGAGCTCCTGGAGACCATTTCATCTTGAAGAGCACACCTGCAATAGCAAACAAACAAAATTCAATCTCTTTTCCTTTAGTCTTGTTTAAGACTTGTCAACAGGCTGTTATGTAAACTGTACAATTGAAAACTTGTTTTAATCTGGAATACTTTTGACAGTCAGCAAGATGATAGATTTGCATACCGAATGAAGTCGCATATACCGATTAGCATGACTTTGTGCAAGAGAGACATCCCAAACTAATTAGAATAGGTCATCGCTAATGCTAATAAACAATGTGAATAGAAGCATAATTATCGTCTAGTGACATAATACGCAGCCATTGCGGAATTTGCAGGCTGCACTTAGAAAAATGAAATTTGGAAACCTCCTAAGCTGTCGGATTGCATAAAAAGCTTGTTGCTTGCCCAGAGATGCCCAGCATATAAAATGTTTCAACTTATATAGTTGACTTTTAGCCAGTGCAGGTACAGCGGAGAAAGAAAGAGAAGTGCACGCAGGCACCTAAGCAAACGAGTTTTCAGCGATTGCAATAAAAGCCAAGGAAACGCGCTCCGCTGCCGTCCCCACGAGGACAACCATAACGAGAGTCGAGTAAGTACATACACTTACTTGCTGCACTGCACGCGCATATACACGCGCAAAGCGACTTACGCATACAGGCAGATACTTACACCTGTGTGTGCGCAGGCAAGACTGCTGCAGTCGTCGCTCGGCTGGTGTGAGTGTGTGTAGAGCTTATACAAGAGCGCTCGCGAGAGCGAAAGAGAAGAAAGACACGCCTCGTTCGTTTACCTGCGCGCAGCCTATGGCCTCGCTCGTCTCTTCGCGGGATACCGCGCGCGCGGACGAGAAGGAGAGAAAGAGAAAAAGGGCTGCGCGCTACTCTCAAAATACAGAGCAGCATCGACTGCGACAGCCTATACGACCAGCGCGGCGACCCCTCTATATACGTGTGATGTTTTCGCCGGAGCGGCGCAAGCGCGCTTTTGTTGTCTTTCTTTGTGCGCTGCCAAACCTTCGCTCTCTCGCGCGCACACACACACACACAAGACTACACAAGTACAAGCAAGTGCATACAACTGCAGTCTCTGCTCTGCTGACTGCTCTGCTGCTGCTCGAGCAGGGTTGTTTTTCAGAGGTACGTGACGGTCGCGAGACGGTCGTCTGACGACGGCGCAGGAAAGCGCGCCAAGTTTTCAAAACTCGGAGCAAGTCGCGATAGCAGCAGATAATAGCCTCGAGTGTACGAGCGATAACAGTGCGGAGAGAGTATGAGCCTAAAATCCGAGGAGATAAATAATTCTAATTATAAATTGGACGCGACGCGCCCGAGTCGGAAAAAAATGGTTTACTCCTCCGAGAAGCCAGCGAGTACACGACTCCGGCAATAACGTCCCATTCAGTAGTAACAGTCGCGAGCGGTCTCGTAAAGCCAGCCGAGTTTCCTCATCGAGCTGCCGAAAGAAAGCGAGACAAAAGGACCTCGCGTCGAGAACCTGCCTCAACCCGACGACGCTCGATCGAACGCTTGTTACGTCAAAGCCATCTCTCTCTCTCTCTCTCTCTCTCTCTCTCTCTCTCTCTCGGCGAAAGCTTCGTCACCACCACCACGCAGACGGACTCGCGTACGTGCACACCCACGAGCGGCACGAGCGCACACTGCAGACAGACACGCAAAGTGCGCGCGCCGCCACTCGCGCGTTGCCGTCTCTTGACCAGCGCAACGAGCCCCGCATCCGGCAGGGTCAAGTTTGTTTACGGAAAATTGCGCGCGCGGCTGCGGGCCCTCCTTTCGCGCCAATAAGTATATTCACTCGCGCTGCTCGCTCTCGCGTCTGTCTCTCCAGCAGACTCCTGCACACAACTCCGAAATCGCATCAGCGAGCAGCCGAGGAAACGTGAAAATTCCAAAGGGATGATCGCCCTTGCAGTCGAGCTCGGGGGGAGGAGGAGCGTCGAGCTTGCGGGAGACGCTACTACGCGATGTGCATATACGTATACAGTACACACTGACACAGACACGCGCGTACACGCACACTGCACGCGGCTGAGAGAGACAGCTATATAATACACAGCGAGTAGCGCCGACGTGCGCTGCTGCTATACTGCGTGTATATAGATATAGCGACCGGCTATCCCGAGGACGTTTACCTCTGCGCGGGAGCCCCATGCGTGTATGCGAGCGAGGGGGACGAAAGAGACGCTTCGCGAGAAGGGGCATCTATATACGTATACACCAACGCGTATAGACACTTTGTTTACATGCCGAGGCTTCGCAAGACGCAATAATACACTCGCCGTGTCTATATCATTGCGAGTTTACAATATATTCGCGTGCGTCCGTCGCGCAAAATTTTCGCGAGAAAGGCCCGCCTGTCCCTACGCCTTAATGTTTTTTTCCTTATCTTTTGTTTTGATGCACAAGCGCGAGAGCGCTGCGACGTCCTGCGGGAATCGATATAACAGAGGAATGCCCTATAGCGTATATATGCAAGCTATGCGCGAGGATATTATTATTATTACTCCTGCTATTCTTATTCTTATTACTAGTATTATTACTATTATTATTATTATTATAGAAAAGAAAAACAATGAGGCCTACCTGTGGAGGGACGCCTCCTCTCCGAGTATATATGTACGAGAGTAAAAAACACGCAGAGCCCGACGTCAACACACTCGGCTCTCGCTTGTGGAGAAAGAGACAGAAAAATAGAGACTTGCCGCTGCTGCAGCCGCTGCGCGCAGTGTATCCGCTGGCGTCGGCCGGGACTCTGTGTGTCTGTCTACTCTCTCTCTCTCTCTCTCTCTTTCTCGCGCGCGCGAGTCGTCGGAGAGGGGGGGGGGCGGACCGACGGCGACGAGAAGCGAGTAGTAGGGGGCCTCGAAAGGGCAATGAAACCATCGCCGCCCGACTGGCTCCGTCCTTGTCGCATATAGAGAGAGAGTTGTACTTATGTGCAGCACAGGCTATCGGTATATCTATACGTATGTATATTCGGTGTGCGTGTGTTTTATGCGCGCGATTTCAGGCTTTTTCTTTAGACGCACACGCACGCACTTACGTTGTCCCTGATGATGTTATACAAGAGAGAAGGAGACAGGGCGGCAGGTTGTTTCTTTGGATTTTTAAAATTTCCCGCCAATGGTTTTTTCGGATTCGGGTAGAAAGTAGCCAATCACGTACGCGATGCCAAATAAGAGAAATAGGTACCTTGTGTAATTTGTCTAGGTACTGAAACAGCGAGCTGATCGAAGCGTCCTGTTTTGCAAAGCCCCGATTTCCGGCACACAACAACAAAACGTATACAGCGCGACCTCCCGGAGGTCCCCCTCCCCCCGCCCCGTTTATTTTTATCAAGCGAGATTCCGCGCCGGTTTCCCTGTGTATATAACATAGGAGCTCGCGCGCGCCTACAGGCTACGTGCAGAGGCGAAGGATAAATTGATAAATTCGCCAAGATTTTCCAGGCTGTGGAAAACACGTGGAAGCCGGAGAATCTGTCCCCGCAGAAGAAGACCGAGCGGTCAGCGCTGGGAGGAGGAGAGGAGAGCTGCGGCCATTTGCGCCGCAGCAGCGCTCGTGCACACACAACAAACTCGCGCGAGCGCGCGGCGCGCCTCTCGCACCGACTTCCTGCGCTCGAAGGACACATGCTCACATGCACCTCTTTCGCCAACGTCAATGCCTCGACAGACTCGTCGAAAGCCGAGATACTACAGTAGCAAAGTTGACTTACTGTTGACGATGCAGCTCGGAGGTGTAGAAGCGTCGCGCGTCCTTCTGCTGCTCTCTCTCTCTCTCTCACGTCCCGCCGGGGCTGCTAGCAGCTATGCTCTACGCGGCGACAGCATCTCCTCTTCCGCGCAGCTTCTCCACTTTTTCCGGGCCGTCTTCAGATGCGAAGCCGAGAGCCGATGAGAATGCGAGGGGACGACGAAGCCGCAGCGCGACACACGCACGAGCCCGAGGAGAGGGACTGCCGAACGGCGAGGATTTTTCTCGCCTCCTGAGTGCTGTGTATGTGTGTACATACGTCCGTGTTGTCGCGGATGCGAGTGGCTTTACGTGACTAATAGAGTGAGAGGGAGGACACCTCGCGGTTCATTCGCCCTGTACTCTCTCTCTCTCTCTCTCTCTTCTGCGCGCTGCGCGCTTCGAGCTTCGAGTGACGGAAAATGCTGGTGGACAAAAAGTGACGGTCACTGACTTGCTTATGCGCGATGGTAAAGGTGACGCGGAATTCGCCCGGGAATTTTAAATTTGCTAGGATTTAGGACGGCAAATATTAAAGGATCCGTAACATAATTAAGCAAGCTATCGAAATGAAACTCTTAAACTCGATCACTTCGTCCCTTTTTATTTTCCTTTGTTAAAATAAACTTGTTAAAATATTATACGTTATACGGGAAATGTGTCGACCTATCGCAACTGCGCAGCAATTTTGTTTTCATCTGTTTAGGAATAGAAACAAATTTTAACCTTATTATGTAAGATTATTTTCGAAATTTCAAAGATTCCTGTACATAAATGAAAAAGAAAACGTAAGTAACAAGTGATATTAATTTATCCATAATTTATTTTATAATTTATGTACGGTGCCTTAGCACAACTTTATCTCCCTGTAGTATTACAAATTATAATTTGTATTATTTGTTAAAAAATTGATTTATAGCAACAGTTATCAATGCTTATTTAATTTAAAAGTATTTTTAACTTTGGAATGATGAAAAATATAAGTAAATAATTCCATTGACAAGCAATAAATGACTTATATATGTTTTACATTTTGTTCAAAATTTTTTAATAAACTCCAGTATTCTCTAAGGAATCGAAACATACCGTTCAAATATATTTACACATAACTTCCTTCAAATTAATTTGTACTTAAAAATACATTTAAAAAATGTATCATTTCTTGAAACGTAAACGAAAAATTCAACTCGAGTGAATTATTTTTGCAGCAGTTTTTATGCTCCCTAAAAATTTTTTTTTCTTACATTTAGTTTTTGAGTTAAAGCAAGTAGAAAAAATTGAAAAAAAATTAAATCTAAAATTAAGTATAAAAATTGAACAGGATTCACAAGTCTACTCCAATAATTCGATCGGCATATAAAAAAAAATTGTTTATTTCCAAATTTTATCCCGAAAATGATAGGTAATTTTATACCTTTTCAGATCAAATCTTATGCAATTGATTGTATAAATGAAATTATTGAAAATGCATAATATTTTGCCTCTGTTGTACTAAAAAAACTCACATATTTTTCAAAAACAGTAAGTATATTCTGATTCCAAATACTTAAATACAATTTCTATAATATAATATTAGACAATCTGAAAAATATAGTTTACAAAGTTTCTTTTCAAGGTCCATCACAAAAATTATAATTTATACATGAAAAAATTATAAGTGAATGGGAATAGGAATGCGAATTTAAAAAATAATTCTGTAATATAATTATTAAAATATAGTAAAAAGATTTTAATATTTAAAAAAGATTTTATGTGGACATTTTAACTACAATAATGATCATAATTGGACTATTTTAATTTTACCAATCGTTTCCTTTACTCTTTAGAACTATAAGTATATATTAATTTCACCAATTAATTGATGTCGTTTCTTAAATTGTATATCAAAGTCGGTGTCGATCTGTTTAACAATAAGTTCAAATATTTATTTATTCATTTATTTATCATTCATTTATTTATCATATTTATTTATTCATTTATTCAATTACCCATAGTAATCCAGTATTCATGGATATTTGTTGACAATTTCAGTAATACTCTGAAAATCTTGTTTAATCCATTTATTTCGTGTATAGAAAGTTTCTCGCTAAGCTTGGAGAATGGCACTTTTATTTTCTCAGTCAGCAAATGTAAATTTTAAGAAGCTGATCTGCAAATTATTATCATATTGAATTATATAACATTCTTAAATTTTTTGTTCTGATAATTGCCCTGTAACATTTCTTCTTCCACATTAAGTTTATCTTCTGAAGTCCTTTTTTGTCATAGTAATGTTTATGTGTAGCTATACATTCCGCAACCAATATCCTCACAAGCAACGTTCTTGTTTTGGTGTCTAAAACACTTTCGGCACCTCGTATAACGCTAGTTACTTGGGGATGCTTTTTTAATTTCTTCTTAATGGTTCGATATCGCTTTAAAAGATAAAAGTTAACAGGAATATAATTTAAAAAATTAGTCTGTAACAACATTTATGCATCCTTTGAATCAAACTGTTATAATTTATGCTTGTTATTTTATTAATTTTAAATTTAACTAGTATTTATAAACAAAATAATCGCTAATTCAATGATTCAAAGAGTATAAAAATCGATAATTTCATTACCGAAAATGAATTCTCGGTTGGTGTCAACTTCATGTCGTTGGACACTTCCTTTTCCTTTTTTAGTTGCATTATAGATGATTCATGAGCATCTACTTCATTGCCTTTTCTTTTACTTGATTCAGGATTGTCATTTGAATCATCTTCCGTTATGTCTTGCTTTGTATCAATTGACTTTGCACTTACAACATTGTATTTGTTTTTATCTAATTTAGGTTTCTTATTCGTCTCGTTAATCGAATTCTTTGAAAAGGATTCTCCTTCTTTGGAATTTTTTTTTCTATATTTATCTTTTGATGTCGAAAGCAGATCAACAGTTGGAGATTCTTCATCGGAATCAGTATTTACCATTTTTACAACTGCAGTCATAGCTCAATCAGTTTCATCGTTAGAATCAAGGCTTGGATTTGCTAACCCTTCATCAAATTCATTGTTTTTAGATTTTTTAAAATTTTTAAATAACAATACATTAATAATAACAAATAATATATTAATAATTATTACTAGTAATTTTTCAATGGTATAAATGAAAGTGAAATTTTAACTATAAATAACAGTTAAATTTTCACTACTAAAAATCATTTCAATATTAACTATTTTACTGGTGAGCATCAGTGTACTGTTAAATTAGTGACTATTCACTATTTTAGCACGACAGTAATTTTCACTATGAATAATAGTTTAATTTTCGCTGGTAAAAATAGTTGAATATTCACTATTTGACTAGTCAACATTCAATAACTTGTTAAATTAGTGAGTATTCACAATTTAAACGTGACTGTAATTTTCACTATAAATAATAGTTTAATTTTGACTGGTCAAAATTAGTTGAATATTCACTATTTCACTACAGAGAATTAATTTAACTGCCAAAATATTGACAATTAACAACTTTATTAGTGAAAAGTAGCTTCATTATCAAAAATAGTAAACTATTCACTGTTTTACATTTAGAGAATAGATGCGCAGAAAATAAATATATGTGGAAATCCACCAGAAAGTGGCACACAAGTCGGTCCAAAAAACGCACTTTTTTATTTTTGAGGGCACACCTATCGGGCCATGCTAGTTTTGTTTGGTAGCTTATTTCAAACAATAAACCGGTGTGTGCTTAGTCAAAACCCCCTATGCCAACAAAGAGCTACAGGCGAAAAACCGAAAAAAAAATGACCGCGATTTTTGCTCTAAAAATCAATAAACGCGCATTATCTACAGTATTATAATTTTTTAGAACTTTTTCATATACATAAACTTAAAGTACACTAAAAGACCTTTAATTTGCATACCAAATTGTCTGGATCGGATGCACTGATCAAAAGATATGCACATTTAAAGACAACGAACTCGCGTTTCGGGCGCTTACGAAAATAGCCAATATTTTACGTTTTTTTAAAAATCCTTCTAACTTTTGATCCAAGTATCGGTTTGCAACGTTCAATACGTCAAATTAAAGCTCTTTTCTTGTACTTTTCTTGTAATAAGTTTAGATTAAAAATTTTTAATGTAGTGAGCTATATATAAGCTTCTCAAGTAGATCATTTTTTGAAAGCATGTATATAGTACACTACATTTTATAAAAAAATGTGGACTAACTAGCAAAAAAGGAGAAGAAAAGAGCTTTAATTTGAGCTATTAAACATTGGAAACATACAACTGGATCAAAAGTTTGAAGCATTTGAAAAAAGGGAAAAATCTCTGTTTCTGCCAAAATCGAGTAATTTCATGTAAATAGTCAAAATTTGCCTTTTTTCAAAACCTCGTACCTTCCGATCCAACGAACCGATTTCAAAGTTTAATAGTTTATCTGATGTCGAAGTTTCTCATGCAATACGCTATATATACATGTTTCTCAAAATCAGTAAAAAATAATCAACGTAAGAAGCATACATATAGTTCATAGCAAATCGTAAAAATTTTGTACTAAAATTCGATATTTTCATTGATTTTTAGTTTGGAAAGAAGCGAAATCAAGAAAAATCTCAAGAATGCTTTTCATCATTGATTTTTTTTTTGTCTTTTAAATATATTTTTTCAGATGTGAAATCCAATTTTTTAGTAGTTTTTAGTAATATTTACGGGACAGTTTTTCTCTGTGTACTGCTGTTTTTTATTGTTTAAGAGACAAACCGACTTAAAAACCTGCGAAAAAAGTTACTTTTGAAATAACGAATAATTTCGATGAATGTAAAATGTCTTCTTCTAAAATGATTGAATGTTACTCGTAATTTAAGATTTTCCAAAACTTATTCGAAACTTTTACACACACACACACACACACATTCTTGCATCCAAATGCAATTGTTAATCAATGGACAGCTAATTCATAGTTCACGATTCCAAAAGGAATTGTGAATTATACAATAAATAATATTTTATAATTCCAAATTTTTGCAACCCTGTGCAGGAGGCCATGGTGGTATTTGTTACGTGCCGCTGGCCGCTGCGTTGTCGCGGATAAACCGCAGCGATGAATTAGTTGCACTATATTTTTACGTCGTCAGGCACAATTTAACTGTCACTATTAAATAATTAGCAATCTTCAATTGCTGTATACTAAAGCTGATCAGAGCAAGAGTAGCCCACATCTGCTGGCAAGAGAATTCGATTTCGAACCGTCATAGGAGATTATTTAATAACATGCTTTCTAGATTTAGTGAAAAAGTAAGAATTTGATATTGACATCTAATTATGCTTTAATATAAAATTATTTTTATATTATTTTTGACAAGTAAAAAATGTTTATCAATTTTTAATAACGTTTACAATTAGTTACATTCAAATAGCCCGCAATCCGGATCGATCACTACTTTACCACACTGTCGGTAACTGTATCCGACCCATCACGTGAAAGATAAAAGAGATGAATTATCTATAATACTGTTATATAGGTACCTACCACCTGGCCGCACCACCAGGAGCCGGTATCCCCTGTCCAGTGTCATACACCCACAAGTGGTCGAATCTCAAATGCATTCGTGCCAAGCGCGTCTAAGCCACGGTTATACCATATCAAAGCCTTACTGATAAGTCCAGATGGTAACCTACCTACCTCTCTCCCATTCCGTAGGCAGCGCTCCAGTCCGGAGCTTCTACACTAGTCACATCTTTTCTTGTACGCTCTCTTTTCAAATACTTCAGAAATTTTGTAAGTAATTATAAAGCAATTAATTTACGTCTGATACACGAATTAAATACTTTTTTTTACTTACATAATTTCTCTTTTTATCTCTTTTTATC
Source organism: Philotrypesis tridentata (assembly GCA_018906965.1). Lineage (NCBI taxonomy): Eukaryota > Metazoa > Arthropoda > Insecta > Hymenoptera > Pteromalidae > Philotrypesis > Philotrypesis tridentata. Next base: position 274,720 of record JACCIB010000003.1, on the reverse strand, counting down.
TGCAAGATTTTAACCTTTTACATTTTATTTATTTATTTATTTATTTATTTATTTATTTATTTATTTATTTATTTATTTATTTATGTATTTTTTTTTATACATCTGAGCTCCAGTGGTTCGGATTATACTGTGAGCCACGTTATATTCTACTTTACATAAAACTGTAGGTCTCAATTGCTCTAATTAATAAATCCGTTAATGCACTTTAATGCAGGTATGTAAACTAACAACCTTTGAAACTACTTATAAATGTAAGAGTTTAAAAGTACTCGAAAGAATAAGATAAAAACTCATTCTTGTAGAATCTTAAATTATAGATTTCGATAATAAAGAAAATATGCAATAAATGAATAAAAAACGCGTGTGAGAAGGGAAATTTCACAATAAAATTTAAATAAAGTTTTGTACATTTTCAATAATATTTATAATGTTTTTCTGTGCTTAAGCGCTCATAACTTTTGACTACTTCATATAATCTATAGACGAAACTTGCTTTAAAACTAAAGCCAGAGGTTCGGATGTTGCTGTGTACAGCGTATATGGGTCATTCCACGGGATACTGGAAACTTCTGGGGGCCCGGACTACCGAAAAATTTTGGGTAGGGCACACTTACCAGACCTATTTTTTCTGATTTCTGGGACCCCTCCGAATAAGAAACCGTGCGAGCTGCATCATTATCGGTTGCCACCCGGGTTTCCGGTCGAAAAAACGCAAAAATCTTCATACATTTTCTTTTGCATTTTTACTGTTGAGCGCATTATTTGTGTACTGTGAGTCCTATGGGACTTGGCGCTATACTTTATATATACAGAACGAAAGTGCAGCTCAAGAGCTTTAAATCGAGCCTAAAATTTTTAAAATCGGATGTTCCGGTCACGAGTTACACCCTCTTCAATATTGCTAACTCTTTATAGGGCTCTCGCGAAACTAATCGATTTTCACCTTTTTTTTCAAATCCTCGAAACTTTTGATCCAGTCACTCGATTTTAAAGTTTAATAGCTTAAATTAAAGCTCTTTTCCTCAACTTTACGATTTTTAGGTCCAAAATTGATTTTTCTTATCTATTGAGCTATATATATGCGTTCAGAAAAACATTCCCCTTTAGAAGCATATATATAGATCAACAGATAAAAAAATTTAAATTTAGACCTAAAAACCAAAAAGTAGAGGAAAAGAGCTTTAATTTGAGCTATCAAACGTCAAAATCGAAGCATTGGATCGACAGTTACAGGGATTTGAAGAAAGGGAAAAATGTCTGGTTTTTGGAAAAATCGAGCTATTTCGTGAAAGTCAAACCAAACCACTTTTTTCAAATGGTCATAAATTTTGATGGAGTGATTCGATTTTGACGTTTAATAGCTTAAATTAAAGCTGTTTTCCTCAGCTTTTTTGTTGATACAAATATTTTTTTGTAGTGAGCTATATATATGCTTCTAAATCCGATTGGTTCTTTGAAAGCATATATATAGCTCACTATATATCAAATTTAAATTTTGACTTAAAATTCAAAAAGTTGAAGAAAATACCTTTAATTTAAGCTATTAAACGTCAAAATCGAATTACTCGATCAAAATTTATGACCATTTGAAAAAAGTGGTTTGATTTGACTTTCACGAAATAGCTCGATTTTTCCAAAAACCAGTCATTTTTCCCTTTCTTCAAATCCCTATTACTGTCGATCCAATGCTTCGATTTTGACGTTTGATAGCTCAAATTAAAGCTCTTTTCCTCTACTTTTTGGTTTTTAGGTCTAAATTTAAATTTTTTTATCTGTTGATCTATATATATATGCTTCTAAAGGGGATTGTTTTTCTGAACGCATATATATAGCTCAATAGATAAGAAAAATCAATTTTGGACCTAAAAATCGTAAAGTTGAAGAAAAGAGCTTTAATTTAAGCCATTAAACTTTAAAATCGAGTCACTGGATCAAAAGTTTCGAGGATTTGAAAAAAAAAAGTGAAAATTGATTAGTTTCGCGAGAGCCCTATAAAGAGTTAGCAGTATTGAAGTGTGTGTAACTCGTGACCGGAACATCCGATTTTAAAAATTTTAGGCTCGATTTAAAGCTCTTGAGCTGCACTTTCATTTTGTATATATAAAGTATAGCGCCAAGGCCCATAGGATTCACAGTACACAAATAATACTCTCGACAGTAAAAATGCAAAAGAAAATGTATGAAGATTTTTGCGTTTTTTCGATCGGAAACCCGGGTGGCAACCGGTAATGATGCAACTCGCACGGTTTCTTACTCGGAGGGGTCCCAGAAATCAGAAAAAATAGGTCTGGTAAGTGTGCCCTACCCAAAATTGTTCGGGAGTCCAGGCCCCCAGAAGTTTCCAGTATCTCGTGGAATGACTCATATATTATACGTATATACCGTACATGAATTGTAAGTTTTGCTTTGCGCCCTATTGCTCTGCGCGAGTTACTTAAAAAGTCAGTTGATTGCGCTGAAAAATTAAGTGCCCGCTAGCGCAGACAATACAGAGCCGTATAAGACTTATATGAGGACTTAAAAAGACTAAAAATAAAAAAAAATGTTAAAACTTGTCTTGAGCATTTCTTTTAATTACAATATAATAGTATATTACAGTACATATGACCTATAAAACAGGGCCATTATTGTGCGGCATATAGTTAGCAAATATTTACGCCGTGCGATGGGCCAATTCGATTACAAGTATCGTATAGAATTTCATAGCATAGCCTAAGTCCGTTGACACGTTTATTCGTGATAGAATCGGTCATTTTTTTGACCTATTATGTTCGTGCACTAACTTATATTCACGGGGCAATGATCATTGACTACCTGGTTTAGGATCAGGCTCGACGGAAACTTGGGAGAGGTTTATAATTTTATTATTCCTAAGCAGATCCCTCCCTACAAATATATATGTCATCCGATAAATAAGTATAGTAAACGAGAAAAATCGGATCGACCTTTGCGCAGTTGGTTTGTCTAAACGGAATGTAGGAGATTATTCTCATATAGAGAGAAGTAAGAGAAAGAAGTTCTACAAAGCCGATAAGACCTCCAAGGTGGAGTAACGACAGGTCTTGAAAAAATTACTGCATATAGATTTTATAATGCAGATTAAGATAAAATGAGCTTACTCTCATACATGCCGCTTTATAAGATACAAAAGCTATAAAATGGATCAGGCCGTTATAGCAGCGGTTTCTTTAGAGTTATAAATAGAACCTGGCAATTGTTCATCAACATGTATGTGTTGAAAAGAACAGTTCCAAAAGCTACCCATTTTCCACGATTTTTTACTCATAACCGAAAGCACGTACGAGAGTAAGCTCGCTTTATCGCAATTTGCATTATAAAATCTATACGCAGTAATTTTTTCGAGGCCTGTCGTTATTCCATTTAGACCAACCATCTGCGCAAAGATCGGTCCAATTTTTCTCGTACACTATATATATCGGATATGAGATACGGATTTGTAGGGAGGGACCTGTTATAAAATAATTTTTCATAAAATTTAAAAGTAATGCCTTATTCTACAAAAAAAATTGAACTGAAAACTTATAGATTAAAGTAAATTAATTAGATAAAGTATTTTTTTGCAGTAAAAATTGTCACATGGAAATACTTTTAAATAAAATAAACAATCCAAAATCGAATTTTAACGTTATAAAAAATCTCTTCTTTTCTTTTCAAAATTGCGTTTTATAAAAGTTTAGACATTCTAAAAAACACAAAACGTAAGTAGTCAATAAGTAGACGAGCGCTAAATTGTTTACTAACGCATAATTGCGAGCGGACAATGATCTAAGATAACGTGCGTAAAGTGCGAGCTATGTGCAGCTGTATTTTAGTAAATGAAATGCAAAAGGCCGGGTCGTGCGTGGTGTAGTAGTTGTTTCTAAGCTTATCATTTTTTTCGCCTTCCAGATTCAAAACGTCAAAATGATACGACACAACTGCGTTTATACTAAATCAGTATAATCAGTGACAGTTTTTGTAATTTAGTATACTTATATTGTACCCAAGTTGTTCTTGTTTTATTAGTTTTAGTGATAAAAAAAGGTCAAGGCATGTGGTCGCATGCTGATTTTGCGAATAAATATCATTTCCAGTTGACAACCGACGCGATCATCTACTGTGAAAACACGTAAATGAACAATGTAAATTGATTTCTTTAGTACAAATAAAATTTTATAACGCAGAGAACTCAATAATCTTTTGCTACGTATGGCTGGTTTCCACCTTCTGCATTTACACTCATACTTGAACAGCATGAGATAACGATATTAAAAGACTAAAGACGCAGGTAATGCATTAATGCCATAGTATCTTGCAAATCGTCTTTATTTTATTACATTCGATTGTACAATGTACGTACTTTTTATGTACGTAATCGTGTATTTGTGTCCGCGTGCGTGCGTGCGCGTGTGTGTACATGGGTGTGTGTATGTATGTGTGTGTGTGTGTGTGTGTGGAGGGGGGTGTGTTTCTTATTCATAAATTTTTATATTTTATGCTAATCTATATGACACTGTATCTCTTTAATTTATTCCACAGTGATGGATCTTTCCGAGACAGTGAATAGGAAGGTAAAATAAATTTAAACTTTCTTCCTTGAATACAAATTTCGGTGGTTAAATTTTTATTAATTTTAAAATATAATTATACAAAATAAATTATTAATAAGACAATGCTTTCGGAAATTTAGAATGAAGAGCAGTTACGTAGTTATGTATATTTGAATATCTCCCTTAATTATGTGAATATAAATCAACGTTGGAAAAATCAGAGATCGTATTCAATTCACTTGGAGGTGTGTGCGTGTGTGCGTGTATGTGTGTTTTATCCTGATATAATTCTACGTTTTCACGAAATCCTGTCTTTTTTTTAAAGAATAGCTAAAATTACACAATTTACAAACATTTGCTGCAGGAACTAAACTGGAAAATGCATAATGAACGAGTTATTTATTTACTTACAGATTACAGATTGCTTATTGTGAAGTGATGAAAATGGAACAAAACAGTTTTGAAAAGAGTAAAATACCTTATATTCAATGGATCGCAACTTTATCAGGTAATTAACAAAAATGATATTTGAAAATAACTTTTTGTATTTTAATTCAATTTTAACGTTTTTTTTATTCGCGTTCATAATGCCATGGTCGAATTGAATGGGCCAAGAAAATTTGTAACAATAGTTCAGGATGAAATTGTGTGCTGACAATGTTCTTTTTATTTCAGTATTTACCATTATGCTTCAAGCTGGAATAGAAGCGGGGTGGAGTTCTCCAAATGTAGCACGTTTCCTCAGTAAAGAAGCAGTTATTAAGTTGACACCATATGAAATATCATGGGTGATATCTCTTTTTGATTTGGGCAGTTTTGTGGGCTCCATAGTTTTTTCAATCGCCTTAGAATTAATTGGTAGTAGAAGATCGATTTTAGGCGTATTTATAACAATATTCGTCTCATGGTTCTGTCTACAGTTTGCAACTCATTCCGTAGTCTTTCTTTACATCTCTAGATTAGCAGCTGGACTCGTTATATCGGGATCTTACATGTCGTTCTCCATTTATTTAGGCGAAGTGGTACACCCCAAGATTCGTGGCACCATGATCTCGGCTGCAGCCAGCGGTTTTTCCGTTGGTGTTGTCCTAGGTATAACCACAGAAACGTACATTACATCGATGAAAAAGACCAGTTTCATTTATTTGGCAATTTGCGTGTTATCATTTTTATTATTTCTATGGCTCAAGGATTCTCCTTATTACTTTGTTAAGACTGGCAACTACGATAACGCGAAAGAGTCAACAGCTTTTTATTTTCCCAGATACGACGTCGACGAATTGTTGGAACCGATAAAAATGTTTGTTGAAGCCAGCGCTAATGAAAATATGAAAGAAAAAGTTAAAAAACTGAATTCGCCTGTAACGAAGAGAGCGATATGCATGATATCTATTATATACATGATCCCGCAGTTGAGTGGCCAAATGAACGTGCTGTCTTACATGGAAACAATTTTAAAGAGTGCTAAATCTAATCTTATCCAGCCTCAAACATTGGTCATTTATGCCAATATTATAAGTAGTATAACTACTCTTGTAACTGTAAGGGTGAGTGACAAATTTGGAAGGAGAGCAGCGTTGATATTGTCAAGTATTGGTACGTCGATAGGAATGGGTTCGTTAGGACTGCACTTTTTTTTATTGAAACAAAATATGGATGCACAATATCTGCAATGGTTACCGATATTTTCCATAATTTGTTATTTGGTTACTTATGCAATCGGATATGCTCCAGTTCCAAGCACACTTTTAAGCGAACTTTTTCCTGAAAATCTAAAAAGTATTGCGGCTGGTATTGCCATTTGTGTAACTTCCATTTCAGCTTTCGCAATCGCAAAATCGTTTCAACTGATGGTTGATACCATAGGTGAAGATTACATATTTTGGCTTTATGCTTTGCTATCGTTGCTGGCGATTCCCTACGCGTTATTTTTGTTATTGGAAACCAAAGGTAAAACATTTCAAGAGATACAGAACGACTTGATCAAAAAATGAAAATTATTTTATTTTATTGCGTTGTTATAGTATGTACATTATATTATATTGTAATAAAAATTTCAACAACTTTTTTAGTAAAAAGTTGCATCCGTGTTCTTTTTTACGTATAAATGTTTTATATAAAATATATTTCTTATTTCTTAATATAATTATAAATATGTCTGCCGATCCTGATGTAATCAAGGGCATCTCCTCGATATACCATTTTTGACTCAATATTTTTCGATTAATCAATATTTTATAGAATTATCCTATTTTTAACTTTTTCCTGCAGTATTCATTCCTTAAAATCTGTTAGAATTTTGATTATCAATTTCTTTTCATATTAAAAATTAATATTCATAATTTTGAGTTAACTAGTTTGCTTTATTTTGGTAATCTATGAAATAATTTTATTTGAAATGAAGCTGAAATTAATAAGTAGGTAGGTGATGAAAAGTACTGCTTCTCAATACGTTTGTAAATGTTGCCAGTAAATGTTTTCTGCATGCTTGAAAATATCTGTAAACGTTGTGAACAGCAAAAAAACAGAAATTTTTTTTTAACAATTAAAGCATGTGTGTAAATCGGTACCGCTTATAGAAATGCGTTGAATGTGCGTGCCAATAAGCCTATATAAAAAACTAGCATTGCGTATCTCCTAAAACTGTTTGTGAAGACTTAAAATAATAAAAAAATACATTTTGATAGCTTCTAGAAGTGTACAGATCCAGAAATTGATTTACGAACATAAAAAGTTGCTTTGCGTGACAACATGTAGAAGCAGCTTCGAAATAGCGCCTCGTATCCCAGCAGCCGAATGAAACTACGGAACGGATATCAACTACCTTTTTTAATAATCAACTTACACGCATATTTTCAGAATATCATTAATTTATGTTGGGATACGAGGCTGGATCCCTTCCTAAAAGTTTGAATGAATGTTCGTAAATGTATAAGAAAGCTGCGCGAAGTGTTAAAAAATGTAGAGACTTGATTTTTATTGAAAGCTTCGTAAAGTAGAAATACGTGCCAAAACTGCTGCCTGCTGTTATGTAAGGTGACTTTTCGTATTTATACTGAAATTTTTAGACTATTGTATGCTCCTATAAACTCTTAACATATGTTTTTCATTGATTAAAGAGTATTTCCAAACAGATTTGGAAGGTGAATTATTTCTTATGGACGGGTCTTAAACTCATTGGCGCACAAAACACATTTCTAAGCTGTACTGATTCACAGGCACGCTTCAATTGTTTCAATAATGTTCAAATCATAAATGTTCTGTATACATATACCATCAGGTTGATTCTTTCATTTGCTGTATATTCCAGAAAATAAATAAGAAATTTTTCATGTTAGTTCAACCACTATTGACCTACAGAATACAATAATGGTACATTACGATAAATGTGACCTAAATGGCCCTTTATTGCTTTATGTAAAGCGCTCGAGCTTTGGCTTGACGAGGGTGATATACCCACCGTGTGATGGGACATTTAGATCATCAGTACCGTATAGAATTTATATAGGTTACACTGTGACATAAAAACATTTGATTGTTAGAACTCCAGCATTAAAGTTTAATCGTTGTAGATTTTTATTTTATTAAAAAAACTATTACAATATTTCATGTTATGGCTTCATACTTATCAAATTGAGTATGATATTACTTCTGGTAGAAAAAACAGTTTCTCATTAAAATGGGCATTAGGTAAAACATGTCACTCTGAAATGAAAAAAATCGTATACATTTCAAATAGCATTAAGTTGTCATTAACTGTCTATTTTTTATGTGAAGAAATTAATGTTTTAATTGTAAGTTATGAAATTATGAATAATTTATTTCATTTTTACGACGTGGGATGAATAACTATCATATTTTGGAAGTTATTGTCTGTATAAGTCACTGTGTACAGCGTTGCACTGTACATAAAACTGTAGGTCCCCATCGCTGTGCGCAAATTACTTAAACAATGGATTCAATTCACTTTAAAATTACACTTTTCAAACTTGGCTTGAGCATTTCTCTCAATTACAATATAATAAGATATTACAACGTATGTGACCTACAAAATGGGCCAGTTAGATTACAAACGTCGTAGAACTTCACAGCATAACCTAAGCCCATTAGAACGTTTATTCGTGATATTATCAGCCATTTGTTTGACCGCATATTACACAAAATAGGGAAGAAATTTTTCATATAATTTAGTGCAACCACTTTTAATCTACAGAATGCAGTAAAAACCTGCAATTGTTCTAACTGCAGCCTTAGAGTTTATTACAATATTTCATGTTAAGGTCTCACATACTTATCGAATAAGTTGTCAAAGAATGATTTGCTTTGAATGTATATCATGTATGTAAACACTTGTAGATTCGACATCTGAGGAAGGCATAATTAAATAACAATTTTTCAGTCACGTTACTCACAGAGGGTCATAAGCTTGCATCCACATAAAATGGATGTATTGAATAACATAACAATTTTTTCAGTTCCGTCAGTGCAGCGTTTTAGCCAGAAATTGAGAGAAACGGTTTCTAAAGTTACAATAAAAACTTATAAATTGTAATGACTTTAATTGAAACTTCAACTTGTCAACAATAGTAGGTATTTTTATGAGTAACTTTTAGCAGAACTTAATGTCTCTTTTTAATATGTCAATCACTCGTAATTCTTCTGTCGCTCTCTATTTCAACAACCGTTGCTTAGCATATGATACTTAACGCTCTCTCTCTCCCTCACGTTCCATCGATCTCCATAGTTGCTTCGTTTGTATGCGTATCTATACTATGTATATACTCTCAAGGGCTCGTAATGACTAATAACTTATGAGTTAATTAATCTTGCATATCTAATTATTAAATTCTTTGCATTGTAATACGTGCGTTCATGTTTATAATGCACCGTCGTGTAATGAACTTTCGTTTGAATAGAAGTTAATGGGAATTTAATACTACAATGCAAGATCCAAGTTCGACGATGTGCATCGTTGCCAAATTCGAATTCTTGTCAAAATACTTATTTTATTTTTTTTAAATTCATGGGGTAGCTCCCATTAGTTTTCATGCTGAGCTTTTGACGCCTTTCGCTACTTCGAAATCAGATCGATTTTACAACTTACTCCTAGCGTGCCCTGTAAATGGCTTAAATTATACTTCACTCTGAAATACGCAATATATGGCGATGACGGAAGAATGACTTTTGAAATTATTTTTGACACCATGCAAACTTGTTTCACCGTATTCAGTGCCTTATTTGTACTCGCCGTGTACTGTATCTTTCAGAAGAGGATTGCTAACATAGCTAATAAACTCTTCTCGATCTACAAGCAATCGACTTACTTCACATGCAAGATGAATAATGATGTTAATTTCGGTAAGTTTCTGCCGATTATATAATTTTAGCAGTTTATTGATGAATTGTTTGTTTCGTCTTCAGGACTATCTTCTCTTAATATGAGTGTCAAGAGAATCTTTTTTGCGAACTCGGCAATATCAGTCATGTGGTTCATCACAATATTCTTGAATGTCGATATTTTTTTCTATTTCTACCTTGTCATGACCTTGGACTATCTCATCATATTATCTATGCTTCTGCAGTACAGCCTCATTTTGAAGCTTCTCCAGTATCTCTACCATTGGGTTAATGCCGATCTGACCTTTTTGCTTGAAGCTGCAAATAATAACAGCCTTCAGAATACAAGTACTAGGTTATCACAGCTTTACAATGTCCACATGTCTCTGAGTCGCGTCTCTAAGGATATATCTTATTTCTATGCACTACCGATGCTTATCTGCATAGTCAATGCTTTTTTAACGATTATTATCTATGGTTTCTATATTGTGAAAACCATAGTAGATTGGAATCACAATGTGTCAGTTACTGGTACTCTGTATTGCGTGATGTTGGTTGTAGTAACCTTTGCATCCATAGCGATTCTTGCAAGAGCTGCTGGTGTCACCGTTCGTGAGGTAAATTGATAGTGTATTTATAATTGATTTAAAACATTATACTCAAATCACGATTTTTGTTAAATTTAATTCTGGGCTTAAACGATTTTAACCTCTGTATAGAGTAAAATGACGGGGGAAATTGTCAGCGAATCTATAGTAATATGCCAAAATGAACAAATTACCAAGGAAGTATGTGGATTCATTAAATTGTTTTATATTTAAATAGATCATTTTCATTTGAAATAAATTGTACTGTTTATAATGCAGTTACAGAAGTTCTCGACATATTTATTGCACAAGAATACAGGCTTTTGCGTTTTTCATCTTTTCCTACTAAATGAGACGCTCGTAGTATCGGTATGTCATTACAAAAGTACTAATAAGTTTATTTGTTTATTGTAAAATATGAAAATGTGTAAAAAAATGTATTTTTTAGATTTTAAGTTCTATAACTACATACTTGGTGATACTTATACAGTCTAAAGAAAGCACTCAATCCTAAATTTAATATAATAATAGTAACCAAGAAAAAACTTTTGAATTAAATTTCAAAGAATTGTATAGATGAAAATTATTCTAACTGATTCAGCATTTGATTCAAATTTGATCTATTTATTTGTGAGAATTATTTGTCCAGATTATTTCATTGATTATTTTTTTTATGTAATATTCTTATTTTTGAAATAAAATGGTAATTTTTTTAACAAACGATTCAATTTTCCTGTCTAACACAAAGGATAATAATGTAATTGCAATTCCAGCAAGGCTCATAAATAAGATTTATTGATCTCCATATTCTATAGTTGCCCCATTTGAAACAGTTGAGAACCTTTAATTTCATTTAGACGAATGTTTTTTAAGTTGGTATGTGTTTTTATAATCTTTGACCATTTATGGGTTCATCAAAATTTTCTCTTTCTTCAAAATGAATATTTTAATTATATACAGTTTTAATTCATACCGATTGAATGACCAAAGTGAATTCTAAGAATTAAAAATTCTAATATTAGGGAATTTTCCCATAATATAATTTTTAAGCAAATTTTTTAACGGCAATAGCATTTTCTTGTGAAAGATAAAAAGTATAAATTACATGTAAATTTTAAAATGTGGTTTAAAAACTTTCATGATACGAAAGAAAGACTTCTATTAGTATTTGTGTATTTCTTTTTCAAAGTGTTTGGATTAGCTACAGTTCAGCTGAATTTTGAGTCTTTAAAAAAAAATTCAAGTTCATCGAAGTTTAAAGTGTTTAAAGAGTCTAGAGTAGGTGTTGCATATAATATAGTCTTGATAATTGTACTGACAATCTTGAATTATATTGCTATTAGAGTGTCTTGCGAACGACCTGATTTTACAGATCGATCAGATTTAGAAATGAAAATTGACACTGTAAAGGCAGTGACGGCCTTTATTAGTTCTTTCATTATTTTGCTAATATTTAGTTTTCAGCAAAAAAAATTTATTCAAACAGTCACCAAAATTTTATCGCTTAAGTACAGCTTAAAATGGATGAACAGTACGATTTACCGTGAAAACACATTCATATGGAAATTTTTAGTGAAATTATTTATGTTTATGCTTGTCAATTGGATTTTACTCTTCACAGCTTTAGAAACACAAAATGATCATCAAATTTTTCTCTATTTTCTTACCACAAACTTATGCGATATGATAATGACCCATACAGTGCTGCAGTTTAGCATTGCATTGAAATTGATTGAGCAACTCTATAAAGTCATGAATGTTCATTTCAACTGTATTTCAAGGACATCGTTTCGTCTAAACGATGACACATTCAGGAACGTTGCATCGAAAAATATACAAACAGTATATGACAAGTTATGCCGTTTTCAGACCTTATATTTTTCGCTTTACAACATTTACGAGAAATTAGCGGATTTCTACGCGCAACCTATGCTGCTATGTATTTGGTACATTTTTGTCTCAATGATTCTCAGTGCATTTTATGTAACAAAACCTATAATAACGGGGGATATTGGTCTAACAATCGTTATGTACTTACGTACTATTATACACCTTTTGCATCATACTAGCTCCTTGATTATACTGACCAAAAGCGTGGCCAACGTAATAGCTGAAGTGAGTTAAGAACATGCTCATGTTAATTATTATTTCTTATTTGCTTAATTGAAAAATTATATTTATATCTATTTGTAAAGCGTGAAGAAACTCGGAAAATAGTAAGCGAATGGCTAGCCAGAATTGAAAATCAGCAAATTGAAAACAAAGTATGAATTTAACTATGCTTATACTTATGATATTTTAAGGACGTTGGTGCAAAAAATTACTTACGATAGAATCTTTTAAAATTTTAATCATATATTCGCTTGACGATGTTTTTTATACGTGGTTAAAATTTTAGAAGCGTCAACGGTATCTTTTTGAGATGTACGGGCATTCAAAGTTCACAATTTTAACATGCAATGCTTATATCGATTCATTAAAAACGAACATTGCTTTGTAATTGTAAGATAACGAGTCAATAATATAATGCTGAAAAAACTTGGAGATGGCACATAATAATAATAGAAATATTATGCCAAAAGTTGAAGAGGCCTAGCTGTGTAGTTTTTAAGAAATGGTAATGTAAAATTATAGTTTTTTCGTCTATGCCGCACCTTTAAGCACTCTGAGTATATATGAGTATGTCCGCAGGAAATTTCGGAAACAACTCGGACGGAAAAGTTGTAAAAAATTTTCTTGAAGGCACAACCAGACCTGTTTTTTCTCGTTTCTTAGGTCATTCTGAAAGAGAAAAAGCTCGCGTGCATGGCCGATCGTAGGGGGTATACTTTTTTACAATCCGAAAAAATTTCAGAGCATTCTTTCATGAATTTTAAGACATTCTCGTTCTAATGAAATTTTGATAAAAGTCCATGGTTTTCGAGAAAAAAATCTATGAATCCTCTTTTTGTTAATTATTTCTCGTTTATTCGAGTCGTTTTGGCTCCGGAAAAAAGTGTACCCTATATGATTGGCCATGCACGCGAGCTTTTTCTCTTTCAGAATGACCTAAAGGAACGAGAAAAAACAGGTCTGGTAGGTGTGCCTTCAAGAAAATTTTTTACAACTTTTCCGTCCGAGTTATTTCCGAAATTTCCTGGACATACTCAGATCTATATAGACAGAAAGAGGTGGGGGGGGGGGGGGGAGCGTCGAGCGTACAGTCAAACAAAACAGTTCTTCGAATCGCGAGCGGGTTATAGTTTGTATGTAGTAGGGCACCAGCGTCCTTACACGGTGCAGATGACCTAATTGGTCCATCGCACGGCATGGATATGTCACTGTTCATGCTATATAATGGATTGCTTTGATCACACGCACCGTAGTACGCTATTACGCTATTTTACAGCGCTTCTCTAAAAAAACTATTGTCTTTCAGTTAACAAAGTTTTCCAATTACTTATTGCATGAAAAAATAAAATTTTCGATCTTTGGTATTTTCTCGTTGGATAACTCAATATTGCTTTCGGTGAGTGATTGAATTGAACATTAAAACTTCGTTTACAGTCCTATTGAAATCTAATAAATTGTATGTTTTTATTAGATTATTAGTACGATCACGACTTATTTAATAATTTTACAACAAGAAAATGTTCCAGCAAGTTCCAGAAATGCTCAAGATTGTTGAATAAATTATTTTCCCGCTTGTTCTTCAATGAATTTATTATTATAATTTTGTTAAATATTATTTTACTTTGTTTTTTTATTTTTTAAAAAAAGAACTCGATTTTTCATGCGATTATAAAATAATAGTTGCAATGCTCGTTATGAATTAAACTCCATTTCATTTAACATTGACCTTTCTCTTTTTATCATTGGGTTTATGCACTAATTCTTCGAATCTTATTATTAGATCAGTACGTTCTAATAGTATTATGTTATGGCAGTATAATATAAGAAAATATTATTATTTCTTTAACAAGTTGACCCCGACTTTGAGTTTCCATAGAATCGATTTTCTTGCACATAAATTCTTTATGCTGTAATAAGATGATTAATCTTTAATTAAACACTTATTGTTCACGAACATGGAAAAGAACATTCCGATATTAAAAAAAAAATTAATAATTCTATCACTTATTAATATTGTCCAATGGAACAATCAGAATATCGTACTTTGTCATAAATTGAATTCATGGTGGTCGAAAGAGCTTAATAATATTCTAATACCGTGGTACGAATGTGCCTAAAATTACTTTATCTATTGTTTCGACTTTTTCTGCTGTTTATAATTTTTTACATTTGCAAGTCATTTGAAAACTTGAATTAACTACATAGCACTTGTAACTATCGGTTAAAGAAGGCAATTTTTCGACGTCATGATTAATCTTTTACGCACTTAGTCACTTCCTAAGATTAGAAAAGAGCACAGCGTAAATATGCATAAGCTGAAAGAAATAATTATTAATTCCAATCGCTATTAAACGAACTTGTGCTATTTGTCTTCAAAGTTTATTATTCTCAATACAAGTACATGCGAATATTGTATCTTTAGAAAAATAAGTGTACAGCACTATTTTAGCCAACTTTGTATGTATATATAAATTATCGTTAAACGGTAAACAATATCTTTAATAAGAGAAACGCCGTTTAAAAACTGCATTCATCATTCCCACATCAAATTCTAAAAAATAAGAAGAGTTCCCTCTTGTAAGTAAGAGAAAATTGCAAGCCGAGAGTTTGCTATAATGTTCTTTATAACAATTTAATAGCACCGCGGCAACGGCTATCGGTGGAATAAGTAGTCCATTGTGGCACCGTGCTTATCACCGTGCTAACTTCACGGTGCCAGAATAGACTGCTAATTCCACGGATAGTCGTGGCAGCGGATTTATCGTACAATACATGTGTAATAAGTCGTTCTTCACGGCACGACTCCAACCTCGTGCCGTAAAGTACGACTTATTCCACTAGTATCGTAATGTACTATTCAAATAACTGCATTTTTAATCCAATATTTATGAATCTTAAATATGTTTTTACAGATAAGTGACATTTTTAGTTCAATTTTTTCTGGAAAAATAGATTTCCAATGCAGTATTCTTGTAAACAGGAAAAAAGATCTGGAAATTGATTACACTAAAAATTAAAATATTTTGTAGTATTTTACAGTCAAAGCTTTTATTATTAAATTAAATCGATGTGTTAAAACGATACATAGTTGTAAAATCTTAATTCTTTTAGCGTCACTTTCCTATAATAGTTGAATCTTCAATGCAAATTCAGTTTCAGGTACACAAATAGTTTCTGATTCGTTCGGAAATAATCATATAGTGGAAAACTTCCCTTCGTTCGCTAGCTAGGTTTTCTTCTCAGCCATATTAATCCACTTGAAGGAAGAATTTCCATAACAATTTGCTTTAGTTGCAGCAGTATTCTTGTTTGCCTAAAATACCATTGCAACGTTGCCACTTCTTGATTTTGTATCCAGGTCCCAAAACGTCACACCAATCGCCCGCCGAATGAGGGTGACATCCTGTCCAGCGACACTCAGCCTCGACGTATGACACTAGAACCAAACTTAGAACAGCCAGGCACAGGAGTGCGACAAAAGTTATGGACTTAGCAGCCATTGTAACAGTTTCTATCGATATTTTCAATTATGAACTGATGCACATTGAGGAAAGAGTTCCCCTTATATAGTTCTTGCATATGTCGAGATATATAGATTTCCTTGATCAATTTTTATTCATCGGTAGGATGTGTAAGCGAGGAAAACATAATTAACAACGAGGAAAGAAGTTTCAGAGAAGCTTTTCTTGAAACTACTACGTAATTGTAATTAGACTGTATTGCACATAAAGTACTGCAGATAAAATAAAGTACGGTAGTTAATCACTTGAGTTATATTATTGACGATGTATTTTGATCGAGTATGCAAGATGCAGAACGATACGTTTTAGTTAGTGCAAAATATGTGAGCCACACTATGTTTATTTTCTTCATTTATTTTTTCCCTTGGTTTTAAATTAATCGTTGAATGAAAGTTTTTAAAACGATAATCAACAGTATCGATTTAAGTGAAATATTAGTGATTCACAGATTTTCTGAAAAAATCGACATTTATGTATATTATTTAAAAACCGGCTGGCGTACAGAGTTAACACAAAGAAATGATTAGTTTTGGTAAATTTAACTTAGAAGCATTCAATGTATAAGAAGAGCAGTAGTACTGAAATGTGATATAATAGAAATCATGGAAATAAAGAAAACGTGATAATGAGATAAAGTAGTCACAGAAAGCAAGTAGAATACGAGTCTTTTCGGAAATGCATAATGTAACTTTTGATACAATTTTTACTTAATTTGAACGTCAGTTTGAGGAAGAGAATGTTGAGATATCGCATTTCCGATAATTATATTTTTCCTGTTAACTTATCACTTAATGTATTTCCTGTATACTAAATTCTGTACACATACAGAATTAACACGTGTTGTGTTACCTACGATGCTATCGATTTTATATTTCATATCCATTTTTGAGGTAATGAATAAACCCATTTGTAACAAATGACTATGATTTTTAAGTGAAGAAGTTTCATAAAAATTATTGTTAATCAGAGATTCATTACTTTGAGTCTATTAGGTAAATTTGCTAATTCTCCAACAAGATACTAATTATTGGTCATTTTTATGTTAATAGTGGGAGGATCATTACATTGCATATATTTAAAATCTTCTTAATTGGTGCTTATATTCTAGTAACTAAATAATTGAAAATGTATAAGACGAACAGTCATTAAATCAACCCGTGGCACCTACCAGCTGAGAAGCTAAGGCAGATTGAAGGAATGATAGATGGTTTGATACAGACATATATAGTGAAATACAGAACAGCCAATTTTACTGCTCCAATTATGATGTTTAAGAAAGAAGTACGAATCAGTAAGAGTATGCATTGATTTCAAGAGATTAAATAAAGTAATTAAATGGGAGCGTTTCCCACAACCTGTCGTGGAAGACGTTCCAGATTGATTAGCATAGGCAAAAGTCTACAGCACGTTAGATATAAAAGGTATATGTCTTTCTTTCGTGACGTGACGGAACAGTGCGAACTTTATGAAAGCCCGGAAGTTTTAACTAATACGCAAGTCATATAGTTCATCGATCCGAACCTCGCACAAGTCCGTACCGCCATAAAATCTGTTCTGGTTTCGATTTGCACGCGGTATTTCCAGGACTGAACTAATTTATTCTAGACTACTCGCATCGCCGTCATTTGCTATGTACAAAAAATATAATTTATGAGTTTCCTCTCGTTTTTGCTCAAGCATGGCCTGTGATGCAAGAACAACTCACGTGTCATTTTACGTCGAGGAAACTTACATAAATACGAAGAATTACAAGATTTCTTAAAGCTAAGTCTAAACGCATACTACCGATTATCTACATGCTGTGTATCTCACATTTACACTGCAGTACTCCGCAATAAACTGCACTTTTTCAGACTTATCTCTTCGAAATTCAACGTTCATGCAGCTCCCAAACGACAAGAGAGACCCTTCGCCTATTATATCACATCTATGTGGCCAACGTAACACCTCCCCTCAAAAGGCATGCTTTTACGCATCAAGTTTGAAGGTAGTCAGCAATTACAGTTTCGATAAATAAAGCTATTATCCGCGAGTCTACAATAAGGTTTTTGAAGAATTGTAATCCTGAGATACCAGTTATCTTCGAATTCTGCGGGATGTTGGGAACAATAAATTTTTCCAATGGACTTCTTTCCAACGACTGTTTTCCCAACTATGACGTTAACAAGAAATTAATTCGGCAATCAACTTCAATTAAACAACATCAATGTTTTTTTTCGAGGTGCTCGTTACATAGTAATAGTAGCCGATTGCATAGGCAACAATTTTTAGATTAGATAATGCGAATTCGCCAGTATTAAAAAAATGTAAATTGTAGAATAATTTTGTACATATTGATAAATTTACATATTGACAAAATAATTTTGTATACATTGACCATCATATTTTATTACAAGCACTCTGACAAGTTTTTCAGCTACTGGAACTATAGAAATAAATCGAAATATTTGCCCTGTTGAAAAATCTCAGGTGATTTCTCAGGTGAGTTCTCACCTGAAAATGTCAGGTGGATATGTGTAAAGTATTATTAAAGTCATTGCCTGAGAAAATCAGGTGAGATCTGATGTAAGTTTTTCAATGTAATAAAAGATTGCGTGGTGAGATTTTCAGATGATATTTTAAGTGATGATGATTTGTCAGAAAAGATTACCTGAGAATCTCAGGTGAGATAAAATAAGGATGGAGATCTGCATTGCGAGAATATGCAGTGCAGAGCCTATAATCAAAAATTATTTTTGACTCGAGTAGAGCGATAGATTCATTCTTTTAGTCTATATAGTTACTCGAAGTTATCTGCTTTTTTGTTGTCTCATCTACCACGAAGCTGTGAATTCTTATTTATGACTTATCACATAGCTGCGCGAAAGAATTATTGGATCTTCGTTTATTTATTAGATAAGATTCATAAACGCAACCGTTTTTTACCATTTTATAAAAACACTTCGAAGATTCTAGCAATGGGAAATCACGAAGAATATCATTTTCAAGACAGCTGCTTTGACCAAAATATCTTACATCCGAAATTTTGTAAGTATTTTTGACTTTCGAAAAGAGCACATCATCACAATATGATTTAAGAATTTTAGAGGCATATGGATACTCTTTCTTTTAAAATTAACATATTGTGACTAATGTGCACAAATCGACAAATTTGCTGAGGTACTCCTTTTGCGCATTTGATGGCTCTCAATAAATAAAAATTAGCCGATTCAAAGCTAAAAGTTGATTGATCCCATAAAGCTCCCCAATTAAAACAGCTCTACTGATGTGCAGCAATTGGTGGCAATTAAAAGTCATAGCTTTCTTATCAAAATATTCTTCAGTCTGCGCAACAAATTTATGCAACATCTTATCTGCATCATTCAGTTCTTCGATAGCTATCTTATTTCTTAAAAGTATATACAAACTGTTCACAAAAAGTGACCAGTGGTAACCAACTTTTGAGGTAATACTAATTTTAGCAATGTAATATAAAATAAAATTCTCCTACTCACGAGCTTTCCAGTCGTTTCGAATACTGAATGGCCTACTGAGACGGGAAATATGAACCGGAACAGCTGTCTTGTTAGTAGGTGTACTAGGTACGTTCTGGCCCCGCTGACGTCATAGATGGGGGAGGGAGCTAGCATAGCGGAATATATGGAGGTACGTTCTGGCCCCGCTGATGTGAGAAATGGGGAGGGGAGCTAGCCCAGCGGAATATACGGAGGTACGTTCTAGCCCCGCTGATGTAAGAGATGGGGAGGGGGGCTAGTGCGGCAGCGGAGTATAGGACGAGGTTCGTTCTGGCCTCTCTCGGGGTGGGGGAGAGAGCGCAAGAGATGGGACTAGATGCAGTGCTGTCTCATATCAGATTCGAGTTCTATAATTTTATTGTTAGGAAATATTTTTTTCAACCACTGTTTATTTTCAAGTCCTTTTACATAGATATTTCTACAGTTTAAAAAAATTTTTGTTGTAAAGTAGATATCAATTTTCTGTATGGTATATTACCAGAACTCCATGTGAATTAAATTTCGTTAATACGTGGATACTTATTTCAAAATACTATTAATGATTATTAAATATGAAATAGTTACCATGATGATTATTTTCTATCCATCTGTTTATATTTTGATATTTGAAAGATAATTTGAGCCAATGGTGAGGTGGTTTAATATATATCTTATAATGTCTTCCATTAAATGTATTGAAAAAACTGTACAAAGTTTATGGAAAACATATTTTAAACGAGATATTTCGAATGTTGAAGATTTTATTAGATGGAGGGATATAGCGAAGGTAGCATTAGACAATATCAAAAAGTATATTCAAAGTAGTCCTGATTTAAATAGATTGGTTTTACAAAGATATCAAACATGCTCTTGTCATTTGACATGACTAAGATTACCAGCTGCTTGTTCTGAGTAATGTAATGAGTAATCTTAATCGATCAACAAGCTCGTTCGGATCATCCCAGTACACATTGTCAAATGCTGTTTTCTTCCTAGCTACCTTGTATCTAGGCAAAAGACCGTCTCCACCAATAGATCCCCCACCCCGAGAGAGGCCAGAACGAACCTCGTATGCGTCCGAGGCGGCAGGGCTAGGACGAACCTCCTATACTCCGCCGCCGCACTAGCCCCCCCCCCCTCCCCATCTCTTATATCAGCGGGGCTAGAACGTACCTCCGTATATTCCGCTGGGCTAGCTCCCCTCCCCATTTCTTACATCAATGGGGCCAGAACGTACCTCCATATATTCCGCTATGCTAGTTCCCTCCCCCATCTATGACGTCAGCGGGGCCAGAACGTACCTAGTACACCTACTCTTGTCCATCATAGAATCTAACTTTGCAATTTGTACATTAGTCATGGTATTTGCATAATAATCCGAAAACTATTTTGCAACTCCTTCAAGACAACAATGCATATAGTCTGGTACAAAACTAGATACTATTTTAAATGATGATAAATTAATAAATGGTGACGGATAATTAATCTCGATCTCAGCATTTTTATCAGGTTCTAACAACTGTCGCTCGGTGCTAATGTCATCTCGGAGTTGCACTGTATCTTTTAGTAAAGTATGGCGGATACTACCTTCAGCGAATTCATCTGGATGGTAGCACCAGCTGCATCCTCAATGACCAATAAACTGCCTCATGCCCTGAACGGGCCCGTTCAGGGCATGAAGCAGTTTAATGGTCATTAGCGTGAACTGCTGCATCCACGCAATATGTGAGAACATGCAATTTTATGAAGCGTTCTTCTCCTTATATATTGCACTTAATTCCGTCTTTTAGTAAGTCATCCATGAGATTCACAAATGGTGTCAAAAATGTCGTCATTTCTGGTTTCTTTTTATGGAACCATAAGCCACATGTAATTAAATGATCAAGTATATTGGCCAAATCGAATACTGAGAACATATAAATTTAGTTGCTCCGTCAGTATTAAATACTGCTGTAGCATAATTGTGTTTCTCTTCATTTGGCAGTTTTTACAAATTGGTGGTATAAATTTCCATCGTATACATCTTTTATATATCCCGTTTCGTGCTGCATTTGATTGACAATTTCATTGTAGTATGCGCCATGAATGTTTAAAATATCTACAAGCTGAAGGGTCAATAATTACAAGAAACCTCGTGTTGCTCGGATGCGATAAATCTAAATCTATTGAACAAATAGAACAAATCTTAACAGATTGCACTTCTTCAAATTTTTCAATATAAGACGAACAATTATGACATACTGCACGAAAATGTACACCACATTTTGGGTTCAATAATTTGTCAGTCATATATCGAGAATCCGGTAATATTGGCTGGGCAAAAATACTATTTACTATATTTCAAATACTGTATTTAAGGATCATAACCAATACTTCTCCAACTGTTTTATTTACTGAAGTTGATATTGCTTGTGAGAACTGTGGACTATCCATAAATTGCTGCAAACTAATAGGTCCACGTGCATTTCTTGTTTCATCTATTTCTTCTTAAAAAATAATGTCAACTTCAATATCAGACGATATATCCTGTTAACAATATAGTATTATTATTACTATTCATGATAATTATTGTTGTATAAATGAACATCTAAAGATAAACATTTTTTAAATAAATATTAATAAAAAATCAGAAAAATATTCAGAAACCATACCCAAAAAAATCATCATAAAAACAAACCACCATAAAAAAAAATTCAGAAACCATAGTGTATAAGACTTTAAGTGTAGAATTTTTTACTAAAATCAAAGATTACGCCAACAGAGAAATTTATATTTCTCTCTTTATTTTTTTGAGGCCTGCCTGCATACAGATCTCCATTGTGAGAATATGCAGTGCAGAGCCTATATTCTAAAATTATTTTTGACTCGAGTAGAGCAATAGATTCATGCTTTTAATCTATATATTTTGAATATATTTTCTGTTAGAATCAAATATATAGATATTTATTCAGTATTTCAATTTGTGACTCTAAATCTCTTCTCTCTATATTAATAAAATGATATCATCACCGCCGTGTCAGAAATTAGCTCCCTCTCAATTGGCGCCTCATCAATGGGAGAATTGTCTCTCTTTTTACATAATTTTAACTTAAAAGAGCGGCATTTCTCTCATTGAGGGTCCGCTAGAGGGCGCCACTGAGGAGACGCCTGGTAGGGGGTGCCTTTTTGCGATTTTTATCGTAATAACAAGGAACTTAGGGCGCGCTTCGCGCACGATTTGGGTTATGTTTTGGTTTTATAAATATATTTCAGTAATTGAACTATGAATATGGTAACCATAATCATGTTTACTTAGCAACCAATCAGAATCACGTATTAAATGCTTCACAACAAATGCCATCTCTTTTTTAAAAGAGGATAATTTTTATCAGACTTTTTTTATAAGTATCCCAGAAATTTAAATTACAGTAACTTTGAATATCCTAATGTCCTGCGTCTATGGAATCAGATAAAACTAAATTCAATTCAAACGCAAACCGAATATATATGAACAAATGCTATGATTTCTACTTCATTGCCATGTGTACCATTCATTGACATGTACAATTCATAAGTATTATTATTGAGTGGTTTAAAATTGTTACAGTTTTTAAAAATATATTTTACCATTTTCTCCCTAAACAAAAAATAAGAAAAACAACGAGTTAGGCAATTGCCATCTCCTAAGATTTCTTTTGTGGTTCCAACATTATATCAAACATTATATATAAGAGTGAAATTCACTACGCCGACTGACGGTTAAGTTCGAGATTTGTACTTAAAAACAAATCAGTAGGCTTTCTTATAAGAAAAAATTTTATATTATAACATTGTTAAATTTATAATATTTGATATATATAAGTATGTATGTAAGTATTGACTATTGTAAATATTGTATTGTACTGAAAAACTTCGGGCTTTGGTAAAAACCTAATAACTTTAATTACTTAACTCTTGATAATGATGGTGTATGATAGTCTTTTACAGAGGCATCGGCAGTAGGGTTATAGGCGAAGGTCAGATTATTTTATTAAGTAGATATATGTATGCCTATGCGATGTCGCATTGGGGAATAATTTAACTTATGGTAGTTGTTTTAAAATACATTTACACTGCAGATATTAGCCACTTTTAAATCATAATTTGTAATTATAAAATAATGCGACCCAGGGCAAACAATGTAAATACAAAAATCTGTTACTACGTTGTTGTTGATGCGGTTGCTAGGCACAAGGCTATAGCTACAACAAATTTTGAATACGAATAGAAACGTATTCCTTTCCATGTTAGTCATTTCCATATTAATTAAAAATTGGGGGTTTGGCGAGTGAAGCGAGCAGGGGGGTATCCCTCCCCCCCTAGTACTTAATAAAATGATTTACAATATTTTACAGGGACATAACAGATATTTTAACTTTAAATAGCTCGTATATATCGCGTGCATTAAATTTACAATTACTTCTGCACAGTAAGTTACTGTAACCAAAATTAAATAAAATGAAACCATTAAATACTATTATAGACCGCATTTTACTTATCTTGAAATATTATTTAAATCTTAATTTTTTAAGGGGGCGGAAATGCCCCAATTATTTATACACTGCGAAAATAAAGAAACAAGTGGATCGGGTTCGCCAAAATTTTGATTTTCCAATTTCTTTTCACTGCTAAATTTATTGTTACATTCTCAGTTTTAAATCGTCCGTGCGGTGGGGCTGGAAAGTCAATTAACGCTTATTTCAAAAGCATTAACGCAAATTACCAAGATTTTTCTAGATTTTGCTGGACCACACGCTTATTCATGTCTTCAATATTAATTTCTCCATTTTGAGATCAATAATCTTCAAAGTTTTTAAAAAATATTTGGTATTTAATGTTTTACATTTTATTTTTATGGGAGATAAGTTGTTATATTTAAAATATTTTTACGGGCAGGTGACGGAACTGCCATTTTAATAGTTCTTTATTAAATCTCATCAATATGCAATTGTGCAATTAATTTCTTTATTCATTCCAAGAAAGTTCTCCACATTAGACACTTGCTAGAGCTAAAGAAATATTGATTTTCATACTATAATTTGTATATGAGCTGCCGACGCAATCTGGGCCAGTTACGACAGATTGGCCCACTAAAAATATCAAAATAAAGCAAATTACGATTGCGTAGAATAAAAATGAAAGCTATTATAAATTTGGATAGTGCATATCATAGATAAATTGTACCTTTGGAAGGTTGTGAAATTATGAAATAAATAGTCAAGTATAATTTAAACTGTATTTATTGTTTGCAAAGTATAGTTAAGGGTACGACGGAAAAATGCTTAAATCCAAAAAATATAATGAATTACGCAAATCCAAGAGATAGTTGCCTTTTATCTCGGTATTACCAATAGACACTTTTTTTCTCCAATTCCTGAATATTTTGATTCCAAATTTTATGTGTTGATAGGTAATACCGAGACGAAGAGCAACTATCGCTTGGATTTGCGTAATTTATTACATTTTTTGAATCTAAGCACTTTTCTGTCATAACTATGCTTTGTGAACAATACATACAGTTTCAATTATGCTTGACCATTTATTTCATTTCACAACCTTCCAAAGGTAAAATTTTAAATATCTTATATTTTGTACGTAATTTTATCGTTTCGGCTAAAGAGCAGAAACCCATTCAAAATAGCGACCGGTAATCTGCTACAAATCTGCTGCAATTGATGCCTTCTAATTTTCCAAAAATTGAAAAATGCGTTTCTCTGTCTGATACTGTAGAATATTAGTAAATTTAGTCACAGGAATTATTACGACAGCCAACTACTAGAATGAAATTTGACAGTATCTGATTTTTTAGAAAGTATTTCATGTGACTCTTGATCCAATATTACAGGACATTGACAAGTATAGTCATAGTAATCTTTAAAAGATTTTTCGTCCCCGTTCAAAAAGCATTTCGAATGGCCTCCGACAATCTGTTGCAAGGAAATTTGCTCGGAAATGGGATAGTTTCTGATTTTTTTTAAATCTGAAAATGTCCCTGGTAGAAACGTTCAGTAACCATTGGCCAACGATTTCACCCGTCATTGACCAACGATTTCAGTCACCGTTCGTCAACGAGAACACTTATTTGACTCACAGTTGGCCAATGAATTTTAGATTGAAAAATTGAAAGCAATATTTTTACGAACGTATGTATATACACACTAAATAAAAAATTATGAATTTAATTATGAAAATTATGAAAGTTTAGGATAGGATATGATCTGCTATTTTGTACTACATATTGAAGTCAAACTGATGCTTTCTTCTGCAAATAATGTTGTATGATTAAGATAAATATTATAACATGCTCAATGCTCATAATGTATATGTATATGTGCGAGTGTAGACGTAGAGTCTATGCGAGGGAGAGAGGGAGAAAGCGAGGGATGTGCGTAAGCAGGTATAAACGAACCCCGAGTGCTTGAGAGGGATGAGGCCCCAGCGTCAGTCCCAGATCGACCTCGAATGAGTGTAGACCGGTGTGTGAAACATAGCGAGTGTATCATGACTCATTTCCATTTTCTAATATAATAGTTATTGTTTATCCAAAATGTTGTTGCTCTTTATTTAACATAACCCTGCGGTGCTTGCAACAGCGACTGATGATGAAATAAATTCAAATGTACGTAAGGGCGTACCAGTTACAAAACAGTTATGCACCAAATTGCGAAGCCACTGAAACTCTGAAAATATTCAATAATTAATAAAAAAATGAACCATTCTAACTTATACGGTTTTTTTTATAGAATTACTGGAGAACATGCTGATACTGAAATTACGTTGAATCGACTCGACTAAATGACAACTCGAATGAATCAGAATATTAAGAAAGCACCTATAGAAAGAATTCGATAAAAATAGGACGAAAATTGAAAAAAAAAAAATTTGCAATTGTTCAAAAACATCATAGATATGCTCGCCATACATATAATTTGTTTACATACTTAAAAAATGATATAATATTTTAAAGAAACATAATATATAACTAGCAGGATAACGCTTTCTTTGCTCGCGTATTTAACACTTTTTGAATAAACAATAAATAATATAACAAAAATAATAACATTTTATTAAAAATATTTCATGACATCGAGGATGATATTTTGTGGAAGATCTCTGAACCATTCCCTAACTTTACCGTGCTTTCACAGAAATAGATTTTTTAAGCCACTTGTTTAAATAAAAACAGTCAAAATAAACCAATAAAATGGACCACTTTTTATGTCCTCAAACGAAAGATGGGGCAGGACGAATAAAATCCACATATAATTTTTCTATAATATAACATAGATAAATAATAATATAGACTCACGGGATCCGTACGTTTACGATACGGTCGGTCTTTTTAAGTCTCAATTTATCAGTCCATAACTTTATAAAACGTTCGGCTTGCATAACTTTTATGCATACCAATTGAAGCGTTGTCTCAAGACGAATCGATATATTGCATAGAAAATATATATTTAGTTAAAATATAGTCAGGAGGGAGGATTATTTACACTACATTTTTCTGCAAATATAAATTTTTAATATAGTGTAGAGTAGACGTGGAATATGTATAGATCGTTTACTACTGAATTATCCTTCGGATTAACTTGAATAGCTTGCGAATGTTTTTGGAAAACATGATTTTGGGAAAAAAGTTGGAAAAATGATCATTGGAATGCGGATTGAGAAACTGGTCTCCCTACCGTATCAATTTATTAACAGGAATCTCTAAAAGTATTGTCCCAATTTAATAGATGACACGACAAATCCATCAAAAATTACTCTTTTTAAATAATTATTTATTTAAATAAGAAAAAAAATATTGTGGCCTGTAGTTCCATTATCCACTGAGTGTTGAGTTACAATTTAAGTCATCGAAATTCTGGAAATTCGATTAAAGCTCAACACTTCGTATTACAAATGTAGCTTATCGATAGCGCATTTTTATCGCGAGTAGTAAATAAATAAAATTAGTGCGAATTGTTGCTCTTGTATTACTAAAATGAACGATTATTTTAATTGTGCTCATGTCTAAGTTACTGTAATTTAGTTATTTGAGAATTTGCATATTTAAGTGTAACGTGAATTGAAGCTATAGACGTTTGCGCAATTTTACCTTTGTAAATGATAAGTTTCGAGCGATTATAGATAATTGTGTTTAGTTTAAGAGAATCGAACTTTTGAATTATTTTTAAGACTTTGGTTTATATAGTCTTCGTTTCCGAGCAAAATTATGAAAAATGTCAAGAATAATTTTATTCTTAGAACTTTTATTACAATTTAACTGTATTTTTTGGAAACCATATAAGCTTTTTTTATACTAACAATGACCTAATTGATTTTTTTGGGTTAGAGAAAGGTGGAGTGCTATTTCGACAGCAGATACTTTTGCACTAAAAAGAACTATCTTGATGGTTTTTTGGTCTGAATCCAAGCGAGCAAACCTTGAAAATTTTCAATTTTCATGTTTTAATTTCAAATATGACTTCTAAAACATATGTATATTATTTTGACAGTATTTTTGTTTGAAAAGCTGAGGAAATTTTCTAAAAAAAGTGTTCTAAACATTTTTGTTGAAAACTGCTTTTCTCAGGAGCTACACATTTTTTAATATATAGTCAAAAAATGCCGAAAATCCTAATTTCACCAATTTAGACTCTCTGCAGCTCGAAGGAGTTTGATGGAAAAAATCTAAAAAATTTTGAGGAGTTGTATTTCTCCGAGTAGAAGAGATTTAGCATAATCTGAATAAAAAAAATATTAACCGGTCCATCTCACAGAGAATGTATTCAGACGTAACAACTTTTTGTGCATTCAGTAAAAATTCGGTTATTTTTAAAAATCGCTAAAAATAATTTTTCGAATATGCTTTAATTCTAAATTATATGCTACAATATATCTGGTTTGCAGGAAGAACCACTTAAATGACTACTGTGAAAAATTTTTTTATGTCAAATTCGAGGTGCTCTTAGTACCCTTTTTCATTGTACAATAGTAGGATTTCCGAAATGCACAAATATTTTAAATGCTAGCTGATTGCATAATCACTTAACTGTGTCTCTCGTAAAAATGTTACCGGTGAACCACTTAAGTGCACTCGTTTTTTTTTATTTTTGTGCGTGATACAGCGTGTGGAATATATTAAAGCGACTAGCTATATAATATATTTCTAATTACCTATATTAATATATTCGTAGGTTTTTTTAAATTTTCCAAAAATTGTCAATTTGCAAAAACAAAAAAATTTCTGCGATCGCTCTGATAGAATTCGTACGTATTCCTTAGCTGACTCTAATTTTTTCCAAAAGTGCGTGGTTTCTGAATAAAAAATTGGTAAAAGTCTTCGTAAAAAATTTTCAAATATAATATGCGCCAGATTGACCACACTGAGGTTCAAAATCAACCCCCAAATCATGTATCTTTTAGGTTTAGACATTTATTTCATTGGTTAGAGGGATTCCAGATACATTGCAAATGAAAACGTTCTTGAAAACTTGAATTAAAAAAAATTTTTTGGAAAACCATGCTTTTTTTGTCATTGTTAATAACAGTTTTCAATTACACCATTGGAAAGGGCATATATCCTATACATTCATATTGTGCACAATGATTATATTGAACACATAAAATTTATGCACAAAAAAATTGTTCACAAAGCAAACTGTACACGTTGTTTATTGAAAAATTGTAACTAACTGTTAAACTGTACACGCGACTAATCATACACGGTCATACTAAGCACACCAACAGGATGTAAGGCGGACAGACAAACTATACAGTCACAAACTCTACACAGTAAAATTATACACAGTGAAACTGCACACGTAACAAATTCTACATTAAACAAACTCTACACATTTCTATTGTACACAAGACATACTCTACACATTTTTATTTGACGTGTTGAGTTTGTCTTAAGTATTATTCTATTCTTTTCTTTTTTTAAACGAATTTATCAAATTTTTTAAAAATATTAATAAGAAATTGTAAAATATTAGATAAATTTATTGGAAAAAAAACAAAAATTTTTTAAAAAAAGTGCTCCGTTTAAATTTTTGGGCAATTTTTGACGAGCAAAACGAGATGTCAAACATGTCATTACTCAGAGGCTCAGAATCGTGCACATTGCAAAAAAACTGCAGTAGAAAGCATGTCTCAATGGTAACAGATTTATGATACATAAAACCAACATTTGGAACATCTAATATTTGAAATTGAATGTATAAATAATGTGTACTTTAAGATAAAATTTTTTCCTTAGTATTGCCTAAATAGAAAAATTTTTACAACTTTACAAAGAAAACTTCGTTTTTGCTATTAACCCATTTTATACTACAAACATACCTTTTACAATTTTTTATAACCTTCTCGCCCAGGACAAGAACGTTTACTCGCTGAGAAGATACTAGTACACTTTTTCCAAACAGAATCTTTAGTTTTTTCATCGATAGTAGATGTATCCAACTTATTATAACCATGCTTTTCGGGTATACAGTTTGTATTGCTAGAATCTTATCCATGTTCACTTACTTAGTTCAAGATAGAGATGCTCCGGCGGGTCAGCAGGCCCAACGGCACGGTTGGATTTGGGACGTGGGCGAGTACGGACGTTTGAGCGAGTGCGAAGCTCGAATGTCTGAGTATCATTATTGTTGTGTTTGTTGTTAATAAACTGTTATTGTTAACGTTAATCTCAATGTCATTAACCACATCTCAACCCTGCCTACACCCCGAATCCCACATGTGTGCATCGAAAAAAAGCAATAGGCCGTCGCATCGCGCTGCGCCAATTTCGTCCTGCTCGCTCATCTGTTCCTACATCGACTTATTTACATTAGTTGTATTCGAGTCAGCGCACCGGCACAGAGCCCTTTTTATTATCCATTATGACTACGGAGAAACCGATCTATTTACACAGCTTTTTTCCGCGAATTAGCAGCGAGATCCGCACGTCAGCTAGGACACCAAAAACGGTTTTCAATAAGCCGCGAGCCAATACGGAAATATTTTCGAAGGGGTTTATAATTACGGCGATGCATATTTGGGACGAAATACCCATGCAAATCCTATAACCCTATAACCCTTTACGTACCAGCCCCATACAATATTTCATGCTACCTGGATGCTACAAGAACCTTGCTACAAAAACCTTGGATTTTTAAAGGCAGGGTAACGGGTTTAAACAGCTGCGGAACTCGGATGAGTGGTGCAGGAGACTCTGTAAGAGCGTGTATCATTGTAAAAGGACCGCAGGTTGAGACAGTGCCTAGGCACTGCACGAAGAAGCTGGCCACAGCTAGGGTGAAGTATACGAATGCAGGAGGGGTTAGGAAGCACTTACTCGTGGCAGCGGCGTACTTTCCCTATGAGGAGAAATGCCCACCAGACGAAGTAGAGGCTCTAGTTAGGGAGTGCGAGAGGAATGGAACCGAGCTGGCGATGGGATGCGATCCTGATGCACACCACACGGTTTGGAGAAGTTCTGACATAAATGAGAGAGGGGAAGGTCTGCTGGAGTTTCTGGCAACCACGAACATGGATGTAATGAACGTAGGCAATAAACCAACGTTTGAGAACTCGATAAAGAAGGAAGTCATCGACATCACTCTCGCAACGAGATCTCTGTGGTCAAAGATAGAGGGATGGAAGGTTTCGGAAGAGGTTACGATGTCGGATCACAATCAGATTGTGTTCCACATTGGTGGCGAAAGTATGTTGGCAACTTACGGGAGAAACCCAAAGAAGACCAACTGGCAAGGCTACAGGGAGAGCCTGGCGGCAAGGATGGTAGAGGATATCGAGCATGGATGCGAGGTTCTTACTGAAGTTATCCTGAACTCGTATGAGGAAAATTGTGAACTCAGGAGAAGGGTCAAACCCAAGGGGGCCCCCTGGTGGAGTAAAACGCTGGGGAAGTTCCGTAAGGACGTAATAAGACTCCAAAAAACTGAAAGAGGTCCAAGCGAACCAGAACGGAGGAGGATATGTGTAGATTTAGGCTAGCGCGCAGGGAATACAAGAAGGCCATTGAGGAGGCCAGGACCACGGGGTGGAGGAGGGCCTGCAGCGTGTGGACGGACCTTAAGTATACGGCCAGGTTGTGCAGGATACCCAGCATCCCAAGGGTACCTTGGCTGACACAATCAAGGTAGGCGATGGTTGGACGGAAAGTGCGGAGGATGCTCTCTCAGAGCTGCTCAGGAAGCATTTCTCGGACCATCAAGCGGGGGATAAGGAGGAAAAAATAGGACATAGGCCTGGTGGACGCGACTGGCGAATAGCCAGGCGCATCACTAGTAGGGAAAGAATAAAATGAGCTTTGGACTCCTTTGAGCCATATAAAGCTGCAGGATTGGACGGAATTTTTCCGGCTTTGCTACAGCAGGGGGAGATGATACTGGGGACTGCCGTGGAGAAGTTACTTAGGGCGTGTCTGGCCTACAGGGACACACCTGGCAAATGGAGAAGGGCGAAAGTGGTGTTTCTCCCTAAACCAGGGAAGGCGCAGCATTCGGTTACAGGGAACTATAGACTAGTATATAAGTATATTAAAGAAGAATGCCTGGTAACGGCACCACTACACAGTAGGGCAGCACGCCTACCAGGCGGGGAAATCGGTAGAGACGGCATTAGCGGAGGCTGTATACCGAATAGAGAAGGGTATGGTAAGAAGAGGACTAGTACTGGCTTTCCTGGACGTAGATGGTGCACTTAGCCACATTACCAGGGAAGCCATGGCGGAGGGACTGGTGAAGCACGGTGTCTCCCGTACGGTGTTCAACTGGATATGTGGTATGCTGAGCAGCAGGGTGGTCGAGGCGCACTGGGGCGCGAGCTCTAGGAGTTGCAGAATGGGGAAGAGATGCCCACAAGGGGGAGTACTCTCTCCTACTCTGTGGTGTATGGTAGTGGATGGGTTGTTGAGGAAGCTAGAGGATGCAGGTATATACGCGCAGGCGTATACTGACGACATCCTGATTCTAGTGAGAGGCGACAACGGAGATATAGTGGCGGGAGTCATGCAGTACGCGTTGAGTCTTGTGAAAGTGAACGTCATGTTGTGTACAACCATGTAGAAGACCAATACGGTAGAGGGGCTTGCCTTGGGTGGTTGCCCCGACGATTGCCCTGGAACTCCTGCTGGGAATCCCAGCGCTGGCCAGGGACATAAGGGCTGGCGCTTTCAAGGCATGCGTCAGGCTCTCCGGAGCCAAGTCGAGTGATAGGTTCAGGGATGAAGGGATAATGAAGAAGATAGTGATTAGAAAGAGTTCGATAGGATGGTTGGGGAATTACGTTACACAAAACCATATAAGGTTTTTATATCGCAGAGATTGGAATGGATTGGGGGCACACACGATCTACTGAAGGTGGGGGCAGTGTAGTTTACGGATGGTTCAAAGACGGATCAGGGGGTAGGAGCAGGAGCGTGGAGGAAGGGCGGTACCGAGGAATTGGTATGCAGCCTGGGTTCATACGCGACTGTATTCCAGGCAGAAATCAGGGCTATAAGAGAGTGCTCTGACTGGATATGGAATGAGGGAAGCAACCATAGGTTGATTACCATATGCACGGACAGTAGGGCGGCGTTCCTGGCACTGGATGCGATCCGCATCGACTCGAGAGAGGTGATGGGGTGCAGACAGTCTCTAAGGAGGTTAGGATAGTTTGGGTGCCTGGGCACGCGGGCATCATTGGTAATGAAAAAGCAGATCGCCTAGCGGATAGGGGCTCTCGATTGGTAAGGGCTAAGCTCTGCAGGGTGGTGGTACCTGCCTGCGCTGTCCAGTGAAAAGGTGGCTCCTTAAGGAGCTGGGGAGGAAATGGAGGGTGTCACCAGGACCCCAACAAGCGAAATGCATGCTGGGGGACGAACCACCTCTAGAATGGTTGAACGCCCTGATTAGGTCAAGTAAGACCGAACTCAGGCTAACAGTGGGATTCTTGACCAGACTCTGGTGGGTGGGATACCACCTGTACAAGATGAAGATGCGCGGGAGGAAGGATGCAAGGAGAAGATGGTGCGGGTACCCTTCGTCGATCCGGAATTTATGTGAACGCAGGAGCTTCGGTCGGTGCTTAGCATGACAAGGGTTATAGGTAAGAAACTAGGTTAGGTTAGGTGGGGTGTCCGTTAGGATGTTTAACAGTAAATGATGAAGGAACAGGAGGAATAGGCTAGACCTGAATGTCAAATCCGGCACGTCCCCGAGCAGGGGCCGCCGGCATCACCTCCAGGGACTTACTGATACTGATACTAAATATATATTATAAATTAAGAAATTCTTTTGCATACGTTTATTTTGTAGTAATTATATTATAATGAAAGGTTAATTATCTAAATTATAAAGAGCTGTTACAATGTAGAATTTATTTAATGATGCAATAATGCTAAAATATTTTAAACATTTTGAAAGAATCTCTTTGTCATAGTGACAGATAAAGATGTATTCACCATCTAGAAAAATTATAATCATGATCAACTTTTTGTCATTTAATCATGATCAACTTATTATCTTTTTACAATTTAACTGCATTTTTTTCCCAAGACGTATATGCTATTTTTAAAAATTTCAATAACCTGATTGATTGGAGTGAGTGGTACAGATACATTTGCACGGAAAAGAGATATTTTCATAATTTTTTTGGTCTGAATCCAAGTGAGAAAACCTTGCCAATTTTCAATTTTAATGTTTAAATACCCAGGTGTGAACGGCGTTATGATCGGTTGGAAATGTTATGGTCGGATCAGAGAAATAAAAGGAACTCTGGATTATGGAACTCTGTTTGTTTTTGTGTGCTTTAAGTTGCATCCCCTGTCGGTATTAGCGACTCTCATTCTCTGCGTTTTTGCGAGTCCTCAATTAGTGCATTAAGTCCACTATTGAGAGGCTTGCAAATCCGCAAGGGAACGGGGACCTACAGTTTTATGTACAGTGATAAATATACACGTTGTATTTTTAGCGTGATACTCTACCTACTGAGCCATCATCGCTCTTATTCTATGTAATAATGAGTATTCTTTGATGAATTTTAAGACATATTTGTTTTTATGAAATTTTTTTTCTTATGAAAAAAGTATAGAAAAAAAGACTTTTCTCTTTCAGAATGACCATATAAGGAATAACGAGTAAAATCAGGTCTGATAGATGTGCCTTTGATAAAAAATTTTGCGACTTGCTTGAATGAGTTGTTTCCAAAATTGGGTAGATTTACACATATACATGTACAATTGTACACACATTTTATAATACAGTTTGTTATTATAGTGTATTATTTGGTACAGGTATACCTAAGAAAACTGTCTTATTTAAACATGTACAATTTTCCTACTGGTCCTAATTTTTTACATATGCAAATATTTAAAAACTTACGTTAACTATATAATTACGGTAGTTATCGAAGAGAGAAGGAAATCGTTTGACGCCATGATTAATCTTTTACGCACTTACTCACTTAGAACTAGAAACGAGCACAGCGTAAACAGGCATACATTGAAAGAAATAATTATTAATTCCAATCGCTTTTAAACGAACTTTGCTATTTGCTGTCAAAGTTTATTAGTGTCAATACAAATACACATGTGAAAGATATTATATCATCGCAGTTAAAATTTGTTGATTAAAACGAGATCATCAAAATTTCAGATACAACGATTTCTTATATCGTATAAAAATAGGAGTAGAACATTATAACCCTAACAGTGTAGCTATTTTTCTCTAACAAAACTGTGTGTAATAACAAAAATCTACATCTTGCTTACTAAATCAAAATACATCAACAATAATATAGCTCAAGTGATTAACTACCGTAATTTATTTTTGTGCAGTATAGTGCAATTACAATTGCGTAGTAGTTTTAAGAAAAGCTTCTTTGAAACATTTTCCTCGTTGTTAATTATGTTTTTCCTCGTGTACACATCCGACCGATGAATAAAATAATTGATCAAGGAAATATCTCGCGATATGGAAGAGCTATATAAGGCGAAGACGTTCCGCAATAAATATCAGTTGAAAATATCAGTAGAAACTGCTGCCATGGCAGCTAAATCCATAACTTTTGCCGCATTCTTGTGCATAGCTGTTCTAAGTTTGATCCTAGTGTCATACGTCGAAGCTGAGTGTCGCTGGACAGGATGTCATGTCCATTCGGCGGGCGATTGGTGTGACGTTTTGGGACCTGGATACAAAATCAAGAAGTGGCAACGTTGCAATAGCATTTTCGGCAAACAAGAATACTGCTGCAACTAGATTAAATAGCATTTGAATTCTTCCTTACAATGGGGTTACATGACTGAGCAGAAACCCTAGCTAATACATGAAGTTTTGACTGAACCAGAAACTACTTATGTACTTGAAGCAAAATTTGTATTTGAGATTCGACTATATCGAAAAGTAACGCTAAGAGTTAAGATTTGATTAAAACAACTGTATCGATTCAACAAATCGATTTAAATGAGTAATAAAAGCGTGTAATCTAAAAAATTACAAAATATTTTTATTTTAGTGTAATAATTTTCCTCGCTTTGCTCGGGCGTTATTTACACTCGTCTTTACTTGCGGTTATGCTTTTCGCAATCTACGATTTGCAGATGCTTGAAGTTCGCCGTTCCTTTTTATTCGCAGATAATTCCCTGTCTCAAGTTTCATTCAAAAGACAGATTTTCGTAATCGTAATTAAATTTCGATTAATAGGGTTTTTTTTCCATCATAATGAGACACTGGTTTGCTAACGTGTCCGATAAGTGGCGATATGCGTCTTTCTCTGCGTTAGTCTCTCAAATGGATGTTTTCCCTCTAATTTAGTTTTTAATTATTTTAAGAGTTGCTTGATTCCACTTGGGTTCAAAGAAAATGAAATGAAATCCTATCAAAAAAATTGAATAAAAAGGCAAAGAATAATTTTAAATACTTTTGTTTTAATTTTAAGATAAAGACCCTAGCTCCAAAATAAGTTCGATATAATTCAGAAGCTATCTGTTACCACGAGCCAAAAAAAGGAAATAAAACTGGTTAATAGTTTAGTGATCTTTACCGAAAGTATATATAGGTGTGTTTTGCCGCAGAATACTTACTGAGCTCATGAGTAATCTGACGAGTGGTCCTAGCTTAGACTGCAACATGATATGCCGGGATGGGTATTACTTATGGGTAGGTATTACTTATTTTCGAGTCTTTTTAGAGCCATGGATACCGAGCATGAGTTTGACTTTGAAAATATGCAGATCATTGATAGAGAAGCATCTATTTTCAGAAGAAGATTTTCTGAGATGCTTCATATTCATTTTTTCGACAATACGTTGAACCGTGCCGAAGACACGTGCTATCTGAAAGCGAATTACAAAAGTATTAAATTAATTTAATTGTAACGAGGTCTCAGCGTCTGTCCAGTGCGGTTTGCTATTAGGTACGCAGACCGGCAAGATAGGTGGCACGCCGCATCGATGCTTCTTAGATTCAGCTAACATTTGTCGATAGTATTAGCTGGCGGATCGATGCGGAACATCCCTTTAAGGGAGGGGAAGACTTGGCGTTGATATGACGACCCCTAAGCATGCTGGTATTGTATTCAATACAGCTGTGATCATGACGTCGACTTGGCAGCGCGAATTCTCTCGCTCGCTCGTTGATTCGCACTTGTCCCCTCTCTCGCCGATATCCTCTTTGGATACTTTGTACGGAAGCGCGGAAGCACTTGGGAGTTTTAATATATGTTTCGAATTTGTGCGTGTTTGTATTCTCTCTCTTATTTTTGCAAGAAGAGGCTGTTATAATCGGCACTCTCCGGTGTCGCATCACCATCCGGCGACACCAGGAGTTTTCGTAAAAAATTTGTATAATTGCGTAACAGCGTATCGAGTCAGTGTAAGTACCGGATCTATACGATATTTCAATGTTCCTTTTGATTGACGTTTTATTTATTTATCTAGTTTTTTGTTTTATAGCCTTTAGATTCTACGATCCAGACGGTGTTTCGTCAGTATGTTGTTTTAAATAAGCATCATTATTATTAATTGGTAATTTAAATTGTTAATTTATATTTATAAGTTATTGTAAATTCATTTTGCAATATGACATGGCTCGAATACATGATTAGATTCTCAATTATTCAGAATTTACAGAATTTACAAAAAGAATATCATTTACAGAATTTAATTAACAAATATCATCATACAAATGTTCAATAGTAAGATTAAAATTTGAGAGAGTATTAATAAATTCGATTTGGTTTTCTCTGTCGCTTAGGTTAGCAATTAACATTAGAAGTAACCCTGATGGAAATCTATATCATTTAAAAGCTTGTAAAAATCTTGTTTTAATAGAAAAGGTAAAAAAATAGGACCATTTTTCGCCTTGTGATGAAACGCTTTTTCAAACATATCTAAGCCATGTTTTAGTCCGGAAGTCCTGGCATTTTGTCGGCTACTTTCTTCTGCGTTTAGCTTTATTGTCAAAAAAGTTAGTAGTAACCTACTGAAAGTAGCCCTAAATTCTTAACTTCGGACCTGATCGGCAACATTGTTATTATTGCAAAATAAACTTCAAAAAAGCACTTTTTTCAGTTTTTCGCGAATAACTTTTTGTAACGTATTTTATGCCAAAAAGGGTAGAAATAAAAGTTGTTCAGAAAATTGAATTTTGCGCTAGACTCGTGTATGGCTGAATGCAAAATTAACTTTTCTCATCGCTAAATTGTTAAAAAAAATTTTTTTTCAATTATTCGTACTGCCACAGTTTTTGCAAACAAGTTTTTTTATCGAATAAGCTCTCAAAGATAACGTTTAGTAGAAACAATATAAAAATCCATGTCCAACCTCGATATCTCAAAATAGCTATTGCAAAATTATTTACCCTAAAATTTCAAATTCATCTCCAAATTGCCCATGGAACGATAAACGGATCCAACCGCGTTTAATCAACAGCGTATGACGTACTTAATAAATGATAAAAAGGAATATTCTGAATATTAATATTTAACAACGTTTGTAACAAAAAAGTTCTTTTATTTCGGCCAATTTTTAAATTAGAGAATTGCGACAAAACGCACCTTGAAATACGTAAAAAACCATGAATTTTCATACAAATTTTATTAAGATCGCACCGTTAGGAGCCGAGATAAAAAAAAAATTTTCAACCGACAATTACGCCGAAACTATTTGATATTTTTAGTTGTAATTTGGCACAGTGCTTGTTGAAATAATATTTTAAATAATGACATTTTATCCGATAGCTCTAGATGGTTTAAGTAGTTCGTCTAAAACGACCGATGAACAATGCGAGTTCAGAGCGCGCGACTCTCCGACTGGGCGCCGTGGTGGTGGGGGGAGTGCCGCGCGGCGACCGACAGAATTCGTACATGTTAGTTGTAATTTAATTATCTTGCTAACAAAAGCTACTATTGCAATACAATTTCTTTTCATTTAACGTTTTTTCTTCTCAGCTTTAACGACGTGCTAATTAAATTGTCCTAAGTGCAATGCAAACATCCGAAATTGACACGTTTTTAAAAAAATACTCTTTTTTTTACTATATACACAACCTTGACACGTATACAACATGCATATACAATCATAAAAATAAGATGTTGCGCAATATATATGTATGAAGGTTGTGTAAATCTTGT
Organism: Philotrypesis tridentata; assembly: GCA_018906965.1. NCBI lineage: Eukaryota > Metazoa > Arthropoda > Insecta > Hymenoptera > Pteromalidae > Philotrypesis > Philotrypesis tridentata. The sequence continues at coordinate 235,493 of JACCIB010000003.1, read as the reverse complement.
GTATATAGTGAAAATTGTGAATAGTTTTTTTTAACAATCGGGAAATTTAAATAAAAATTTACCTTTAAACTCTTTTTAATATACTCCCGAATATTACAATTACTTGCTAGATATTAGGTAGAAAACTAATAAATTCACAAATGCTTTTGTCTCTCGGATAAGCAATATGTCACAAAATATTGCACGATATTACAAAGAAACGATGGGGAAGGTAGTGGCTTGCAACGTTACAATAGAGCACTTATTTTTACACTATACTTTTTAACAAATATATTGGCAATATGTTAGGGTCACATTCAATCAATGGTAGATGCAAAGTAACAAACAATTTATTGATCATAAGAAAATTCATAATTGGAATGAATATTTTCTATATTTTTCTAAAATGACATCATAATTTTTAATTATATGAGATAATATCAAATAAGGCTGACAAAAGTATGTTTCCACATTGAATTACTGTAACAGTAAAATAATAGCTAAGAAAAAATAATAAATAAAAATTTCCTACACATTCTACTTTTAACATTTTAATAACAGCAAGTTCGTTTATTATTATCATGGGACGTATATATCAGATGATAATTGAGTTTACGAGAAAAACAACCGAAAATTGAATATAACTGTTTCGTTTGTTATATGAAAAAAGTATCGATATTATCACTTATTTTATATCCTGACTCCACAATTTAAAGCTCTAAATGAGAGTATTAAAATACATAAATGAACTTAGTGTAGATAATAATCATCATTTGTCGTTTTCCGCAGTATCCATAAGTCTTTTATTATCCGTGGATAACTTAATGTTTCATGTATAATGTAAGCATTTATGTCGGGTATAAATCATCTTGGATTTTGAGGTTTTTACATAGTCAGTATGAGCACAATATAACGATTAACGATTTACAAGCTACTATTTACAAGAATTTTGTTATTCATAGACTAGATACAGGATATAATACAGACGATCGCTCGCAAAAAAATCGATTGAACTTATAAAGAAACAGAATTCATTACAGACACTACCAGCACCATGTAACCTATACCGACTAATCAATGTGCACCAAAAACAATTGTAGTTTTTTTGTACTAATTAATATTCACAATTTTACAAAATTTGATTTTGTAATATTCCTTTGTGATAGAACCGTGAATTTGTGCGATAGAAAAAGCATAAATAACAAGAAACTGCGTTATTATTATTTTGTAAAATAACATTCTGATTGGTTGCTAAGTAAACATGACTATATGGTTACCATGATTCATGGTTCATGATTGATATATTGAGTGCAAAACATAACCCAAATCGTGCGCGAAGTATTCCTCTTTAAGAAAGTGATGCTAAATACATTTGATTATGATTAGCATAATTCATAGTTTACGATTGATATACATGGAGTCCAAAACATAATCTGAATCGCGCGCGCAGCGCGCGCTGAATTCCTCGTTTATTAAAAAGATAAAGCAATAATACAAGAAATTTATTATAACGGATTTCTCACAAAGCTATTCGTAATCGCAATGTATGAAAAAAGTCGAATGTTGTATATACTAAAAGAAACTCATGCATACGCAGTGTATTAAAAAATGCATTATAATTGACTGTATAAAGTAAGAAGAGGTATTTCAAGGAGAAATGATATGTACTTATAGATATTCCTACAAATGTGAACACATTCTTGAAATATTCTTTGAAAATTATTTTATATAAATAACGCTCATCATATATATCTATTAAAATTTACGATATTAGATAAAAAGTGATGCGTATAAAACGGAAAATCTTGGATGACTCATGATTATTAATTAATTTGTCAGTTACACTGAGAGTTCGTAAGAAAGAAAATTGTCGGCATGATTGTGCTTGCAATAATGTGTTCTATATATATAATACTAGCGTGAAAATTGACAGTTTCATTTGATTAACTTTCTAAGCTATAAAAAATTGCTTATCCTTTAATACAGAAGACAAGATCAACTCGTCTTATTACAATATGAATGTACCCAACGTAACAAAATTGTGCTAGAACATATATCGTACATAGGCTCATTTAATATCATATACCTATAGCAACATTACATATTCGAGAGCCGAGCATCGTCTAGCGCAGTCAAGAAAGACGAATCTTGGCGATTCATCCTTTCTTTGGTGTGTATAATCAGTCGGCCGATTCTCATAACTAATAATGCTCTAGCTCTTTCTCCCCCCCTCTCTCTCTCTCTCTCTCTCAAGAGACTGATATTCGGTGCTTTTAATCAACCATTTTTTTTCTCAATACTTTTCATATAACTTATGCTCTGGCTCTTGCACAGGGAAGAAATAAGTTTTTTTAATTTTCTTAATTACGCGCGATGTCTTCTTTATACACAATATTTAAGTATTTAATTCTTACGCTCTAGAATCTTACGTCTCTACATGAGAACAGGTGGGTAATAAATATTTCTTTATCACCTCTCACCTCTCGAAAATCGCAAGTCAACGTAAAAAAGGGGACAATGCCATACTTTATCTCGTGAAACGTCATTGTACTCGAAGGATTACATATTTTTAAATCGTACGCACCACGACATCGAAATACTGTTCGCAGTATATGTGCGCATAGACGTACGAAAAGCTCCGAAATAAAGTTCTCACCTTCGTCCTCGTATCAATCCCTTCGTTCATCTTTTGTTTTGTTTTTCAATTATTTTCGCAAAATCACGAATGCAAAATATACAATATGTACTAGGAACTATATGAATCGGCGTGTGTGTGTGCCGAGACGCACGCGCGCAAAATATGATAAAATTGTGCTAATTCGAACTGCCCGCGCATTATAATATCTTAGAATAAAGATACAAGTTGTGGACGCTTTGAGCATCGCGTGTCAAGTTTCTCTTTTTTCAATTTCTATCTAAAAGTATAAAAACAGTTTGGTTGATTATCTTCGAGAGTACAAGATAGTAAAGGTATTCTGTGAAAGTAGCATGACGTTTAAGTCTAAATTATGCGAAAAAACTGCGTAAATAATTACAATCATAACAGAAACTTGGTTATATTGACTTTGGTTATTACTCATTGCTGCAGTTCTTGCAACATTTCTTGCACAACTCTATCGTTTTTCAGCGCGTTGTTATACTTTAAAAACGCTTGAGCACTGAACATGCCAACTTAGCCATTCAAATTATACTTTAGCAGCTCCGATAAATCATAAAAGATCACGCTTAATACTAGTCGAATTAAAATGGACTATAAGTATATTCTGAAACATTTGTTTTCTGCATTTTGATTTGTGATTCATGCTAGAAGGACATGTCCCAGTCAAAATTTCTTATTTCCCCTAATAGTATTTGACTGTTACTACTGTTTAAAATGAATAACTATTGTTGAATTTCGAAATTTAGCATACACAAATCAATTCACATAAAATGTATAGAGTGATTTCGTTTGATTATAACTTTGATATCCATATAACGATAAAGCATAAGTCGCCGAACAAGCTTCGGAAAAGACACTTTCTGTGGAATGAGTTGAAGTATTTCGCTTTGCGACGCAAAACTGAAAAGATCGCCCAGCAAAGGTGCGAGAATTAGCCAGGGTGAAGCTCAGCTGCTTTACTGATTTTCCTCAATTTTCAAAATTTCTAATTCCATGGAAAATGTCGCTCCGAATATGTCCGCGCTTCAAGGATGAAGGGATAAAAAATTTGATGAGAATTTGGCTGCAGCGTATCGGTGAGAATTTGTGAAAGCGCGGCAGTAGGCGCAAGGAGCCGAGCTCTAGGAGGAGTCGGTGGCGACAGCATCGGTGCTGTTCGCAAGCTGTTCTCAGGTGTTGCGCAGGTGCTCGAGCTCGCGCCACGAGTTGGCCGCGCAGACCCCCTCGCCCCGCCACCACTCGTTCACGTCCCGGTAATGCTTGGCCGTGCGCTGCTCGTCGTGCAGCATCGAGCAGACGCGGCACCAGAAGTACGTGTTGATGAACTCGCCGGTGCCCTTCCACTTGAAGTACGAGTTGTAGAGCTCGTCGTCGGCGTCGAGCCGGCGCAGGTACTGGGCGAGCTCGCGCGGCGACTCGAACTCGTCCACGTGGATGTAGGAGCGGTAGGGCGCGCTGCGCGCGTAGTCCGTCGGGTGGGCCCCCATCACGATTGGCAGCACGTTGTGCCTGCAATTCCTTTAGTTAGCCAGCACAAATACTCGAGCCTTATGCGCGCGCTTACTCCTGCCTTCCTCGCACAAATATATTCCTTTTCTATTCCAAATCTGCCCTTAGCGCCCTCAAACGACCATATCTTCAGACGACATATTCCATACACTCACGCTCGAATCTTACAGTTAAGTATAGAATACTTTCTATCAAAGCCATCGCTCTTCCAACTCTTTCGTATTTTCAAGTACTCGCGGCAACTACTTTCTCTACATGCTTACGTCTATACTTTGCTTCAGCATAATTTCACCTCACTTATCGTCGATTTTTCACTCAATTACAGTCATATCAATCAGTCTGGCCTTGGAACATTCCTTTTAAATTCTGCCAACTTAACTTCGGTTACTTTAAAAAAAATTTGTTTTTCATCATTATTAAGGTGTGGAGTTCTACCAAATTTCTTAACTTTTTTGTCTAGTATACTAATGTTTTTTCAAATTTTTTACTCTTATTTCGTACGAAAAATAAGGACGATTTGTAAATTTTGAGCAATTTTAACGGTTTGTTAGCAGAAATATTGCAAATTTATTGTTAAAAATTAAGCTTTCTTTGAAAAGTCTCTTGCGCACTGGGTTTAAATTTAGATCAACCAAAAAATTTATGAGTATTTATGAAACTAAGCCGAATAAAGTTACGAACGACGGTTTACAAATAAAAATCTTTAACAGTCTCTGAAAAATGAAAAATTGATTAATCTATTAGTTGGCAAGACTTTTGTTCAAAAATCGATTTTTAGTTTTTAACGGTTCTGAAAAATTTTATTTGTAAATCGGCGTTTGTAACTTTATTCGGCTTGGTTTCCTAAGTGCTCATAAATTTTTTGGTTGGTCTAAATCGAAACCCAGTACGCAAGAGACTTTTCAAAGAAAGCTTAATTTTTAACAATAAATTTGCAATATTTCTGCTAACAAACCGTTAAAATTGCTCAAAATTTACAAATCGTCCTTATTTTTCGTACCAAATAAGAGTAAAAAATTTGAAAAAACATTAGTATACTAAACAAAAAAGTTAAGAAATTTGGTAGAATTCCACCTTAAAGGCAATTCTATAGAATGTATCAGTTAAGCGACTGTATAATTTCCTCCAACAACCAAAAAAAAATCTATCGAGTCTTTAATACAATTCGAAAGGAACGCTTTACCCCCACCTTGACATTGACTGGTTGACTGAAGAAAACGTGGCAGAAAATACTTGAAATACAGAAGTTAAATGATTGTTAATAATGTTAATCTATAATTGTTTCATTCCAAAATAAAACACTTACCGAGTACTTCGAGATACCAGAAAATTCGTACCAATTGTTTTGATAGAAACGATTCTACAGCTTTATATAACAAGAAATATTTTATTTTATTTTATTTTTTACCATTAATCCAGGCTGGTTCTTTTAATTACATTTTTTTCTAACAAGTAACATGATTAAGAGGCCCTAAGTTTTCTCCGAAGAAGTTTAACACGGATTGAAACAGATTTGGCTAATCCCCAAGAATTCATATGTTCGACGCTCAAATAAGACGTTTCAGGATTAAAAAATGTTTCTGCAAGGATTAGTCAGCACTCTAAAAACGGACTTTTTGAAAGCTTTTCGAATCGGGAAGTGGATAAAATACTTTTATTTAACAAACGAGGACACACGAGTAAGCAGTTCCTTCATACGTGTATTGATGGTTGCAGTTTATAAGGCTAAAATGTCATTATCGTAGTATGCGTCTCCCAAGAGAGTTACGGTAATTTTTCCGTTTTTAGAGTGCGGACATGTGAACTACCACTTTTGAAAGATAAAATATGGTTTGGCAATAATTTTATGAGAATTTTAACCAGTAAAATCACATCAACATCAATGTTTGAAATAAATACCACCAAAGGTTCAATCTTCAACAATTGTGTAATGGTGTGTGTGTGTGAGTGTCAATTGTTAAAAATTTTAATGAATTAAGGAATCATTACCCAAGACCGTTGACGAAAAACTTTTCGGTTATGTAGTCACGGCAATTGGAGTTCTCGAATGCAAGATAAAATTTGTAATCGGCATCGAGCATGTCGAAGCAGGCTTGTGCTTGGGACCGCGAACATCTGAGTGTGCCGCAAGCACCGTAAATGTCCACTTGAATGTGCTTCGCCAACTCCTTGGCATAGTGCATGCGTTGATTGCGGGGATGGCAGTTTGAGACAAACCACGCAACCTGCGAAAAGCAGAAAGAAACCTCCTTTTAGATTTCACCATGTATACTCAGGTTCGATGGTTGATACGGTCAAAGTCGCCTCCATTACCTTCTTCGTTTTGTTGGCTGCGTAATTAAAAGTTTGTTGAATTTGGGTGACTCGTGGATCGTAGTACTGCCACCTTTCGTAAGGAGCAACGATGTCACTGTCACGTCGATAAGTCGCCGTCCAATTCACTATGGCGTTTTTCACACTTTGCGTGTGGTAAGGACATTCCAAGAAATACAGCATCCAGACCTGTCGACAAATCAATTGTCCATAAGCGTTACGTTAATCAGTCTTCAAGGCGTGTTATGTCTGAGTTATGAGAGCTTAAAAGAGAAGTTCTATGAATTTTTGCTATTTCATATATTATACTCATTCATATACGTTCAATTATAAATAAAACTCAGGTTTTAAGCAAATATAACGAAGCGGCAATTGACTCACCTGACTTGGAGATCTTCGGCCAATATGCGTAACGTAATCCTTAAAGAGGATTAAATCAGCATCGTTGGGATTATCCCGGGTTATCATGCAAGTATTTACAGGGCAGCCTTGTTGAAAGAACAGATCTGGGCCGCTTTTCGCCTCGTTCATTCCGTGCGGTATATAAATCTTTTTGAAGCGAATATCGAGGCTTGACCTGTTATAATCCGGCGGAACGAACATCAGCTAGAAATAGAAACGTGAGGTAGTTGCAGGTTATCAATTCTGACCTTCCAGTTTGTCGAACAATTTTACGCTTCGGCTTATTACCTGATTTGTTACACGATCGTCAATGGGATCTTCATCGGGCCAAAGACGCGCGAGTCTTCTACCAGTGCGCCGTGATTTCAAAACCGGACTGGGTCGCCTCTGACCACCTTTCATGTACCACGGCCTCTTTGCAGGATCGCCTATATCGATTGTGCTTTCGATTGAATTTGGAATCCCCGTCGCGTTGATCATCTAATTGAATTCATTTTTATTATAATCTTTCAATAATATATGAAATATCTGCGAATTACACTACTTTATAAATTAATATTATCTTACATTTTAGTAAATGGTTTATAAGTAGAAATTATGTAATATGCGCTGTATTGCGTGAGTTTTAAGGTAGATATATAATTTACATACATATTTAAGTTTTTGTAGCACAATCTAAGTTAAAAACTAGTGAAGTATATAAAATGTGCAGGAGCGAAACTTTTTTCGTGTAGTTTTTTTAAGCACTTAATTTACGTTATCGTGAACACACGAATCAACCTGTTCATATATTATACTTTAATTTAGGTACATTCAAGGGTAAAAATTATATTCTTGGAGCATAGAAAATATTTGATTTGAGAAAATTATGACAATGCTACGTTCAAGTAATTGATGCCTGCTTAATTGCACAAGAAATTATTTTTATATTTTGAAAAGCAGTTGTTTTCAATAAATTTATTTAAATGGAAAATGTTAATTTATCTTATCATCATATTTTACAATCACATTTATTTTAACCAAATTGACTGATTTGAAAGTAGGTCGGACTGACACTCCAAGTCCCTTCTTCACCCCCCCCCCCCTCCTCCCCCGAATGTACTTTAAATCGAAGTGATAAAACACGAGCTGCACATACATGTCAGAATGGCATATTACGCAGGCCTCTTCATTAAGCTTATTAAAAAGTTAATTAAAAATCCTTCACTTAATCCTGTCTACCGAATGCAAATGTGAGTTTATCTCTGATATCGAAAATTCAAACGAGAACGCGCAGCATTATTTTAAAAAAATTGTATTGTATCGTATTTGTTTCTACCGACTAATCGTGAAGATTTTTATATTCTCATTAATTTAAACAATTTGTATTTATTTCTTATTGTAATTTATAAAAATAAGTTTATAAGTGTGTACCACCCAGACTATGTTTATTTCGCCTACTATATCGGTGAAAAAGCCAGGTATATAGCATGATTTAAAACTAAAATGCAAAAATGTAATTTGCGTGATGGGATCGTTGACGTAAAAGCTCTATTATGTACATGGATACAAGCTGCGCGTGCTTTGTTGCAGTGTAACTTTCAAGTTGGCTCTCTCGGCTTATATTTGAATGAGTAAGTATGCATATACTGCTGGGTTATACATCTTCACTTGCAATCGCTAAGGAGTGTTCGCAGCATCGCATTCTCACTATATAACATACCAAGTGTATTTATTTAAAATACATTTCTATGCGTAGAAATATGCATAGACATATGTCTACAACGTCTTTTGCCATTTTTTTTCAAGCTTTCCTCCATATTTACATTTTGTACAAAGTCCTAGATTAGCAATTTTCACTTTCAAAATGTATACATGCATAAATTGAATTCCTGTGTGTTCTCCTAGTTTTGCAGGAAATATGCAAATAGTTGATTATTGTGCGATTAACTTTAACACTAGTGGCTGCTTCTCAGTTACTTTTGTAATGACAAGAAAGCGTTTGTACGGGAACATATTTTTAGTAGACGTTTAAAACGTAAAAAAGAATCATTGCCAAAATAGCTCGAAAAATTTTGATTTAAAATAAAAATATTTGAACTAGTTATACGCAAAGGGTGTAGAAAGTATCTTTGAAAAGAAGATAATCAAACATCTCTCTTTGAAAAATGTGTCTATGAGTGAAAGTTGTATAAAAAGGATCCACGCAGTCTTACACGTATTACTTATATCTTTCTGCAAAAAACCATAAAAATGTACAATGCAGTTATAACATTGGACTTCTATTGACCGAAGTTTTTGAGTGACAAAAAAATTTTCTGCGCCCTTGATTAGACAAGATAGTATACTTAGTATCTTATCTAGATCGTCCCGAATTTAGAGTACAGGGTAAACAAGATTTTTGGTACGCCTTACGTAATTGAGTGTAAGCGTAAAGCTTTTCATGTAAAATCTAAGCTAACCGTGCAATTTAAAAAATGATTCCTTTCTTCCTCGGTCTCTAAAACTAGAAAACTGCAGCAAAGCCGATAACGAAAAAGTTTTTACCGTATACATAAATAGAAGCAAAGTATACGCAGCTGTATACCTTAACTTAGGTTAAGCGTATATATATATATAGGAGAGAGAGAGAGAGAGAGAGAGAGAGAGAGAGAGAGAGAGAAAGGGGAAAAAAAGTTGTAAACGCCACGGGTAAAATGGTCGTTGTGCAATGCTCGCTTTAAACAGGTATAGCCGGCATACATCCTGCCGCCGTTGCAGCAGCAGAGTTTACCTCGACTGCAGCAGGGAGCTTTGCGAGTAGCGCGGCGGGTCTGCGCGTCGAGAGCTCGATCGGCTTGGTCGTCGCTACTGCTGATCTCGCAGCTGTCGAGAGCAATCTTATCTGCGGGGGATGCGAAATTCGCCACATGAAAAATCTTTCGAATCTTCCTAGAAAGCGCTGACGTGCGTCGCGTTCAATACGTCTACACGCAATGCATGCAATTCTGGGATTTATTATATATATGTACGCACGCATTACCCACTTGTTCGTCAATGTTATTTATATAGTCATAGAAGCCATTAAATGCTTGCTGTGTCTGGGAATGACGATAAAACAGTAGAATGCCTCGAGCCGCTTTTTTCATCAAGTGCGTGCGCAGCGCTCGACATAAGTATCAATCAAACGACGACGTCGCTCGCGACGCGCCGCGTATACTCGTTTATTTTGCTGGTTCAATATTAATGTCTGTCTAAGCAGGAGCTCGAGATGTTTTCTTTCTCTATTTACCCTGCACTTTAAACGCCATTCAAATAGTCAATAATACTGCGGCTGCGAGTAAATGTTCATAGTATATCTAAAAAAAACCTGGACCGTTATGTAAATCGTGAATTATGGATGTATATTATTTCCTCCACTAATTCCTCCGTTTGACTGCAATTCGAGATACGACGTACGATTAAGGCAAATTAAAAGAAAGCATTATGTACTTTGTATATGTGGCTAAAATGTAAAAATAGTACGCAACCGCAAACGCGTATACGCGCGCGATAACAAGTTACGTGCAAGTCAAACGTGGTACGCGCAGGAAATCGCGACTGGTAGCAATGACTTTCCGCTCGGGCATTTATATATTTGCGCGACGACTGGAATGAATAATAAGAGAATAAAGTGAACAAATCCACTCGAGCTGCGTATATAGTCGAAGAAAACATTAGCGCCCCACGCATATTACGGCTAAGGGTATGCGACTAGGAAGTCTTTTCAAATTATTGCATCAATTTAATCAAGTATATCGAAAGCTCTACGTTATATCAGCTATGTAGTACACAAACCAATCAGGAATATTTTTTTAAACTATTGCTTCTTTATGAGTGATTAACGTACGTCTCGCAGAGCTTCCAATTGTTTATTTAATCTGATGAAACTGATTAAACATAATACTGGAAAAGCTTAAAATGAAAAATTACCTATGCAGGATCATCTAGGTGTACATTGCTATTATTTCAAAAAAGTTGCGCACTTAGATTCTATCCATAATTTCACTTAGAATTTCCGAAGAGGAACAAATAGCGTGGCGTTATCTCATGAAAATTGCATAAAAAACAAAAAAAAACAGCTTTATTTTTAGTTCTCCTTTTCCAGTTAACGCAATCGACTGCAATATTTGTGCATTGAATATAGCTATAAATAATTCTCATTGTAAAATTTTGTTCTGCAGCGCGAAAAAATAAAGTCCAACCAACAATATTTGAACGGTCATTAAAATCTTGTACTTAAATATAGAACATATATGTCGAATTTCAAAAAAGAAAATGCACGTTTCGGGGGTCTAGAAATCGAAAATTTTTTTTTAAAGCTAGAGGTTTCGGACCGATTAGACTTTCTTCTATGAGCCGAAATAAGATAGTCAAAAGTACAGAGGAACATGGGAAAAGTTACTAGTAAGCATATTTCTGAGCCCTTTTACCCTTTTTTGTACAAAAAATTAATGCGTCAAAATAATACTGGAATAATAACAACTACTAATGTTTCCGATAAAATTTTAAATTACACTATAATAAAGTATTAGAAAAGAGCTTTAATTTAAAAAAAATATGCCGAGTTTCGATGCTCTGATAAAAAGTTGTACCCGTTTAAAACAAAGAAAAGCATAGTAAAAATCCGAATAGCCGCAATTTTGTCTTTTTCCTCCATACGCCTCCCCATGTTAAATTTTCACGTTCCATGTTTCTAGCTTGAGGAATTTTTTTGCGAATTCTAGACCAAAGAAAAGTAGATATATATTTCGAAATTCCACATATGCATCTAAAAGTTTGATAAGTGTATAAGCTCGTCTCGCCAAAATGAGTACTCACTTTGGCAGCGTCCGCTATAGTCTTGGCAGGAGGTTGGGCCTGGTCGGGCCTGATGCTGTGCCAGATCTCCTTCTGCCTTACGTTCATGACGACGAGCAGCGTACCCGTGAAGCAGACCACGTAGAGGAAGCATCTCTTGAGCGATAGCCGTGGCAGAGCCATGCCGCATCTGTGTCACGAGCCTTGTGCCGAAGTAAGGGCGCAGCCAGCTCCTTCTCTCTAGGTATATCTTCCTTGGCTGCAAGCACATGCAGCCTCCCCTCTATCGGCGTCGACTCAGCCAGGGGCTCTCACTGCTCTTGCCGCTGCAGCTCTCCGCGATCTCTCGCCCCGGCAACATTCGGCTGCAGATGCTCCGCTGCTTTCAGAAATTCGAGAGCCGTTAGCCAGTGCTGGAAATTCGCGGGAAATTTTATGCTTATTCCTCACTTCAATTTTTGCATCATTTACTTGTCTTTAAATCGAGTCTACGCAAATCCCCTCGTTCTTGCAGAACATTTACTCAGCATTAAAGTGTGCTTGTGAGAATGGCCATTTATTGCTTACGAACAAGCTCTGCCTGGAGAATTTATCGCATGGAGCATTCTCGAAGCAGTGCGCGCAAGAAAGGCGCGGTAAACAAAAACAAAAAATAATGAATGAATTATAAGCTTTTCCTGGTTCCTTCCCAAAAAGTATTTGACCACTTTCATCTGACTTCTTCTTACAGTTCGTTCAAGACTTACGGAAATTCTACCTGTGAACGTTAAATTATCTTTACCAACATACATACATATTACATATGCGCAAATCCACCAAATTTCGGAAACAACTCTCCGCAGAAATTGCAAAAATTTTTATTGAAGGCACACCTGCACTAGATCTACTTTTGATCGTTCTTTAGGTCATTCTGAAAAAGAAAAAACTCTCGTACATGGCCAATCGTAGGGTAAACTTTTTTTCGGAGCAAAAATGTATTACATGCAAAATGCATTTACCCTAGAAGGACGAATTTCGACACCAAAGTTTGAACCGTCACCATCCAATGAATTCGCACAGGAACAATTTGGGAATTAATGTTTTCGATTTATTAAGGGCTGTTCTTTTCAATAGCAGGGACTAAAATGTTCTAAAATTTAATTTTATCTTTCGGCCTCTTTAGATTTTTCTGTACACAAAAGACCGATTCTAAAAATTGCCCCGAGGTCCACATTCAAAGAATCGACGGTGTGTTATACCCGAAAATATTTTTTTCAATAATTATATGGCGGCCTAGATGAACATTTTTTAGTATTATGTTCGCAGATTGTTTCTCGATAACTATGAACTTTTATAAAAATTTCATAACAACAACAATGTTTTATAATTCATCAAAGAATGCTCTTAAATTTTTTCAGATTGATCCGGTATGTACAATTTCTGATATTTCGAAAAGTCAAAAAAATCGAAATTTCATAAAACGTCTAAAATAAATCAAAATGCCGCATTTTTTTCTGTTTACATTTGGATTTTCGTCGATTTTTAGCTCAGATAGGAAGCAATATTACGAAAAACGACAAGAACACTTTTTTTCTTAGAATTTATTTTTCTATTTAAATGTAAGTTTTTTCGATCAGAAATCCAAATTTTTTTTCAAAATTCATACGTATACCTATACATGTAACAGATAATTCATGTTTCCATTCTTAAAACCTAAAAATGAAGTTATAGCTGAGAAGCAAATATCTGATCTGAATTGCGTCAATTGTCATCCTTTCTCATAGCTATCGCTGCCAAAACAATCACTCAATTTTACAATAGGAAAATTGTAAAACACAATTTTAATCTTCTAATCACAAAAATTAAAATGAAATTCTAGTAGCATTATCTGTGATATCTAGGTTAAAACTTCAAAAGTACTTTAATTTTTAGAAAAGAGTTATAGATATGAATATAATATCTCTCAAGGTGAGATGTATGACTTCTGTAAACATTGAAGTCATACACCTAACCTTAAGAATTAAAGAGCACATGTCGCATTGAGTGATGTCTACATTAAAAAACAATAATAATAATAATAATAATAATTAAATATACAAGCATAATTTTGTAAATGTGAAAAAGACGCGGGTGATATTGAATGCGCTGGATTTTGTTAATATCAATAAAATATGTAACTTGCAAGTAAAGCGAGAAATTCTTACCAGTATTATAATTATAAATGATTTATCGATGTAAAGCTAATTAATTTTCCATGCGTGCTTTTTGATTTGTTTTCTACAGTTATCTAAACAATATTTTCAAGTGAATGCACGCGTGGACTATGCAGTTCGATTGTGTAAAGCGCCCTAATTGGTAAGTGAAATATTTACGCTCGCCAGCCCTTTGTGACATCCTTCACTTTGCAGAAATTAATTAATAAAAAGCAAGACTGATATGTTTGACTGAAATTGCAGGATATATGTATGAATAAATCGAGGACAATCGATTGTATAAAATTACTTTAAAAACATTAAGTGCGAAGGATAATTATATATGTGTACAAAACACTGAATGAGGAAGTAGGATTATATCTCGATAAGTGAACGTATGTATCGATTATTTCGTGCCTAGGCTTGCACAATAAAAATACCATGAAGTTTATTGATACAGTGATAAGATTGATTTTACACCTTTATCTTTCTAATCCAAACTAGACACAACAATAATACACTTAGTTTTCATTCTCAGCTAAATTTCTTTCCAATAATAATAATAATAATAATAATAATAATGATCATATTTTTTATTTTCAAATGTTAAAACTCAAAATTTCTGTTACACATGCGCAAGACGAAGAAGGGAAATATTTCAACTCGCGTACGTATCAATATTTGGAAAATGTTTATTGCTTTTATTGCGCGCTTTGTACAATCAGTCACGATAATGACAAAGCGAGGAAAGAAGCCGACATGCAAGTGATAAGAATAACGGATTAACGAGTGCAACCTACTAATGACCGCACAATGTGGCAAATGCTAATTAACATTCGAGGGCAACAGTGGCTATATACAACCTATTATTCGTACGAGCGAAGGACAAGCTTTTATTAGAGCTACAAATACAACTTTAAAGATAACAACTAACCACTATCCGTAAAGAATGCATAGTAGATCTGCAGCGATCGCTTAGTACGGCACTACAGGCAAGTCGAAGAACGTGTGTTTGAAAAAAAGAAGGAATTAAACTTTGAAGCGCAAACTCCAAGGTGATTATGGACGCGCGGGCAATTTTGCAGAAGGAAAGAAAGTCGGGAAAGCTCAGTCCCAGCGAGACGTCGAAAGCGCACTGAACGCCTGGTGCCGCTTACTGGCGCGCTTTCGTTCGCTTGGACAATTTTTGTTTGCTATCTTATCAGGCTTTCGCTTAGAACCATCGACGCCTATGAATTGCGATCGACGCCTACCACTGCAGTATACACTTATACCTCGCCAGCGCTCAAATACCGCAACAACGGCGGCGCGAAGCGTAATTTACAGGCTGCCCCGAGCAGTCGCGCAGCCGATAAAATACAAGCCATTTCACCACAAGTGCACACTGCATACATTTGCTTGGATCGTTAAAATTTTCGTTTGCGCAACCTTTTTAACTCTGTGGAACTGCTCATTTTCTTTTATTCCTATTTTGCTGAATCTGACACACGCGTCGAGGCCCTTAATCAATGATTATTATACGATAATCGATCAACCTCGAACCAATGTAGCGAACTAGCGTATTTCAAACTCGATGTTTTAATTTACAAAGACGTGAAAATTTTTATTTTTACTTTGATCGTCAAAATTCCTAAGTAATGTTAAGTCTTTTATGGAAAGTAGTCATTTTTTATCTTAAATTATTAAGTGCGACGGATGTGTCCGCAGCGAGATGTGATGTTTTCTGATAAATGTTTTCAAGCACTAGGTATCTATAATCATGTGAAGGGATTATTTAGATATGACAATATCGAAAACATGCTTTTCAACCAAGAATCTTTCATTATTCAAATAGCAATCCACTCGCATTTCGCATAAAAAGTATACTGCAGGAATGGTGTATGAATTGATTTATAGAAAGATCAACACATCAGAGCCATTAATGAATTGGTGCGCATATATACTAAACAGCTTTGATAATTTCTAATTTAAATAAATAAATTTTATTGGGTTTCATTTAACTTGTAATTTAATAAATTACATATTTATAATGTTGTAGTTATTCTATGCGTTTGAATGTCCTCAGCCCTTTGACTGACAACAGGCCTTGGGTCGTAGATTCAGCTAAAACTTTGTAATGTGATTTGTTGGCTCGAAAGCGGAGCTCGTTTCTCATAGTTTTATCCTATGGGACGAATTTCTTGAGATGTTGACTAGTGAAGAAAGGCGCGGAGGGCCCGCGGGACAAAATGCCGAAACAGAACCTCTGTTTTCCGAGCCAAGGAGTCAATTCTCCCTCAGTTTCTGGCAATAGTTGCTGACCCGAAGGGTGCTGGCATCCCACGACAATAAATCTAACTCGTAGAATTACAATTCTACAGACTGGCACGGTCGAAAAGATGTTTTTTCTTCAGTGCCCTATCCTTGATATTCTACAATATATTTTCACCCGTGCACTTGGCGAATGCGACGCAGACGTTCAAGAGCAGTCGATTTTAGACTATAGCGTAGCTTAAAAATTCATAATGCTTTTAATTGTTCATTTTCCTTTCTGATGTGCAGAGTGCATGACAATCGTTTCAAAATTGACAAGAGTGAAGTGACTTCCATTGCATTCACTTAAAAGCTTTGAGGGAAAGTTGAGTTGCACTTTGCGATGATGAATGGGAGCAATGCATAATGAATTCAATACATTTTGATATCAGGCTTCTAGCGGAGTGAAAAGATCGATTTGTATGATTAATTAATTGACATTGTCCTAGATCGCCAGTAGACCTGAATCTCGACTTTGGCTTGAGGTACGTATTTCATCCAAAAAAACATTTCAAGTATACATACGTCTGGCAAAGAAAGGTATTAAACTTTGTTAAAATGGGACAGCAGCTCTCGTTTATTGATATTGGAACTGCTAATGTGTGGGTATGCATGTATAGCAATTTCCACAGCGTCGTCGAACTAAACTGATCGTGTAGATGAAATTATGGGATAATCTGAGTAATAAAATGTACCCTCCTTCATGCACGAAGTTGGTTGATTCTCTTTATCTTAATACTTGGGATGATTTGTGGCTCCGGGACTAATACGTACAATCAAGGGTTACAAAGCTTTCATCCATTACCAACAAATATTGATTGATCTAGATTTATTTCAATTATAATTAAGTAAAAGTGCTTCAGTTTATGTAGGTCGTCTGTCGCGCATTAATCAACACTTTTCAAGTTTAGTCTTGATTCGATTTGATGGTTTTGCACGTCAGTAAAGTACGACCCTTCTCTTTGAGGAGAAGAATTATTTTTCGCATTGTGCGAATAACTTTTTTATTAAATCTCAGCGAAAAATTCCTTGATTTTTATGATTTTTAGGAGTAAGCTGACATTTTTGTCGACATACTCGTAAAACCATTGATTTGAATGATTATAGAACAATTTTCAAAAATAACTCCACGGTCAAGTTATTAGCAATTTACTCTGAAAAGCTCAAAATTCTAATTTTTTAAATTTTTTCTAACCGCATACGCAAAGTTAATGTTTCCTCATTGAGCTCGAGGCCAAAGCAGTTTTCGAATAACTCGCACGCGCTAAAAGGATGTGAAAAAATGTTCTCTCGAAGTCGTACAGCGACAGCGCTTGTACTACTGATTTTTCAGCGAGACACAGTAGGTCAAAAAATACTAAGAAAGCGAATTTGAAATCAATCGAGACTGGCTTGCCAGTCATCTGCATCTTGGCCTTGCCCCATGAGCTGCAAATCCGTACGAGGTATACAGGCGCTGAGCCGGCGCTAGAGCTTTAGTCGTCGCAAGCACAGCCCCCCCCCCCTCCCTCCCCCACGAAAAGAGAAGAAAAAAAAATAGAGACTGCAGAGAGAGAAAGAAAAAGGCAACTATAACTCACTTGATGATGCGTGATCCGAGAGTAAGCCGGGCTCGAGCATCGAGTCGAAATCCGAGGGCAAGTTGCACTGGCTGCTCCGGGCATCCGCGCGCGGAGGCGTACACACACAGCTGCACCGAGTCACACGAGCAACATTCGTTTCTCCGTTCGAAGACACGCTCGTGCAGGGGGTTGTCCACAAAGACAGCCGGACAGAGAGAGAGAGAGAGAGATAGAGAGAGAGGGGGGGGGGGAGAGAGAGGACTGTGCTGCGTGCGGATTAAAATGAGCTGACGCGTGCGCGCGCGCGCGTTACGTGTATACGTATCCTCGTCTGCGACGATAGTCGCGCGGAGCTCTGCGGCTGAAACTCCTTGGTCCTCACCCCCGGCGAGGAGGCTCTGGGCTAGAGCAGAGCTTCCGAGTCGCGACGACCCCCACGAACGATAGTCGGCGTGAGATAGCGCTGGCTGCAGGTGTGTGTGTGTGTGTGTGTGTGTGTGTGTACAGAGGGAGTCTACTCGGCGAGCTCGAGCCACGGGAAAATCCATAAAGCTCGCGCCTGCGCGAAAGCTCCTTTCCTGCGCCTGCCTGACTGCCTGCCTGCCTACTTCCCCCCCACTGCGGCTCTCGGCGCTGCGATCTCTATGTGTCGCTATATAGGTACACGTGCCACTCGTCAAACTACTACTGGGATGTGGCTGAGTGAGCCGTGTCTTTTTCCATCCTCTACTTCAGAGTTGGACCGTTCGACGAGATTCTCGACAACTTTTTCTTGCTCCAGTCGCAGAAACGAATTTTCTTTTCTTTCTTTCTTCTCGCAGGAGTTATCTCTTCTGCTCTGGGCTCTGCTCGCTGCAGAATTAATTTTTTATTCAGTCGTATAATGTTAACGTGCGCGGTTCCAATTGAAGGTCCAGTGGCCTAGTGCGAATTTTCGTAACTGACCAAAATGCGCTTTGTTTCTATCTTCGAACTTCGCGCGAGAATATAGCAGGCGAGAGAAAGCAGCTAACTTGCTGGCAACAAGACGAAAATTTTGAAAAACGGTGGCACAAGTGCTGCCTTCCAGTCTAAATAATTATCCATATCGATGCAACTGCAGCAAATTTTAAGTTTATATCTCATCGTAGAATGTCATTTGAGCAATTAATAAAAAGCTCTTTCTTGTCTTGAATTTGGCATTCTCTCAAGTGCTTATTTACTTATACCGGATATTGTAATGCGGTTCATCGGAAGATGAGATGAGATGACTTCAGTTATCGGTAAAGTTGTCGCTCTGTGCGCTCTGCTGCAGTAGAAGCAGTCGGAATCGAAAGTTCCGGAAACATTATACGCGAAAACTCTTTCTGCGGATATTCCGAGTATAAGCGTCAGTTCAGAGCGCGTCCCTCGAGGAAAAATGACGATTTAACAATGCGGATAGGACAGCTGCATATATAAGTACGCTCGGCAGCCGGCTGGGAAAGATTTGCGACATTTGAAGAAGAGAAACGGAAGAGCGAAGGAGTCGCGCTCGCGCCCCGCAGAAAGTTGCCGGCCGGAGCGTAGCTCGAGCCTTACTACTGCGACTGTGCTGCGGCGCGCGATCTCGCCCTTTTCTTCCGCGAGCGCGAACACCCGCATGCGTATCTACCACCTATATACTTGCAGTCGGTCCTTGTCCTCCGCCGGCTGAAGGGGTGGCCCCGAGCGATCGATGCCTCCACGCCCGGAAGAGCTGTCCGCGGAACTGAATGGGAAGCTGCGCGCTTTACGATCCTTCACGCCTGTATATAACGTGCAGTATACGCCAGGCCGCCTCGTGCAGGGCCGCCTAGCGAGGCCGACGAGGCATCAGGGGAATCGGCTGCCGCCGCTGCTCGCTTTATACGTGCGTGGAAACGCTAATGAGAATGGAAAATGAAAGTGCTCGGCCAATGCATATATACATACCTATAATAGTTATACGCGTAGTCCATCGCATTTTGACATTCTATATTGCGAGCCGATCGAGAGATCAATGAGAGAGCAATTATTCTATTATCCATGCGGGACCCGAATTCATTGCTCACGAGAATTTATTACTTATTTAAGTTGAATTATTGAGTTTTGCTTAAATATTTTTCGTTAATTTTGCGATTAAACATTTTGAACGCGATTTCCAGGTTGAAAAAATAAATTTTCAATATAATGAAACCGAGAATCGTTTCACTTCTTTTATGTTAATTAAAAAATCTGAATTATAATAATTTTAATACGATGGCATTTCTCACTAATTAAGCAGTAACTATTTACAAATTATATCCGGAACGAAACTAATATTCACGCGACTATGTACTGGAAATAAAATTGCTAAAAGGTCAGAGGTATAAAAGGGTGAAAATTAACTCTTCAAAATCTAATAAAAATAGGACTCAATCGATCGGCCACGATGACACTCACAACGCAATAACTTATTCATAAGCATGACAGAGGGTATCACTCTGTAAGTATAAACGCGAAACATCGAATTTTCTCATCGATTCAACGCGAATTCTGTAAAGCCGAATTTCGTAGTCAACGTGACCGATTGTAATTTCTCCTCGAGCCCACCTAGTTACCATTGTATGTTTTCAATTTGCTCAAAATTTAATTGACAATTTAAAACGTTTGACTTGCGAAATTCATCCGAAATTAAAGGTACTTTTTTCAGCTTGCATTTACTTAGTTATTTATTTATTTATTTGAACATCAGTAGCCTTTAAACTGCCTTTTATAAAATCAACGCAAAGGCTAGGTGGCGCGACAAAGCAAAATAAAATTTGATTATAAAATAAACAAAAGTAATGTTATACGAAACCAATTAAAAACTTTCTAATTTCACCCTTAAATATACCTATAAATTTTTTTTTTTACAAATAGGGTCGTTGTTTCGCTATAGTTATTGCTTATGTTATACGAAGGTTTTGTTAATTATGGTTTTGTTTATAAAATTTAAAATCAATATTTTTGTGTTTTTAGTTTAATTGACGCCACTGACGAGCTAAAATTTTACACATGTATGGTGTGATGTAAAATTTAGCTAATTTATGTATTTGAGTTTTTGAATTTTATATTATTTAATTTTTTAAAGTTATTAATATAATTAATTTTTGTTTAGCCTTGATAAGGGGAGTAAGTTGCTAGTCTCCCGAAATGTCGGCTTTAATTTAAAAAATAAAGCACTTATATTTGGCTCGAGGGATACACATAATAAAACGATAACGATAATACGATAATAAAACATATCGTAGAATTTGCTTGTAGTTTCAAATTATTTCGGTTTCTTCTTTAGAAAAAATATTGTAAGAATAAAATATTAAGTCAAATTAAAAATGTTTTGAAAGTATATGTGTAATCTAAATGTATGTATGTATAATGTTATGTGCATATATATTGTAAGGGGTGAGGTAATTTTGTAAAATAATTTTAAAATAGCATTAATTTATTAGAACAACGATCTACAAAAATAACTTACTTTCGAGGTATGTATTTACCGCAATACCTCCGGAACCTCTATTTAGCCCCAAGTGTTTACTTGCATTTGCATTTTTTCATTTTAAAGAGGAATTACGCTAATTTTCGATCCAAAATCCAAAAAAATTGTTTTTGCTTTAAAAATTTAATTAAATTTTGTATTGAAGACCTTGAAAAATAACTTTAACCGGTATATTATACGAATATTTCCAGCTCTAGAAAAATTGAATTTTTGAAACATATTATTAAATTTATAAAATGTAAAAATAATTGTTTATATCTTACTTAAGTACTTAACTCTTACTAAGAATAATATCTTACTAAGTTAAAATCATACGTAGATTCCTTTAAAAACGTGTTAACAACCTTTTAAAAACGTTTATTTAAATAGGAGTAAATAAAATTTAATATTTTTTAAATGATCAAACATCAAATATATAAGTGTTTTTCCCTGTAAAATCAGAACAAATAACAATATTCTTCACACAATTGAAATTATAAAATTTTTTAAAAAGAATATAAGATTTGAAGGCAAAACGTATAACTTACTTTGTGCATTTACGTTGCGCACAAATTTTCAAAGCATATTAACATTAGGTTGTACAGTGTCAATAGAAGATAAATTTTCTGAGAATTGTCAATTTGAAAACAAACTTACAAACAATTTCAAATTAGCAACGAAAAATATTAATTCGACAAATATCTCAATCTGTCCTTGTAATTACGGCTAAAATATTCCTCATACATGCTTATCTTACTTCTGAATTCTGAAAAATAATAATATATATTCCAGAAAATTCGAAATTGCGCGAGAAATCCCGCCAAAGCGCGCGCATACCGGACATTCATAGTATACTATATATACATAATACGTTGCCCAAGTGTCCAACCCAAATCCCAATATTCCCAATTCTGTTTGATATAATTGTGATATATCATTTATAATCATATGCATGTAAGCATTTGTAGATATAGGTAAGTATCCGTTATGGATACATATCGATCGGACGAGCAAACAGAAAAGGTTGAGAAAACAGAGCCACGCCACGACGCCGGCTATATAGCCCAAGATTTTTGATCAACGTAGTCCGGCATTAGAGAGCTCACTATGACACTATGACTATAGCTCAGAGGTCAGAGCAGAGCAGCAGCAGCCAGAAAGTTTTGCGGCGCGGGGTGGGCGAGGGGAGAACCGAGCGACCGAGCCATTCCGTGTATTTCCGGCTCCGTCCTGCATACACAATATAACTATACATGCAAATAATTATAATATACAGCAGATAGACGTTGCCCGTTGCCTTCGCAGTGATTCAGTTTCAGTGTTCAGTCGCGTTTATGGCGTAACGTGTGCGTTACGTGCGGGGTTCATCGTGTGAAAAAAGCAGCTTAGCAGCGCAAAAAGGCAAGAGTCAGTGCTTTGGCCATCGAAGCTAATACGGCTCCTCGTCTCCGAGATATCTATCAAGCCGAGGCTTGACGGCCTACGATCGAACCGGCGTCCTTTTAGCTTCTAGCTCTCCCAGACCAAACCGCTAAAATGGGTATGTATATCGCATGAATTTCTCACTCATGCATTTCACGTGAATTCAATTCCATGATGACGGGGCGATTAGGCGCCAATGGCTTTACGTGAGCACGTTGTTGCCTTAATGGAGTCGTGTTTGATGTACTACTTAAGTACATACTGAGTAAACTTACTTATCATTCCTCTAAAATCTGTCTCACATCCTTCAAAACTTCTCTCCTATAATGTCAAGCGTTGTCTATACATACATACATGCATACATATTACATATATATACAATACGTATATGCATATATGTGTGTGTGTGTGTGTGTGTGTGTATATATATATACATACATACATATATGTATATATATATAGTCATAATCTATGTCGATAAATGAAAATAATCTGTGCTCAATATATTTTAATATTTATAACATGATACCTATTTCTCGTCTCTAACAATCTGTAACTTTATATTCACAACAATTGATACGTCACCAGATGAACCTGATATTCCAATGTTGGATGTGGGTGACTTTGAGGTTTTGGATGAGTGTGCTGGGGAAGATGAAAACGATGAAGACTGTGATGTACAAAGTTTATGTGGTACTTATATCGAAGAAGATGAGGAGGAAGAAGATTACGAGCACGAAAATCCTAAACGTAGAACTAGAGATACAAATGAATCTAATGTTGATGACAATAGCGGGGACAATGCAGATAATATTCTGGATGTCTCCATTGACGTGGCTGAAAATGAATTTCTTGAAAATGTTGCCAAAGACTTTTCTGAAAACATTGAGGAGGATGTCGAGGAGCAACCTCAAAAGCCAAGGTATAATCTCAGGAGAGGAGATCCAACTGTTCAAATAAAGAAACTACCAGCTAATACCAAAAAGGTTGATAGTAAAAGTGATGTACCTACGCCCAGAAAAAAGCCAGGACCCAAGTCTAAGACCATGAATGTTCAGTCGACCCCAGCAAAGAAACCTATTCAAAAGATCAGCTTTTCCAATGACAAGGAAAAGAAAGAAGATAAAAAGTCATCTGAACAGACTGGAAATAAAAATGATTCCGAAAAGAATGAAAATGCAACTCCAAAGACAGCAGAGACAGTGCTGGAAAAACCTCACGTAAAATGTCAACAAACTCTTCAGCAAAAAACTCCTGCTTTTTTGAAAAAGGATTTAACAGATGAAGAAATAATGATTCATTTTGATGAGATTGAAAATACGGTACTAACCTCTGACAGTTTTGTTATTGAACATGAAATCAATCAAGTACCAGTGGACGATGAAAATAACAAAGATGAAAATATGGAGAATAATAAGAAAGATGAAGAGAAACAGGATGAAAATAGAGAGGAGCCAGAAAATTGGGATGAAACATGCGACAAAAATGTTAAGACTAAACCACAAATAAAAATTGAGGAAAAAGAATTTAAGGAAAGCGAAATGTGGTACAAGGAAAAAGTAAGATATCTATCACTGTTTGTTATTGGTTCAAACTATTAAAAAAATTATATTCTTATTTGATTTATTTTTTACAGATTAAAACTAAAGAAAATTCTGTAGAAGAAAGGTTCACAAAGTTAGCCAAAATTATACAATATTCATATCCATTGTATAAAAAATGGTTAGATCGAAATGAATCTTTGTTTGGCACTGCGATTTGTAAAGTTCTATCTTCTAAACATATTCCATTAGATCAATTACATCCAAATCGTTGGAAATTCATATGTAAGTATAAAAGTAGTAGCCTTGCGTAAATAATTTGCTCTTCATTTTATAATAATTATTAACTCAAAAGTTCAATTATCAATGTAAATACACAATATCAAGATTCAAATAATACTTCAAAATTTCTATTCAGAAATAGTTTGTTGAATTAATCTTAATTCTACAGTATCTCACAGAAGAGATCAATAAAATATACATAATAGGTTAACAACAACTCCAGAAGATTGTTGACAATCCTGCAGAGGTGATATTTATTTAAAAAAATCGATGTTTTGAGACACTTGATCCTTTATTAAATAACAAGGATAAAAAGTAATCTCAAAATTATTCTTATTACAACAATCAAATAATGATTGTTTTGAGAACTTAGACTTAATTATTTACCAAAACTATTAAAAGAATTTCTATTTCCGTTTGGATCTAGAAATATATTCTTTCACTTATGCTCTTGTAACAATGTGAATAACAATGCTGAGCATTTGTTATTCATAAAATAATTGTTGCAAGTAATGTTACAGTTTCTGTAAGCTGTTTGAAATACAGTTTAATGAGACCAGTGACCATTAAAAATTTCAAGTATCGTCGTTAAATTATTTGAAACAATCAAATTTAGAAAGAATATTGGTATTTTTTTAGATAGCGATATAGTAAAATCCAAAATTAAATTCTCATTTTTAGTCAAGAAATAAGCTATAAAGTAAAAGTATATCATTGATCAATGTAATAGATTAGGGCATAGAGTAGGTACAGGTTATCTTAAACTACCAGATCATTATTTTATAAGCAAGATTATTATTTATTTTTTTAATCATATTTACGGAGTTTGAGAGTGATGAATTTTGTGTAACATGTTTAGGCAACAAAAAGAATGTTCAACAATCTTCGAAGGATGAGGAAACAGAAGCTGACAATACATCTAATAACAAGAATGCTCAGTCAAGCTGGCAAGTGATTCCTGGTGTTGCTGATGCTAATATGGATAATACTGAAGAATATCCACATTTTGTAATGCGTGTTGTGAAGGTACATCAGCTTATGATAAATCAACGCAATTTGAATACAAAACATTGAAATTGTACAGACAAACAAGGGATGGATGGACCAATTCATTTAGTTAACGAATTAAATTATTAAATTCAAAATCCATAGACATAGTTTTGTCTATAATTTTAAACGACGATTTCGCGTTTCATAAGAATCGGCTCAATTTATAAACAGAGCAGCAAGACTGTATCATGATAGTAGTGAATGCGAATTCAAGGTTCTCACTATGAATATTAGTATTTCTCTTTGAGAAATATTTTTGCAGTTTGTCATACAGAACAAACCAGCAAAGGAAAGAAGTCAAAGACATTCCTCTAATGGAAACGTTAATTGAGAGCCTTGCTGAATATAATTCATCGAGTTATCATCAGCCTTATATTCAAGAGACCGCCGAAGAAAAGCTCGATTTCGAGATGGCACGTCTACCACAAACATAGACATCTAATGAGCCATTTATTTGCAGTAAAAACGGAAATCTCAATTTACTTGGGAGTTGAGATATATGTATATATTGTGTGTATATATATATATGTAAATATCATTGCATATATATTAACTTTACCTAATATTTTTATACAAAAAATATGGGGTTAATCTTTACTAACGTAAAGAGTACGACATTATACGATGCAGAAGATTACAAAATTTTTAAAATTAATAAAAGTCCATCTGTCCCTTGTGTATGATTGCACAATCTTATGTCCACTTAAAAGTGGCATATTTTTGAAAAATACCATGATATGCACAAGACGATTTTTACTTGAATGGTAAAATATTCGTCAAAGCTTTACAAACAAGACTGTTATATTATAACAGGAAAAAAATGTTAACATCGTTGGTAATAAATTTATTATATTTTCATAATTAATATTTCGCCAGCCAATACGTAACATTTCGTAGCGTATATAGTCTAAGTTAAGTTAAATGTTAGTGAACATTTTTGAAATCAATTGTGTTAATTGTAAATATTTTTGCGAACGAGAAGCTAGTATTTGTAAAGAACACCGCGAAATTCATAATTTTAATCTATGAATACACAATTATTAGCATATTTCTATTGTAAAATTTTTCTGATATATTTTTAAGAATTATTATGTAAACCATTTGATCTGAGTTTAATTTATATGCTTATTTTCTCATGCATATTTCTTTTTGCAGGTATTTGAAGAATTTTTAAGGTCTTTAGAGGATTCGACTTTCACTGGAACTGAAGAAATCAAGACTGAACCAAAAGAAGCTGAAGATGAAGAGAACCAAAATGCATCTAAGGATAAACAAGAAGAGGTTGAGAAGTCTGAAACTGAAGAGAAAACCGCGGATGAAAATAACAAACCGTTTAATGAAAACTTGAATGGTTTGACAGTTTTATTAAGATGTAATCGCAAAGAGGAACTAATGATGCACATAACTGGAAAAAACATTAGTCCTGAATTAATGGATAAGATCAAAGATCTTTTTGAAAGTGGAGCTGGAAAAGATTGCAACGTTAAATCTCTTTACTGCAAAACCATAATAAAGTAGGCTATTTGTAGAATTTTTTAATCATAAAAGTGTATAGCGTTAAGGATTAACGCATACAAATCATTATTTTCTATTGTTTAAAATGTGATATTTACTTTTGTAGAGACGAGGATGGAGTTAGAACAAATAACACATTTTTATTTGGCTCTGAAACACTCGATGATTCAATTGGAAATATAAAACTACAGTTGGCTCCAAAAGCTAATGTGTGGGCTAACCTAGCAGGTGTTGAAGTATTGGCGGATGTTGTGACTAATTTCTTAGTTCCAACAAAGAAAACAACTGTAATAGAAATAGGATGTGGTACAGGTCTTATCAGCTTATTACTAGCTTCTGTAAGTTTAGTGTTTATGTTGAAACTACTAAAATAAATAATTGAATATTCTTTGATCACGATTTCTTTATGTTTAGAAATGCCAAAAAGTTATAGGGGTAGATGTACAAAAGGAAATTTCAGAAGCTGAAATTCTATCTGAATTGAATGAAGTCAAAAATGCTACATTTTTAACAGGCAAACCGAAACTGGTAATGAGTCAAATTGATAAGAGTATTGCTACTTCTAAGGCAGTAGCTGTCATAAACACAAACAACGCTTTCGGTAGATGTAAGTAATTATATAATGCATATTTCTTATTTTTATTTATATACAAAGCGATTAAACTCAAAGATTATTTATTTTCGTACTAATTACGCAATCACTTTTTAGCTATTGAAGTAATATCTTCATTGAGACAAATGAGTACACTAGGTCGAATAGTTATTATAACTACTTTGACAAAACAAGCAATCAGATCAATTTTGGAACTAACTCAACCCGCAGATGAAATATATGGAAACCCTTTCATTCCAATTAAGGCTTGCATTGTAGACACTACACCGAAAAATTTTGGATTTGAAATAGTTATGTCCATGGAGCGTAGGACTATGCGAAATCTTTTGAAAGTTTCACCTGTTGAAGGTGTTAATACCACACCTGTCGGGCTAATCAGCAAATCAAAACAAGCTGCAGGCTTCAAATATAATAGCGCTGGAAATATAACTTTACCACCTCACAAAAAAGGTGTGCCTAAATTTGTGAAGGGTATAGGAAAACCTGCTTTTGTTCCAGGAAAGAAATTTTTCCCAAATCCAAACTTCACTCCTGTAAATAAATTTCAAGGTAAAAGACCATTCCCCGGAAGTGATAATACAAGTTTTCATCCTGGTGCCAAAAAGTTCAAACAATTTGATAAACCTTATTTAGGTACATATAATTTAATATTTAAATTTAACATGTGTAATTGAGTGTATACTACTCTTATTTTAACATTATTTTAATTTTTTGTAGGGCCTAACATGCGACTAAATCCAATGCATGATAAAAAGGCGCGCGATGATGGTGACTTACGTGAAAAATTATCTAACAGTCGAGTTGAATCTACTGCTATTGCTCAGGAAATGCAGGAACAAAAAAAAATTCTAGACGCTGCTAAAGAAAAGCTCACGGGTGCTGGCTCTTCAGTTGATGTTGAAACTGTTAAAAAATTGCAAGAGATGCTTAATCTTGCCATAGAAAAAACAAACAAATTACAAAGTCAACTACCAACAAGGTCTGTGTGGGATCGGATTGCACCACCGGGTAGCGAATCAGATGAACAAGCAAAATCTAATCCCCCCATGAGAGGACGTCTTGTAAAGGAAACGGGACCAAAAGAAATTATAATTACCACTCCTAATAGTAGAGATGGACCGATGCCTGCTCCTAACAAAGGAAAAAAATATTTCAATTTACCACCATTAGAGCCCAACTTAATATTACCAGTTAATAATAAAGCTGATCGCTTAAAAATGTCCCAATCAATTTCACAGAAGCCAAATACTGCACCTTACCAAAAGCCTGGTCCTAATAGATTTAAAACTGGAACTTATCGCAAACCAGATAATCAAAGTCAAGGTAAATATTCTGAATATTTTATTTACAATTATTGATTTACATCGTTAATAAAATTAATGTATAAATAATAATGACAATGTATTTTAATATGCAGCTCCATGGAACCGCAATAAGTCAGGACCTGCTGTAATGGAAAGTCAAGAAAAATGGACTCGAACTAGCCCACCACGAAGAATTTCTCCTCCACGACAATCGGTAAGATCACCTCCTCGACAAAGGTCGCCAGCCCGTTTATCTATCAGATCACCACCGCGACAATCGTTAAGATCTCCTCCTCGAGGGGCCTCTCCACCACGTCGTCCTGTCTCACCAATTAGACGAGCAGTTTCTCCACCAAGACGTCCTATATCGCCTCCGCGAAGACCAGTGTCCCCAGTTTTCCGTCAGCATTCATCTTCTTCAAGGGGTATGCCTAGTGGTGGGCGATCAGGTTCCCCACCTCGTAGACATAACTCTCCACCGAGGAGGCCGTTGTCTCCACATAATTATAGGGGCTCACCACCTAGACAGAGCATGTCTTCGAATAGACAAAAATCCCCACTAGCGAGGCGTTATGCTGACGAGTGGGATATACCTAGCAGAAGTCTTGCTGAAAGTGGATGGTCGAGGTCTGAAAAAGAAAAAACGGGATGGCAAGCACCACCGAGCTCATCTTCTACTAATTGGAATCAGAGGTTAATTGCTAAATTTTCTAATACTTGACAATTTTTAAACTAAAAAAGTACTTTCTAAATAATGTTTGAGAATAAGTTGTAAATTTTATTTAACATTAGTGCGAGAACTTCAATTTATCCGTTTGCGAAAAAGTTGCATGTGTAATAAAATTAATTTTTCACCTAGGTAATAAGTTGTGTCGCATCAAAAAATATTGTTTACAAATTTCACAAATATTCTCCCCGAACTTAAAAAAGTATTATTTTTATACGAAATATGTCAGATTTGCAATGCCGAGTTTTTTGCGCGAAAAAGAATTTGTAAGAAAAAATATATAGGCAAAATCATAAAAATTTTAAAATAACTAACTAGGAAATATTTTACTTTAACAGTAGCAGTAACAAATATCGTCCAGAAGGTGACAAATGGGATAATCGAAGTGGAGCTAGTTCTTGGAATAATAAAAATCCATCACCACCGTTACAAAATAATTCTAGTAGTCGCTGGAAAGATTCTTCAAGTAACGCGATGAGTGGATCTAACTGGGATGTAAAGAAAGATAGTAACAATCGAGATATGGGTAGACATGATTCTAGGCATGAACCTAGACACGAATCAAGGCATGAACCTAGAATGGATTCTAGACATGAACCCCGAATGGAACCAAGACATGAGCCACGAATGGAATCTAGACATGAACCTCGTATGGAATCTAGACACGAGTCTAGGATGGAACCTAGGCATGAGTCAAGACACGAACCCATGTTAGAAATGAGACACGAACCTAGAATTGAAACGCGTCATGAGCCAAGACATGAGTTAAGACAAGAGACGAGACTCGATTCAAGGTGGGAGTCTACAGAAAAATCATTCAGAATTGAGAAAGATGATTGGGCTGATTTACCAGAGGACGCTAGGGATCCATGGGGAGATGATCCTGCTCCAATGAAAGAGACACGTTGGAGTCAGCAAAGCCAACCAAGTCCAATAACTGCTTGGTCTAGAGACAAGCCAAATGACAATGCCAGTTGGTCTCTGAAACCCAACTTTCCTATAAATACTATGGGTGGCGGGGCTGGCAATATTGTTGGTAATGTGAATGCAAATGCTAGTTTGAATATGAACATGGCGATGGGTATGAATAATACAAACAAAGGTGTTTGGCAAAATCCACCCCAGCAGCAACAACAACAAAACAGAAATCAAAATTGGATGCCAGCAAGTAATTGGCAAGGTCCAGGAGGAGTAAATCCAGGAAATGCTGGTGGGCAAGGAGTTGGAATAGGAGCAGGAATGATGTTAGGCAACACATTGGCTAATTGGCAACCATCTCAACAAAGTTTTGCTAATTTTGCTTCAAGACCATTTAATAATAATCCTTTTATGAATAACAGACGTTAAGAGTTAACGTTAATTTATTACAATTTAAAATTGTATTAAAACATTTTACCAGATAGAGAATTGATGAAAAACCTCGGCATAATCATTTTACTTCGTAATTTTTCATTAATTTACATAACAGTTGATGTAAATGTAAACTTTAATATAAGTTGATATATTTTTCCTCTTTTCTCATAAATTGTAATGGAAAGAAAATTTTCTGTTATTTTAAATATAGATTATTGCAGAGATTACATTCACAATGTATCACAATGTATTTTCAAAATGATTTATGTAACCTTTCACTGAAATATATTATAAAAAAATTAAAAAGAAATTCAATATTGGTTTGTTGTAATTGTGACAAAACAATTATTTATACTTATCTAAAATTTATTGATTGTAAGTAATTGCAATTTGATATATAGTTCTGTTTTATCTAATAAGCTGTACTCTGGTACTCAGTAAACTACTCGACATTTAAATTATATAAATAAATTATATAGTTATACCAACGTTATACGGTTACAGAATATGGATGTAAATGACGGTAAATGTAGAATGCGCATCGATCGAACAACGCGATTATCGTATGATATATAATTATGTGCAGGTGCAGTATGGTGCAGTACCGACGAAGATAGACCATGCGCCATGCGGTGCGAGTGCGAATGTGCGATCGCCATCGCGATGAATACCAGCTTTGGCGACTCGGTCAGTTACTTATACGCCGATAAAGAAGAGACGTGTGTATGTTTTCTTCCCAATATCCCCCATTCTTCATAACATGTGAAACTTTGGATCGAAATAAAATTAATAAAACGTTTTATAAAACTATTTTTCACAATTTTACTTAAATGCCGTTACCTGCCTGTACAGCATAATTTGTACTAACGATAAAATGTTTTTATCCAAGGTAAGCCATGCAAATCAATGTTCCAACCATTGAGGTTAGAATTTCTTGTTCATTAAAAAATATACGTGTTTGCAGTTTATCAATGGTTTTCAAACTTCTACTTTACAAAGTGCTCAGAACAATAGTTTGCGACTAATTCTTTGCAAAGCATTTTCTAGTGATGTTCCATCTACAGATGTAGTAAGTTTACAATTTATTGTTTAACTTTTAATTCACAAGTGTTTTAAAATAACATAAATTATGATTGTCTTGTTTAAGGCCAAACCAGACAAGTTGTATAAAAAGATTGAAATTGAAGTAAGAGGAAACGATCCTGCTGTTTTGAAAAGCTATGGTATCTTTGCAACAACTGCCGCCAGTCATTTGGGCATTACAGTTAATGGCAAGTGAGTAAAAGTTTTGTGTAATTTTGTGCAAAATCTGTATTGAACTGCAGGTTTGATATAAACATTTGTCTTAGTTCCGCTCCTTACAAAGCTATACATCAACGATGGACACTACTAAAATCAAAACATGTTCACAAAAAACATAGAGTTCAATATGAAATAAGGACATACTTTAGATTTTTAGAGTTTTTAAAACTAACAGGATCAACTGCTGATACGTTTTTAGAATACATTCAAAGAAATTTACCGGAGGGTGTAGCAATGAAAGTCACAAAGGTAAATTATATACAATATTTTATTATAAAAAAGGAATATAAATATCTTAATAGTAAAATTTGTTTTTATGGTCATCTTGTTCAAGTAAACAAAGTTCATAGAATTTATTAAACTTACACGATGAAATTGTATTTCCAGACTGAAATCCAAAAGTTACCAGAAGCTGTTAGCACTCCTCCTACTTGAAAGTACATTCAGTTTGTGTAAGAGCTTTAGATTCATAATTTTGTTTGATGTTACATTTTTAATTAAATAAAGTGTATATAGTCGATCTGTTTCATATTTCTATGCCAACATCTGCTTAATGTTCCAAAGGTTGCACAACTATAATAGGTGCATCGGTGTCTAAGTTTCTAGCATTACCATGTCTGTCCAGTTCAGGCAATGGATCTCTTTTTTTAAATAGTTTTGGAGTTTCCTTGCGTATAGTTTTAACATCGACAGTTCCAAGTGGTGTGTCTGTTACATTTTTATCAGTCAAGTATCTACCTTTTGATCTGGTGCGCAGTCTCAAATGCTTGTTAAAACTAACATTTTTGTTCTTTGAATTATCTAAAATCAGCGATGCCGCCGCCAGTCTGGGTGAATTTGAATTACCTATGGGTAGCTGTGATCCTTCATTTCTATTTTTTCTTATTAATTGAGCGCTTGCTATACAACTGCGCAGGATAAAATCAGATTCTGAAAAAAAAAATTTCTCTTTTTAATCTCGCACCTTTGTAATATTTAATACGATCTTCTGCGCAGATTATTAAAAGTTGCAGGTGAAAAATATGAAAGTTTCAAGCAAAATGATGAAGTATATTTGAAAATCTCACCAGCTCGTTTCGATCGGAAGACACGACGCAAATTGGCGCCATCGCAGAAGCCGATGACGACGACTCCTACGACCATTAAGATAACGCTTCTCCTCATTGTTAAAAATGTAGGACGGAACAGGGTGATCGCGTTGCACTGGCTAAAATCAGTATATAGGTGTAAGAACGAAGAACAAAGTAAACTATTCGCCTCGCGTAAGTATACCGAACGAGAAAATCGAGGAAAATGAACTCACGATCGTAAGAGGATGAATCCTTATCGAGATCCAAGATAGCGAGCGTCCCCGGGACGGCCAGCTGTTCCCCAGTTGGCAAAAGGAAAATGCAGCCGACGCAAGAAACGAGAAGAAAAGACAGCGGCGAGCTCTTTGGCTCTCAAAAGTTCGAAGCAACGCGCCGGAGTGGAAGGGCCAATCGCCGTGAGCGTGAGGCCGGCTATATAGGCGCAGCGCGAGCTGCTCGATCTCCGCCGCGGTAACGGCGAATCGGCATCGTCCTCTTTGACTCGCGCGCGCACACCATTGCCTTTCAATTTCAATGCTCACCTCTACGTGTACACGCTCGACACTTACGTGTACGTGTGCAGCGTGTGCGTGTAATGCGCTATACTCACCAGTCGCGATCGGCGTCGTCTGCGCGCGCAAGTCTCTATAATTCCAATGAAATGTATGGTCAATTATACAAGCGATTAAATTAATTTTATGTAAACAAAATGCTCGATCGAATTGAAAAACAATTGATTCAAATTAATGTTTTGGTGGATCGTTGACGAAAGAAAGTCATTTGTACTCGTAACGATCGGTAACGACTTAAGCACTATCCAGCGATTAATAATATTTCTTTGAATGAGCAACGCACGCTGGAGATTGCATTGTGAAATTGATAATCGATCTCGGCACGCTCGCGACCTCCCTGCCGGCGATTTTCTCTCCGTCTCTTTCTTCATACGCGCGCGCGTTATAGACGAGTGCGTATATACGCAGAGGCTCAAACAATAACTTTCGAAGATCGCGATCGCTCCCGCGGCAGATACGTACGTACAATGTAGCGGCCAGGGCTTCCTTAAAAACCGGTTTGCCTCGCGCGCGGTAGCATTGACATTGCGCGCAAAAAGCAGGAAAAAATTTTTCGAGATCTCGGCTCTCTCGCTCTCTGTACGTAGGTAGGTAGGCTGCATATATAAGCGTAAGTATAACGAAGGAGAGAAAAAAGGAGTCGAATATACAAGGGAGATAATACACGCTGGAGAGGCTGCGCGGCTGCTGCAGGCGCTCGTTCTTCTTCTCCTCCGCTCCGCCTCGTCGTCGTTAATATTGGCGACCTTGTAACGGAGCTCCCGCAGTTGAGAGCTGCCTGCGCGCATGAGATGCGGCGGCGGCGGCGGCGGCGGCGTTTATAGCAGCAGGTGATTATTGTCATTCCCCGACGACGACTCGGACTTGCGGACGCGCTGATCTCCGTGGCTCGGCAGACTCGATGGAAAAATCATTAGCCTCTCGCGCTGCTGCCTTGCGTGCGGCTCTTTTTTTGCGCTTTCAGTATATATCTATATGCACGAAAGAACAAAAAGAATCTCATTTATCGTATATCTTTTTCTCGGGAGCGGAGCTTTGTGCGCACTATACGCGTCCACAGAGTCGGGACAGTACTTTTGTGCTCGATTGTTTTCGATGGAAATACACTCAGCGGACAATTCCGCGCGCTGCTGCAGGTGTACACGAGCTTACAAGACCCGATGACGAGTATAGTTTTGCCTCCGTTGACGTACACGTTGTATATATAGGCAACTAGCTTTCAACGTCCGATTTCTCGAATTGCTGAAAGTGCCTTTTGTCGAGGTCTTGAGAGAAGCGACTTTTTTTGGTTCACCTGTACGAGCGCCCGTGTAGTCGGCCGTGAGAACGAGCTTCACAGTTAACCCAACCTGGCGCGCGTGTGACTGTCAGTTTGCGGTGATTCAAATTTCAATGGCGATTAAGTCGATCGAAACTCTCGTGCGCCTTCTTTTATTGCAGCAGCCGGTTAATTCGATGGTGTCTAGTTTGACGCGCGCGTAGCATTGGCCTCGCGCGAATAACAGGTTTGCATTTTTTTTTCTTTTACGCTCTGCGTATAACTTTACGAGTCCGAATCGCGTACAACAACTTAATGAAAATGTTGACGAAGCTGCGCTCGCTTGAAACTTGTATGATCGTGTTGCAAAAATAAAAACATCGTAATGATAAAAATATCGCTAGCTTGAAACTATACTGCGCGGCTGAAATTGATGAATTCAAAATTCGTGCCGCAGTACAGTATTTTCCATGCCGTGTAGATCAGCATCTAATACCGTATAGATACATTTCTTAATTAACTGTACTTTAAAAAAGTTCGAGGAGTGAATGCCGTGTTAGCTGTACAATGAAACGTTTCATCATTTTAGTTTCAAAATAAAAAACCAGTAAAAAATTTCATTAAATACTAAAATAAAAAAATTAACATACAAACAATGAAATATACAAAGAAATATTACACTACTTTCTTTACATATTTTTCAGTGGGTGTTAATTTCACAGCGGAGGTAAACTAGGGCTTGATTTAGCATAATTTAATTTACGTCTTTTGTTAGAAATCCTTTTTAATTTCAATTCAACAACAACTTCAGTCTAAAGTCCAAACTTTTATGTAATCTATTTCCAAAGCAGTTTTAGCTCCTTGGTTTATCTGCCAGCTTGGTAGCCAAGTGTCTCGAGACTGCCAAAATCGCAGCATTGCCTGAAACAAGTATAAAAGAAATGTAATTATGCGTACATTGATCCGCAATCGCGAGAATGTGGATAGACAAGGACGCTTATGCGTATACATATACGTATACCTTTGCGTTGATATTCCTCCAGGGCTTTACGTAAGTGTTGCTCTGAGTGCCATCCGGAAAAATACGGGTTCCTCCGACGCCTAATCCGATCGAGAGATAAAACTTGAAAGCAATAAATATTTTATTAATTGCCTTCGAGCGAGTGATATTTTCATAATTATATACGCGTGACGGTTACGAATGTGCGAAAATCTTGTATTTTGTCTAGCTCAATATATATCTTTGGCTTACAGGAAGAACCACTTAAGTGACATTTTCGTGTTTTCGAGAAAAAGCGATTTCAATGTTTGGAGTAATACGCAAGATCGAAATGTCAGAGAAAAGATCTAAGTATTGGCTCATTTGATTAGGTATCTGATACGGATACAACCGTAGTATTACATTTGTAAATAGTTTCTTTCTCGACGCCCAAGCTAAACAAATTACTCAATTAAGTGCTTCTGCGGGAACTTTGCAGATAAGTGGTTATGCGGTCACTTTCTTTGAGGGCTCGTAACTAATGTAATTTGCGATTAAAAAAATTCGGGCGGGGCATATTTTTAAAGTTTAACTCATGACCTTTCCAATGGTATAATTAAAATTTTCGAAAATTGTTATTAACTATGAGAAAAAACGGTTTAAAGGAAAAAAGTATGGTTTTTCCACAATTTTTTGTTTTAATTCGAGATTTCAAGAACGTTTTCATTTGCAATGTATCTGGAACCCCTCTAACCAATGGGATAAATGTCCAAACCTAAAAGATACGTGATTTGGGTATTGGTTTTGAGCCTCGGTGTGGTCAAACTGGCGCATAATATAATTGAAAATTTTTTACGAAGACTTTTACGAATTTGTTATTCAGACACCACAAACTTTTGGAAAAAATTTTCAAGAGTAATAAGTTCTTAGAATCAGCTAAGGAATACGTATGAATTTTATCAGAGCGATTCCAGTAATTTTTTTGTTTTTGCAAATTGATAATTTTTGAAAAATTTAAAAACGTTAAAATTAATTAGATATATATTAGGTAATTAGATATATATTATACCGCTTTAATGTACTCCACACGGTGTATCTCGCACAAAAATAAAAAAAACGAGTGTACTTAAGTGGTTCTGCGGTAACATTTTTACGAGAGACGCAGTTAAGTGATTATGCAATCGGCTGGCATTTAAAATATTTGTGCATTTCGGAAATCCTACTATTGTACAATGAAAAAGGGTACTAAGAGCACCTCGAATTCGACATAAAAAAATTTTTCGCAAAATGTCACTTAAGTGGTTCTTCCTGCAAGCCACAGATATGTAATATCTGCTAATTACATACATTATTTGATTTAGAAATAAAACTAACAGCATTCAAATAGTAGAATCTGAAAAACATTTATTCTGAATCAATGTCCATCGAGTGCAAGTAAACAAGTAAAACAACAGCATTGGAGAAAAAAATAGACAGCTGGTATACTGAGAATTACAGTGTATTCATGAATGCTTTGATTATATTCTCGTCTATTTTTAATTATCATTGTTCTTGTCTAAGAGATGATTATATTAGCAGTAAATTATTGAAAGCACTGCAAGAATAAATTCAATAGACAGGCAGCGATAGAATAATAATTTATAATTTCCACGCGTTTACAAGTTAAAACTAGAAAAGAGAAATTGTATCATGCCTCACCTTATCATCAAAGGGCGCAGCGATATCTACAGCTTCGGCGTTTTCCTGCTTCGACCATCCACTGGCAGTGGGCACGATTTTGCCGACCAGTTCTCCGTCAACGTAGAAGGTCAGTCCATTGGAAGACCAAACGGTCTTGTACGTGTGAAAGTCCTTGTTCCAGGCTCCACCGGATCTGCGAAGTTTCGAAACCGTTTCCTCCTCAAATTCGCTTCCGGTACCGCTGCCTGCTCCGAATTCCAGGTAATTGCCGCTCAAGTCTTGGCCACGAAGGTGCGACAGTACGGCGTTACCGCGAGCCCTGCCCAGGTCTATGCGCGCGTTCGCGTAACGCTTGTCGTAGCTCTTGTAAAGCGGCTCGAGCCATATTTCTGTTGGAGGAGCAAGGGTTTATTGGCGTCGAAGCTGCGGCATTCCGAACGAAACAAATGTTGCTTTAACGATTTCAAATTGTCACTGCAGCGCACAACGGCGTGAGATTTGAATTTCTTATCGACATTCTTCCCCTCAGAGCCCTCAGTGCGCGGCGTCGCGAAATTTGAAAAGCGCAATGAAAAATTATGGCTAACTCGAATAGCACCGCAAGATCTCCACGTGAGCATATTATGTAGTACAATACCTCGAGGAAAGAAAACAAGATGTTTACATTTTTTTCGCAAACTATTTTGATGCATGTGACTTTATTTTATGCGATAATTGCGACAACATTATCCGTTGATAACGTATTATCATAGTAATATTATTATGGTAATGCAATAGCGCAGTCGTCGCATTTAAGTAATATAGACTTTCAGTAACTAAGAACCGATTATTATGTTAATAAATGCAGCCAAACGAATGTAATCACTTCGTGTGTGAAAATAAAGAAAACTATACGCGAGAATTAGCGATTAGCTCTGAGATTGTGCACTTTCCTCCACTATTCGCGCATTATCGCGCTGTCGAGTATCTCATCTTCTATTTTCGCGTAACAAGAAAATATAGAAATGACTGATCATTCGCAACTTCGCGTAAAGCAATAACTGACGATAATGACTATATGATACGATGATTTTAATTTTTATCGCAAAATGTAGAAAAGTTTATGAAATAAATAATCATTGGAATTTGAACTGTCGATAATAAAAACAAAATTTTGATGACTAATAGAATAAAAAGTATGCCTTTGATCGCTGAAGGTAGGGAAATCCACAAAATTAATACTCCGGTTTTGCGAAAATGAAAAAAGCCGTCCAAGTGCCAAAATGAAAAAAATGTGATATTTTTGTAACATATAAATTATACAATTTTTTGCGTACATCTGTTTTTATATAGAAAAAGAAAAAGGGGATTCGGGAGATATAGGGCTTTTTTTTAACTCATTAGGCGCCAAAAGCTGAATCGATTTTATGGATTTTCTCGCAAGTACATACTTAGTAAGGTGATAAGATGTACCGTTTGACATGGATTTTTAAGCCCCCACGGCATACGAAATAAGGCTCGAGAAACCGATGGCTCTCGCGCAAGAACGGTTTTATTTTACCTCGCTCAAGTTTGCAGAAAAAAATGTGTTGTGATGAACTAAACAATAAATACCTTCCACATCCATATCGATACAAATTTTTACTAATATGACTGATACTCTTATGCCTGC
This sequence comes from Philotrypesis tridentata, assembly GCA_018906965.1. NCBI lineage: Eukaryota > Metazoa > Arthropoda > Insecta > Hymenoptera > Pteromalidae > Philotrypesis > Philotrypesis tridentata. Next base: position 196,015 of record JACCIB010000003.1, on the reverse strand, counting down.
TTCTTTTTATTTTTAAACATTTTCAATGCCATATTTATATAGCCTATTAATAGCGCTGGTTTTACATCGTTAAAATTGAAGATATGTATAACACATGCGCTTACCAGGATAGAGCCAATCTCCTTCAGGAAATTTAGCCCGTAGCTCAATCACGCCGTATCGAAATTCGAAGTGATTTCTCGTGACCAGCTTGGCAGAAATCACGGGGGGAAGAATATTGTAGGACGTCGCTTGTCGATTACATTCTTCTGGAATCGAACTGCTACAGCTGCATCAGGATACATATAAACAAAAGCGACGCGAGCGCCGATTTAATTGTTATATCCGAAGCTCGAAGAGTGCGCAGTTTTTAAAGGGAAAGAATTTCTTGGAATCCTCGCGTGTCTCATCGTCGCGATTTTACAGCTGTTGCTATTCGGCTTTACGCGGGAATTTTCCTTTTTTAATATTGTCCATGATCGTTGTTAAATGTAATACGAAAAATGTTATTTAAATATTTTACTATTTGCTAAATAGTGTAATTCACTGCGCACGATAAAATTTACTTACTCAGCCAGTCGTAATTGGCCAAGAAGTGTCGAATCTTCTCCGTAAGAGTCTTCGAACAAACTTGGTCTTATACGAAGAATGCCATTATTAATTTCTACTGTCTCGTTGTGCTTGTGGTACACGCAAAATTCGTAATCCTATAAAATTGTCAACATTAATATTATGTACGTATAATAGACTATAAAGATTTTGTATAAAATTTCAATTGACGATTGCAACATTTTTTATCATAAAGACCCAAGAGGAAAACTTACAGGTCCGTAAGGTATTTTGATTTCTCTGTGCCAAACTGAGTCGTTCAGCCCAGCCGAATCGAAGTTTTCCTCGAACATGAGACGACCTTAAATCAAGTGTAATTAGTCGCTTTTACGCGCATGGCTGCGCAGAGCAGTGACTGCAGCAACAACAACAATCGCGCGATAAGACAATTAGTCTGTCGAATAACAATGAGAATAAATCACACGTACCGGTTCGTGTAAGCGAACACCCGCAGAACACGTATTCCCCATTCCAATCGATTAAAACCAGCAGAATCGATAGCGACAATACTCTGGCGCTCTTTGCAGGCATCGCCGCGTATTGCAATAGCCTCTTGCTCCTCGAGACTTTCGTCGACGCGGATTCTCATCGTCGTCGCGATAAATGATAATAAAGTTCGGAGGGGGATTCAAATTACTCGGTTAAATCGCGCCACTTCCTTACCGAACGAGATGAGTCTGTCCCCGCGCGCGCGGCCTGTGCTGCAGCGCGCAGCGAAATACGTTTTTATCGACGGAAGCTGAAGCTGTGATTGTGAATTTGTGATTCCGTCTGCAACGGCGGCGTGAGTGCCCTGAGTCGGCGCGAGTTTTCCTCTCATCCTGACCTCACGTTAATATACTCATAGAGAGATTCGACTTCTTGGCTTCGCGAGGATAGAGTTTAATCGATAATTCATCGATTAAACAACAATGATTAACGTAGCAACGAGAGCCACGAGATTCACTGCTCTGCTAACTAAATTTATGGAAAAGGAGTCGGCAACATATTTGTTCTGTCAACGTAAAAATACACACAAGAGTTGTACTAGAGGTTATATTGGGACTTGCAATAACGACGGTTTCTTTCTACACAAGATCCTGAGGCAAAAGGCGAATTTGATTGTTCGGAGTATTTGCTTTAGTGATCAAAGGCAGTTGTCTACTGAGCAGTGAGTGATGATTTTTATTCGTTACCATAAAGAGACAATGATAGAATTTTTAATTCATCCTTAGTGTTGGATCTTTTTCTATACTGATACTCGTAAGGTATTTTACAAACATTGTGGTTTGTTTGTTTATTTGAATTCGGGATCCTTTTAAGCTTGTGCTCCAAGTGAATAGCATTAAAGTATCTTTTAAAAACTAGATAAAATGAAAAATGGATCAGCATAGTTGAGTAAGTATCATTTAAGTAAAGAACATTTCTAAGCAGCGTACACCACAATGTTTGTAATTTGTTTTTGTATTAGCTTGATTTTATGATTTATTTTATACCCTACTTATTTAATTATGCTTCATTTCAGGGATTTGCAATCTATAAATTTTGAAAAAATTTCTACAGAAACATTGGAATCTCTGTCAGAATACTTTGATGAACTCATAGAAAATGCTGTTCATTTGCAGGATGCAGATGTGTCATGTGGAGTAAGTATTTGTTATAAATTACTTCAATGTAATTTTCAGCTATTTGCACATATGATAATTCATTTTTTTGTAACTTGCAGGATGGTGTGCTCACAATCAAGTTTGGAAAAGAATACGGAACGTACGTCATTAATAGACAAATACCCAATCAACAAATTTGGCTGTCGTCTCCCAAATCTGGGCCAAAGCGGTATGACTTTGTCACTGGCACATGGATATACAAGCACGATGGGCAATCATTGCATGAATTACTAAATGCAGAAATTCCAGATATTGTTAAAACTCCGGTTTCATTTGATAAATGTACCTTCAGTGTTAGACAACAGAAGTGATCATAAAATTATAAATTAAGAAAGTTTTAATTGTAAATATCAGACTGATTTATGTCTTTTGCAAATTTTGTAAAGTATATTATGTGTACAAATGAAATGTATATAAGATTATTAATAAATTTGTTTTTAATGCATTTAATTGAAATTTGTAATTTATTAACTTTTTTATTACGCCCTTTAAGTCTTTACTAAGTCCTTTAGTATTAACGGAAATCTTTAGCGAGCATTTATCGACAGGTCATCATGGAAATTATGGAAGACGGAAATTTGGTTGACCGGGTAAGGATCCTCTTGCAACGCGACATGCAATATTACCAGGTAAGCTGTTAAAGCGCTTCATTTTCGCATATATAATCGATGTTTTCAAATACATAGTTGTACAACATAAGTATAATACAGACGTATACATTGCTCGAGAAATTATTTCCGTCGTCGAAGGTTTAAATAAGAGATTGAGAAGCGACGTAATTGAATCTATCATTATTCGCTTAAAGAAGAAATTTTAGACTGAAAACGAAAACAACGTGGCTAAAGAAAGCATTCGTTTGTTGATTAGCTCGATGCATGCGATAAACTTATTGAAATTTGTTACCCCCTCCTACTACACAATAGTGTTCGAAAACATGCACAATTTAGTTTATTATAATTATTATTATCGTTTATTTATTTATCATCCCGCATAAAAAAATAAAATATAAATATATTTTTTTAATATAGCGTCGCCAATAGTTCCAAAAAATTCTATTTTAAAAATAAAAATATTGATAATATGTTACCTCAATATTGGTAAGACATAATTGGTAAAGCATTATTATAATGTACAGCTCAATACTATTGCTGCTGTATATTAATAATATATGTTAAATGTATTAGGAATTATTCTTTCCAATTCATTGACAGTACTCTTTTTTTCTATACGAGGTCGATCATTGACTAGATTTTTCCCTTATCCTTATTTTAGCAAGGTGAGAAATTTATCGCCAAATAGTAAATTTGCGCATAATTTCAAATAGTCACGTCAGGGTTAGACAAATATTCGGCCATAAAAACTTTTGAATTAATTTTCATACTTTGTAGCAAATTAACGACTAAAATCAAATAATTTTCATTCCAAAAAGTATCTAAAAAATGATAAAAAATTTTAAAAAGTATCCGAAAAAAGTCTTGGAATTAATTGTTTATTTTGATTGGAAAATTTTCGTAAAAAATATTATTCGACTACAAATAAAGGAAAAACTAATAAAGAAAAGGCAACGTTTTACGCGCAGGAGATGCAAACAGTTCTGCGAGAGCAGCTGTGCGTAAGAGTGAGCGGCGGGAAATTCGACTTTCCTCGACACGCTTCATTTGCGGCGATAAAAATCGTCACCTGGTGGGAAGCCGAATTTACGGCGGCTTTCAAACGACCTTCAGGCTTGAGCTCGGCCAGTCAGGACAGCTCAGCCCTTAGCGGCGATGACGAAGTCGTGAAAAAAACCCAACCGAACGAATTCATTCTTCTCGTCGTCGAGACCTCCGAGCAACTCTTAGGTGAGGCTGTAACACAAAACGTATTATCCTTATTATATCGACGTGTCGTAAAAGTTTTGTCGTTATACCTACGTGCCTTTGAACGGCGCGAAACAATGTTTTGAACGGGATGTCAATATTCGACCCTGTCTTTAATAAAAGGCTCGACCCTGTAGCTATTGTACAGCCGCGACCTACTAAATGCTCAACTTTGAATCAATTATGCTCTCGCTTCACGCGATTGTTTACTCGCCTCTTTAATCATGAAAATTCACGGACGCCACGCGTTTTTAAATTAAACCACAAGAGGGGAAACTGAGCTGGCGTGCAGGAAATGGATTATTATATTATTATATTAGTAATTATATCATAATTTTATTGTAATGTCTTAATTCTGTGAGCGCGAATGTTGGAAAATAACAATTTATAGTTAAACATTATGTTGGACGAAAAGATTCGTATTAAGTATATCTCTAGATCTATTTTTTCACGTATTTTGTAGAAAGAATCAAACACACTCATAGAAAAATGAAAATTGTACGTAAATAAAAAAAGATTGCGGATGCGTTAGAACTGTACTACTTATACGCTCTTTTGATGAAATGTGTAAAATTCAAGTAAATCAAAATACTTATAAAAAGTTTTCTAGTTAAAAAGAAAGTTCAAAGACGGAACTGCAGTTTAAAAAGAAATCGTCACAAATGACGATTCGGGGAAAAGTTGAGATGATCAAATTTTTCGATAATTTTATAAAAGTATATAACATTTATTTTACGTGTATGCATCAACTGTGCACAAACTTGTGCCTTATCTGTATGTTGCAATAATTTTGATTATAAAACAATTTAGACAATATGATATTCATGCAATTTAAAATATATTTATACATCTAGCGATGTATATTCTTAAAAACTGTATAAAGTAATCGTAAAACCGTACATTTATCATTACATAAATCATACATAATGAAATAAAGGGAAGTCACTGCGGCAAAAAAACTGAATTTAATTAAAATCTCTGCAGAGCATCTGCACACACTGATACAGGAGTCTTTGGATCACGCCGATTTAACGGTGTTGACAGCAACGCTCGGAGCTGCTGCTCTCATTCGCAATTGTCTTTGGTGTTACAATCAACGCGCCAAAGGCAAAATAACCGAGCAGTCCAGGTAATTAAACGAAAAAAGTTATTCTTATGAACTTTGTATCAGTTGAAATTCGACGTTGAAATTGGTTCCACTCGAAAAATTATAGCTGTAACAAAATAAAAACTGAAAAATGCAGCTCTTCTATTGGTTTATCTTTAACAACTTTTTACGTGAAAAAATTGAGTATAATAATTGTTGAACATAAAATTTCCTGTATGATACATGTATTCTCAAAAACCAAATTAAAACTACAATATGCTACCTTTAAATCTGAAAATGATTTTTTAAATTTCACAGTCAATTTTTATTGAACTGAAATTTTTTTTCTCAAACAATAGATTATACATTGCTTTGGGAGCAATAATAACGTTATACCAACCACCTAATGAGACTTTATAATCAATTCACAGGCTCCCTGACTAACTTTTCTTGAGCTCTTTGAAATTTATTATACTTCAATTAATCAATGCATCTTTTAAATCGGCCGCGACCTTTTAAACTATTTCTGAAGCTGTAAGTTTGAAGATGAATAAGGAAAAGCTTATTTTGCATAATTCGAAAATTATCACTTACCATTAAAGGTGTCTTTCGATCGAGTTGAGCCTTTTAATCGCTCGCCTACGATCTTTCATTTTCTATGATTTTTAAGGGGCTTTGTAGCTTTATTCAGTTAATTTCATTTTTCGCAGAAGCAAACGAATTCAAAGCCAAGAAATAAAAGTTCTTATTATTCTTAGTAAGTTCGAATTTTTCAAAAATAGTCGCCAATTGATTGTGAATGATCTTGAATATGTAAAAAAATTGGTAAAAATCGGTTAGATGATATTTTGGCGTGAGATCTCACATGAGACGTCATCTGAAATATCATCTGAGATGTGATCTGAGACTTTATAATAGGTATATGTGACACGAAAATTATGAAAAAGGTTTTGCTAAAGTATTTACAAAGAATTATTTCTGCAATTTTATAGCGTCAAGTTATTAAAATGTTACAAGTCATACAACGAGATGGCTGAAGCTGTAGCTGAAAGACTTTTGGATCTTCACTGCCGCCTCATCTCATTGTACATTCTTAACGAAGCAGATTCACTAAACTGGCAGAGCGATAAACCTTTTTTTGAAAAAGAGAGATGTTCCTACGTTATTCAAATGTGGTGGCTTTACATGCAAGGTGAATAATTTTCGTAAAACTATGTTTGAAAATTGACAAGTCCCGTGACTGTAAAAGACGTTCAAAAATCAAATAAAAATGCAAACTTCCACTAATTATAATCTAGCAGAAGTAAAAACAACAGATTCATTTATAAAAAAATATTTAAAAAACAAATTACGGAAATGATACATTCAGCTATTTCAAAATTCATACTGTATTATCTGAACAAACAAAATTGAAAAAAAGTCCAAATAAAAAATGACAAAATTTTCTTCAACCATAGTCATTTCAGTGCTAAGTGGAAACTAAAAAGTGAAGGGGAGCTGCAAGGCCGCAATTTTTCTTAGTTTTGTTTTTATTATTTATTGCAAGGAAACTAATTGCCTTTTTATTGCAGTAGATTGTAGCGCGAAATTTGAATTTTTATTTGATCACCTGCATTACCAAAATACATTTTTGTTCTAATAAGTTTTCAGATCAATCAAACTATAATCAATCTTACCGAATGAATTAATAATATATCTTGAACTCCAAAACAGCCAATTCAAACTTTATAGCCACTATAAAAAATTCACTCGAAAGTTACTTCCTATACACAAGATTAAAGAATAACACGTTATTCTCTAGGGACGAAAACGGATCTCTGGAACACGGTATCCCCAAAAATGGCTCAACGGGTATTTTCCGGTATGCTCAACGAATCCCTTTCCATCATTGTCGCACGCTTTATTCACGTAAGGAGGAAATCGAATATGTACCTTTATTAATATAAATTTGTGGACTTTGCATGAATATCACAGGATTTGTAGATGGTTACATTTAGATATTTACTTTCAAGATTTGTTGATCGTGCTGTGCGCATATAGTAACCTCATGGAAGAGCTCTTGAATAAGATTCCTGAATTTCCGTTACAAAAAACATTAATGTAATAAATATTAAACAATTTATTATTGCTAACAAGTAAAATAACGGATAATATAGCTGCACAATATGAGCTATTATGGGTCGGTACTATCATCCAGATCCAGATGATACTTCCGTTAATGACAACAAAAGCGTGAATATTTATGATGCATTCCTAAATACAATATGTAAACTTCAGTCTATAAATATAAATCTTTAAAATCATTGTTTTTTCATTAATTAATTTAAAGCCTGCTTAAAACCTGAAAAATAATGCTTTTTCTCGCACTGATTCAGTAAAGAACGCTAGACATTGCTTTGGCAGTGCTATTGGGCGTTTGCGCTTATATTAAATGCTACGTTTCACCGACTCACTTTCCTTAGTACATAAAATATTATTTACTTTAAGGGTCGGCCAAGTCTCCCTCGATCTATGCAATTTTGGGCAGAAGCATTTAATGTCTTATGCTGCACCGCCTACCTGTCGCTCAGCGTCTGCGTCTCAGGCGACGAGATGATCGGAATTCACGTCGAGAAGCTCTCAACTTACGTAAGAGATATTCACGCCAAATGCAACGAACTCCTGATTTGCCTGTTGCTCAGAGGTGCGCCACTTAAGGTTCTTTTTCAGGTGATTTTTTTACCAATATGTACTTATTTCGCTTTGACAATACGGTATAACGGCTTTTTTTATGAATTTCGAAAATTTATTTTTAATTTGAAACATGTATTTTGAAGTATAATGTATAAAACTCGAATAGCATATTATATAACATGCATCATGAATTTGTGGCTCTTTTAAAAGTAAGCCATAAATTCATAAGATCAAAAGAATCAATTTTCAATATTATATACACATTACACATGCAATGCATATTTCATTGAATTTTTCATACGATTCCTTCAATTTGTAATAATTTGCTTAGGTGTGACATTTCGTGTTTCGAGAAAAAGCGATCATGTTTTCTACAATTATATTGTATTATTATATCTGATACGGATACAACCGTAGTATTACATTTGTAAATAGTTTCTTTCTCGACGCCCAAGCTAAACAAATTACTCGAGTTAAGTGGTTCTGCGGGAACTTTGCAGATAAGTGGTTATGCGGTCACTTTCTTTGAGAGCTCATAACTAATGTAATTTGTGATTAAAAAAATTCGGGCGGGGCATCTTTTTAAAGTTTAACTCATGCCCTTTCCAATGGTATAATTAAAATTTTCGAAAATTGTTATTAACTATGAGAAAAAACGGTTTAAAGGAAAAAAGCACGGTTTTTCCACAATTTTTTGTTTTAATTTGAGATTTCAAGAACGTTTTCATTTGCAATGTATCTGGAACCCCTCTAACCAATGGGATAAATGTCCAAACCTAAAAGATACGTGATTTGGGGATTGATTTTGAACCTCAATGTGGTCAAACTGGCGCATATTATAATTGAAAATTTTTTACGAAGACCTTTACGAATTTTTTATTCAGAAACCACAAACTTTTGGAAAAAATTTTCAAGAGTAAGAAGTTCTTAGAATCAGCTAAGGAATACGTATGAATTTTATTAGAGCGATTCCAGTAATTTTTTTGTTTCTGCAAATTGACAATTTTTGAAAAATTTAAAAACGTTAAAAAATTTTTTTTTAATTTAAAAAAACCAACGAATACATCGGTATAGGTAATTAGATATATATTATACCGCTTTAATGTACTCCACACGGTGTATCTCGCACAAAAATAAAAAAAACAAGTGCACTTAAGTGGTTCTGCGGTAACATTTTTACGAGAGATGCAGTTAAGCGATTATGCAATCGGCTGGCATTTAAAATATTTGTGCATTTCGGAAATCCTACTATTGTACAATGAAAAGGGGTACTAAGAGTACCTCGAATTCGACATAAAAAATTTTTTCGCAAAATGTCACTTAAGTGGTTCTTCCTGTAAGCCACAGATATATTTTTTATAATACGATTCTTTGGAAACTTCATCGCCTTACTTGTATGCAATGCGCATAAAATAACACAACCATATAATATTTTGTTTTTTAATTTTATTATTTTATTACAATTAACATAGTACATCCTTACAATTTGAGGTATTTCGCAAGGGTCTCGACAATTTAACGATTTCAAAACCAAGATGTGGACCATCTCCGTGGATTTATGTTTGCACTCCGAATCTCTTTGGCATTACTCACTCCAAATCAAAAGGATTTCAAAATCTTAGCGAGGATCAGGCTGCTATTCTTGAACTGAACGTACTGAAATCTCAACCGCAACCTGATTGGACTCAGTTGATTAAAGTAATGATATTTAAATCACGATTTCAAGTTGGATTGTTTTATTACTTATTATTGTCAATTTTCAAAAAGTTTTTTGGTTTAACAAATATTAATTTACTATTTACAATGCTGTGCCAAAAAACAATAGTCGTTGGCTGATTTTGTACATATTAATAACTGAACTGTTTCAGAGTTCCAACTTCGAGTGGTGAACTTTGAAACATATCTTGAATATAATTAATGGATTTAACAAATTTCAACTATATGAAAAACCCTGCAGGATTTCCTGCAGCCGATACCCTGCATACATTTTTTTCCTGCAGGATAATGTTATGAAAATTATTGAAATGTTGCATTTCACATAAATATAGAGATATTTAATAAAATTCATATTTTGGTTGCCAATAATGGATAAGTAGCATCTGGGTGATAACACCAATGATACGTCACATGGCTATGTTATATGTCATTTTACATTTTATTTATAATAAATTATTTAAAATTGATATTATTAGCTAAAATAAGTTAAGTATAATGAAATCCTATACAATCGCCTGCAGCTGGATTTCCTGCAGAATTTTTTCATAAGGGATACAGACAAGAGAGTAAAAAGGTAAAATTCAATGCAATATAGGTACTGTCCATGAACGATTACTCGCTAGCTCGAGTCCTGCTCGGTGTTCTCGTGCGTCAGTGCATCGGTAAGGTGGACGTCGATCCATCTCATCGATCGAGGGCGACTACCCCCGTCGAGGGTGCAGCAACGTCTGACAAACAAAGCAGCACAGCAGCCGCTCAGACTAAAGAACCCGAGAATGAGGACATCTGCGGAGGCTTCCTTTGTACGGGGAAATCCTGTCAACGCACGCTTAACATCACTCCAGTCATGGGACTGCACGGACTCGTATACATTCTCGTGAGCATCGGCTGTGATCCTATGCGCGTTCTTTTACCCGCTATTAAGCAGGATCCCAATTGGTCGAGCTATCTCACGAGGCAGCAGGTAATTCGGGGGGGAGTATTCTAGTATCGAAATAAAATTCCAGAAGATCTACTGGCAGTGATTAGCTTTAGAGAGCTTTTCTGACTGCGATGGTCACGTACTTACTCTGCGTTGTTCTTCAAACAAATAGCTTCAGATCAATAAGTTTTGTAGAGGAAATAGAGCTTTCATTTCGAGGAGTGTTTGTTATGTTTATTCTATATTTGTTTTCATCATATGTTAATGTTAATAATTTTAAGAATTTTTATTGAGTCGTAAGCATTTAATTGTATGTAAATCTGCATCAATTAGTTAATTATCATTTAAAAGTAATTATCGTTAAAAAAACTACAAGGTTCTAACTAAAATTGAAATCTTATATTAACAGATTGGTCAGCCTTTTTATAATTACATTATTTTCTTCGTTTGTTTATGATACCAATATTATGGCTGAGACTTCTTTACCTCCTTAAGGTGTGGAATCAAGGAAGACCACCTTGGCTTAATGCTCTTGTGGAATTTTTACGCCCATTTACGGCACCGATCGTAGATACGCTTCTCGAGGCAGTGAAGGTAAACTAGATTAATGAAAAATCAATTAAAATTCTAAAATTATATTTAAACTCTACTAATATATGACGTGTAAAAGTTCGTGGCCGACGTCTTCATGAGAAAAAAGTGCCTAGTGCACTTAATGAAAAAAGTCTAACAAGCTTATATATATTTAAAAACGTAATAATTGATTTAACAGTCCACGAGAATGTTTGTAACTATATTAAAAATTGTTAATCTACTTGACTAGCAAAATGTGTAATAGCGTTATGTGATGACGTATTTGCCTCGACCGGTGTGATTTAAACTTTTTCAAATAAAGCCACAAACTTTTCTTATTCCCGCAGAGCAAAATATCTCTGACCTTTACGTATATAGTTAATTTATAAAAATTATTCTTCGCGCAAATTACCTTCTTCTGACTCTGTTTGTAAAAGTGGTTTTGAAATATATGACAGCATTTGAAAGAACCATAGTTTTTCTGCGCGATTTAAAAGAGCGTTTAACCCTTAATTCATTGGACCGCGAGCGATCGCCAATTTGTCTGTAAAATTTTAATTAAAAACTCGAATGCACGCAGGCGAGAAGACGTCTAAAAATTTACGGTTGCGCATTATAGAAGCGTGTTGTCATCTGTTGACAGACAGGTGCGAGCATCTATCAAGCCATGTCCTTGGCTTTGGGCTGCCTTGGTGAGCTTCACGATTGCATGCCTCTGGGCGTATTAAAGGTGGCCATGTGCATGGATGAGAATATACCTGCGCACTGTCGGCCTATAGGTGGATCTGTTCTACTGCAGGTGAGTCAGGCGTACAGAGATGAAATCTTGAGTGCGCATAACAATTACTCATACTATTCGCTTGCAACTAAACTAACCAAATTATGCGTGTAATCTAGCCAGAGGAAGCCATTTGCTTAGTCTTATTTTCACTTTAAGTTTTTACTGTGTTTCTCGTAAGCTTTTATGACTCTTATCTTGTTATATTATGAACTTTGCATAAAGCTCGCCTTTGGATATTTTTCTGAAATACCGTAACGTAGGGGGGTATCAGCGGAGCTGAGAGTGTAACGTTTAAGCAGTATAGATAACATTTGAAATGCTTTGAATATCAGACACTGCTTCCTTTTGATTATTAGTGCGCGAAATTAGTTTAGTCTCTCTGTGTTCTTAAAAGCCATTTTCACAATCGAGTCATACAGCAGAAATTAGGTTGGAATATTTATGTTGTTGCTATTGGCCTTGGGATTAATAGAAAAACGATTAAAAATGAATTATTGATACGACGGCCTGCATGTTCCAACAAACAGGTGATGATCGCTGCTCTGTACTCTGCTCTGCTGCAAACGGCCCGAGGTCCGAACGTCAACTCGACTGGTCAGCAAGTCGACGCGACGCAGAAACGAAAATCATCGATGGAAGTGAGATTTCAGGAAACGGAAAGTGGCTCTTTCGATCCCCGAAACAGATCCGCCTCCGCCATCGCTCTGTCCGAGGCGTTGTGCAGCATCGACGAGGACAACAAACACACGGCCCAGATAGACGACCTCCTGAGCTGCTTACGCGAGAGCGTGGAGAAACGAGCTGCCGCGACGGGTATTGCCGATGTCGAGGACGTCATGTGCATCATCGAGAGCTACACCGATCAACTGGCTTTCTCCGAAGTCGGCCGTAGTTCCCTCAAGGTGGGCTCATTATTCATAAAAATCTACTTTATTTATTCGACAACTTATCCAAGTTTATCGAAGTTGAATTTTTCTTCAAAAAATGAGCTACTCGACTCGACGGCCCTTACAATTTATTTCGAATCCTCATATTGGTTTTCTGTGCATATTTAAGAAAAATAAACTGTACAGATTGTGCACGAGTATTTAATCCGCGCGTCGAAGCCGCTGTTGGAGCAGTTGCGCGAGGAGAAGAGGCACGAGGTGCCGGACACGCACATTGTAGCCTATTCTCCCCAAGCGTCCAAGCCGCTTACCCACATAATGTTCCATATCGAGGAGGCAGCCTTCGATCGCCTGCTAATCGACTACGAGGCTCTCGATTGGGAGCTCATGTTTGAAATCCCATTGTCGGTGACGAGCCAACGTGTACGAGCTCAGGTACTCTCCAGGCCCGAACTCATCAATATCCTCCAGCTCGAGCAGGACGATCGCGAAGCTGCCAACTTTATAAAGCAGCTTTGCACCACTGGTCAACTCAACCGAAGAATTTGAGCAAGATTTTTTTCGTTTTTTTTTTCTTTTTTCGCACTGCAGGGCGGTAATCCTGCGGATAAATGAAGAGAAAGCTTTCCTCCATATTGATTTTAAATTAAGCACGTGCGCTAATGAACTAATGAATTAATCACACGATCGAGCTTATGCCGTAATAATTACAGCGACGAAATTTTCGAGATAATTGGTGGTAAAATAGAATAAAACGCTCGTATGGTTTTTGTAATTTCATTAATGTATTTATAAAGTGTGCAATATTTAGATTATAAAGTTGTCGTAAATACAAGTATTTAATCATAACAAAAATAATACTTTGTACAGAAAAATAATGCTTTCAACATTTGTACTTATAAAAAATACGAACATGCCCATTATACATGTTATATTGCGTAATAAATCTTTACAGTCTGTCAACAAAATCAATAACTTAAAAATTATACTTTTAATTTACTGAACTTCATTTCTTTACATATTTCCTATTACTGTAGAACAATGATATTAAAATGTGTAGTTAAAACTGTGCGTTTCAACCGTATAAAACTTACCTAAAATTTTCCACAGTCAATTAATCTCTTTTAGATAAAATACTTTAATTAATTTATATTATAGACCAATTAGAAACACTGAAATTAATTAGAATCTTAATTTTTTAATTAAATAATGCGTTAAATTAATAAATTGTAGTCTTGATGTATATTTTCGTTTCACAAGTGAAAAATTATGGTGTATTTAATTAAGGGGATCCAACACCTTTAAAATCCGAAAAAAGAAGCACTTTTAACATGAAATGTATAACTTTGATTTTATTAAAAAATTTTACACAAAAACAACGTAATACTGTCTATTATTTCAAATTTTTTGACTCTTTTTCAAACTAATGTGCACTAATGAAAAATAAAAAACTATTAAATATTTGTATACACTATGTGCACGATTGCAAGTGAACGCATGGTTCGATTTAGCTCAAATTTTAGGACGATAATTTTCATTTGAATGATTAGAAAACTTTTAAAAATGAAATAATTGACCTTTTCAAACTTTTTAAACCATTTTTGATACATTTTTGCCCATAAAACATATTCTAAATGTTCAAATGAAAATTCCTCTGTTAATGCTGAAAGTACACATAAATGAAGCACCTTCCTAAAATTTGAGCTGAATCAAACCATGCATTCATACAAATATTTAACAGTTTTCTATTTTTCATGGTGTACATTAGTTTGAAACAGGGTCAAAAATCAAAGTTATATATTTTATTTTAAAAATGTTTGTTTTTTTCACGTTTTAAAGGCGTTGAGTCCCCTTAATTTAAATAAATCAATTATCGAAACTTTTCTTATTTTAGATTCAAGATATTTTTAAGTGTAAGTACTTATTTAACGAGGAAGGTTGTAACGTTCCAAACTCAATTGTCAGAAAAAAAACAAAATTAAAACGAAATGCATTTACCTACTTAAAACCAAAATAACTTGACATCTCTACATATTAAAGACAATTTACTTGCAATTTGCATAAATTACGAAGTGTTTTCATTGACGAATGAACGTTTATTAATTTTTTTTCTTACGCAATGATGACCACGCGGCAGTTGGCACATGTTGATGAACTATGGTATTTTACGAAGGAATATAGACATAGAGCTATTTTTAAAATCTGATCATTGATAAAATTGATTGTAAATTGTAATTATCATCAACTTGATAATATCTTCCATAAATCTGATAATAGTGGAGTGAACTTCTAACAGTTATTCCCATAATAATGACAAGCTGTTTGAGTTGATCTTTTTGAGTTATATAATTTTAGATAAAAATTTGCCCAACTTTTCGAATAACTCCAATATTTCCTATTCTTAGCTTAAGAACAATGTATTACGTTGACCTCACACAGCGCATATTAGACCCCATAATTTTCACAGTCTACGGGAAAGCTATAGGATATACTACGAATAATTATTACGTAGCTTTAGTGTAATACATTATAGTGTATAGCCTTATTTCTTATCTAAGCTTAGAAAAAGGGGCAAGGAGTTGTCCGAAACTGTAGGCAAATTTTTATATAAAATTACATAATTCGAAAATTATTGAATGTTGAATAACAGATGCAATTGTTTCAATTATATTCATTCCTATCTCTCTCACATCGAAAACAACAACAATCCATCTGTATTCGCATGATTATAGGCTGGTCAATTTTTCACATTGCATGTACATTCTTTTTATTCGTTAGAATGCCACATATGTATGATTATCGTAGACAGTAAACTATAGCTAAAGGACTTGTAATCGCAATGTTTTACTGCATGAGTACCAGCTTTAGGATTTTTCTCTATTTTTTTATGTACAGTCACGTATAGTTGTTGTACATTGATTAAAAAAGAAGTAATCCCATAACTACTATTTTAGTCATCTTATAATGGAAAATTAAAGGACATATTGAGACACAGAAGTGTGTTCATAGATGCAATATAAGTTTTACGAATACAAAAACGTGGTCACGACCTTGAGCTACAAAAATGTAGTATAGCCATTAATACCGTTTCAGAGAGGTAATAAGTGAGAGATAGATACAGAAGATGTTGTGTTATGATGATAATGGGGGCGGCGCTGGTGGTGGTAGTGGTGGTGGTGGTGGTGGTGTGCCACTGCTCTTGTCAATGCTCTTGTTATTCATTAATTGTTGTCGAACACCGCAGCCGATCCGCCGTCATTCAATCTCGTAAATGCACCTACCTACAAACAATGACGAAAAGGCATTTTTCTCAGTGTACTACCTTCGCATTCTTCTGTCCTCTGCCTTACCTGCCGGTTATTGCCGACAAAGACATCACGAACGAATTGATCCTAAGGCTTTTTCGTTTCCCTGACAGATTGATAAGCAAAGAATAAGAAATTCATAGGGATTTCATTATTCGTCCTATCAAAAAGTATATTTATTCTCACTGACGGACAATAAATTCTAATCTCATAAAATTTGTTTTGATTGTTGGAGGAAAAATATAACCCAGTATCGTATACACGCCAGGATCATGCATTATTCAGTGTCTGTCGATATTGCCCGACTATATCGGGAATGGAACTACTTGGCGCAGCATAAATCCTTGAATGTGATTCTTTGAACTGAAGTCGATTTTATTTTTTACCAAAAACTAAAGATTTTCCTTCCTTACATCATCATTACTTTTTCGAACATTATTACACCTATTAAATCAATTAGTTTCATATAATTTGAAAATACTACAGTCAGAGGGATTGATTTTGCTTTGTTTTTAAAAATTTTGGTCAGAAATGCTGTCAGAATATGATTAAGAGCACGGATACACTTTAAAAAATTATATATTTACTTAAATTTTTTACAATAATGTATAACATAATGATATGTATTCACAGTCAATGTAAACAATATAGAAGATATTTTAACACTTTATAAAACCAACTCAATGTTTTTATTAATCAAAGTGCTCTTCGATATATTGTGATTTTCGGTTTTTAAATACTGTCTCAACCCGGTACATGGTATTATTACCTACAAAAATTGTTTTATGTTGCATTGTTTTTGAATCTAAAAATAAATTTCAAGTTTTATTTTTGTTTTTTTATTTTTTAAGGTGTATCATTGCGAATCCCTTAATTTCTTTGGTTACAGATAGTTCGCATTTTAAAACTATAAATTAAATAACGGCTTGAAAACAACATTCAAAATAAAACGCTGTTATATTGAATCAATTTGAATGTACATACGTACACGCTCGAAACTTGCCATCCACTCGCGAATTGAGTTTTCTTTGTTTTCTTACGTATTGGCTTTCGCACAAGTTTAGAAGCAACTTTTAGCGTCGAATAAAACTCGGAAAGTTGTGCAGCAACGAAATTTTTCAGGCCGAGATTTAATCATGCTAAAAAGGTCCAAAGCGCGGGTAAAAATTTCGAATTCAATCCAAGCTATTCAATTTTAAGAGCGTTACTTTCATTTGAGATACACGAGAGAGAGAAAGAGGGAGAGAGAGAGAGAGAGAGAGAGAGAGAGAGAGAGAGAGAGAGAGAGAGAGAGAGAAAGATAGAGAGAGTCGTGTATCTCGTTTGTCCCGCGAACAAGAGCTTAATAGCGCAGAAAGATATGGCTATACTGCACGCACGTGATATTTTCATTACACTAATTTACGATGCGTCTTTTTTTATATGCGCGAGTGCACGTACGCGAGCGCGATGTCCACGAGTCGCATATGTTCGCACAGAAGAGGTGCGGCTGCTGCAGACAATGAGCGGGGAAAAAATTGGGGAAAATGGGAAAGGAGCGATTGCGTAATCAGTCCGTCAATGATATTCGCCTCGGTTGTACCTGCGCCTGCGAGCATAGCGCGAGGACGAGCATAATGCGCGCGGACGAGATAATCGTACGTGTATAATAAGAAGAAAATTCAAGGGAACGAGCTGAAGTGATAAGGGAAAATAAGAGACGGAGCGAAAGTCGCGGTGCGGAGATGTCGCGAGGCGAAAGTTTATTTCAGCTTCGGATAGATGTTCATGGGTTAGGAAAGGAATAAAAAGTGTGTTTGCCGTCAATTAACGCAGAGCTTAAGTACGTGGGACGCATAGTGCTAAAGCTCGTAATGCAACGTTAACGCCAACTTAATGCAAGATTATACCTTCTCGTATTTTCCGGCATTGCGCAGCAATAAACTAAATATTAAAAAATATTATGCGAGCGTACTTTTTATTGTTTTGCTGGACATATTTATATCAACAGAAAACTGAAGGGTATAATAATGTTAGAGCAGTTTTGATTCTAGCTATATATTTGTAGCTATGTGTTTTTGCATGAATTATATATAGTTATTCATGTAGGTAATGTAAATGGAACGTATGCAATGTACGAGCATGATATATGCATAACTACATTAATTACTATTATTTACACACACACTTGACAACAAATGCCGTATAAGTGAAACAATAAAAATCTAGATAATTAGTCCAAGTATTCATGGTAAGATACGTCACTCATAGCTTTTAAAAGCATGTTTCTTCCTTTTCTTGGGCATCAAAAATATTTACGTTTGCACGAAATGCTTTAAATTAAGTCAAAATGTCTTAGTAAATTTAAATTGTGTTCTTGGGAACTATTAATTAGTTGAAGCACCGAATTTTTCGGAGTTCTCGATTGACGATGGAATCAAATCAAACAGCGTGATAAGTTCCAAATAAGTAAGTATTTCTTTTAACCAGGATGAGTGCAATATAGACTAATTTCGGCAACATCGTGCAGCGTGTTATACGTGGTGTTGAAAATCTTAGAGTTGGTGTGGCAGATGTTCGATCCTGTATTCAAATTTCTACCGAACCAACGATAAATTCAAAAGTGATAAGATAAGCTATCGATATTGATTCATTCATCGGAAAGTTTTCTGTATCAATCGTCATATAAGCTAATCCTCTTTTCTACATCACTGTATATACCTGCGTGACGATCGCCTATGTTTGACAATAACGTGAATTACCTTTCATATGAGATAAAAACATTTTTTTAATGTCACGTAATCTACAACATGAATTCCGATTGTTCGAAAAAAAAAAATAATAAAAGCCAGCTTAAAGGATATCTGTGGTAAAAATAAATTTCCAATAATGTCCTCGTTCTGAGCGAACCGAAGAATTGAAAGTTTCTTTACAATAAAAGCAAAAAAACGTTCCTCCAGTATTCCTACATATTATCGCAGTTTGACTAAGATATCTTTCGAACATTTTAAAAATTTGAACAATTTATCACGAGTCATTGGGCTTTAATGAGTGAATCCCAAAAAAGAAAATTTTTTTGTGCATATCTATATAACTATAACAGTTGACCAAACTTTTCTCTTTATTGTAAAATAATTCTATATTTATTGTAAAATGTAAGAAAACAAAAAAATTATATTAACCTTCTTGCGCTATTTCGGTGAAGAAAAAATTGTGGAAAACAATAAATTGTACTCAGGTGGAGTCTCTCTCTCTCTCTCTCTCTCTCTCGCTCGATATTTCTAAGAAACCATACAAACTAGTCTAACCAAATGTGTATCTTCAAAAAAGGAAATTCAACTTCTAATTTCAAGCTTTATTCAATAGACCGTGGAATTAGAGCAAAATACACGCTTATTTTCGTACAGTATAAACTTTCAGTTACGATAGTATCCAAAATGAATGAGGCATTCAGACTCGTCCAGGAGTGAAAATAAAAGTTGAATTCATCGATAATAAGACGGCTTTGAAAAAGTCGCGAAGAAAAAGCGCAGAGGTCTGTGTAAAATTACGGTAAGATTGTCGTATGATGGATAGCTTTCTCTATTAGTTGTATACGTTCTTCATGAATTAGGGTCACAATTTATTCGTTCTTTCGCTATTTTTTTCCTCTTCGTGTAGCTTCATATTTATCAAGTAAATTAGTGACGTTTTTAAGGAGATGCTCGCCCGGAGGATTGATCGTTCGTACGAGGGTAGTGGCAAGGCTGAGTGATTAGTTGAAATAAATTTTAAATGCGCAATTGTTGTTATGAAAAATTTCGTTTCGGGGCTGGCTTACTACGTATTTCCAAAGTTTTAAGAAAACTAGAAGTCCGAATAACGTTTTCTTTTGATTAAAAATACCGTTCCCTCTTGCATAACTTAGTTTTCCAAATGCAAGCTCTACTTTAAAAGTTATACGTACATAGAAAAATGTTGTTCTTAACTTCAGCATCCCCTTGAAAGTAGTAAGACCGATTTATACCGTGTAAAATGGTGCTGAAATGTTTTTTTTACAAAGTAGTGTAGAAGAAAAAAGTATTCGTTCATCGATTCGTTTTTTAAAACTTTGAATTATAATTTATGTTCAAAGTCAATCAATGGGTTACAAGCTATTAACAATGATGTTTTTATAATAAAAGTACTCGAGCGAAAGTCAAATTTCTCAGGCGAAAATTTAACTTCCCGCCCCTCTAACCGTATATACATTACAATTAATTTGTCACAGAAAAAATATTCCTTCCTTACTAGTTTACTACTTTCTTCTACATTATACTTTATTTGCACAAATAAATCACAGACAAACCACAGTACATTGAGAAAAAAAACTTGAAAGTTACCTGACTTGGATAAGAGCGTCCGAAGCGCAGACGCAGCGACGGCGATCGCTTCATCGTTCATGCGCGAGCGAAAAGAGTAGAATATTTCATGAGTGAATTATTCTCTAATATAAATTTAAAATAAAAAAAGAAAAATTCAAGCTATGAAATAATAAATTTCAATATATATGGGTAATTTGCAGAAAAATGCCATGTGGCATGCCGCTACCCCCTTACACAGCCGCATTTAAACGTTATTGAATCAGCAAGTGCATAAAAAAAGCTTCTACTAAAATGTACTTAACAAATGAGGATACATAGTTACTTTAGTTATGCTATTAAGACTGCACTAATGGTTGCAGATAAATATAGATAAAATGTCACCTCCGTCGCATGTCGCCAGAGAGAATGTTGGTAAACAAAATATTGTACGGCTTTAGATATGCGACTAAGCTCCCGCTAAATAGCGTTATTTTTCAAAGTAGGATATAATTTAAAACTTTCTTTAGAAATTTTTTTTATGCATATGAATTTTTCCCTTGTCTGAGTCTTATTATTTTAAACATTTAATTTTTGCAAAAATTTAATTTACGTTTATTTCTAGCCAGTATTGCACCACAGAAGTTTATGATTTAAAACCTTTGCAATTCGAATACTAATTTTTTTATGCGAGTTGAATTTTGCTACATCAATTAAGGGGCGCGGTAGCGCCACGATGGCAAGTATAAGGTACGTGAGTACGTACGCCGCCGTCGGGCGCTATAGCCTTATCATAACGATCGTTTTTCCACTAATTTGATGTGTCAAAAAAATGTCACGTCCGTGGCACTAATTTATTGCGATGGTAAGAAAATTTATTTATTATTTAAATATGGTAAAAATGTTGTAAATACATATAAACCTAAATAAGTATTAAAAAGGAAATTTGTTTATCTTGTGATGGTTTGTCACACCATAACAATTAGTGAGAAAATGTTACCTCCGTGGCAACCTGCGAAATTTCTCTATATGCTTATACAGTTGTAGTTCCTTCCAAATAAAATGTTTTTTTCAAATGATAAAAAAGCACTATTGATTACTTCCGTAACTATTCGTTTTTCTTTTCGATTTGGACGGTGGAATTGGCAATTTTTCTGCAAATCATCCATATGTATTGATAAAAGACTTACAGGATACTTGGGATAGGATCGTCCGAAGCGCAGACGTAGAGAAGGCGATCTCTCGACGGCTCTAGGCTGCAAATGCTCGGCGAAATTGCGAAGATCGTCCGAGTCATCGGCGCTGCGCTGCGCTAACAGTCGGTAGAGGTCTCGATTGTAGAAACTCGTTGATTTGTCGCTATTGGGTGATTCATCTGTCAATTGTAAGATTAACTATCGATATTTGACAACTAGACAATAGATCATTTTGATATGCTTTTCGTAGGGACTCGAGCCATATGTCAAAATGCAGTCCATATCGATGAGCTAATACCGATAGCCAGTACTTGTTATTTTTTTAATCAATAATTAATTGGTAAGATTGTTAAAAATATATTAAATTGAATTTAAGAGCATTAAAGTGTTTAGATTCGCCCTTGTTATAGCACATCTTAATTAGTACCTGTGCAGGAATTGCCGCAACTGATCCACCTATGTAGAGCATCAATAGCTCTTTACTGTTAGACAAAGTACAAAGCATTGTACAAATGCACTGGCCCAGTACAATTTGATATACGCGTATACGTGCAATTTAATGTAATTATACGTGCATAGAATATTGCGTAGGAAGAACGTATTTTTGTTTGTGAAGCAGGTATAATATACCTTACTATCGACTATTGAAGTATACAATTCAACAGTAGACCGTCTTAGAATTACATGTCGCAATTGTAAATATTACAGTAACTTTTTGTTCTCTCGAGGGCGCACCCATCGAATCGCTTTTTTCTGGTTCTGCAGTATTCTGCATTTAGTACAGGATACACATATAATTGAATAACTTATGGAAGAAAAAATCTAAGATAAAAATAAGATCAAATTTTTCACTAGCACAATAATACTAACGTTATATACAGCTATCACAACCACTATGTCACGCTACTAACATCGCCACTGCACCACTGCTACTGCTACTGTAATACTCTATTGTTAATCCCATGGTCAAGCAAAATATTAATCCCAAATTTTATAAGGTTAACGAATTTTCAAACTACTGATCCAGTCTTTTCAAACTCTACTTATCGTCAAAGCAATATTAAAGGCAGTAGTTTACCAATGTGCATCCCCGTGGGCGACGGTATATACCTTCTAACAGTACAGAGGCTGAAGTAGTCCACAGAGGTAGTCGCGGAAATAATTTTACTTTCCACATCGTCTCGCATAACATTCTCAAATTATCACTTTTTTCTAGTTATTTGTGCGATGAAAGCCTGCGGTCGTAAATATGAGAAATTTTTACAATCTTTATCGATTTTCATGGGTTAAGAAATACGACGCTTGATATATCTATTGACAGTATACAAGCTGAAAGCTCGAGGGTTTATTTGATGGCTCACTTTTTATACGCAATCATGGGCTTTAACGCTAAGTAGAAGTGGTCATCATAATAAACCGCATAAGTATTTATGCTATAGTATTCTTTAATTGCTCTCGATTATATCGCTCATCATATATGAGAAATCAAAAGTATCGAGTAGACTCTACGTGGATTTTCTTTTACAAAATCGCATACTTTAATTGCAAATATAGTGAAATTCATCGAATGGATATTAAGTAAAAAACAACAGGTATTGAGTTATTGGATAATATTTTCTAAAATCATACAACTTACTGCCATAGTCCATGTAATTTTCCACTGCTGACACAATACCAAAGACGATAAAAAAGACTATCGCCCACATGCAGCCCTTAGCAATCATGTTATCGCTATACTAGCTGTAACAGATAAATTATAGATTTTTTTATTACGTCGTAAATATCTCTTGACAGTTGTTTGAAAAATCGAACGATAGATGTGTGACGATTCAATCTGGCGAATCGAGCTACAAATTTCAATTCAGATAATTTTGAAACCACCTTTCAGGACGCGCAGGGCTATACGTAATAAGCCCCTCCTGGCTTCATTTATCTTTAATGAAAGAATAAATGAATATAGATTGGCATTCCAGGCGTGTAAGGAGAAAATCATTTTCGGCTCGGGGGTGTCAATATACGCACGAGATACGGACTCCATAAGTTTTTTCGTCCCTGGGCACGTAATATACAGCAGATATCTATACTTTTTCCATGTAGCTCGGTTACAGTTCAAAGCTTGCAAAACTATTAATTATCTGCTTGTCCACGACATCATTGGCTAGTCCCGTCACTAAGCGCTCTACATGGTTTTAAGCCAACAGCAATGAATACCCCCGTTAACAAAAAGTCAACAAAATTTCGCCGTGTAAATATTACCAATAGGTAATTTCGCGATTAGGACAATATCTCACTCGAGCGCAGATTTGTAGGTATATAAAGTTGGAAGGTACAGGATGGGCCATCAGGATGTAGAACAAAGTCATTGCGTGTACACCGGAGAGGCGCATAAGTGCACGAGTGGGCAGCCGTTTGTCAAGTCTTATCTGGAGCGTGAATATGTGTGCAGTATACGTATATATAGTTGTTGTGGTGTCACGCGCCTCTGTGTCTCCCGAACGAAAATTGGCCCTTTCCTCTCTCCTCGTTTTAGTGCTGTAATGTGGTTTTTGTCTTACTGTAATTGAGTTGAACTGTACGCACAGATGTTGCAAATTGTTTTCGCGACATTGATGGCTCTACTGGAGATGTTTCGCTTTATCTTAATTTCCTCGGATGGTTCTCGATGCGATTAATTAGTCGAGCCGAAAGGTAATTAGGAAAGTTATTGGAATTTCGCGAGGAAGACTTGGGAAAAAATTGTTCATTGATTGTTCAATCCTCGTTCGGGAAAGAAAATATCAAATTGACTTTTATGAATTTATGAAAAGTTAGTTGTTTTAAACATTGATATAATCTGCACGCATTTTGTCCAGTTTGTTGTTTTCAATTTTCCGCTTATATTTTATGATACTTACATTTTGTACATACTTAATACTTATATATTATAAAATTATGACGTACCAACTTCTACGGCTATCTCATGATGCTTCATAAGTGATGGTAAACAATATCGTTCAGATTCTTATATTAAATCGCTATATCTTTGAAAATAGATATATTAGCCGTGTTAAAAAGGTAAACATATATAGTGGCGATAAAGGAATGATTCCCAACTGCTAAGAGCGAATGGTTGAAAGTCTCAATTTATTTGTCGGATGGTATGGAAAGAGAAATGTGTTTTGACATATATCTGATGAACAACTTTCCATAGACGATTTTCTTTCGAAAAAGCAAAGTTTGAAGATACATGCTTTGTTGTAAAATATGTCGTTATTACAAAATAATCCCAAAGGATGATTGAATGCTTAAATTCTACTAAAATAATGTATTTGACGTTTACTAAAGATATAGAAAAAATGCTTATAGTTTCGAATAACTTGTAAAAATTGTTACTTAGTGTTAGAGAAAAAAAAGTACAATCCATGTACTAATAATAATAATATAGCAAAAATTATGTTTTGCCCATTTGCCGCTAACATTAACTTTAACTACAACTATTTGATTGATACTTCCTATGATCAGTTTGAGCTAGTCTTTACTCCACACAGCTTTATGCGGTTCGACAACGATTTAATTCATAGAATTTTAGCTTTGATCCCCAGTCCGTGACAGAAAAATACGCTCGTTACTAAACATCAAGAACATTCGCGTGACTGTCATAATACACAGTTATAGTCGTAGAAAAGGTACGCGTTATTAATTCCGTATTCTTGCTCTGGAAGTCCGGAAAGCGCACACAAAGATCCTTATTATGTAAATCCGCCGACTGGTGATAACGAGCTCTTACTCCCTTCGCTATAACAAGCATCAGCTGAGTATTGCACACCTCTGCGCAGAAAGGCAAAAAGTCGTTTTTATCGCTCATTTATTCGAAAATTACGAGGTGAAAACTTTTGGGATGTTTCTGCAAAACGAATTGCTGCAAAATGAGGTCAGATGCACGGCATGTGTCAAACGATTCGGTGAGCAAGTGTTTTTGTCACTGCTGAGAAATGTCATACTGAATGTCTTACTCAAAAGGTTGTCCGAATTGGCAC
This sequence comes from Philotrypesis tridentata, assembly GCA_018906965.1. NCBI lineage: Eukaryota > Metazoa > Arthropoda > Insecta > Hymenoptera > Pteromalidae > Philotrypesis > Philotrypesis tridentata. Next base: position 170,468 of record JACCIB010000003.1, on the reverse strand, counting down.
TGCTCAAATGCTGGCAGCTTTCAAGGCAAATTAAAAAAGAACATTCAATTAGGTGTTGTTGGAATATTAATATTTCTAATAATATTTTATGAGAAATAGTTTATAGGTAAGCCATGAGCAGATTTGAATAATAACAATAATTGTTATTATAACATGCGCGCAACAGAGCACATCAGTGAAATGCGACTCGCAGCGACAAATATCCCTTTACCCGCAAAACGCGCTTACATGAAACTGCGGAAAGGGAGATAGGAGGATTGTAAATGTTGTCCTCTGTTTCACCTAGTGTTGACTCCTGCGTGCGTGCGATATCTATATTTTATCTACAGCTATATATTATACATACAGGTCTCAACACTTAAATCCAGGGCTTTATGCTCGCTCCTCGCAGCGTCAATGTTGACTCCTTCGAACGCGTACATAGATGAGAATTCAGCAATTTACGCGTGTTGTCTCCGTACCCTGTGGCTACGATGAAAATCCGAGAATTTCAATGAGTTTTTCATTTTCTTTCGAGTTCCGAAGCACAGGTGGATAACGAAAAATAACGTCTCCGTGAAAATGAATGGGTGAAATTAGATTTTTTTCCCCGCTCTTTGCCATCAAACTTGCACTGTACCTTTGCAGAAACTAAAACTGGCAAAAGTATCTGTGGTGCTCTTTCTCGCGTAAAAAGCGTTATTTCGTCGCGTTGGCGGCTCTGGGATCTGTAGAGCGAGGAAAAGCTTTTACTTTTGAATTTGTATATTTTTCTATTTACACTTGCGAACGACATCTCTGCAGTGTGTAAATAAAGAGCGCGTTGAAAGAATTAATTTTCCGAAGCAATCGACCGCGTGGAGCACATCCATTCGAGCATCGAACGTGCCTTGCACGTGTGATAGGCACGTGTGCGATAGACATAGTGACCTCATCGCGGTTTTTCGTACTGGTTTTTTTTTCAGGCTTTGCATAACCTACGATTTTCTATAGGCGTATAGGCTCAGTTCTGTCGAAACTGGCGTTGATGCGAACCTGTCAAATAAAGGCTATACTCACGTATATGTGAGCGAGTCTTTAGATTACGTGAATGTATCATGATAAGTAAAAGATGCAGAGAAGAAAAGCTTTGCAACAAGCGTGAAACTCGAATATTCAATTTAGAGTCACGTTGTAGCACCAAAGAAATGAAAAACATGCAACAAATATCTTTCCATAATAATGCATTTTAAGATTACATGCATCCCGACGGAAATTGGAAAGAAAAGTTGTAGTACATTTCTGAACTTCGTATCTGTATCTTTTTGTTTAAGATAAGACAGTACATAACACCTCATTTAGAATTTGACCATACATCCCTATTATTTCATTTTTGCTTGATCGCAATTAACGTTCGTAACTCTGTATAACTCAGCTGTTATGCACAATCGTCGCGTTTAATCGATTATCGATGTATCGCCGCTATTCTGTACTCATTAATCATATTTTATCATACGAAAGTAATGAGAATTTCGTTATACATAACATTATATCTGAATGATTGAATCGTCAAACCTTACTTCTGGAAACTAATTATCTAGCATTTTTCTGATAACTTTAGCTGTGCTCATTCTCCACCACATTTTCTATAATTCGTAAAAAAAAAAGAAAAATGATGTACGACCAATTTTATAAGCTCGAATTTACAGTGATTCCAATATCATCAATGTATATTTTTTACTATGAAAACTTACACGTTCTGCCTTTCTGCGTATATTAATCCTTTCTTACGAAAATCAGAAAAAAGGATACTGCGGTTAAATGAATACATTGATTTCTACCTACAAAAGAGAATATTCGAAATCTATTTTCATGATATGATTGACATTGCTTGAAAACCAGGATTTTAAAAATTTACATTCGTTGTATGCGGGAAAGCTCAGTAACTGCAGGACAAAGCTTTCGAACCTTTAAAGATTAAAAGGATTAATTTTTAAAATACGCAGCGTGTTTGTGCGATATTTTCGAGACTTTTAAAAGCAAAAATAAAATGTATTTTTTTACTTATATGGATGTGAATTAAAATATTTTTTAATTTACATCAAAATTCCTGATATTATAACAGTTTTCAACAATGTTTATAGGCTGTTATTTAATTATCACGAATGCTTTTATTTGAATATAGCATAAATTACTTGGACAAACAGATTGTCTTTCTTATGAATGAAGATAAAAATGATTGATTTTTATGAAGCATAATAAATACAAAAGAATAACAAACAATACAAATAAAGAGTTGCAACAGATCTTATATGAATAAAGAAGGAAAATCTATGAAAAAATACTCAGCGTTCGGCTTAGATTTAAAGTGACCTTACGATGGCACTAAAAAATTAAAGTTATGAACTTTCGTCTTTATAGACTTGTTTCATCATGCGTTCATAGATATATATATAAAATTGTTTCATGTTATTCTAACTATTTATGAATTCATGCTATTTTTTAGTAAACAAGTTCAATAGAATGAAGAGGTCCAATTCATTTTTTTCCTTAATACAACAGAAATCACTGCACGAGTTCGAACATTGTTTTTACCTTTTATTGGATTTTTCAAGAAATATAAACAAGTAGTTGTGCTAAGTGTATGTAAATAAAAATGTATGCCGCGATGCAATACAAAAACAAAAATTGTATTTGACTTTATAATAATGTAATAGTGTTTTTAATCAGTAGTACAGCACATTGAGCAAACAAATATATTTCTTATTTTACATTATTTCTTTTCAAACACCCTTACCTTTCAATCCGATTAAAATATATATGCAGGTGGATATGTATGTATATGATATTTCTAATTGAGTAAATAATATGATTACTTATCTCTTTATGCATAATATATGCATGAAAATTGTTTTCATTTACTCAATGGTAAAATCATTTAAGTATTTACATTACTCAGCGAGGCAAGCGCGTAAATAAAATTTTGTTTTTGTTTTCTCTGTTGACATATACTTTCAATCAGTAAATAACGTTATTTCGAATAAAAAAATATGGATTATAAAAAGAGTCTAAGTTTTCAAGTACAGTATTATTTGATATCGTACTTTCAAGTACATTGAAGGAAACCAAAGTACATAATTTTAAAAAATAATCCTTTTATAATAAAATGATGTCCTTTGTTATAAATGAAAATTATAAACAGCACAATGAAATGTTTAAACGATCATGAATATCGCGTGAATATGATATATCGTAAATAAAATTATGAACATAATTCTTTGAAAACATAATTTTTTACTTGTACACGCCTTTCCTTTGTTTTCTAATACTACGGCCAGTATATATTATCTGTTCTTAATCCAATGTTTACGACTACTCACAACTACGTATATTAAATACCTATATTTATATAAGGGAAACTAATGCAACCAAGTAAAGCAACAACCAGTCAAAATCGTGCATTAAATACTTCATAACAAAGTCCATTATTTTTCCACAAGGAGGATCCATACATACATATATATGACAACTTAATTGTTTCAGTGATTTTAAACTTCATGCATACTTCGTTTTCTTTTCTTCCTCTTTTAGTCTCTTTAATGTAGTTCATACGTGTGCTTAAATTCAAAACTAAAAGCAATTAATTGCATGGTTAATTCAGTATTTCAATTTCGATACGAGCAAATCGAGTCGACAGATGACCTTCATTTAAACAGCGTAAAATAACTTAAAAGAAGCTACGATGTATAGTCACTTCAAAAGAAAAACTGAGAAGAGAGCTATTTCGATGTTAAACAAGCTGTGTACACAAGTATGTATTTTTCTGTTCAAAGATCGATGCTTCCTTTAAATATTTAAAGCAAGCTTAAATTTTAAGTTTATAAATTATTTCTTAATTAATAGAAATGGAAATGACTCTATCACTCGGAGATGCATAGCATAGAATACGGACTCTATCGGTCTACACGAGTAGAAATTTATTTTAAGACCCGAACATACTCTTTCTCGCAATGCGAAACCTTAAAATAAATGTTTACTCTTGTACACTGATAGAGTCCATATTTTGTATTATTTCTTAATTAAATTTTTGATTAACTTATTACGATGGTATTTCATTATCGCCCTTCAGTTTTTCTGTTGCATTTTATTGGAAACTGTTTTATTTCACATTCCATTGTTTTAATTTAATACTTTTGTTTTTATAGAACATTCTGAATTCTGATTTTAAAAAAAATTATTTTAAAAAAAATTTTTATATTTTTAATTTGCTCAATGGGTGGAAGGGGGGGGGGGTGGTATAATGTCATAAACAGAATTGAGGTGAAATTAAATAAAAAATGCAAAAAATGCGCATAATTTAGTTTAGAGAAAAAAAATAAGATTACAGTATAACGTTTTTTAAAGTAGAGTAAAAATAAAAGAAATGTATTATGTATCCCTATTGATGTACTATTGAATGCCATGCATATAAAAAAGAATATTAAAAGTTGACTTTTATAACATTATACATTTTTTAATTTTTAAATATGACGATGTAATCTCTGGTCTTCAATAATGCAGTGCGAAGACAAACCAAGTATTGCTTTTATAATACCAGTTTGCATATATAACATAGAGAAAAGGTCTGCGCGCCTTTTAGCATAATTTTTCTGTTGATTGATTAATCTAAGGCCATTTACGTAGTAAACCTATTTGAGTGCAGTCGATCGTTAGATAATAATGTTATATATTATATTTTATCGATTGTGTTATTTTACTGTAACGGTTTTAATCAAATCGTTTCAATAATTCATAAATACCTTCTATGATTGTAAACTGATAATCAAATAAGAGTAATTTATTAAAGAGCCCATTTGAAAGTGAAAGTTCATAAATTAATAATAAAGGCTATTTTTCTTTGACCGACGAACTGACTGCATAAATGTAAATAGGTGTGCTTTTTGGTTTGAAAAGGACAGCTTTAAAAAATCTGTAAAAATTTTATAGACGGAAAGATAAATAAACGTAACTTATGAAATGATATTTACGATATTTCTACTTTGCTTAACTCAGAGTGTTTAAAATCATCCCCATTTGCCTGCACACCTTTTGTTAGTACTAAGTATAAAAAAACAAGTAAAAAAATTGGATACACTGCATACATGATTGCGAATGTCAAAGGTGAGCTCTTACGTCTACTCTAGTAGTATAAGCAGATTTTGGTCAGCCGCAAAGTGCACCGATGAACCAAATTGTTTAAGAAACTTTTTTCTTATAATTCAATATTCATCGTAACATCGATAAGCAATGTTTTCATCTAAATTATAAAAAATTTAATTAAAAAAAAGTGCACGTATTGAGAGGAGAAAGACAGAGAGAGAAGCTGTTTTATGCAACGCAAAAATCTATCAAGCAGTTTCTTTCTCACGTTCCCGTCGTCAAAGTCAAGCGTCAACAATTGCCGTCATCTCAGTTCGAAGAAATGCACCCATATAAAGTAAACCGCCGGCGAAAGATGTCATACGCAAGAAAAAAAAACGAAATCTCCAAAATATATGAAATTGTGAAAGTGAAGTTTTATATTTTGACTGTATGCAGTAAAATTTATGAAACATTGTACATAGTGTAAATACGATTAAGTCGCGCAGATTGCCATTTATATAATAAATTGGTAAAGAATGGCATACATCAGAATAGAATCAAAGTAGTACGTGGCAGTGCGTTTCTTCAACTTTTGATTTTCAAAGACAAAACATTCTGAGTTGTATTTTTGATTGGAGTTGCAGGAAATTTGGCATTACAATTTTTTAGCTCCATCAAGATAAATTGTAAAGCTGAAAAGCCGTACAGCAGTATATGGTTGAAATGAATTTGAAATTCTACGACACAAGAATTACGTGTTGGCCGTTACTTTATTGGTGTGTCCGTTCGAGCAGAGCATCGCAAGCTCGGCAAAGAAGACGAGCAATACTATCTTCGGCGAGTCGAGCCCGAGCCGAAAAGAAATTGGCCGGCGAAACTGTCGCGGCTGAGGAGGACGTGTTGAAAGCGAGCACTTACCACTGGGCCACCGGATCCTGTTGAAAAAGTCGCGCGCGCGTTGCGCTCTCGTGGAGGCTGCGGATATGAGGAAAGCTCGATTCCGCTGCAGTCGATCGGCACTGGCGAGAAGAAAAAGCTCGGCGATGAGTTGTAGGGTATATACGTAACGGACGAGAGCCGGGAGAGCTGCTGCTACACGCTCGTGAGTGACTGCGACGATAAGAACGAAAAGTGTATGGCGACGCCGAAGCTCAGGCGGCGTATATATAGCGGCTCGCGCGGTGGACGAGTCAGCGCGCAAGCGGACGAGCGAACGCGAGGGTGGGGGGGGGGGGGGGTTGGCTTGACGGGTAAGAGAGCCGAGAGGGAAGGCCTCGCGTTTGCTGCGCGACTGTACACATACATACACACACACACACACGTGTACCTATGGGAAAATCCGAAAATTTCATTCGGCTGAGTGCTTTGATAAGGCTTTCTGCAGCGTTGAAAGGGGGCTAAAATCTATTATTTTCCAGCTGCTCGGATTTTCCATTAAGAGTCGAGAGGAGCTCGCGGGGATCTTTGCAGCCTTGATCAATGGCAGCGACTGCTCTCTTCAAAAATTTACGCTAGCTTCCTGTTTTTTCAATTTTTAAGCTACGTTAAAAATCACAAAAGTACAATTGATTCTCGGGATTTTCGCATGTACGGATTGGCATACAGGTGGCTGTTCCGCTGCTTTCTCCAATTCTCCCCCCACCCCCTCGAGCGAGTCTCCCTCTCTTTCACTCTCTCTCTCTCTCTCTCTCTCTCTCTCTCTCTCTCTCTCTCTCTCTCTCTCTCGAGAATTATATTTGCTGTATGCTTCTACGACTTTTATACATTCAACGCGACTGTTTTACGCTTTTCTTTAAATAGCTGCGCAAATTGCTATCTCCGAGTGCATTGTACAGAAGGCCTTGCGGCGAAATCGAAATCCTAAAAAAATACTTGGCTTGATGGGTATTGCTGGTGCACTTTTGCTGCTGCCGCGGTGAGGGGGAGGTTTTGCTTGCAATGCGAAAGGGAGAATTGATGAGCGAGATGCCCTGCCGATATACGCTGTACTTACGCTTTTTGCAAAAACCGACTGAAGGAAAATTACTTGCCTGATTCTCTTTTTTTATACTCTCAATACGATTTATGGTCCATTTTGGGAAGAGAAACTTGAGTGACGTACGCCCTTTCAAGTTCGCTGTACGTATTGTATGTTTGCTGTAAAAAATGTAACTTTATTATTTATTTATTTATTTATTTATTTATTTATTTATTTATTTATTTATTTATTTTGGTCATTATGGCGGGTATTTGATTCTTTGTTACCAACTTAGTCGCGGTCATGCTATTCTAAACAATTCGCAAAAAAATGTAACATTGAGTTCTTTGATAAATTGAAAAAATTCTTTTCGATACCTGATATTCTGATGCACTGAACCAAATCGTTCTAATACTTATTCTTCACACTGTGAAATTGAAAAAAATTGTTTCGGATACCTGATATTTAAAGCTTACAGAAATTCCATCGAAATCATCGATATAAATAAGTAAGTGACAAGAAGAAAGATTTTGCGCCCGCATCAAAAAAATTTTCTTATGAATTCGACATTTACTCAGTACAATACATCAGACAAAATAAGGTTAATAGTTAAAATTTTAATTTTAATCAAATTTTAATAAACTATGAAATAGCTATCGTTTTACAAGGTGTAAATATAGGTATAAAGTTTATATCAGCATAACTCGAATGTACAGAATATATGTGTAAACTTTAATAAGCTAAGCTAAAGTAATTATTTTATATTCAAACTTTATATGACGATATATATTAATATAATGTAAACTTAATGTGACCTCAAGCATCATCTCCCATTATTATTCTCATCTCGTAGTAGAGTATTAGACTAATCGAAAGATCGCAAACATGCACACTGTTCCTGGCCTTGAACAACGCAAATTTACGGAAGCAAGCCATTTTCACAAAACCTGCGAAAATTAAAGTCATGGAAAAATTAGCCAAACAAATCCTGATCAAAATGTAAAAAAATAATAATACATCTTTTATCGGAAACTAGAAAGCATTACTTTTAATTCAAACCTTATGGTGTATGTCTAAATATTTGGGACTTTTGGTGGCATGTACCCGAAATAATATTCAATGTTTTTTTTATTATCCATATATAAGGCTCAAAGACAAGTTTACTATATCTATGTAGTGAAACTATCCAGTTTAAGTTGTAAAATTATAATTTTTAACATTTCAGGAAGAATTTACGCTTACGAATTTCGCAATGTTTTTTACTTCCACAGCTTTCAAAAGTGGCTCGCTCCCTTAACACCTCGTTCATTATAAGTTGTGGCTTTCATCTCTCGCCTGAATAATTCCAACGAACGTTTGAGAGAGGAGGAGAGCAATATCCCCGCGAGGAACGATTCTATTTGCGGATGAAACAATTTTTGCCATTTGAATTTTATAGCGCGTTCGCAAGGAATGAGTTGGATAAAATAAAAAATTTATTAGCAATCAATAGCACTGAGTAGCACCGAAGCTTCATAATCCCACTAGCCCCGTGTATCTACTTTGAAAATTAGAGAAGCAGAGTATAGATCGTAGGAAAATTACACGTTTTATAATAACATTTACAAACTTAATGTTAATCGTTAGAAGGTATGCGCGCGTATAATGTATGCGCTTTACACAGAAAGAAGATGGAAAAAGTGTGAAGGAAAAATGCAAAGATTACATTGAAGTTACTAGAAGTCAATGAATAATAAAAATAGACTTTACAGCCATCAGTCGCAGAAATAATTCTGCTCTGGAAGGGGTTAATATATTCCATGCATTTTGAGCACTTCAAGTAATTCGACTGATACATTAAGATTTGATCTGCTTCCAAGCAGCGTCTCGCAACTTTTTCTCGCATTGCAGCTCGTCCCGAGAAGAAAAAAATGCATATTTCTAAGCTTGAAAGCGCGGCCAAAAAATCACTCATATCAACGGTCGCAGTTTCACTGAACGACTGACATTTCGAATTCTTCCCAATTGAAGTTCAGTTATCGAAAGCTCATAGTCAACTCGGCCGTAAAATCCCTAGAAATCATTCGATCGATACAGCTCCGCACAGAGTTTATAATTACGACGCTCGATCGCCTCGAGAATCGCCAATAGATTTGAGCCGACGCGTCGCAGAATCTGATTAAAAACCGGACGCAAGTGACATTCCGATAAGACACAGTTCCCGCATGAAAAAAGAAGCTCGAGCTCGGAAAGGCTGAAGACTCAACCGAGAGGGGAGGTGGGGTGGGGGGGGGGGGGAGGGCGAGAAACTCGCTTGAACTTTCCAGCGACGTGCGTATATTAGGCGATTCAAAAAATGTTGCGGCGCCACGCGATGCAGCTGCATATACATGCGTAGCCCATAATCCGACGCAGCGGCGTCGCGCGCGTGAATCCCAATGGGGGCGCGGTGCAGGGCAGTGCAGTGCAGCGCGAGAGGAAAAAGCGCGGAAGCAAGAATAAAACTTCCTTGGCCGCGCCGAGTCAAAGGAGTCGCGCTATGCGCAAAGTGGATTACCAAGTCATCTTGTTAAGGCGCCATTGAAGTACGCCGGCGTTGGATATTGCGCTACTCGCCGCACCTGAAGATTTTCCTCCCGGGAATATCAATCGCACGCGCGCCTCTGCGTTATATATACCTGCGGGATTATATCTCGCGTGACTACGTCGAATCTCCAATGCGTGCCTGCGCCTTGTGATACGGGCATTTTCGTGCGTCCGACGCCCAAGAATTTGGCTCATCTTCTTTTAGTCGAGGGCGGACTCGCGTTTCGATGCGGATACGCGATCATCGCCGAGATCAGTCTTTGCGGGCTTTACTTTGGACAGATACTCGATAAGCCTACATCCACGCACACGTATACTAATACAGGTGCAGGCATACAACTGAAATTGTTCAACGATTGTTGAATGAATTGCAGTTGGAATGCCAGTACAAGTGTCATTACACGAGAATTCAACAATCCTGCCAAATTATAAGTACAACAGAAGCGGTTCCGCGTTGCGCGTTGGCTCTAGAAAATATATACTATCGCTGCGCGTGGGCGTATTTCAATTGTTATACAATTAAATTAAAACTATAATCATTTTCCCTTTCATGTTATAAAAATAAGCAATCGTTTTCATTGTCAAGCAGAAATAGCGAATAGATTTTGATTCCATGCATGTACACGCCTATATTTTTTGATGATAACATTGCTTTGGACAAGTCAAAATCACCTACTCTTTCTACATTTATTATGCCATTCCTTTCCTCATCATTGCGAGTGACTAAACTTTAAACTATATGCGTGCAATAACTCATTTCGATTATTTATGTAAACCTAGAGTTCGCTAACGAGCTAAGCTCTCGTCCATAAATATTGATGCAAATAATATGTGTGAAAACGTTTTATACGACGCATAAAAAAGTATCCCGAGACAATTGTGCGCATCTCTCATTGTTTTGTTGTTATTATCCATTGCCGAACAATGAATCTGATAAGAAGGCTTGATGCAACGGAAGAATATTTCGAAAGTAAATGACATTGTCAACAAAGGATCGGGCGATTCAAGCAAATACAGGCCGAGTCAGTTCCTTATTGTCCCCCCCCCCCCCCCCCTTTTCGAGTAGCTTCTCCGCGAATGATCGAGTGAAATTGAAGTACTGATGCAGTGTCGTGTCGCTATATAGCTCGTCTTCAAGTCTAGTATTACAAGAAAGATGTCCACTTGAAAGCTGAGCGTAGGAGAAGGCCAAACTATATTACAGCGAGAAAACAAGTAGGCGGAAGCTTCAAGTCCGAGAACTCAGAATCTCTCTGCTAATGCGAAAATCAACATAATGTCCGGATATAGATTGGGATGAATAAATGATGGAAGTGCCGATGATTGACCTGTTAATGTGCTATTAGAAATTCGTTAACAACATTCTGTCGGTGATAAATTATTAGCTGGTAAGCACACATGTTGGAAATATTAAATGAGATTCTAATGGAAAATTAACTGATAGTATGCGTAGAGAATAAAATAATATTTTAGATTATTCATTGTTAACTATCTTTAAAAAATCGAACGTTGGACGTATGCTTTAGCAACTGCGAGGTATGAGAAAATGTGTGGCAAATTGGTATATTTGACAGATAGCATTAACTACATATTCTATGAGGCAAAATTAATTCACATCGCGTTAATATCGTATCGTTTAATATCAGGTAGTATATTTGTACGTAATAGAATTATAAAATGATTACTATAGTACTTTATTAGAAATAGCTGTGAACAAATCGTACAATTTGTATTCTCTGCACAACTAACTTTCATAATGTTTTTTCAATTATTTATAACCATGATGCAGTATATATTTCTTGAAAGGATTCATCAGTGGACAAGGAAATTTTTTTCAAAAGAGCCTTTCCCTCAGAATTTGCATCGTCTTGCATTATTGTAGTCGACATCGACAGGAAGTCAAGGGCAAACGCAAAATATTATCAAGAGGCAAAGGCGTGAAATACAATTTTATGTTATTTAATGAAGTCCCTACCTTGAAAAGCACAATGATTCTCGATAGATGTATTGTCGAATTTATTTGCTTTATATTCTATTGATTTTTATTTCAAAACCAAATAAACATCGAGCATAAGATTTAATAAAAATTTATTATTTAAATTGAATTCGAAACTTTACTCAATCTTTACAACGAAAGTTCTAACAGTTGACAGTCTGTTGACAGTTTCATTCTTCCCATAGTAAATAGCAACATTTATTCTAAGAATATGGATAAAACCTTCAATATATGTCACATAAGGGGTTTTAAAAAAATGTTTTTGTAGTGTAGATTGAAAAACTTATACTGTCTATACAGCCTATACTACATAAATCGATTAATGGTTTAAGTTTTTATTCCAACTTAATGAACTACTCAGTTATTTTGAATTCTATACTGGACAGCAAGTAGGTTCTAACGACTTTACTTAGTTCACTTGGACAAGCTTAGTATCATAAAAAGTTTGCGTATTAATTATAAAATAGTTTCTACACTATAATGAGGCACCATAAAAAAATAAAAATATTCAATATTAATACTTTACTAAAACGTTAATATTTACATTTTTTGCCGCTTTCGCCTTGAAACTTATTCGAAAGTGTGCAGACATAGGTGTAGACAGTTTTAGACTATTCAAAACCTTTTCAAATTTTAAAATTTAGGTAAAGTATTATGTGATCTGTGAAAAGTTGTTAATCAAACAAAGTTCATACTATTTTTAAAACGATTTTTTTTAATAATAAGAGTATCTTGTCCATGGGTTGATTTGAAAGAGAGATTCTTATGCCTAAACATTAATATTAATGATTTATTTAAGTAATTGCGCATTTAAAACTTAAGACTAAGCCATCGTTTACCCACTCTTCGTTATGTATTAAATTGACATTTTACAAAGTTTGTCAAAGTCATGCTAAAATGTCTCGCTAAATGACATTTGAATAACGTTTCAAAATCACATTATCTCGCACATTATTTAAATGCCATTTGGCGGAATATTTAGCTATGAACTCGAAACTTTAAAAAATGATAAATTTATGTTTTTCTGTTAATTTTGGCATGGAATTTAAATATTTATAACTTTCTCTTTCTTTCTCATATAAATATAATGTTAAAATGAAGGTATTTTTTATGCTTATGTATACATGCATGTATGTACGTATACTTTATTACGAATAAGTTAATTTAATTTTTCGCATGTTATAAAACATGCATAAAATTTTATTATATTTTTAAAAGAGTTATTTAACGAGTATTTTACTTGTAATGGGTGATGAATAACACATACAACTTTTAAATTTATACAAATATGTTCAACTTTTCATAATGCCTGTAAATCATTTAATTTGTTTTTAATATTAATAAATCTACATTTAATATGTAAAAGCAAAAGCAATTAAAGAAACAGAATAAAATTCAAAAATCAGTTTAATGAAAAATCATGAAATGAGCATAAAAACCAACGAATAATAATTATAACAAAGAGAATCAGAGATTTTTAATTTTTCTAACTATCGCATATGGCACTTCGGTAAACAGTTCTACTGATATCAATTCAATTTTTATAAGCGCAATGTGTTTGAGATCGATTGATACATTTACGACCTTAATATAACATCCAGAGAATACAAAAAACATCGAGTACTTGGATTAGTGTTTTGACTATATCGATTTGTGACCGCGACAAATCAAAGCAAGTTAACTTTTGGTATTTAGTATTTCGAATATCAGCTGCTACAGTAAACAACCTTATTTATCTAAAGACTTGCGCATGGATCAGCATATGAATAAAATAAGAGACGAATGATATCATAAAATTCATGAAAATCAAGGTATGAATAAATTGTACAAATCCCAAGTGATATTAACCGTGTAACTTTTTTAAGCTCATTTAACTTATGTAAAAAAGTTGTGATTAATAACGATGAATTAATAATATGTGTGAATATACGAACTAGATCATAATGCAAAATTTAACTTTTAATTTAATTAAAAGTATGCATGACTTAATTTTCGAGTCAAGAATGGATGTATAATCAAAATTTAGTTATTGCTAAGCAAAGTAAGTTACACCTACAACCTATACAATCGTCGTAAACATATATACATTAAGATGGCGCTTATTTACCAAAGTGCTTGGATACTGGCTCCCTTGCGGGAAATCGATTGTTTTTGTGGAAACCCAAATAAAAAGCTTTTAACTAGGCCCACTTAAAAAAAATAAAACGCTTTTTTCAATTTTTGTTAAAATGTTGTCTGGGAGTTACCACTTCTTTGTACATTTTTTTGACAGTTCCAATCTACAGAGATTATTAGAGTAACTAAATACAGAGTCTTTAAAAGCAGTTCTAGGTCAAACACATTTTTTTGGGTCAAGATATAGGGTTTTATTATCATAAAAAAATCACAAAAAAGTACTTTTTTTCGTGGGTTTTCACACTTACCGATGGGTTCGGACCAGAGAGTTAAAATAAATTCTAAAATATCAAATTAGAGTTCAAAATTTTAAATTTAATTTTTATTGCAAGTCTGTAAGGATTTTAGTTACCGAGATACGATTATTCAAAGGTGGAAACAAATTTGAGGAATGAAATCTATGAATTATTTGACGAGCCTAATTTTGCTTTCAAGACTTCAGAAACTTGTTTTAACACTAAATAAATATCTTCTAAAAACAGAGTTGTATAGAATACAAATTGATTTTGGAAGGATATCAACAATTTTTTTGTATCGGCCTTTAGATCAAAATACTAAGATTCGTATGAATAGGATTAGGCAAAAACAAAAAATACTAATTCTACTTGAAAAGAAAATAGAAAACGTATCTATGAAATTTTCTGACCTAACAGTTTTTGAATTAAAAATCAAAGTGTTTATTTCAAAAAACCAAGTTTCTTATAATTAGGATTGGAAAAAAAAACAAAAAATACTGACAAATTCTGAAAAGCAGATAAAAAAAGGTATACACGACATTTTCTGTAAACCTAATAGTTTTTAAATTAAAAATCAAAAGGATTTTTTATTTGACTACTATTCAGTCAAAGCTAATCATTTAAATGTCAAAATATTTCTTCATATTTTTTCAGAATGAACTAAACTTCATAATTCGATTGATTACACAGAGTGATGAACATTGTAGCTGTATATGCGATTTTTATTCACTCATATATTTATAACAGATATCTTGAAAAAGCATTTTGTTTTTTAAAACGATGACTGCTCCCCAGGCTATGCGATTTATAGCTTTTCTTTTCTGTTAGATAGCAATATAGCCTTAGATAATTTACAGTAGAGAAGAAATAAATTTGGAAATAATCAAGTCAATGTTAAATTCAAAATTTATGCGTTATTTTCTACATGAAAATGTATAGTTATTATTTACTACTCAAAAATGTTCTGCTTCACAGTAGTAACGGTCAGGTTCGGAATAACGTATGAATTCCAATTGTTGGTAATGTATTTATTCTCAAATATCAAATATTTTAAAACTTAGTGCACTATAACATAAAGGAGCCATCAAAGTATTGTACATTAAATTGTATAGATTATTATTAATTAGAATTGTTTAACTTTAATTAAGTTAATTACTTACGCAAATTGAAAATGACATAATCAATTAAAAAAAAATCGAGTTATTGAATTCGGAAATATTTTAAATAAGATTTTAAAAAGAACGATATTTCGTTATAAGAATAAATTATGTATTCTTTCAATTCTATCGCAAAACATTACCATTCTTTCAGACAACAATAATCCATTTTGTTTTAAATTCATTATGTGCTGTATTTGTATGATCAATCAACTGAAGATTAATACTGCAAGTTTAGATACAGGCGAAGCACAGCATCGCAAATGGACTAGCGAATGCAACCAAACTTAGCTATTGTAATGACGCATAAAATTATTTATCTATGAATGATTTCATCAATTACGCACATAATGAAAGATATTAGAGCTTCTGATCTTATTCATTATTTTAAACAGCTATATCCACAGGATTCGTTTACAGTCCTACACCAGAAATTCTGATGTTGATTCACTCAGCAGTCCTAGAATTAAAATAAAAGTATATTAAAATTACGTATTTTATAAGTAAAATTATGATTAGTCTATAATAACTTTACTTGAATACAGTTTTTCTTTTATGCACTTCACGAAAAATCTTCTCGGTATTTAATGTTTCTCATGAAAATTAATAATTTTCAAAAAGGTTAATCAAATCATTGATTCTCAATAAAACCAATTTTATCACATTAATAAATGTTAAAATAAATGTTGTGTATGTTATAAATTAAAACTAAGATGTTATTTATCTAGTACAGATCATCGTAAGAATCAGATTCACTAATTATCTCACAAGATTGATCGGCAGTATATTCAGGATCTACGTACACAATGCGTAAAGTATTCGTGAAGCCAGAGCCCTGCTTCCAGCCAGTAACAACGACAACGGAATCTCCTGATCGTACGAAACCACGACCTTTTCCAAAGTTCAACCCATATTGTACACGAATGTCTACATCCTTAAGCCAGTCAGATAAGGGTTCCTCTGCAAATAGGAATTACAATTTTAATTGAAAAATTCTTTGATATATTTTAATGATGAAATCACACGTATAGCTTATGATTCAACAATAATTTCTATTAAATAACGTGTTAAGTTTTATAAAAGGCCACTCACGTGTGTAGTGAAGAGGAAGAATGCCTCTGAAAAGATGCGCTTGCCGAGCGACCTGGTGGAACCTCGTGACTGCAATAATAGGACAGCGTGGTCTGTACTTGGAAATCAAGTGAGCAGATCGTCCAGAAGTGGTGATAACAATGATGGCACTAGCAAGACACTTGGCGGAAGCTTCAACAGACGCGATAGCCACAGCGTGTGTAGCATCAATCGGAGGCACAGCTTTGTTAGACAGATCACTGAAGAGCTGATTTTGCCAAATTGCAGCTTCGGCTTCCTTGCAGATATTCGCCATCGTGCGGACACATTCCAACGGATACTCTCCTTTGGCGGTTTCGCCTACAAAAAAGTAAAACATTATTGATTTGCTTCGATTTTTGCAAACAAGTTAACAATGAATAAAAAATAATGTTTACCAGAGAGCATAACACAATCAGCACCGTCAAGAATAGCATTAGCTACGTCAGAAGACTCAGCTCTGGTGGCGCGGGGCTTCTTTACCATAGACTCGAGCATCTGAGTGGCGCAGATAACAGGTTTGCCGACCTTGTTGCATCGGCTGATCATGCACTTTTGGGCAAGGAATACCTTCTCAGGTGGTATTTCGATACCAAGATCACCACGGGCGACCATAATACCGTCGGAGGCCTCAATAATCTCATCAAGGTTCGTCATACCCTGTTGATTCTCGATCTTCGAGATAATTTTAATACTTTTACCCTTGTCGCCAAGGATACCGCGAATCTCAGACAGAGCAGCGGCATTACGGATAAAAGAGGCAAATATCATGTCAACTTCTTGCTCAACACCGAATTTCAAATCAGATTTGTCTTTCTCGGAAACGGCAGGCAAGTCAACTGGGACTCCCGGAAGGTTCACACCCTTCCGCGATCCAAGAGATCCGCCATTTTCGACAGTTGTTGTAATGATGTCGCTGCCTATACACGGCAAAGATAAATATATTAAAGCCAACAGTACCAAATGAACGAGAGTTTGGAAGAAAAGTTTTGAAGAAAGGTACTTACTGACATCCGTAACTATCAACGACATCAAGCCATCGTCAACGTATACTCGATTTCCTTTCTGCAGAACTTTCGAGATATTGCTATAATCAACGTAGACGGTGTCGGCAGTGCCTTTCTCAGCGTAAGCCTTGTCCGTCGTTAGCTTGAAGGTTTGACCCTTCTTCAACTCGACTTCAGCCGAGCCACCCTGTAATAAAGGAAGTACTTTATTGGATCAGTCATTTAAAAAATGCTCACATTAGCCAAGTATACTTTTAATGTAAAATAAATGTTTTTGAAAAATTTTATTGCCACAAAAAATTGTTTCAGTATAGCTTAAATTCTACCCAAGAAAAGTATTTACAGTCCACAATGAAGTGCGTTTATTTGACTGTAAACAATCGATTGATTCAAATAAATGTTAACTTGATAATTACCGTTCATTCAAAAAATTATCTATTTCTTTAAAATAATGAAGGGAACCCTCAAAATATTGTTGTGATATCTCCCGAAAAAAGCAACTAATTTACTGATAACAACCAATAAAAATAAAATCATGTCTTTATATAATTACGTTATACGAAGTCTCAAATTTACATTGCACAAATGACTCGAAAAGAAAATAATACATTACGACACTAGTGGAATACGTCGTACTTTTCGGCACGACGTATAAGCACGGTGCCACAATGGATTACTTATTCCACCGATGCGGATTTATTCCGCCGAGTGCTATAAATTTCTTTAACTCATCATAAATTAACTTTTCTCATCGAACTACTCTGTTACATAAACTGGAAACTTTGCGTATTGAGGAGAATCGTATTTTGCAATCCGCAACTTGTTTTTTTTTCTTTTTTCTAAGGAAATTTACGAATATTTTCGTCTGTTAGGTTAGCATTACTATCGCGCGATATTGAAATTTTCGTGGATTGACTAGCACTTTGTTGGTGGATCAGTGGGCAGATTTAGTGAGGAGATACGAGGAATGTGCTTAAAAAGAACTGACCCCTTCGAGGAGGCCAGTACGGATTTCGGGTCCCTTGGTGTCAAGTGCAATAGCAACTGGTACACAGAAGCCATTCTTTTCGGAGAGATTCTTCTGGGCCTGGCGGACGTTGGCGATCGTCTCCGCGTGATACTCGTGCGAGCCGTGGCTGAAGTTCATGCGGGCGATGTTCATCCCCGTCTCGATCATCTTCTCGAGCATCTCGACGGAGCGGGAGGCCGGTCCAATCGTACATATGATGCCGGAGAGTCGGGTGAACAGGGTGTGGGAGTCGATGTCGAGAGCGCACATGTGGTCGAGGTGGCTCTGGGCGTTCTGGGCGGTGAAGTTCGGCTTGCCAGCCATCTGTAGGAAAATATCGAGATACGGCAATTAAATTATTATTATTTTTTGTTTTCGACGATTTTCGACTCTTCTATCCTGCCGAGTCGAGGCAACGCTAGTAGCTCTCTTCTTGCAGGACGTAGACTGACCGATTGTACGATCTCTATTTTTCTTGCGAGAGCTTTGTCGTAACTCGTGATCGAATTTTTCGTCTAAGAATTACATCAATTTTACCATATCGCCAAAGTGCGTACTTTGGTCGCCGGACTTACACAGGGTAAGCCTTTTAAATTGTTGAGAATATCAAAAATTACACGCTGATTTTCAGCTCATTGATTTTTCATGAAATCACGATTAGTTGTATATCTAAAGCTAAATTTTTACATATATTTTTTGTTTTTAAACATTGCTTTATACACTCATTTACATATATTCTTCAACTAAACTTAACAAAATACATTTTTCACGCGAATTTTCGGCCAAGATGCCCATTATTATCCAGAAAACATCGTTATATCTGTTAAAATTTGCACAATATTTGATTAAGATTTATACTTAATTCAACATATATGGATATACTTGCTTTTTAATTTTCTACAATTTTTAAGAAAATCACTCCCAGCTAAGTAAGTAGTATAACTAAAGTCCAATACAAGCCATTTGTTTTCAGTATCGTCTCTCATTGTCTGACAATATCAGAAACAGTGTGAAAACTGAAAAATGTTTATATATTGCAAAAGTGCAAGCTGTGATTAAACACGCTTTATGCTATTCTTGAATTTTTCCGGATAAGAAACAGCATTTTTTAAGAAAAAGAAAAAAGACATGTAAAACGCGCAGTTTGCTAAAATAAATAATTAAGTCGTCCCAAGTAGAGCATATTATTTAATATAAATTGATGAACTCAAAGTCCGTGTAAAATGTTTAGTAATACTGACATTAGTAGATTCAGAGGCTACAAGCTCTAGTACACAAGGTTATAGTGCGATGTACCTTCATCTTTTAAACTATTATCCAACAGCTTTAACTTCATTTTTTTGTCATTATACTTAAGAAGACTGTGCTAAACCTGGAAAATAAATAAACATTTAAAACTTAACCAAATTCTTATTCGAAAAATAACAATTATTTTATTAATTTATTAATTTTGTTCATCATTCAAGATGCAGAAATCGGTTTGAAGAAATATTTGGTTAATTTTTAAACATTCATATATTAATTTCCTTTGTCAACCATGGGTGATTTTCAATCATTATCTGTTCTAATTATCATCTTTTATTTTCTATCAATAACGTGAATTTCGAAACACAATGGTTAAGGGGGTCTGAAGCATATCGTGACCTGTCAGTAACGACGCTAGAGAAAAATAATTAGATCTCAAATACTATAAAGAATTGCGCAAAACCAAGGGATACTTGTCTTTCGGCTTGGTAGTATCTATCATTATGCAAAGTTTGAAAACAAAATATTCAGGCATTGGCGAGAAAAGCTTATCCGAAAATCAATAGCTGTCAGCAGAAGTAAGTTACGTCAGTTTACAACTACTGATTTTCGGATAAGCTTTTCTCTCCAATGTCTGAATATTTTGATTCCAAACTTTGCATAATGACAGATATTATTAATATAAAGAGCAAGCATCTCTTGATTTTGTGTAGTTCATTATATTATTTGAGATCTAAGTATTATTTTGCTGTGCCGTTACTGACCAGTCACACTATGGGTTTCAGACCCCCTTAAGCGACTAAAATCTTAATAAAGATATGCGGAAATCGGCAAATTTCGGTCAGTCTACTTCCCACTTACAAGCAAAATATGTAATCATAGACAAGAGCGACCTTGCACTCATAGTTTGTCAGATATACATTTTCATAAAGAGGCTACGTCACTCCTCGATATTGCGAAACGGCTCGATTGACTTTTAAACCGCTGACTTTTAAAACACAAGTAGTGACGACATCTTATACACGGTTGCTATTAAAATGGACACTCAGTGTTAGATTCCACAAAAATAAAACCAATAAAAAAGAATGTTAGTGATACTTTTTAGTCGTTAACTACAATAATACTACATGCACTATTAAGAATAAGCATAGATGATAAAGTATTAATTTCAATTAAAAACAATAGAGCAGAAAAAGATAAGCGTGAAAGCGAAAAAAATTCATGCATTAGTAGACAAAGTAACTTATAATAGGAATGTTTTTATTATGTTTATATAAATTAGAAATTTAAATTTAAAGCAGTTTCAATTTTCTTGTTGAGTACGATTAATATAATACGATAAATTATTCGAATTTTGAGAAATTAAGCATAAAATAGCCAATAAAAATATAGGTATTAGAAGAGACGGTAACTTTCCTGCTTTGCAACAAATTTGAAAAAGTAATTTCTACGAAAAATTATAAAATTGAAAATAAATAATTCAAACATATAACAATGACGGAGAAAAATTTTTATTTCCACAAATGGCTTCTTGCTCGCGGTTCCTCGACTCATTACTACGATCCTGATGTCTATACAGAGTACAGTAAGTATGTAGTTTCAAAAATAGTCGGGGTCACCAGCGTACAGCTAAGTAAGTGAGGTTCCATCGACTATTTCTGATGCTACCAAGTACAACAACATGGCCGACGACCACATCAAAGAAACTACCGGGCCCATCATTACTTTTGTTCGAAAATTACTTGGGAAATTAAGGTGGAGCGTTCTACTCATTTTTATCGATATTCCAAAAGTTACTATTTCAAAAAGTTCCATTAATGATTTTGTACGTATTCTCCTTGTTGAAAGGTAAAGAAGTGCATGTCAGTTTTTAAAAGTATCCCATAACCACTTTTCGATGACTTTATATAAAGTTAATGTTAATAGAATAACAGTCAAGAGTTCCACAAAACTCTTCTTCAGGTGAAGCAAAAAAAAAGTTGAGTAGCATGACCTACGAAATTGCTAAGTCCACGCCAAACTTTAATGACAAAGGAAGAATATTCCATGTACGATTCATTAAGCTGCAAAAAAATTAAAACGTTAAACCGTAAGAAAAAAAAACATTACGGTCGATCTGCGGTGCGTCAAAAACTCCAACGCACAATATGTATGTATATGTATGTTCAATGCGTTTGTACAATATCCAACTAAAAAGAAGCGGCCATGAAGCGTTACACAAATCTTAAAGTAAAAATCACGTTATCTAATGTGCTAATACACAAAGATACGGGGAAAAGGTTGTATTTGAAACACAAATTAATTCATCTGTCTGTGAATACGTTTAAAATGCTCGTACAAGTTATATAATAACAACAACAAGAGGATAAGTGAAGAAAAACGTAGGGTAAAACTGTCTAAGAAGTGTAAAACAGAAAATTCAAAATGGATAATAAAAAATAAACAAAGAGTGAGAATAGAGCTAGCAATAAAATCAACAAAACTCAATAATTTTTGTAAGAAAGAAAAAAATAAATAAAAATAGGAGAGAAGTGTAGAAAAAGAGTTACATAGCAGGGTTATCTCTCGAATGTGAAAGTACCTTATCGTCGGCGGTTATCCAGACCATTTTGGCGGGCTGCGCAAAGAAAGGGGAAAGAGTGCGAATTAGTGAATGCTGCTTGGTCACAAGTTTCCAGAAGTGAGTAGCAGTCGCAGGTGCGCGACAATAGGAGCGCCGGCAGCCGCACCGGTGAATGTTTAGCGCCCGGCGCATTCGGACGGCAGCTGCCGGCTTCCGGGCCAGTGGAAAATCACCCGCGCAGCCCGACTCGGAGACTCTAAGTGTCTAATAGCCGAGAATTGAATTTTCTCTGGTGCTCGTGAAACGCTGCTCTCCACTGCACATAACCCTTCCTCCAACTCACACCACCGATATAGATACAGTCAGCCAGGTTATGGTGGCTCGAATGAGCGTGAGGAAGGTGTGTTCTTTTATGTCTTTCAAAAAATTTCTTTTCTTTTCTGATCTGGATAATTTTGAAAAAAGTTGAAGTAGAGCTTAGCTTCGATTGACAGTCGAGTTTCCGAAGCATTTGTTTCTTTGCCTGGGTCTATAGTAAGTGAGAGGCAGTCGTATACACCGATCGTATATGTATAACATTTACAAAGAAGTACCAATGCAGCGATTAGCATTATAACTGGAGAACCAAAAAAGAGTTTGTATAGAGAAGTTCCTTTCTTTATAAAGCCATTTTTGTACTGGATTTTTTACTGTAGAAAATCGGATTTCATTGCACAGAATAGTACATCACGATACTAGTGGAATAAGTCGCACTTTACGACACGACGAGTACTTATAAGCGCACGAGCGTAGCGAGTGAGGTTAGAGTCGTGCCATCAAGAGTGACTTATTACACGTGTATATTGTACGATATTTTATAGCACTGATTAGAACAAATCCGCTGCCACGGCTCTCCGTGGAATTAGCAGCCCATTCTGGCACCGTGCCACAATGGGCTACTTATTCCACCGATACCCGTGGCATAAATGTCGGTTCATTCTACCTAGTGCTGTAAAATTATTAAATTATAAAACATAAAAATATTGAATTGTTTTTCAAATGTGTGGAAATTGGTTCCTTACACGTTGAGAATAAAATTGATGTAATGTAAAGACAACTTTATAATTATAGAAAAACCTATTGAATAATCTTCCACTGGCCCCAGCGATTGGCCTAACAAAATTATTTTTCATTTTGAGAATCAAAAAATTCTATCCACTTTGTTAGTAAATCTGCAAATCATTCCTTTCGATTCATTTTTTAATAGTACATGTATATACATACTAGCTGTCACTAGAGCACACTTTCATATAATTACGCTTACTAAAATACAGTAATCACGTCAACAACTTGTCACGTTTTCGAAATTCTGCGTTTAACACAAGAACTTCACGAACAAAACTAAACTATATTTAAAAAAAAAATTAATAATTTGTTCGCGACGTTGTAAATTTATAGAAACATTCAAAAAGAAATATTGATTTGCACAAGTTTGAGCGGAGAATACTGTGAAAAATATAAATGGTTGTTTGGAAGACGTGTTTCGTGGTCGAGTTCTTTTTGAAGACTGAAGTATTTCTGCTGTAGGTTGGTAAGCGCGTCGACGGTCGTAAAAGAAGAAGCGTCTAGAAATCTGCAGAAGACTAATTCATGAAATTCCATACCTCAATTATCCTTATTTTTCATGCAGCTAAACTCTAAATTACGAATTTGTTGTTTTTACCTCGATTAGGGGGCTAAGCCTGAGTTAAACGCTATAATGTTAATTTTTTTTATTGCAACAATTAATATCAATTGTTTTATTTTCAGAAATTCTATAAATGCATCCTTTTGGTATATAGTGATGTCTATTGTTGTAAACATCATTTTATAAAATTATTAATTTATACGTTTCAAGTCTTTTACAATGGGCTTTTGAATCAACTGTGGAATAATTTTTCATCAGACTAGACTCAAAATATTCCTAAAAAGTAGCACTGTGACTCATTTTTTAAAAAATAATTCTATTTTTAATTGTTAGACGTATGTAAGAAAAACTATTTATATTAAAAAAAAATGAATTCTGAGAGTCCGCGCAGTGTTGCTCTAAAGGAACATTTAAAGCCTTGTTTAGTAAAAAGCGTTTTAACGATTACCTTAAAAATCCATAGCATTAAATGTTTAAATTTAGTGTTTACAATAATAGTCAAAATCTAGAAATAAAATATAAAAGACTGAAATACGCCAAAACGATGCCCTTATTAAATACTTTTAAGTTACAAAAAAAAGTTTAAGAATTGTTACAATAAAAAAAATATTTATAGCATTATTGATTAAGCTTACCAATGTTAACGTTTAACTCGAGCTTACTCCCTTAATTTGACGCTATTTGAAGCATGTCAATATACCTTTTGCTTATGTACTTATTAATTTGTTTTTTAGTATATTATGTGCGATTGATACAAATGCAAAGTATTGTGAGTAAAATTGTTAATAGTCAATGATGCGGTAGATGTAAATTTTACTTTTGTATTCAAAAATATAATGTAATTTATGGGTGCAAATATAGAATGTGTTATATGTTAATCAATCAATTATTGTTTAGTAAGTATGTATATTTGTGTCACATTTTGGAAGTGCAAAGGCGTCAACGTAATAATAAACTTTACAGTGGAATTTATATTATTGATCAATAAAAATGTACGTAAATGGATAAGTCATTACTAATAAAATATCTCCGATAAAATTTTGTATTGATTCACGAACAATGTCTGGCGATATAATTTTTTTTACGGAAACGATATTCGGACTGACAATGCGTAATCTTTGCACTTTTACTTTATGCGATTACATTTCGATTAGTCATTGAATTCGTCAATATCACTGAATGTAAAATTTAGGAGATGCTATGGCGCTAGTCAAAATTTTTAAATGCAAATTTTTAAATTAATTTATTATTTAAAAATATTCATATTCATTTTTTAAAAACATTTTTGTATAGGAGAAAATTGCAATTTTTTTTATATAAAAGAGCCTATGGAATTTAAAAAGAAAATAAAAACTATTAACGTCTTAAATTATGTACAGCTACTTTTGCTAAGTTTATGCGAACCTATACGCATATGTCGAATTTCAAAAAGCAAATGCACTTTTCTTCGGTCTAGAAATGGAAAATTTTTTTGCCAAAAGATATTCAAAAGTGCAGAGGAACGTGGGAAACGTTACTAGTAACCATATTTCTGAAGCATTTTACATTTTTTTTACGAAAAAATCGAATGCGTCAAAATACTGGAATAATCACAACTACGAATGTTTCCGAGGCACCAATAAAATTTCGAATTATACTACAATAAAGTATTACAAATGAACTTAAAAAGATATGCCCAGATTCGATGTTCTGATCAAAAGTTATGCCTGTTAAAAAAAAAATAATAATAAAAATCCAAATAGTCGATTTTTTCTTTTTCCTTCATATGTCTCCCCATGTTAAATTTTCATATTTTATATTTCCCATGTTCCTCGGCATTTTTTGGCTTACAGAAGAAAGTCCCATTGGTCCGAAAGCTTTAGCTTAAACATTTTTTTTCGAATTCTAGACCGAAGAAAAGTGCATTTATCTTTTGAAATTCGACATATATGCGGAATTTCAAAATGATTTGCGATTAATTTTCATTACGCGGAGAACCTCCTTAATCGCGATTCGCGACAATTCCTCACGATTAATGTAAAAGTTTCATTTCTTCGAAGTGGTTTCGGAAGCTACTCGGGAGCCAACTGCCAAGGTCAACGTTGCAGCAGCAGCTGACGAGAAGGTCCACAGTCCACTCCGTCCGCAGTCGCACACTCTCTGAAAAGGTCTTGGCGAGCATGCGCGTACACGTGCCGACTTACTGACGAAAACGCGACTGTTCACGTGTTCACGGCTTCAATATATGCGGGATCGGAGTCGGAGCGCCTGTATTCGGACCCCCACCCCCAGCGCCGCTCTTACGAGTCTTTTTGTTAATTGAAATCATTGTTGAATGCCGTCGACAACACTGTATGTGACAGCCACTTTGTCAATGTGCATATCGCACATCCTTCTCTCTTATCTCCAATTCGTAATGATAGTTTGTACGTATAAATACGCGTTTGACGGGTGCATCGCGTACTTAACCTCCAAATCGAGAGGACGACGCCGTTAAATTTTTTTAGTGCTGCAGTTAAGTATGACTTGAGCACGTGAGAACGATTACTATCGAGTATAGCATTTGGGTGTAAGGTGTAAGTAAGTATAAGTATATAATGGAGAAACTCGTGAAGATACGTTTCTGAAATTTACTTGATTAGTGATAAAAGGAAAAAGCTCGGTACACACCGAACTGTTTTATCTCAAACAAATAAAGATACTAAAAACACAGGCCTATTTGAAATTGACAATCATTTTAATAGCTGCCAACGTATATACAGCGAATTTTCCAATACATCGATTCGCAATCAACGTTACGCTATTCACTCGTGTCTGACAAAACACGTAAGTAACGGAAATTGTAACAAAGGTAAACATACGTATATAAGCCAAGTCGTATACCAATAAAGCGTTTACACTTTACCAAGAAAAGATCAATTTTCGTCAGACCGGTTATACAATGTTACAATGGCTGACACACTTTTGCGGCATCGCATTGTCGTAAAAAAACTACGACTCGAGGACCGACGATATCGTAAGATTTTTCGTATGAATCCTATCGAATTATTGTCTGCCACCGATCGCAAAAGCGTCGCACTTTATTTACTGTTGAGAAAAAGAAATGAAAAAAAAGGATCAGGCGACAACGTTTTGAAGGTTACGGGCATCTCGTTATACATTCGACGAAATTTCTCGCGGGATTCGCGCGCAAACGCGGCCCGCGAACTCGGTTGATTTTCGCGATTGCGACTCGCCGGGACCGGTGGTTACTTATCTCTACTGATTTTACCTTGTTTAATTAGACAGTTGCACGAAAAAGCGTGGAAATGGATTGACAATGCTGCGAGCGGATCTGCGGCTTACTGCTGACTGACGTTTGAGGACGCGGAAGGTCAACGTCGGTTGTCTCTCGGAAACCACATTCACGACTGTGCCTATTCAAGACTGTCGCCATGGGCGCCTCGATGCCGTCCTTTCGAGCGATTGATAAGCCGTGCGAAGGAACGATGGGTATACTTCAGCGCTTGTGAATCGTCGCGTGCATCATGGTCGGTGGAAACGTAATTTTTACGTTCAAAAAATAGAGTTGACGAGGGCCAAGGTAGAGCTGGCTTTTTGCTACGGCCCTGGCGAAACTCGGCTAGACGAGCCGCGCCATCTGTGATAATCGATAACTCGCGGCCAATCGCGCGAGATTTTTCAAAAGCTACGATGTCGTCATTGGTTGATAAGGCGATGCGCGCGAAGATTTGAACATTTTTTTCATTTTTTTGCAAGAACCTTAATCTCGATGATTGCAGCAATGAGTTTCCAATTTTATTTTTCCATTGACTATTAAACAGTTGTTTTTTATTTTGATATTCGTATTCAATGAATGATTTGAAGAATTTCATCACCATAACTTATTAACTACATAATTGAATAAATAATTGAAATATTCTCATTTTTAAATAGAGACCAATTTATCGTTTATTTAGTCACAAAAGTAAAAAATATCTTGCACTACATAGATGCACCGATAGCGCTGGAACAATTATGTAATATACTATTGATGCTACATCCTTTCTACATTACCTTTCTGCATTACTGAGCTTACGGACTATCGCAAATCCGCTTTCCCGTACAAAGGGTTATACATAAACGAATATTGCATAATTTTCTCAGCGCTGTCGGTCAGCGACGGTTTGTTAAAAAATTGGAAGAATACTTAGTCCCTTCCTTTACTAAATATATCTATATTTACATTTTGAAGAATGGTATTACTCTTATCTGACCTTAGACCTGATATAATAAACTTCAGGCATATAATCGCTAAATAACATTGATATGAATGGCATCAGATTAATTTATACTTGCATCGTATTGATAAATAAAAATAGGTCAAGTTATATAAGAAGAAAATAAAGAGAAATGGAATGTATAAATGATTTTCCAGTCCCAAAGTTTATCATTTCACTGCAGGTTAGAGTACACTTTAAATCTCGCCCTACATTATAAAGTAAAATTTAGGTATATTGACTGATCAAACGACTGTGCTGCAGTTAAGTATATACTTTCAGTCACGATCTTAATTCTTGCTTCCACTGCCTTAAAGTGCGGTATAGTAAGAAAAATTGATTGATCAACTTTTATACAGTTATATTTCTTATCCTATCTAATAATCCTATCTATTTACAACAAACTGATTTATTCAATCAAGATTTTGTTAATCATGATCATTATTATAATAGACAAGATTTTCATCTAAATGACGATGTACATCAGCAGAATGATCATTATTATAATAGACAAAAGTTTAATGAAAACGACGATTTAAAACAACAAAATATTGATAATGACAGTCAATTTGATGCTTACCAAAATGATGTATTAAATCAAGATTTTGTTAATCATGATCAACAACAAAATATTGATCATCAAAGTAAATTGAATGCTTACCAAAATGATTTATTCAATAAAGGTTTTGTTAATTATGATCATTCATATAGTAGACAAGAATTTCATCAAAATGACGATGTACACCAACACAATGATCATTATTATAATAGACAAGAATTTCATCAAATCGACGATGTACACCAACAGAATCTTGATCATCAAAGTCAATTTAATGCTTACCAAAATAATTTACTCAATCAATATTTTGTTAATCTTGATCATTCATGTAATAGACAAGAGTTTCATTAAAACAATGTACACAAACATAATGTTGTTCATGAAAGTCAATTTAATGCTTACGAACAACGAATTTATAATGTATGCAGAGCAACACAAGAAAACTATCTTGGTGAAATGAATATTAGATGTATTCATTGCAATGTCAAACATTTTCCTGGTGAAAGAGTTTCAAAAGGTAATTCTTTTAACGATTGTTGTAGCCACGGAAACGTTGAATTACAAATTAATGATGATTTTCCCATTGAATTAAAAAAGCTTTTCAATTTAGAGCATGAACTTTCTACAGATTTTTTTAAACATATTCGTTGGTACAATAATTTATTTTCTTTTGCATCTTTCAATGCTAATATTGTTCATTTTAATAATAGACGTCCTGGTCCTTATTGCTTCAAAATACAAGGTCAAATTTACTATCAAATTAATACAACTTTGAATCCTGTTAATAATGAAAGACCTTCTTATGGTCAACTTTTTGTAATAGATGCTAATGAAGCAATTGAACATCGTACAGCAAACAACTGTGAAATAAATCAAAGTGTCGTTGAATTAATTGAAAATCTAATGCGAGAGCATAATGAATTTTCAAAGTCATATGAAATGATGGGTGAAGAACTTAAAAAACAAAATCCTAATTAACCACAAGAGTTACAATTACTGTTTTCATTAAAGTCTGGAACTGATAAACGACGATATAATTTTCAAAGAACAAACGAAGTTGCAATATTTAATACTACGGCTGATGGTGAAATACCCTGATGCTTATGTTGTTATACGTGAAAATAATGCAAAGGAATTAAAACCAGTTAATGCCTTAGATCCAAATGTTGAGCCTTGGATATATCCATTGTTTTATCCCACGGGTTGTCAAGGATGGCATAAAGATTTGAAGAAAAAAAATGGAAGAGGCAAAATATCAAGGGCTGCTTACATGAAAAATAAAATTGCTATTAGAGATGAATTAAATGCTATTATTAGAGGTCGACGCTTATTTCAACAATTTGTTGTTGATTCTTATGTAAAAATTGAAAAGGATCGTATAGATTATTGTAAGTTACATCAAGCGGAATTACGAGTTTCATCCTATAAAGGATTAATGAACTTTTTACAAAATAGAGTCAATACTTTTGAAAATATGAGATTAGGAAAAATTGTAATTTTATACCATCAACGTTCATAGGATCTCCGCGATATATGTTACAGTGTTATCATGATTCTATGGCTATTCAACGAAAAAAAGGAAAATTTGATTTATTTATTACAATGACTTGCAATCCACAATGGAGAGAAATTCAAGAGAATTTATTAATTGGGCAACAACCATCGGATAGACCTGATATCTGTACAAGAGTATTTCATTTAAAAAAAATGCTTTGCTCGATTTCATAGATAAACAACAATATTTTGGAAAAGTTACAGCTTATATTTATGTTATTGAATTCCAAAAACGTGGTTTACCACACTGTCATTTATTAGTTAAATTAAAAAATAAAATTGATACCGTCGACAAAATTGACCAATTTATATCAGCAGAAATCCCTGATCCACACATTTATCAAAATTTACACAATATTGTTATGAATAATATGATACATGGACCATGTGATGACTGGTGCATAGTCGATGGAAAGTGTTCTAAAAAGTTTCAGAAACAATTTCAAGAAGAAACTATAATTAATGAAAATAGTTATCCAATTTATCGTAGAAAGAATAGTGGAAAAACTTATATGCGTCATAATAATTATAAAGTAGATAATCGCTTTGTTGTGCCTTATTGCCCAGACTTATCTTTAAGATTTAATTGTCACAAATGTTCAAATATGTTCGAGTATCAAATATGTTAAATATTTACATAAATATTTATAAAAAGGAAATGATGCAGCATCAGTAATAATTACTAACAGTATTACTGATACTTCAGTCATTGAACACGATGAAATTAGTCAATTTGTCGATACACGTTATGTAGTTCCAGTAGAAGCAGTATGGCGAATTTTGTCCAAAGCATTACAAGCAAAAAGTCACTCAGTTGATCGATTACCATTACATCTTCCAGATTGTCAAAATATCACTGTTCATACTGATTCAGACAATATTAATAATTCATTGAATAAAGTATGTATGCTTGTAGATTACTTTCAACTCAATGCTCGAGATCTAGAAGCACGCCAATGTTATTATTCTGATATTCCTGAATACTAATTTTTAAAACAATAAAATGTAATAGTATTACAGAAAGCAAATGGTGTAAAAGAAGACTGAACTCTTTCATTTAAGAATATTATTATTCAGAATTAAAGGTGCAATAAGTTTTGAACATTTGAGAACAGTCAATGGTGAATTGAAACAAACTTACAGAAGCCTGTTTAGCTTATGGTTTTATAGAAACTGACGATGAATGGTCCAATGCAATGTCAGAAGCAGAGGTATTTATGATGCCAAGACAACTTAGAAGATTATTCGTACGTATTTTGATACATTGCAATCCTGTTCATACAGATAAGCTTTAGGAAGATTTTAAAGATTCAATGTCCGAAGATTATACTAGACATTTCAGTCAAAATGAAAGTTATTGTAAAACTATTATTGATATACAATCTATACTTGAAATGGAAGGTAAAAATATTAATGAATTTCCTCAACTGCACCAATTAACAGAAATAATTAATAACTATCATGTGGCTTCAAATGATACAGAAGATATAACTAATTCTTTCAATATTGCACTGGAAAAAATGAATAAACGTAATGATAAACAAAAAGAAATAATTGATAAAATGTTAAATGTAGTATTTAATGAACAAAGTAATGTTGATAATAATGCTGAAAATAATTGCTTCTACATCGATGGACCTGGAGGATCAGGAAAAACTTTTTTATTTAATAGTTTATGCTAAGTTTTTTGTACTAATTATTATAAATTAAAAGTATCAAAGTATTGTGTTATAGTCTAAGTGCATAGCGTTAAAGGGGCTATATTCCTTTTTCCATTTATTTCATGTTATTTGAAATATTTATTACTCATGGTACTATATGGTGCTGCTGAAGGTGATGAGGGATCTCATTTCCCTCTACTTATAACCCTCGCGCGCGTTTACGCGCGCTAATGATATCCTACTATTAAAGTTGTAATTCAAATTGAGAACTATCCGTTTGTTGGCAAAATCATTTCCTTCCATTTGTAGTCTTATCAATTATAAGAATAAGCTGGTGCAGGTAAAGCAGTTTCCTAAATTTAGTTTAACATATGTAAATGATCGGTTTTTTTAGTCTTAGAAGCTCATCATCTTCAAAAAAAATGATAATTTCTGGGAAAGAAGAGATAAGGTATATCACAATTCCAACAAAGGCTGCAAAAAAGCAGTTTAGCGTCGTTATAAGTTATGTGTTATATCATATTCAAAGATTTAATAAAATGCGCAGATTGTTGCAAGATTCTGATTATTTTGTTACTCCCGAGGTAATGTAGGGTTATCGTCTGTCTTATAGATTAAGAAAGATAAAGCTTCGCGGGAGAGCAATACATTATATATAAGTAAACAAACGCAGTTTTGTAATTCTCGGTTCATTAGTATTAAATTATTTTTATTCCCATATACTTATGAACTTGTAATTTTTTAAACATCTTTAAAATAAACAGTAGAATCTAGTGCAATAATGTACAAAATGGATAAACGATAGCAAATTATTCAACTATAACGAATTTGTTCCGCAAAAGTATAGTGAAATGACTTTGCAAGCTACATACAGTACATACTCTATATCGAAAGAGAATATATTATTTAAGTTTTATTTTGCCCCGATGAGCAGGGATTTCAAGGCCCTTGAAACGTCGGAAAATTAAAAACTTTTTCAAATAATATTTCATTAATTATTACAATAATATAACTTTAGGAGAGAAATATAAGCGTGATTTTTAAAGCAAGTACATCACCTATTAATCTTTGCTGTCAAAATCCATCTCCTCCGTAATATTGAATATGATAAGAGCTTGGTCCTTGATACCTTGGCTAATAAGCGCATAACACCTAACCGAGTTTGACCCCCATAATAAGTCGTAAAAGTTCAATAAACGAAACTTTGATTCTTCATTTGCACAAATCCCGCACATTGTAGAGGCGGTGCAGGTTGCATCAGCGACAGCAGAATGTTAATATGCGTGCTCGAAAGGTTCTCAACCGCGGCGAACACATGATTTAAGGCTGGCGAACGCTGAGTCAATGATTTCCTCGGCACGCGAGCCGGTCAGACCAGTATAATACTTATAAATCGAGGCGGTCTGTTGTTATGCGAGAGAGAGAGAGAGAGAGAGAGAGAGAGAGAGCGCTTGCCGTCTCGAATCAAGCCTCATATCGTCGTCGTCGCCGCCTTCCAGTCTCGAAAGCGTTTTAAAATTTATATATGAAAACTGTCCCCCAGCGCGATACGAGAATATATCGGTTTGGTGGCGGACTAGTTGGTATCGGGCGTTGGCATCGACAAGAGGAAAAGCTCGATTTAATCAGCGAGTGTTGTAAGTTAGGTTTCGCGAAGATCGCGGGACACTGTGCCGGGAGAGGAGGAGGGAGAAACCGGCTGAGTTTTTCGCCTGATAAGCGGCGACGCATCCAAGTATACTTGCAGTGCGGGAGACGAGGAGTTAACAGAACTTCCGACTCTTTGCGGAGCGTGAGAGCCAAGCTGAACACGAGAACGACTGCTTAATTCGTCGTCATGAGTGAGAAGAACGTGGAAAGAGCCATAAATTTCGGCGCCGGGCCCGCGCAACTTCCTTTTCAGGTAATTCAAACGTTGTATTACACTATTCAATATGTTTATCGCCACTTTCAACTTTCCTTCGATTCTTGTATTTTTTTCTGTGGTTCGATTAATTTTACGGAATTACGTATCGCTTCGCGATAGAGATCGATATGTTGTGATCTTTGAAATTATATAATTAATTGATGGTGTATTGTTAGTATGTGATTTTCATAAAATCGCGTCAATTTGGAAGGAAAATGAAAATCAATAGTTTACAGTTACAGAGTTTTGTAAAGTTTATAAATAGTACGACTATAATTATTTGAACGTTGCGTGAAAACTTGCAGATTATCAAAGACATTTTGTGACGTTCGATTTTCTATATTCAACTTAAATCAAATTTAATTTCGTTGGATAAAATAAATCGAAGCAATAAAAATCATTTACTTTGCATCAGGTTCTAAAGGATGTCCAAGACGAATTACTAAATTACGCTAATACAAAAGTCAGTATTCTTGAGATAAGTCATCGTTCTAACGATTTCAAAAAAATTGTGGAAAATGCGCAAGCTAGACTTACTGAACTGCTGTAAGTATAAAATGTATATTGTATCATATAATACATAAATCACTTTTCAAAATTCGCATCTATCAAATCGGCAATAAATTTTCGTTTCTTTTTAGTGAAATTCCGGATAATTACAAAGTCATGTTTTTGCAAGGTGGTGGAACTGGCCTTTTTGCAGCTGTCCCCCTCAACATGATGAAAACTGGAACTGCAGATTACATTGTAACTGGTTAGATATGAATTTAATTTATTTACACACTGATAACACAACGTTATTGTAGCCATATAAAAATTAAATTAGAATTATACATTTTAAGGTACATGGTCTTCTAAGGCAGCTAAAGAAGCAATGAAATATGGAAAAGTTAATTTGGTATTACCTAAAACTTCTAAATATACTGAGATTCCTAATAAATCGACTTGGAATCTCGATCCTAATGCTTCTTATGTTTATTATTGTGATAATGAAACTGTTCATGGTAAGATTTTGATTATTATATATTATTTTCTTGTAATATATTAAGAGTTCATATTAATGAGTAAATATAGGTGTACATTGTATTTAAAATTACTTTATTGTTTAAGGTATTGAATTTCATGACATCCCAGACACCAAAGGAGTACCTTTAGTAGCTGACATGTCATCAAATTTTGTATCAAAACCTTTGGATATTTCCAGGGTAAGCTTGCTTTTCAAAATTTACATTTAGTCTTTCAAGTTAACAGATGTATAGGGTGAATTTATACTTTTTATAGTTTGCCTTGATATTTGCTGGAGCTCAGAAAAATGTTGGACCATCTGGGGTAACAATTGTTATTGTACGAAAAGATTTTATTGGTACTGCAATGTCTATATGTCCATCAGTATTTGACTTTGCAGTAATTGCAGCAGAAAATTCTATCCATAATACACCGCCAGTATTTCAGTAAGTAATTTTCAAATAAAATCGTTAGAGCTTTTAAAACTTTGAAAGCTTTTGAAAATATTCAAAAATTTTCTCTAGTTCCTATATATACTCTTTTCTAAAAAAGTACAGTATGTGTAGCAAGGAATTGCTCTTGCATTTCAAAGTTATGCATTTTTTATAATTACGCTTATTACATATTCATCAATATTGCTTTATTTTTTTTTTTTAAGAATTTACTTTGTTGGAAAAGTTTTTGAATGGATAAAGAAAAATGGAGGAATAGAAGGTATGGCAGAACTTGCTCACAGAAAGAGTAAACTTATTTATGATGTGATTGAGGAATCTGAAGGCTTCTATGTATGTCCAATTGATAAATCATGCCGTAGTAGAATGAATATTCCATTCAGAATAAAGAATGATGAAGTACTTGAAAATGCCTTTGTAGCAGAAGCTCTCACTCATAACATGTTGCAGTTGAAGGGACACCGATCAGTTGGTGGTATTCGAGCATCGCTTTATAATGCTGTGACTTTTGAACAAGTTAAAACATTAGCAAAATTCATGAAAGCATTCTATCAGAAGCATATAAATTAAATTTGCTTCTTAATATTAAATAATTTAAATTATAATATGTATACCTTGTTACTCTACTTTTATACATAAAAACTTTTGTACATATATTTTGTTTCGTAATTTACAAATAATTCCTTTGCCCACAATTCATACATTATATGTATTTTATATTATATTATAGTTTTCCTTTACTCTGAAAATGGTTGGAAAACATATCGTCTAGTAATAATTCTAGCTTAGCGTTTGTATCTTGTAACCCATGAACAACCAGTTTTGCCCACTGCAAAAATAATTTGCTTTTTTTAATATTAAGGTATATAATTATTTATGATAAAAAATAAATTATCTTCAAATTAGAGGAATTGATTAGTTTTAAAATTTATAATGGTACGTTACCTTAAAATATTCATTTACTCTTTCAGCTGTCCAACCTTCTGGAATTTCTTTTTTTAAATCTCGTAAGTTGTAAAGTTTATCCGCTAATTTAACTAATTTGGCCTCGTAACTACTAGTTGGGGCATGTTCAATTTGTAATTGCTTTCTTTCTTGTTTGGGTAATGATTTATCATCTGTTACTTCCTCAACTATCTTCCGTACCTTAACACCAAAATGATTTTCTATTTCTTCAAACGTTGTATCCGTGTCTTCGACTGTATCGTGCAATAAAGCAGCTACAATTACTGCTGGATCATGAACACCTCCTTCCTCTACTAAAATATTTGCTACACCTGAAAGATTGTAAAATAGAGGTATAGGTACAGCTTCTTGATAAATGATAAACATAATCAAAAGTGAGAAAAACTGTAAGTGTGTAGAAAATTTTAAATAAAATAGTTACCTATGGGGTGATTTATATAGGGAGTCTTCTCTTTGTTAAGTCGTCTTTGACGACTATGTTTTATTGCAGCGAAATTTGTACATTTTATAATTAAGGCAATAAGTTTATCTTGACTGATTTCCTCATTAATTCCCTCTCCAATTTTTTGTTTTTTCATTTGTCTATTATCATCCTCTTCCATGTTTAAATAAAGGAAATAATTTTATGAACAGCTGTGTAAGTTTACGTTTCAATTTTAAAGTTTTTTAGAAAATATAATCTTCTAAGTAGTTACATGATCTGTTATGTTAGTCGGATGAAATGGCATATCTTGTCATCATTATAGCGGCATATACTTA
Organism: Philotrypesis tridentata; assembly: GCA_018906965.1. Taxonomy (NCBI): domain Eukaryota; kingdom Metazoa; phylum Arthropoda; class Insecta; order Hymenoptera; family Pteromalidae; genus Philotrypesis; species Philotrypesis tridentata. Next base: position 133,603 of record JACCIB010000003.1, on the reverse strand, counting down.
ATTTTGAACATTCGACATTCTATTCTATTAGGGTTTTGTGGCACCAAAGACATGTACGGCCATCAACAGTCGGGGGCATGCAGCGCATGCGTAGATTGAAGCGGTAAAAATGAACGAAGAGAAGTGAGGGCCGAGCTGTAAACGTCTGCAACCTGCAACAAATAAAGCAAACAAGAAAATAAAAAAAGATAGCGCTGCCACAGTTCCCTTCCACTTTCCAGGGACCAGGACCCCCGTGAAGACCAGAGTTTCGACCGGGGCCCTAAAAAGGGACAGTACAAGGCATAAAAACCCTGGTCTCTCGTGAAAGAGACAAGCCGAGAGAGGAGCTGGTGAGGTGAAGAAGGGAGGCTCGGCAAACAACAGAGTGTAACGTATTACATACGCAATCACGGTATCGCGTACGCGACTAAAGTGCGAAATTTAAAGTCGTCAAAATTAAAAGCAGTCAAGGCATTTCGATGTAGTATATTAAGCAGAGCAGTTATATTATAAGGACGGGGAAGCACACTCGTAGCCGCTATCGTAAAACATTGTAAAATCGAGGCGAGCGCAAGCTGGCCGAGGGCTAGTGACGGAAAAACCCGATAGTCTATTGGGGTACGAGAGCGACGACTTGGCGCCGAAAACTCAGAAGCTAGGTATCCGCGCTCGACTCTATGCCCCTCCTTGCTACGCACTTATTCGTCAGCTAAGGATAGCGTTGGCAGCTGATTGGACCCTACGATCAACCAACACTACCCCATCACCGGAGACTGGGCCCAGCAGCTTCTTCACTGGGGAACAGTCAGTCAGAGACGCGCCATGAGATAGTGTAGTTAGTGCTCGGATGTTTTCCTTAAAGTTTTGTGTTTAGCTATTGTGTATTTGGAAGTTAGTGAAATATACATAAGTCCCGTAGAAGGTTATTCTACGGACTTGTTAACCTAAAATCAAAGTGTAGTTTTTTCCTTCACCGTTGATATTTCTATCGTGATTGAGAGAGCATTTCTATGCTCGTTTTAATTGCCGCGTGGGTATACTACAGTACTCGAAAAGACATCGTGCCAAGCGTGCGACGTCACAAGAGATAAAGAGAACTAGAAGATAGGAAGATAACTCAAATGTTGAGCTCGCAAACATTGAGAAAGCGAATAAGAATATTGACAATGTCAGCGTGAGCTGTATGTAAGAACGAAGAAATGGAAAAGGAGGGGGGGGGGGATAATTTGAGACTTGCAAGAGAAGAGAGAAGGCGACGTCGGTGGTTGTCAAAGCGGGAGCATGTCCAGATGACGTGGTTGAAGTCTTCCTCGACTTCCTCGTCTTCCTTGACTTCCTCGTCTTCCTCGACTTCCTCGTCTTCCTCGACTTCCTCGTCTTCCTCGTCTTCACCACAAGAACAAAGAGGATCATTGACCAGATTTTTGCTGAAAAGGCTGTAAGCGAGCCTATACTTCTCATACGACAGAACTTCGTGATTGAGAGGTGATCTAGACCGGAAGAGTGAAACTAAGGTTTTAGAGATTCGAGGCGAAAGTTTTCAAAGTAATAACGACCGGTATTGGGGCGATAGTGGATAAGGAAGTTTTGAAAATCGGAAAAAAATAATTTTCGACAGATGGGGAGAAAGTCTAAGAAGGGTAAGGGCAGATCGTAGATGCAGCCGGAAGTAGAAGCTTCCTTGGCAAGAAAGTCCGCCCTCTCATAACCAGGTATCCCTACATGACTTGGGACCCATGCGAAATTGACAGTATGATTGTTAGAGATGAGATGACTAAGAATGAATTTAATTTCGAAAATACAGTTGTTGGAGGAGGGAACGAAATCGTGAGGAGAAGAAATTACATGAAGAGTGCTCAAGGAGTCGGAGAACATTGTGCAGTTAAAGAGGCTATGGTCTTCTATGTAGGCTAGAGTTAAACGGATAGCAAGGGCTTCAGCGGTGGCAATGGAGGCCTCAGGGGAGATACGGTAGCTTAGATCGATGTTAAGATCTGGGCTGTGAATGCCAACGCCAACGTATGACTCGTCTCAGAATTTTTAGCCGTCGATATAAAAAGATATCGACGACGAGAGAAGAGTTCTAAAAGAGCCCATGAATTTTTGATGAGATGAGGGCGAGTTTTTAATTTTCCTGCCTTCGTCGAGAAAGACTTCAGGAGAGAAGGCTTGGGAGTCAAGAGAATATGTGAAACAAGGATGCAAGTCGGATGAGAAGATTTTATCGCTGTGTATTTTAAGGTGAGCGTACGCGTGAAGAACAGGAAGTTCGAGCAACTTTTGAAAGTTTCGTGGGTTGCGAATTCTAAGAGTCAAGAGAAGAATTTCGATAAATTGAGTGGTTGGATTGCAGCGGGTAGCGAGGGCTTTTAGAACGAATCTAGATGCGAGTTTTTTCGGGCGAAGGAGAAAGAGGGCTTCGCAGAATTCCGCGTATACGATGCGATTGGGAGTAGAGTTACGAAGACCTAAGCATGAGCGAAGCGCTCTTCTTTAGATGATGTCTAATTTACCGTGAAACGAGATATCCCGTGGAAGAAGAACTATAGAGCCGTAGTCCATAGTTCTAAGGACGAATAGCTTCATAGATTTATCGGGTTTACCAGGTACCGCAGAGTGAACGAATGAGGTTTACATGTCGAGAACATTTTTAAAGAATATAATGAATATCGGGGGTCCAGGAAAGTTTGGTGTCGAAAATAACACCAAGAAGTTTTACCTAGGGAACGGGGTTAATGATAGTGCTTTTAAAAGTGAGAGAAATGTGTGAAGTATCTGTAGAAGTTTTGGAGAAAATAAATTACTGGGTTTTTTTCTGGAGCGATAGAGGCTTTTTTGAAGAATTGAAATGCATAAGTCAAGATCGGGGGAAGAAGCGAAGAGGACCACGTCGTCGGCAAAGCACGATTTTGTGTGTAAATATCATAGGCAACGGGGCCAATGAATGGTCCTCTGATTTCACCACTGACGTTGAAATATACAGATCTGTAAGAAGTAAGATTATAGAAGAATTTGTAGACAGGCCAGGGGAGGCCAAGATCGATGAAGGTATGCGCGAGGACGCCAGAATCAACGCAATCGAAGGCACTCCTTATATCTAGAAGGAAAGCTGCAGTGAAGGAATCATTGAAAAAGCTCGTGTAGATGGAACTGGTGAAGATCGTGAGATTGTCCAAGCAAAAACGGTGTTTACGAGCCACCAGGAAAGCTTACGAAGAACTACTCTCTCAAAGATATTGAGAAGAGATTGTGCTAGAGAAATAGGACGAAAATTTCCAGAATTGCCCTTGGGAATAAAAAAAAAACGAGGAAATGTTTCCACGAGGACGGAAATTCGCCCATCGTGAAGAGATCGTTAAAAATCGAAACTTGGTTTTTCGAGACATTTATGAACGGCAATGTCAAGCTCCGAGCGAGTGAATAGTTGGTGGAAGACATCGAGGTTAAAAGAAGAAGAGGTAAATGCAGAGGGAAAGTTAGGGTAAAGGCATGAGGGGGGGGGGGGGCGATTGTGGAAATCTGATCTTATTTCTCAATATTCACAATGTTGTTGCGAGTTTGAGAAGAACCAAGGTTCCAAAACTTTTTAGGATCGAAACGAGGAGAGGGGGATGCACAGGCTTCTCGGTAAGAGTCCCTTTTAGCCTGAGAAAAGACAGTTCTGACGTGGGTTTCTGAGGCGATGAGTTCGTCGTAAAGATTGGAGTCACGACGAAAATTAGCAAGAGCTATCTTCCTGGCGGCTTTGGCTTCGTAACAGTCGTTATTCCACCAAGGTGGTTTAGGAGGTTTAGAACGGTTTTAGAAGAAAAGTTTGGGATAGGTAGAAGATCGTTGATAATGTCTAAGATCTTGGACGTGAGAGCTTCATATCTCATCGAGGGAGATGCGTTTTTTAAAGAGTCTTCGAAAGAAAAATTGGCTAGAGTGCGCACGAAGGTGGTGCATTTTTCTACAGTTAAGCGACGGTAATTGGGTCGGTACGAGCGGAAAGAAGCCTGTGGGGTTGGGATTCTGAGAAAGATAGAGATGGGGTAGTGGTCGCTAAGAAGGTTATCTTCTAAGATGGTCCAGGAACAAATAGAGAACAGATGAGGTGAGACGAAGGTGAGATCGATATAAGAGGCGTTGCGTCTATTAAGGTGGGTGGGTGAGCTGGTGTTGCCATTAGTAAGTCATCATCTGAAAAGGAAGAATAGATGAGATCGTCTAGGTTACAAGTATGGTTGCTACCCCAGACGGGATTATGGCAATTACTGTTGGCGCTAAGAAGAATGGAATGATATGAGGAGATTGAATTTAAGAAGTTGCGAAGGTGGATTTTGTCGAAGGGAAAGTTAGGAGGCCTGTAGGCTGAAATAAGAAGAAGATCTCCTTGCGTAGTAGAAACAGAGATAGTGTTGGATATTAAAGCCGGTAGGAATAGTTTTAAAACGGATGCTGTTGCGAATGCAGATAGCTGTACCACTTCCTCTGCCTGCTGGTTTGTCGTTACGGACAACAACAAAAACCCTTAAGCCAGGCATAGTCAAGCGGATTCAGCCACGTTTCGCAAAGAAGAATAACATCAAAATCTTTCGTTATATCCTGGATGGAGGACCTGTGTTGTCTGAAAGACAAGCAGTTTCACTGGAGGATGCAAAGATTCTTAAGCTAATGTGACTGAGCCATTTTGAGAACTGTGGATGCGCAGAGTCGATTAGAGGTCTGAAGCAATTTGAGGGTAGCCTGCGGATATGATGAGGGGGATTAGAGTATTAAAAATTAAGTTCAAAAGAAATTCGATACAGATTCTCTGGAGAGAAGGTGAGAAAGAAGTTTGAGAGAGAGAGAGAGAGAGAGGGGGGGTAGAGTTTCAGGGTCGGGGAGAAGTTACGATGATGATGATAAAAGGTCTTGAGTGAACCGCGAGATTGAGAGAAGTATGAGAATCCTTAGAATTATTTGAGGGAGAGAGAGAGAGAGAGAGAGAGAGAGAGAGAGAGAGAGAGAGAGAGGTGCTATGCGAATGACCGTTGGGAGCAATGAGAAGCTCTGAGTGTTCGGGGCTGAAAGAAACTAGTTTGAATACGAAGCCGGAAGGGTGAGTTATTTAGGGGTGGATGCGCGACCAAATTCAGTGTGGGCAGTAGGCCAGGTAGGAATTTGTGTACGAGGGAATGGTTGAGAAGCGACGAGGAAAGGCTTGTGAGACTTTATAATGCTGTCAAAAGAGGGGGATGATTGTTCGGTGGAGGAGCCTGTATGAGGCTGTAAAGAACCTGTTGATGACGGGAGGGGGGGGGGCGATTGTGAGAGAATCGTTGAAGAGTGCGCGATGCGTTTAGTTTTGGGAAGAGATCTGGATTGGTAGCCGGGGGGGTTAGTGCGTAGCATGAGAGTAAGGGCATCGTTGATAGAAAGATTTTGATGAGCTGCAAGGGAGTGTACGTCCTGTTGGAATTTCCATTCGGGGCAAGACTTGTCCTTAGGTAGGTGACCTAGATTGCAATTGACACAGACAGATTGAGAGTTAGCACAAGGGCAGTCACTCATGGAGGCATGCGAAAGATTGCCACACTGCTCACACAAAGATTTACCTCTGCATTAGATGACCATACCTGAAAGCACATTTTAACTGATTGTGTATAGGTAAAGCACATTTTAACTGGTTGTATATAATATACTTTACGTAGAAGAGAGTAACATAATTGGGAAGTTGTTGGCCTTTGAATGTCAAGCGAATAGTCTGTGAGGGAACCGATTTGGAGAAACCATTGGTCAGCCTGCGGTTAAGTCTGTCTGCTTTGATGACCTTAATAGCAGAGGAAGAGGAAGCTATTAGCTCCTGGAGAATGTGATCATCCTCAATACCGACTGGAATATCCCTTATAATGGCTTGTCTGGTGAGCCGATGAAGAGGAACTGAGAAATGGAGATTATTGCAAGCGAAGGTGGAGTCTTGGAGTAGTGCATTAGCAGATTGACGATTATTGAAGGCGATAGTGATCTTAAAGGATCCTGAGGAGGTGATTGAAGCAATTTTACCTTTGTACTTGGCAGCAATGAGTCTGCGAACTGTGGTCGAGCGAAGATGACCTTTTACAGTGGCTGGATCAATGCGCTCAGCAAAGACGACGTAAGGTCCCTGGTTGAAAGAAGACTATTGAGAGACCTTTGGTTGTGTGCGTTTGTTGTTTTTGTCAATAGGGAAACCCTTAAGAGGATTCTCAGTGTTGGAGATGATGGAACCAGCCGTAGTCGAAGGGTAGACTTCAGGTTAGGTGATGATTGATGGTGAAGCAGAAGTTGTGATGGTGTTGACTGTGAAGGAGGCGACAGTTGTGTTGGTTGTGCCAGTTGATGAAGCTGTGAAAGTGGTGGTGGTGGTGGTGGTAGAAGAAGTAGTTATCACTTACCTTGATTTTTTAACTTTTTTGGAGGACTTCTCACCAGAAGTAGGGAAGAGCATGAGATCTTGTTGATGCTGTTCGTTGGGAAGCTCCTCAGAGGGTTCACTGAAGGACCTGGATCTTTTGGCGGAAGCAGATTCTGCATGCATCGCCTCAAAGAGATCAGAAGAGTTGGCTGAATTGGAAGAATTTAAATTAAAAGCAGAAGGAAGAAGAGAAGATTAATTTTGACTGCAGGCAATCAAGGCTTCAATCGCGTTCTTCTCGTTGACAGGACGGTCATAAAGGGAGAGCATTTCGTGATTTACTGATGAAGGAGAGTTGGGAGGAAGATTAAAGAAAGCTGGATCGTTGATTTTATTAACCATGGTGACGGGAATGGGCGAAGAGAGCCGTCGGAGGCTCCCCGTCGCCTCAGAGAGGTTAGGTGGCGGGGAAAGAATGATAGAGCAAAAAAAATAGTAAAAGAAAAATGTCCTATTGTGACTATTTTCATTAATTTGTAGAGTCTCAGCAAAGCATTTTTCACTATAAAGAGATATAACGTTTTTTATTTTTTTCTGGAAATTTTCTAAATTTTTCAAAACAAAAATATTTTTGAATACATTTATAAATGTTTTAAGAAACTTACAAGTCTTTTAAGCCTTAAAATCAAGTTGTAGAAAGATTCATTCAGTTATAGAAAGGTTATTTCAACATAAAAAAGTCTTTAAGGCTTAAAAAAGGCCTAAACAGATTATAAGGCTTCAATGACTTACAACTTTCTTAAAACACACACTGTTAGAAATATAGACTGTATAAATGTAAATAGCTGCTTCAAAAACAAAATCCTGTCGAGACGCAGATGGCTGTAGAGGGAAATAGAAATTTCTCTTTTATGGCTTTATGGCTGCACTTCAGTTTTTCTCTCCGCGTACTGCGACACGTCGCCCATCTCAATTTTTCGCTGCGTTTATTGCGGTAGGCGTACACATCTGGAGACCGCATGTACTTAAGCAAAAGGGCCTATTGTTTCTTAGCTTAAGGAAACTGCGTTTTCTAAACTGTCGAATATTGAGGAGTAGCTCCAGTCGTTTAGTTCTCGACTGCATCTCGTGGAGATCAGACGTGCGCCTTACTTGTGCTTGCTCAGAATAAATACTAAATTAGTAGTGAAATATTCTGAGTTTCTATTAGTTATTTCCCATTTCCAATACACACAGACACATAACACACATACAGACACACATACACACACAAACACACATAAATAATATATATAATATATATATTATGTTTTCAAATATATTTTCTTTTTTTAATTTAGAAAATTTCCAGAAAAAAATGTTATGTATTTAAAAATGTCCAGATTGGGAAAAATGTTCTTTGGGAAAAGCGGATTGGGAAACCCGTCCTACAACCGTCTTTGCAGTGAAAAATGCTTCCGTAATGGTTTACAAATTAATAAAAGTAGTCAGAAAAAGCAGAAAAACCTGATTTCTTCAACTTTGACCATCTATAACTCGAAGATACTTGATGAAAAAAATCTAAAAAAATTCAGGGATACTTAAATGTCTCTTAATAATATTTTAAAAATATTTTTGGATAGGGTCAAAAAATTGCCCGCTCAATTTGTTAGAGAACTACCCATATGAATATTATATCATATATACAATACATTTGCATTTCTTCACCTATTCAGAAAACTTTAAGACAGTTAAAAATCAACAATTTGTATCATCAAAAATTTGTGAAAATGTCATTATTTATGCTTTCATTTTAAAGTGTTCGTTCAGGCCTTCGATTTAAGTTATTGAACTCTTAAAAATATTTATTTTTCATCTCAAAAATCTATTATTATTAGGACATGTTTTTCACTGAAGTTTTTTTGCGACGTGTACGATTCTAAGCGTTTGTATATATATTTAACTGCAGTGTACATGGTCATAAAATACTGCTGATCTGTTTTCGTATTAAATATTTTCAATATGTTTAGACTAAATTATTAAAATTGATAATTTTTTTGTGCCCCTTCTATTCGATAGTTGAATCTCTCTATATTAATAAAATGATATCATGTGTCAGAAATTAGCTCCCTCTCAATGGGAGAATTGTCTCTCTTTTTACGTAATTTTAACCAAAAGAGAGACATTTCTCCCATTGTGGGGGCGCCATTGAGAGGACGCCCGCTAGAGGACGCCGCTGAGGAGACGCCTGGTAGGGGATGCCATCAAACCACGATTTTTATTATAATAATTTTTATAAGGCTTTTTTTATAAGTATCCCAGACATTTAAACTACAGTAACTTTGAATATAATAATGTCCTGCATCTGTGGAACCAGATAAAACTAAATTCAATTCATTTTCATTGTTACTTGTATTATCTGACCTGTAATAAAGGGGATTTATGAAGTTTGCTCTTGACACTAAAACGCAAACCGAATATGTATGAACAAATGCTATGATTTCTACTTCACCGCCATATGTACCATTCATTGACGTGTACAATTTGTAAGTATTTTTATTCAATGATTCAACATAATTCCAGTTTTCAGAAACATATTTTACAATTTCAGCCCTAAACAAAATATAAGAAAAACAACGAATTAGGCAATCGCCATTTCCTAAAATTTTTTTTTGTGGTTCAAACATTATATTAAGAGTAAAATTCATTACGCCGACTAACGCTCAAGTTCGAGATTTTTGCTTAAATACAGTTCAATAGGCTTACGTATAAGAAGAAATTTTATATTATAATATTGTTAAATTTGTAATATTTGATTGTAAATATTGATGATTGTAAATATTGAATTTCAAAACGCTAATAAAGAATTGCAAAAAGCTAATAACTTTAATTACTTAACTTTTAATGATGGTGTATGATAGTCTGTCACAGCGGTATCGGTGGTACGGTTACAGGCGACGACCAAATAATTAAGTAGATATATGTATACGATGTAGCATACTATAGAATAATGTATGGTAGTTGTTTTAAAATACATTTACACTGCAGATATTAGCCATTTTTAAATCATAATTTGTGATTATAAAATTAACGCGATGCGTGACAAACAATGTAAATACAAAAATCTGTTACTTATATGTTGTTGTTGATGCAGCTGCTATGCACAAGGCTATATCTACAACAAATTTCGAATACGAATATAAATTTATTCTTTTCTATAATAGTCATTTAATCAATTAAAAATGGGGGGGGGGGTACCCCCTTCTAGTATTAAACACATTTGTGTATATCCCGCTATTTTTCAAACAAAGTTTCTTCGATCCAACATATAAGTATGCTTTACATCATGACGAAAAACTTTGAAAATTTTCAATATACCCTTTTTCAACTGTTCTGTGAATAAGTTATGATAAATATTTTGATTGTAAATCCTGTTATAAAGTAATTATTATAAATTAAGAAATTCTTTTGCACATGTTTGTTTGTTTTGTTTGTTTGTTTGTGTGTTTTAAATCGCATCCCCTGTCGATATTAGCGACTCTCATTCCCTGCGTTTTTGCGAGTCCTCAATTAGTGCATTGAGTCCACTATTGAGAAACTTACAAATCCGCAAGGGAACGGGGACCTGCAGTTTTATGTACAGTGAAATATACAGGTTGTACACAGTGGAATCCGAACCACTGGAGCTCAGATGTATAGATACTTATGTAAACAAAGAGGTGTCCCCAAAATCGTCAAGAGTCAGGCTTGAACCTAGGACCTCTGGATTTCTAGCCTGATACTCTACCAATTGATCCATCGTCGCTCTAGCATCGTGTACATGTTTATTTTGTGGTAATCATATTACAACGAAAGGTTAATTGATATTTAACGAAAAAGAAAATAACACGTATGTTTTTATGTAAATATTATAGAGTGCTGCTACAATATAGAATTATTTAATGATGCAATAATGCTAAAATATTTTAAGGATTTTGAAGAGATCTCATTGACATAGTATAAGATAAAGATGTATTCACCACCTAGAAACATTATAATCATGATCAATTTTTTGTTATTTTCTTACAATACAGTGTATGCCACTTATAATCGCTATTAAATTTTTAACTCTTTCATGAAATTATGAGTATGATAAATGAACAGAGATTAATAAAAGTATGTAAGTACTTTAACATAATTGACACTTACCCAACCAAAACTTTGTAAATTCATTAGTAGTAATCTGCAAGCTTGAAATTTTATTTCTTTTGATGTTCGTAGCATTATAGAAAATAGATTAATTTTCTATTTTTTGGAGACAAATTATACCAACCGCTATTGTATCTAAGTAATTAAATAGAAACGTGTTTGTACATATTATACATGGGTGATTTGTAGAAAAGTGGCATATGTCACCACTTACACTGCCGTATTTAAGTTTTATTAAATCGGCAAGTACACAAAAACCTTTTATTAAATATACTTAACAAATGATAAAATATACTTAAATCATTTAATATGCAATAGTGATTGCAGAAAATATAGTTAAAATGTCACCTCCGTAGCATTTCGCCAGAGAAAGCATTGGTAATCAAAATACTCCAGGGCTTCAGATATGCAACTATAATATGCTTTCTCTATTTTTCAACTCGCGGGTAATTGTAAACAAGTAGAATAAGTTGGGTTAGAATGTCTTAAATAGAATGTCTGAAAAAATGTGTTTAAACAAAAACACAATTGGAACATTTGAAAATTAATTTTTTTCATAAATTACGTTAATTGTAACAAAATCTAATACCATTAGACATATATTGAAAAAATCTTTAAATAGAGGGTTTATGTTTTCTAGGTTTAATACATTATAAATTAAATATATTAGCAGAAGAAAGAAAAAAAGGTTATCTAGCTAATTACTGCGCTGCTCCTCGAAGGGACAGTATATAATATATATCTACTGCGTACACTTATACTTGCCATCAGGGCGCTGCCGCACCCCTTGATATTTATTATAATATTAATTAAGAAGGTTGCGCAGTGAATAGAAATAACGCCAAGAAAATGAAATAAATTCATTTAGGTTATTTGATATCCGAAAAACCTTCACGTAAAATTTCAGAATGCTAGGGAAATAACTTTTTTAATTTTGCTGTTGTTAACATAGGCTCTTATAGGAAAATGTGTTTCTAACCTACTTAACTTCATGTTACGAAGTGATTGATGCCGAGATAGGATTATAAATTTTTCACATAATAGAGTAATATCTGATGAATATGTATTTATTCATAAAAAACTCCAAGGGTACTTGTATGTTTAACAATAAATTAGAAACATTGGAAAAAGAATACTTGCATCATATACATAGATATTACGTATCCCGCGTTCTACGTCAATTAAACCAAGAGAGCTTTGTTTTGACTCGCATAGTTGGTGTATATTGTATAGAAGAAAAATAAAAACGAACCTTCATGAGCTATTGCAACTTTTTAAAAAATTTAACTTTCAGAAATAGCAGATAATTAGAATTATATTACGCTCATGTTTATTTAACAATAATTATTTGTTACCTGCAGTAGCTGCATACAAGAATGCACGATATGAACATAGTATATATTACGTGCCTAGGGAGGAAAAAACTTGGAGAGTCCATATCTCGCGTATATTGACAAAAACGAGATATGGGCTGCCCGAATTTACTCCCGTGGTGCGTATACTATTTTTCTTTATACTAGCGCCGAAATAACCAATTGCGCTCCTGGCGCCCGGGAGCGAAAGTGGTACTTTCGGCGCAGTGTGGAGAAATAGTATATTACATACCCAAGGCCAGTAAAATAAGAAATGTCTCAGATCACATGTAATTGTCGGCCGAGGCAAAGCCGAGGTAGTCAAACATGTGATCTGAGGCTTTATTTTTTACTGGCCATGGTTTGTATACTATTTTTCTTCTCGACGTTGCCGGAAAGCGGCAACTTCAATTCGCGCAGCGGCCAGAAAGTTGACGCTTTCCGGCCGGAGGGGAGAAAAAAATATTTGACCTTTCGTCTGTTAGATTGTAGTGCGAAATTTGAATTTTCATTAAACTTTCGGATTTCGAATTTGTCACCTTTTTTTGTAAGCCCAATTAATATTTTGATAGTTTTTTTTTTGCGAATAAGGGTGCAAGGGCAATATAGTCTGAGAAATTAAAACAGAATGACAGTGTATTACGATTTTATTAAAATGAATTCAAAGAGTCCATAAGTTGTTCAAAGATACAGTACAATATATTGTATAGATATATAATATAATTTATATAATTGCTTCGTGTAAGCTATAAATATGAAATTGTACGATATAAAGATTATTAAACATTAGAAATATTCTCTACGTCGCCGCTACATAGAGTTTTTTTGTTTTTTCATTTAAAGACGCATGTATAGTCATCACCAGAATATCGCCAGGTTGATCTTCGACAAACGAAATTTTTCTTACGCAAGACAACATATTATGCTTTGTTCTTGCTATTTCTCTCTCACTTCTCAACTGTCGTCCTTCTCCCACATCAAGAGAAAATTCCAAGTGCCGATCCTCGAAGCTCGTTCACATACCTTTTGACGTCTTTTATATAGCGTGGCTTACATCCTACTCGTAGGATATCTACAGAGGATTGAGCAATGTGGAAAAAAATACACATGGCAGGTAAAAGAATCGATGATACTTAATTGTTTTCATTTATAGAAAAGGCATTTGCGCGATTTGCAAGACCACATCTAAGCATAGAAGTACTAAGGATTTTACAGTACCACACAGGTCTATATATGTGGCCAATATAACCAGCTATAGTTCTTGATTAGGAGAAGGGAAAAAATTGTCATCGACGATTTTTCTTCAGATGCATTTCGATGTGTCGATCAATGACATTATATATTTATTAGATTTTTCTGTTTTATTATGTATATATTATACGAGCAATATCCAATACGCAATAATAGAACACGTAGCTTGTGCGAGTTTTTTTTGTATGTAGCTCATGTTGTTACAATAATTCTTTACTTTGTTTATTTTCGTCCTAAAATCGCTCGCTGGAGATGTATAGTTAATTATCCCTTTGTGCTATACAATTTGTTTATCTGTTTTTTTTTTTTCATTTTTACAGTTTATTTTCTTACAATGTATAGACTCATTCATGTTTGACTACACGTTCGTATATTTCGATGGTGATAGAAACTACGGAAATAACATTCAAATTATAAGCTGTCGAGAATATTCATCCAGAAAATTTTGTTGGTTGTCGCGATATTTTTTTTCTACGCATGAAATAGACGACGTAAGTATTTGTTTCAAGAGTATTCGAGAGCTATCCGCATTTCTACAAGATTAATTATGCACATTTTTCACAATGCTATATACTTATCGACTTGTACATTTTATTTGTTTTTTATTCCACTTTAGGTGTCCTTACCCTAAAGTTTGACTTTTCGTTGATTTATGCTACTTACACGATTCAACGATTTATAAATGCTGGAGCTATTTATTGCAATTTCAGCACCAATATACATTAGAAACGCGTAATTCCACCTCGTATTTTTATCTTGCCAAGTTCGTTAATCCGCAATGAAAGTTTTGTGTGTGTGTGTGTGTGTGTGTGTGTGTGTGTGTGAGTGTAACATAGGTAATGCCTATATACGTAATTACGTATGTCACGCACGCGCCTTTTACGCCTTAGTAGGTTTTTAGTTGGTTATTAAATATTGCGAGTAAGAAGAGAAAAAAGTGCTACTCGAGTAGTGAACTTTAGTATAGATAGGTATAGCGAGTGTAAAGAAAACCAAATGAAGATCACTTTGTGTTAGCGTAGTTTCGATTTTGACAAATTTCTCGAAATAAATAGATCATGTAATTTTTGCAAAAATATTTTAATGAAAAATTAAAGTAAAAAACGCTCCTCTATTCCGAGTGTGTATAAAGTTGCATTTTACGTATTTTTCAAATTTATGTATGGCAATAACCGTTTCTAATGTAACGCGGTCATATACTTGTGCATATTTTTTTCGTCCAGAATTTATTGAATCTTCCTGAGAATTGAGCACGCTGTTCAGAGTGTATCTCAGAGTAATTTTATATTTGCATGAGCGCACACGTTGAAAATGTCCGTCAACCGATTGCTGGCAGCTTTAATCAGGACCGATCGTCCAAGTACTTCCCCGATTATTGTAATTTTACTGTTGGATCGTTCGATTCTGATTTTCATGCGATTTCAACCGGCTTATCATAACCTTTTTATCATGTACGTGCAAAAAAAATCGTTTTTACACTCGATATCGTTCGTAATTTTTGTTTTGCACGCAAGCTCGTTGCGAATGAAAAGGCATAGTATTGCGCGGTTCCGATCGTATGCAAACTAGAGGAGAAACGAAAGAATACGTATAGTTAAATCGAGAATTTTTAGTTGTATTATTTATAGGGTGTGTTTTGTTACGTGTTTCAGAGAGATATATAGTGTTTTGGCTTGAGAGAATATCAAGAGGCACTTTGCTCAGAAGCAAAGGGAAATATCCTTTAAATGTATATAAACCTACTATTCTATCGCATATAATTTGTATAATATAGATTTATTGAATTCAGTATATAATACGTATATAAGAATATTTATTACGAAAAAGGAGTTCTATTATAGTATAACGTAGTCGTGAAAATTTATTTGTATAAAAGTCGCTTTCACAATATAGTTATGTATGTATAATGCAGAATTGCAACAGTAAAATTTCATATACGGATCGCAAAATTTGCTTCTCCCGCAGTTGTGTACCTTTTGGTCATCCAACTTTTTTGGTTTTTAGTCCGTCGATCGTTAAGACTGTAGATAAGCGGAAGCCGGCTAAATTATGCGAAATCTAACTGTCCGATTTCGAAATGGAAACCTTCCCCTAATTTCCTTTCGCAATCGGATCGGCCCGTATAGATGTTGATTAAATATACGCGGGAAAATCATCGATTAGTATATATACTTTTACATTTTTTAAATACGTATATTATACTCTTAATATCTATATCGGATATAATATAAGGACATGCCTGTGCTGCTGTGTGAACTGATTATTTTTATTATTATCTGGCAAGCTTATACACGTAGTAATTCTCGTGCGCTGCTCATTCGCATGTATATAGTACATACCTATTTTATACATATATTTCTATTCTATAGTCGCGCAGACAGCCCTTTTTTTCTCTTAATTGTTTGCTTGTTTTATTTTTTAAGAACAGCTGACCGACCTCGTGATAAGATTCGCCCATCGAACTGATTTGAGACCGACATTTGTTTATATATTTTCGCAGGTATGTGTACTGAAACGCCGCTTAAAATTTAATTCGAAAATTGCGAAGCTTATAATTCGAGCGTTTATTTATTTATTTATGTACTATTTTAATGTACTTCTTCGCTCCATCTCTGTCGAAGCCACTGATTTTGGTAATGTTTAATTATGTTATTATAGCTGTGTGTTATATACATACACGTATATACATGTATACATATGCGCATATACATATGCGTATATCTGTATAGGTATACACGCACATATTGTACATACACAAAATAACCCTAAGCGAGTTCGACGATCGCGCTCGCGCGATCTAGCCCTTAAATAGCGTATGTAATCACAGAGTAGCGCAACGACCACTATAGGTATTTCATCACTATAGTTCCATTCAAATACAGACTAGTTGATGTATAAACTATAGATTGTAAAATTAAGAATAGTAGTACAACAATGATAACGAGAGCCGTTTAACGATCATGAGAAACAATAATAATATACAATTATACACGTTATTATTAAGTGAGTTATCTATATAAGTTGCAAGAGAATCGTGCTAAACTTTATGTGCAACTGTGCAGAGTATATGTTCTGCACACACACGTACGCACGCACGCAAATATATATCTATGTAATATTTCCTGCTATATTTTTATAATAATTTTTCTTTCTCCGAAGAATGCATCCTATTAGATAATATATGCTCTTCGTATGTGTGTGTATATATATATATATATATATGTATATATGTATGTATATATAATCTTTTCAATAATATATTTCTCTTATATAATATATGTGTATAATAAATTCATTAATATTTTTAATATATTTTCTTTCGTATAATAACTATATCTGTTGTAACGTACTGATAGCATAGGCACCGAATTGCATAGAGACGTAAAACGACGGTCGTGGTTACTCTTATGTTTATTGTTGCTATAGCATTTCATTATAATTAATACTTTGGACAGTCTGCGAAAAATGGTGCGGATTAACGAAGTTTTTTTTTATTTTTATCTCTTTTGGCGTCTTTTCTCACCATCAATCACTGCTCATTTTTAATTGCCTCTTCGCTCTAGGCGAGACAGGCTTGTCCCTGCGCATAATTGGCAGATGTTGATTGCTCGAACAGGAATATGTAAGCAACGGTCATAATTGTCACGCTAGAATTCGATGGTGAGCGTGAATTACAGAATCTTTCGCGTACGAGACGGCTTTTTAGGCAATTTGATGGGAAAGGTACTGTAACATATGTCTGCTCTGCTACACTCGCGAACGACTTTGCGATTTGGAAGTCTCGCAGCGTGTATCGATTTTTGTGTTTATTGCACTCGCGATTGTGCAGAGATTTGTCAACTTGAGAATAAAGAAAGAAGTCATTATAGTTAGAAAACGTAATGTTTCAGATCGATTTGCGAAATGAGCACAGCGATAACGTGATTATCAATGTTCAACCTTTTTAAATTCTTTACTTCCGTATATTCGTATATTGCATTATACTATAGCAAGGTGATCGATACTTATACGCAAAACACTTTCATGTGGTCCCTTTCATGTGTGGCTTGTTTGCAATCAAGCGCAGCGAATAATTATCGGATCTTATCGGGTTTTATCGCTTGATTTCTATCAGTTTTTCGATATTTTTCTTTCTTCTCGTTGGTCATTTGTTCGATCTATCCTTATAATTAGAATTTTCACGGCATTTTGTAACTTCCGTTTGGTACAGAATTTCTCTTTTTATATATTTCGCACGGCTTATTGATAACGCGATTGTTTAACTTTTTTTTGAACGCATTACTTATAGTTATCGCTATAATGTCTATGATATCGTCAATGAAATGTACATTAAGAGAATTCAAAAATTCTATTTTAGTGATAAACTAATCTTAGCTATACAAGGTATAGTTAAAGTTGTATATGGCAAAGATTCCAGACGATTGGCGTACGCAGTTGTCGAAAGAATTGTAACCGAACTTTGATTACACTGGAATTTTAACAACCAAGTTAGCGAAGAATTGCAGTAAACAATTATGAGATTGAATGGTAAATATTTCGTCGATACATTCCAAAACGTAAAATTTTGGATCTCCCGACTCCCGCGGACTATAGTCTTATACAAGTAAATCGATATCTGCCGGTGAATCTCAAACTCTATTGTTGTCTTTTTTCACCGAGTAAATGCTCATTAGTTTATGGTATAAAGATTTTTCAATTGAATGAAGCTCGCGGCATCGACATTGACGATTGATTGCAAAAAGGACTGCAGTATCTAATAATAGTTATCAAGCTTTAATGGTCGTTTAAGATAAAGAGTGATAGATGTATACATTAATAATAGTTGATGTCAAAATCGGCTTGTTTGAGAAATAGCGGAAAAAATGACGCTGTGTGTATTATATCGTCACACTATTATTATATATAATATGCATATGATTTTTTTTTCGTTCGACCTACTCCCCTAATCGAATCGTCGACCATTTACTTCTATAACAAATCTAAGGTCACGGACGCACACGGGAAAAATTTCTCGTACACGCACAGCATTAATAAGTAGAAAAAAAACTGAATCGTCGATCGACAATAAATTTGAAGTGAAAAATTATCCGTACCGTATGCAAATATAGCGATCGTATTTTTTACGATTCTGCAAATTATATTCTATACATCGCGAACTCGCGCAACAATTTTTCGTGTAGACTGTCGCGATGTATGATACATGTAATCACTTACACACATGTAGGCAGGAGAATCGAAAGCATCGCTCAATACCTATATGTATGTGTATATATGTAAACCCACTCGAGCAAGAATATTCTTCCGTGTCACTCTTATCGGCTAAGCTTACTTACATTAAAATCGAGAGTAAGAAAAGGTTTTCTGTTCTAAGCATCAGTTTCGCTTACATGCAAGAACGCGACTATTTTGCTGAGTCTTGTAGAAGATTTACAAGCAGTTTAGGGCTCGATCGAGCCCAGTCTCGGCGTCGCATATATATTTTACCATCGCTTATATTTCCTACCGCGCATGTAC
The DNA here is from genome assembly GCA_018906965.1 of Philotrypesis tridentata. Lineage (NCBI taxonomy): Eukaryota > Metazoa > Arthropoda > Insecta > Hymenoptera > Pteromalidae > Philotrypesis > Philotrypesis tridentata. The sequence continues at coordinate 114,979 of JACCIB010000003.1, read as the reverse complement.
TTTTTGCTATTATATTATCTACTAGTTTATGTGTGTTGTTATACGCGTTTTCAGGGGACTTGACCATTTTTAAATGCAAACAAAATTAAAGATCGCATTCAATACTTTTGTATCCAACCAAAATTGTTAAACAATGAGTCAAACCTTGCTATTATTAACTCACGGAAATCTTAAAGAGAACGAAACAATTTTTTTCATCCATCTTGTTAAAGCATGCCTTCAATACCCAGATCTTAAGGTATTTTTGGTAGCATTTTTAATCAAACAAATTAAAAACAAATTATTATTTTGTTTTTTATTTTTGTTAAAGCGTTTCCAATTTAGAGTGACAAGAGTTTCGAACTTGTGCGTTTAGTGAAATTTAATCATTCTCTAAACTCCTGGAATTCCATTTTTACAGAGAGAATTTAAAACTATTGATTAATAAATAGTTTAAGCGATATTTGAGCTTTTGGCAATGCGAGGTGGTGAGGTCCCCTGAAGGTGAGAGAGAAAGAGAGAGAGCGCGTAAATATATATAGTCTAGGGCTTGTCCTCGAGTATCTCGACGGTGACGTTCTCCAGTACGGGATCGCCGATGGCGACGTTGTTCTGATGGTTGGGCGGCGATTTGTTGGACTTGGCGGAGACGGCGGAGGCGTTACCGCTGCTTCCGCGGCTGCCACGTCGCGAGCCCGTCCTCGATCCTGGCGACAAGGGCGTGCAATTCTCCGTTATTCGAGTATCTTGTACTGGAGCAAAAGCGAGGCATCCGCGCTTTCCTTTGTCGTTATTCAAAAGGATTTTCTCGTCTGATATGCAATGACAATAACAGATTCAATTGCGTTAATTATTGGTTCTGGATTATTCTAGCGAATTTTTATTTAGTATTTTTTCCGTCACTTATGACGTAAAAATATGTATTATTATTCATTTTGTCTTATATCATTATACTTTATGCGCAGTTGCAACATTCGTGTGGCTGGATGTGACAATGTTTCAGACACATTTTCACAGAGTCCTTGTATAACGTTGTATGTTTCGTTTTTTAGTTCGCCGAATTCTTCAGATAAATGTTAAAATTAAATTGTTGATAAAATACATTTTGATGTAACTCTCAAATCTATGTTCTAAACACGTAGTATACATATAACGTTATACAGCCTTACCTAATTAAACATTGATAAATGGATAGTTGAAATAATTTCAAAAATTTTTCCATGACAAAATATCTTATTAATCTGTAGCATAAAAAATAATAATAAAAAAAACAATAACTATAATACCGTCTTAGTATAACTGATAAAAATATTGACATTTATCAGCACAGCCATCAATTTATAATGATTAAGAAGTATATAATTTTGAAAAAAATATAATCTACACCTTTTGTTTTTAGGGTTCTTACAATAATGTGAAAATCCTTTTTGTTTCGACAAAGAAACAAAAGCTAGCGCTGCTAATAGGCGATTTGCTGTGCAAATTGCAGTGAACTGTATTTTCAAATAATAGTTAAATATGTTGATTATAAAACTTTGATAAATATACTCGGAATGTTTATGATGGAAATTGCAGAAAAACCACATAGAATTGCAATATTTAAAGTAATAACGTGTGTGAAAACTCTGGTCAAACAATGCCTGCGTGCAAACGCAAATTGTGCGACCAACCGTATTTTTCTTATAACTGTAAATAGAGATCGCATTACCCTCCATTGCAGTATAGAATAATGCATCAGAAACGTTCATTCGACACGCAAGCATTTGTTTCGTCCATTTAAAAATTAATATTATTCTCTGATCGATATGCACAATGTAACAACTGTTTTTTATTTAGTTTTTATAGAGTATCAATAAGATAAGAACAAATGTTACTTTCAAGAATGCTCTGCACAAATACCTTTTACTGATATTTTGCTACTGTAAGAACCACGTTAAAGTTTCAAAAAGTTCGTTAAATTCTTATTGGCTGGCACCGAAAAAATGTCTTATCTTCAGTAGCGACGAGCTGTATAAAGGGTATTTTTGCAGATATAATCATATTAAAATTTAAACATTTATACACATTGCATTAAAATTACGAAGCAGAAATCATGCATGCTTTTTGAAAAATTATGCATGCTTCCTTTAACCATAAGTCATTCACGATCACGACAAATACGGTGCTACAAATTAGGAAAACAGAGAAACGGAGAAAGCATTTTTATGCTGGAGGACAAAGAGAAATGCATAAGGTTTGTGCACACAGTCAGTCGGCATTGTATGCACTTATAAATACAAATAGTACACATAGGTGAGCCCAGCCCACGAAGGCCATATTAAAGTCCAGCGAAACTGCAATTCTTGATTTCTTGATTGAGAAGAATTCAGAGCTTCATCATGAATAGAAAAACATACTTATTCATTGAAATGATTTTCACGCCCGCCAAGGCGCCTTTATCGCGAATCACAAGATTTCAACTGTACTTCTTAAAATAGGTACACATTTTTCGCAGATGATCGATAAAACTCCATCACCGCACGAGCTGCTAAATGAAAATATCAGATATATAATAAGTATAGCAAGTCATCAGCAATTGTCACAGCGTTCGTCACGCATGTTTGCCTTGAATACATTGCAGATTCGCAGATACTTTTTTCGTGCCTCGAGCACAAGGCGAGTACGGGAGCAGAATTCATCGCAGGAACTCCGTGCTCTCATCGCGTGCCCGAGCGATCGCAGCTATATAAGTACGGGAGAATGCAAAAAAAAGCTTTCGGCCGGAGAATCGCATGCGACGTGGCAAACAAAGCTCGCGGACATGCGGGACTGTGCGGAGCGAAGGAAGAAAAAGATAATAATGCATATAAGAGCTATTGACCGAACGGCCGCGGGGAAGCGGAAAACGTGCGGAGGCTGGCTGCCCTGGCGTGCAGTGCACAGCTGTGAGTGTCTATGTATACATAATTTGTACGAGTATAACTGCGCTCAGCGCGTGAAAGCTGCCGACACGATATAGGTAAACAAAAAGAGCGAGTGAGAGAGAGAATTACGGGGAAATGGAATAAGGAGAATGTCAACTTGAACAGTGTAACGGAAAACGTTGTGGGTACGTTGTTGGGACGTTGTACACTTTGGAAGCCAAAGGACCTTGCTCTTGCATCGATTCAAAGTGTAAAATTCAAAATCCTGTTAGAACATAGTAGATAGAGCTACAAACTATATTTGCACTTTTATTCTCTCTCGATTTCGAGAAACGTGCTTTAGTTTTCAAAGCAACTTTGCCAGCAACGTTCCCACGACGTTGTCTGCCACGTCGAGTACTTATATACGACATTATATACACATGGATTGCAGGTTACATCTCTCCGTGTCTGTCCTTGTGAAAATCTGCTCTTAGCTTGTTACGTGTGTGAGTATGTGGGAGTGTGTTTGTGTGTGTGGAAATACACGCGAACCAAGTCATTTTCGCAGCTGCTTTAGATTGGATATAAAATAACTTTACTGCTTACATTGACGCGGTTGTAGATACTCAAAATCGATCTCGAATATTTGCAAACAGTTAATCCGTCTCGGAATGATAGGATAGCTGCCAAAATGACTGTACACACTAGTGTGATAGAGTTTCTTACGTGAATCATAATGAGTTGGTCCAAAAAAGTGAACGATACAATATTGAAAATAATGATCATGAGAGAGCTGTAAAAGTGTTGATAAAGAGTATATAGTAAAGAGAGACAAAAAAATATTGGTAGAATAATGTAAAACATGATTCGGATCACTTAACTAGAGCAAGTGCAGTTAGTTTTAAGAGACAGTATCAACAGTAGACGATAGAATCTAGTTAGAAATTGGAAGTACAATAGAGTACCTACTTTCATACTCGCATTTCGTAATAAACAAGTTTGCAAGGGTTTAATAATATGACAGAGACTCTAGAGAGCGTAAAGGTGTGATATCGAGATAAAGGAAGTCTCCGTTCTCTCGCTTAATATCTCGTCTAAACAATAATAATAATCATCATCAACGGAGCTTGAAAGAATAGCAATCAATCATATATATAGTTAAATATACAGTAGTCCGAAACCAGATTTGCAAATCTGGCATATATACCAATGCGTATACTATTATATATGAGTATAGAAAAGTCAATTGTCAATTATAATAAAGAACTTCGCTTGCTTAGTAAGTGAATGAATAAAAACCCGTACGGTTCACTCGCTGAGAGTGTTTCGCACCTTGCGAGGCGTTAGGCGAGTGGGCCCGCAAGGATGCCATCGAGGGCTGCCTGGACGGGCCTCGGACGCTGGCGCGCGAGCCCCGGCGCTCCTGCCCGTGGAGGAGCTTGTTGTCGCGCAGCAGCGACACATTCATCAGTCGCGCGTTCGGCGTGTTGAAGATCGTACGGTTTTCCCGCCAGCGAGCTCTGAAAGCACCAAAATCACACCGCATTTCCGCTCAGTCTCTCCTCCCCTATGCACGCCTGTCGACTTTCTCCGCAGAGGGCACATCTATTTTGTTTTCGCATTTGTCAAGGTACCGCGACCTCCACCCCTTACTGATAATCTGATACTGCGATAGTTTGTCGCGTTGTCGAATGAAAACAAGTACAAAAGTATAATGAAAACTTATTTTTTCCTATTATTTTTTTATCTATGTTGATTTATTTTGATTAAACTTTTTAAGTGTACTTTTTTATTGGATTTAAATTTTCCGGCGAGGCAAAACGTTATACGTAAACAACATTTTGGGCATAATTTTGATTTGCTGTTGAGCGCACTCGCTAAGGAATCAGAAAAAAGTGTGATAGGTGTACCCCTGAGAACATTTTTTTGATGACTAGCACCGTTCAGATTTCCATCGAAAATTAACACGGGTCATTTTATTAACGAAGACTAGCACGGTTCAGATTATTTCCGCAAGAGCATGTTTCAAAAGTTCCGGCGAGAACAAATTCGAGAAATAATTATAAAAAAAAGTAATTTCATAACATTAAAAATGGCTTGGAATTCATCAAAGAATGCTCTCTTCTTTTTTCAGAGTCATTTAGAATGTTTTGCGAAATTTCGATTTCATGACTTTCCGAAAAATCAAAAATTGTACCGGGTCATTCTGAAAAAATTTGAGTGTTTTTTGAATAATTCTAAGGTTTTTTATTCTTATGACATTTTTATGAAATTCTAGTTTTCAAGAAAAAGAAAATCTGAACTGTGCTACTCTTCGCGAGAATAATCTGAGCCGTGCTAGTCTTCGTTAATAAAATAAAACGTGTTCATTTTCGATGGAAATCTGAACCGTGCTAGTCTTCCTACGGAGTGGCAATGTATACTTACTTTTTGCATAATATTTAAAAATTAATAAGTGAATTGTTTTACCATTTCGGTATTAATTATGCGAGATTAGAGGACACCGGACAAACTGTGCACAAAAATCGGCCTGCTCGGTACACGGAATAACCCTACACAAATAAATTCCACACAGAAAAACTGCAGACGGATAATAACAACACGGAAGGACTGTACACCAAATTTACTACACTGCTAAAATCTACACAAAATATCTGTGTAGAGTTTTTCGGTGCGATAAAATAACTTGTGTAGAGTTTAGCGGTGTAGTAAATTTGGTGTAGAGTCCTTCCGTGTAGTTATTATCTGTGTGCAATTTTTCTGTGTAGAATTTATTTGTGTAGGGTTATTCCGTGTACTGTGCAGGCCGATTTTTGTGTACAATTGTTTGTCCGGTGTCGATTAGAGAATTTCGGAGACGGCATTTCCACTGACAAGGAAAATATCTGACGTTCAGATAACGCTCTGGGTTAAAATTTCACAGGAATTTGATAGCAAAAATAAAAGGTTGGGAATTCTTTGATTACTTAAAAAAAGCCTTGTAAACTAAATAATGAACGCGTTAAAATTGGTTTTAAGCATACAACGTTTATATTTAATACAATGACTTATACAAGTAAACAAAAAGATACTTGTCCGTACCCAATGTATTGTCTGAACTCAGATCCTTTCCTTGTAAGTTTGAATTTACTGTTTGCAAGTTCCTTTATGTATAATACTTTAAAAATCAAAATTTATTCAGATAGTGCAGAAATCTTCGATGGTTTTGATTTTTAGTTCTAGTATTGATTCCTATGCTCTTAATATTCTGTTTCATTATTTTTACGATTAAAAAAATAAATTATTCATTCTGATATTATTGAGTTGAAACAGTAAATTACCATTGTTCTAATTGAAAACGGAAATATAAATATACTGTATGCAAAGAAAACGTACTTGCTGAACAGCCTGAGAACAACGCAGATGATGATGAACATGAGGGCCATGCCAGCGAGTATACCAATCATCGCCGGGTCGACGTAGCGGAGGTCCGGTGGTTCCTTCAATTCGGCTGCGGATCAGACAGAAGACATTTTCACACAAAAACACATGCACGCGCATACACTGCGCACAGCAATGCAGTGCCTACATTGTAAAAGAATGGAACGAAGATACACCACGTAGGATTATACGAGTCGTCGCAATCGTCTCTCGACTCATGAAATAAACATTGTGGTCCGAAGCGGTACATGGAAAAAAATATCTCGCACTTACCGACGCACTGGATGGAGCCGTCCTTGTTCTGCATGGGCACCTTCTCGAAGATGCAAATGCACCGGCCATCCCGGCATTCCGTCTGGGCGACCATCACCTCGCATTGTTCCGTGAAGAAGCATGATTCGTTAATGTTCGCCGCTGCGGCAAAAGAAAAGTCTCGTGAGCTCGGATCTGATCGTCTGCAGGAAGAAGAGGATATACTATTTGTATTTCTGCAGTCGTGCAGCGAAAGGCACGCCTACGTTTTATATACATCAGGAATAAATCAAGTTGCTTCTATATCTCCTGACGTCTATTGGATTTGCTGCGCGCTAGTCGAGTAATTTATATCTTTTGTAGCATTGTTAGCCAAATTTTTCTGCGCTCTGCTCGACGAACCCTCAACTTTTATTTTTCACCCATTCAAACATACGATAAACGTTGAAATTCTTCACTCAAATTTCGACTTTTTTTTATTAAAACTTTCAAAGCGATGCTCTTCACGACCAATGTCGTTTATGATATCTTAGACGATTTATCTTACATTACACATTATGGAAAAATTCTCACCTGTCACGTGAAAGAAAAAGAATAGTATACCAATGATGAAATATTTATCAAATAAATTCTAATCAGTATCAACTAAAATCAACCAGGACGCATACTTGCGAGCAAATAGTGAAAGGAAACTAATTTTCCTTGTCAAAAATAGAGTTAAAATAGTGTCCAAAATCAGACTTTCCTCTCTTACTACTCGTACTGTCTCGATTATGCGAAAATATGCAGAGCATGGCTATATATTTTTTTTATTTATTTGTTTGTTAATTTGTTACGGGTAGTACCCAATGCTTAAATGGTTAAACCTATGAACGTTTGACTATGCAGTACAAATTTTTTGCTACAAAGGTAATTACACAACAGTCTAGAAGAGAATAAAACTAATAAAACACTTAAAACAAAAATAGAAACTAAATAAAAGAATATACAGATATGAATTAGTTGCTTATGCTCTGGTCTTTAAAGCTGCTGACATAAAATAGTACAAGTTGACTAAGTCCTCTTTGCATTTGTAAATCAGTATAGAAGTTAATGAAGGGCAGTGGATAAATTTATCTCTGCAGTTTTTGTACATAGAGACTACTGACCTCTTAGATTTGATTGCTGGCTCTTCCAGTGAATTTAGAGAACATGGACAGAGTGCACATCATTTTACGTACTAACTATGTTTCCGATATGCATAAAATTGCACAATTTATAAAATGATCTTCGAAGTCTTCAACTGAGATTTTGTAAAGGTTATCGAAACCGTGGATATTCCAAAAAAAGATAGTAGAGCGTGAATCGCTGATGCTTTGAAGTGTACTAGTTATGACCAAGGGCTCTACTGGTGGGGGGGGGGGGGGATCTTCCAGTGAAGCCGGTGCTGCTGAGTGTTTGGCTGAGGGTATGTGCTTCGTCGTCTGTATAGTTTGAGTTATCTCGAAAGGGCTTCACTAGATCTCTCTGTGATGCCTGGGGACTGGTAGAGAATTTTCGGTTTTCAACGAGGCCTATTTCTTCTTTCCAAATTGTGGTTATTCCGTTTACTGTGAGCTTCATAAATCGAGTTTTCACTGTGTTTCCTTTTTTTCTTCTATATCAGCAATGCTCGCTATTTGTCTCAAAACTTCTCTCTCTTTGGGAATATGGTCATGAGAAATATACAGACTAATACCGTAGATTCTAGGTTTTTTAGCCATAATTTTATGCTTACTTTCTAGGCTAGCATTTGGAACCTCTAGTTTTTCCTCTAACAGCTTAATTATCTCTGAATTGATATCTTTAGAAGTAGACTTGAATCCTCGTATGACGACGTTGTTTCTTTGCCTGAGCCTATTTTCCTCTTTAGGTTCAATCGTATTGATTATATTTTCCATGGCTGTTCTCTCTTCACTCCATTGGGCCATTCATTCCTTGGCCGAAATATGTTCCAGCGCTACCTCTCTAACCGTCAGCCTGATATTATCCATGCTTTCCTTGACCTCTGCAACATCCACTGAGAGCGACTTAATCTCGTCCAAAATTTCACGCAATAAGCCTTCGCTGTTGATCTGAGAGTTAGAGGTTTTTTTACTATTTATATCCATTTTATTTTTATTGTTGCTGAAAAGGGCATGAAAGCCATCTTCGCTACTATCGCCATTCGCTTTCGAGGTGCTCATGTATGCGTCATGGTAGATCCACGCTACTCTCTAACTTCCAAATGGCGTTCTACAATCAGAGCTACAGAAAATAATTCAACGAACCGTAATACTGTGAATTATTATGCACATTTAGAAATGGAGCACTTGCACTGTGTTTAGTATGTATTCGGCTCCTTTTGCGGGTTCAAAACTGCAATAAAACTTGGGGCAAACGCGGGCTGCGAAAAACGTGGCCGTTGTCTAGCAGCGCCATTCTAGCCTCTCGAGCATGACTATTTTCAAAGAATTTATTTCAAATCGATGCTAAAGATAGTCAGTTTTTAATTAAGTTGTGATTCTAATTGTATTAGAGAATAATTAATATTTAAGGAGACCTAACCACCTTATAATTATAAAATATTTAAGCGCTGTCTAGGGGACAGCACCGTCTACCGTAGATGGTCGGCGATGGTGAACGGTGGACGTTAAATTAAACAAATTTTTAGAACTTTTTGTACCGTCAACAGTAGACGGTTGGCGGTAAACGATACACGGTGCAAAAAGCTCTTGTCAATCGTTCCCCGTTGAAAGTTATCGATAGACGGTGGACGGTAGGCGCTAGGCGGTAGACGGTGGACGGTTTAACAGACAAGCTTTTGATCGTCAGACGTCTATTCGCACCAACATTCACGTAATTCGTGACTGTAAGAGAATTTTTTCTAAAACTTTTCTCAGAGTCACGTAAATGTTCCGGCAGTTTGGACTCACGTAAATTTTCCGGAATAGATATGTAAGCATCTCTATTTTTTAAAAATAATCATCCCTATCCTCCCCTGACCTTGGCAATAGCCGATCAGGGGATGTTACTGTGTCGAGTGAGGGTGGCTACAGCAATAATTCGTTAAGATATGCATTTGTTTATGAAAAAATATTGCAAAATAAAAATGGTGTTTAGTACGAGTCTCCAAGCTTTTACGGGACTACAAGGGCTTTTCCGAAAGCTTGGAAACTCGTATTACACACCACGTGACTGCAAGGGCTTTTCGGAAAGCTTGGAAACTCGTATTAAACGACACGTGACTGCAAGGGCTTTTCCGAAAGCTTGGAAACTCGTATTAAGCACCACGTGACCGCAAAGGCTTTTTCGAAAACTTGGAAACTCGCATTAAACACCACGTGACTGCAAGGGCTTTTCGGAAAGCTTGGAAACTCGTATTAAACACCACGTGACTGCAAGGACTTTCCCGACAGCTTGGAAACTCGTATTAAACACCACGTGACCGCAAGGGCTTTTCCGAAAGCTTAGAAACTCATATTAAACACCACGTGACTGCAAGGGCTTTTCCAAAAGCTTGGATAATCGTATTAAACACCACGTGACTGCAAGGACTTTTCCGAAAGCTTGGATAATCGTATTAAACACCACGTGACTGCAAGGACTTTTCCGAAAGCTTGGAAACTCGTATTAAGCACCACGTGACCGCAAGGGCTTTTCCGAAAACTTGGAAACTCGCATTAAACACCACGTGACTGCAAGGGCTTTTCCGAAAGCTTGGAAACTCGTATTACACACCACGTGACTGCAAGGACTTTTCCGAAAGCTTGGAAACTCGTATTAAACACCACGTGACCGCAAGGGCTTTTCTGAAAGCTTGGAAACTCATATTAAACACCACGTGACTGCAAGGGCTTTTCCAAAAGCTTGGATAATCGTATTAAACACCACGTGACTGCAAGGGCTTTTCTGAAAACTTGGAAACTCGTATTAAACACCACATGACTGCAAGGACTTTTCCGAAAGCTTGGATAATCGTATTAAACACCACGTGACTGCAAGGACTTTTCCGAAAGCTTGGAAACTCGTATTAAGCACCACGTGACCGCAAGGGCTTTTCCGAAAACTTGGAAACTCGCATTAAACACCACGTGACTGCAAGGGCTTTTCCGAAAGCTTGGAAACTCGTATTACACACCATGTGACTGCAAGGACGTTTCCGAAAGCTTGGAAACTCGTATTAAACACCAGGTGACCGCAAGGGCTTTTCCGAAAGCTTGGAAACTCATATTAAACACCACGTGACTGCAAGGGCTTTTCCAAAAGCTTGGATAATCGTATTAAACACCACGTGACTGCAAGGACTTTTCCGAAAGCTTGGAAACTCGTATTAAACACCACGTGACCGCAAAGGCTTTTCCGAAAGCTTGGAAACTCGTATTAAACACCACGTAACTGCAAGGGCTTTTCCGAAAACTCGGAAACTCGTACTAAACACCATTTTTATTTTGCAATATTTTTTCATAAACAAATACATATCTTAACGAATTATTGCTTTAGCCACCCTCACTCGATACAGTAATATCCCCTGATCGGCTATTGACAAGGTCGAGGGAGGATAGGGATGATTATTTTTTAAAAATAGAGATGCTTACATATCTATTCCGGAAAATTTACGTGATTCTAAGAAAAGTGTTAGAAAAATTTCCCTTACAGTCACGTAATTACGTGAATGTTGGTGCGAATAGCCGTCTGACGGTCAAAAGCTTGTCTGTTAAACCGTCCACCGTCCACCGTCTACCGCTTACCGTCTACCAGCCACCGTCTACCGTCCACCGTCTATCGATAACGTTTAACGGTGAACGATTCGCAAGAGCATTTTACACTGTTTATCATTCATCGTCAACCGTCTACCGTTGACGGTACAAAAAGCTCTGAAAATGTTTAATTTAACTCTTATGTTCAGCACCGTCGACCGTCTACGGCAGATGGTGTTGTCCCCTAAGTACCAAATATTTATTAATATTTCGCGTCAACAATTTAATTGCATTGGTTCTGATATTAAAAATATTTTTTTATTTTGATAATATAATATAATAAAAATGATTAAATATGTTTTTGTTTATTTTTTAATGTGTATGTCTTACACGCGTACGGAAACATGATTTTCTGATAAAAACGATGCAATGTTTCAATGACTGCGACGATACTTCGCTTTGTGTCATCTACAAAAGTTCGAGCTTGCATTTCAATTGCACTGTTGGCCAAACTGTGTGATTCTCATGACCGGAAAATGTTGCCAGCGCAAAAAAATATTTAGGTGTTATAGTCGCTTTAGATAGTAAACATTAATTTATTAATTATCTGTTGAACCTTTCACATTGTTTGACGATGGCTGAATTTTATTCCAGAAATTCGAAAGTGTAAAGTCTTGTCGAATAACACTAATGAAAGAATGAACTTTCGTACAGAGAGAAGAAAATTAGCGAAAATCTACATACTGCAAATTAAGGCACCTATAGCAGGTGCCTGAATTATGAGAATTATTGCGACACACATTTGTTCTGCTCAAGTAATAAACAGTCACAGTATACATAGACAAACACCATTTCACATTATGAACCCTCTGTGTATTATTACCCTTTCAGTTCAATATTAAAATCAAGTTTCCGCATATTTATAAATTTTTATATGGAATGCTAATATATTTGAATTATGAAATATTCTTTGCTTGTCAACTCTAAACAATATAATTAATGTCAACTATTGAATAATTATCAAATACACTATTCAGTATTGATTATTTCATTTTTACAACTTTTGTCATCATCCATAGTACTATATGACTGTGCTGAAAAATATGTATATATAGTATAGAGTTTCGCAATTATAACGCTATCAGAAAATTGAATTATGGCGGATCAACCTGCCTGCAAACAATAATTAACTCTTCTCATCAGATTAAATCACATGATCGGTTTGCTCTACAGGATGACTGGGCAAACGTGCACTATAGCTATTAATAAATTGCACGTAACTAGGGAGCGATCTGCAACATGATGCATGCACACCTAACTAAATATTCTTGTTACATATATTAAGCAAATTCAATCATAAACTCTGATCCAAATTGATGAATAAACATACTTATTTATGGACAACTAACCGTTGAAAAAAATCTCTTTCAAAATATAGATTGACGTAACTGATAATTTTTGCCTACACAGATGCCATGAATTGTCGTAACAGTTACGTTTATACGATACCTATTCTTAAGTCATATATTTAAGACTCGTGAAACGAGAACAAGGATAATAATAACATCGGAAGGAAAAAAAAACTCGTCGAGAACTTCATATCGTGAAAAGTTTGTTCGCGCTATTATTTATGCTTCTACGGCTTTTGAGAGCTTCTGGAAACTAATTCAAGCTTATCGTGTCCACGGGTAGTAAGCTTTCCTAGACGTGTACGAAGATGTGCTAGAAACTAGAGGTACAAGAGTCCAGTGTACGCAACTTAGCGCAATAAGGATTAAAAGTTAAATCGAACTTAATGCGATCTGCAAATCTGAATGGCTTCAGAGAATCTGATGCATATTTATAAAGTATGCGGTATTTACTATTACGTTTATAGTATTATTATGAAATTGCATAGGAAAGGTTAAAGAGATATGCATAATGTACAAAATCATTTCCACTAAAAGTCAAGACTTTTACTTGCTATTAGTTTTTAGAACTAATATTTGTATATTTTTTTCTTATCAAGATTTGTGAAAAGAACTTTGTGTATCTAAAATTTGTAATATGCGAATATCGCAAAGAATAAAATACTGCGATGTAATATTGATTTTATTGAGTTACGAAAACAAAAGTTTCAGAGTTAAAGGAAAGATCTCTAAATCATAAGCTTGTATTTATCGGATATCACTTTCTTTCGTATTGTACCCTCGTCCAGTATAGATAATCGATTCATATTTCAGAGTGTTTTGTCTATCAGGAAATGTTTCCAACAAAGTGATATATCTGCCAAGATGAGTTTGAAAATTGAAGCGGCGCGCAGTGAAGAGGCTTTTCTTGTCGTGCGCCGATCGGAATCTCTGATATAGCCGTTGTCGTCTTGCAGGGCAGTAGCTATATTCTTCGGGCACGAACTCCCCATTCCCCAGCGCGACAGAAGTCTTCTATTGTCCCTTAGCGGATGTCGAAGGCGTATATAGCTGTTCGCGTCGGTACGTGAAACGAGAGAGCCAGACCAGACGCTAAATGAGGTGAGCATCGCAGAGATGAAAAGCGCAGCTGTAGGCTAAGGAATTGAAGACGAAGAATTAAAAGAAAAAACAATGAGGAAATAAGTGAGAGAGCGAAAGTGAAAAATGAAAAACAAGTGCATATGCATTATATGTAAGATAACCGCTTAGGAGGCAGTGCGCTCCGCCCTACGATTCTAATGTAGAAAATAAACTACACTTTTCTCTCCTGGATCACCAACATTTTTGTGGAATTTTTAACGTCCCGTTTAACTTCTATGTTTCCAACGCAAGATTTTTTAAGACGTGCCCTATACCACTCAATATTTTGCGTTGTAAGATTCACACGATTTGATGATGTTGTTCATGGACAGAATTCTCGTGACACAATGTTGCCAAGCCACGAACGTTTCACTTTGTCATAGCAACGTTGATTTAAGTTCCAACAGCGCATAATCTTTTGAAATTGAATATTGGCTAAAGATTGCTTCGTCGCCATAGATTTCGCAACCTATCCAATAATTCGAATCATGTTACTATATGTTGTGCTACAACTATTAGGAAACATGACTATTACATTGCTTGGCACTTTGATGCTAAAGCACTTCGTAAGTAAAGGGAGAGGGATATTTTATATTCATCCGATGAGTATGTAAAAATAGTATTTTCTTCATCATTTTTATTTAATATTGAACAAATGATCAACATCGATACTCCAAAATTTACACGAATCTTGTGATGCTGTGCGAAGGCAATGTTATAAAAATGTCATAGAGCGCTACTGACAGTTGTACACAAGCAACCTAATGAACTACTCGAGGCAAACTCTTACAGAAGCATCATAAAGAAGATGTTTTGAACATCAACGGCTGAAAAATTACATAATGCACGGTAAAAAGTTAACCATATGTAAAAAATGTTAGTTTACGAACTTTTCCAATGAAAGAGCAAGAGCGGGAGAGGGGGGGGGGGAGGAAGAGAGAGCAAGAGAGTCGAGCTGCAAAGCAGAGAGATCAAGTAGGCTTCTGGAACTGGGTAATTCGAGTCGACCGTTCAATTATCTCGGGCCGATCGTCCGTAATGTATAAGAGCCGAGAGAGCAACAACACACAATAAACACCTCGCTGCGAGACTAGGTGCATGCATCTCACACGCCTCGGTGAAATCCGGCGAAGGAAGCGCTGCAGTGGAGTCGAGGGCGCACGTTGCTTGGATCGATTTATACCCGAGTTCGGCCAAACAGCTCCGCGCGTCTGCTGTGCCTGACGTATCACCGATCCCGAGTGAGGCGTTAATTAAAGCGACAGGCTTGTAAGAAGCTCAATTAAATGATACCACACCGCGAGCGTCACAGTCGCCGCGTACTGCTATCAGAAAGTGGTTGTATACTCTCTGTACACACATATGATGTGCAAGTATATAGGTGATCAGCAGTTCACTGGCAAAATCTGGATGAGGGAAAAGTACTCAGGAGAGAATTGATTTTAAAATTACGGCGTTTTAATTAGGTA
This sequence comes from Philotrypesis tridentata, assembly GCA_018906965.1. Taxonomy (NCBI): domain Eukaryota; kingdom Metazoa; phylum Arthropoda; class Insecta; order Hymenoptera; family Pteromalidae; genus Philotrypesis; species Philotrypesis tridentata. The sequence continues at coordinate 99,746 of JACCIB010000003.1, read as the reverse complement.
TATATAGTTTCGATTTAATGATTACTTCGGCGTTTCTGATAAGAGATATATAGTTCAAATTAATTAAAATTTATATTTCAATGGCTTCAATATTCCAGACGCTTTTGAAAAAAATTCATTTTGAAGTGTTATTGCCAACATTTATCTAGTAAGATTAATTTCCAAGGCAAATTTACGTATACTTTGTATATCTCTGATACGCCGCCGCCACCCCTTTCGCCGTTCTTTCAAGAAGCCCCTCCCCCTCATGCCCTGCTTACTTCTCCTCTTCTCCTTCTTACTTCTCTTCATCTCCTTCTCGCTTCCTCTCACCCTCCACATCTTGGAGATCCCTGAAATCTTGATTTTGGACCCTTAAACCTTCATTTTTTACACCCTTTAAACTCTCACTTTGGACGCCCCTTAAACTCTCATTTTGGACACCTCTTAAACTATATGAGGTTTGTATCCCTAAAATTTGTTTTTCCAAATTATCAAAATTTTCACGATTACAAAGTTTTTTTCGAAAAAGCAAGATTACAATTTTAAAGCTGATTAAAAAATACAAATCTAAGTCAGAACGGAATAAAATCGATGCCATTCCTTTATTATAGAATATTTTCTGCAATATGTGGATCCTGTAGAACAAGAATGAAAAATGAATCGAGAAGTGCAGCACAATAGATCTTTCTTCTTGTTTTAGGACACCACGAACAAAATTAATTTTATCCATTTGTCCGTATAGATGGTTACATGTATGTACGTATGACAGGCATTCAGATGATTTTCTAAAATATTGGACAGAGCTGCCCAATCCTCTTCAAAATCGTGCTATGTTCGTAAGTAGTCCGTACTTCATATTTTAAACACAATTAATTTATTTGTTTTATCTGGGTTCGTTAATAGGGACATTCTTTTGCAAACTAGGAAATTAAATTCTTTATTTGACGCACGAAAAGAGAACGTAACGAACTGGCCAACGTAGGAAAAGCTTACACGTCAACTCGCACGTAAATCATATTATTTCAAGCCTTAATGAATTTCTCCCTGCGTCTCATTATTCTGATTCCCCTCTGCGAAAACATACCCTGCCCGTCGAATTGTGGCAAACTCAAATAGAGTAGGCCAGCTGTTAAAATAAATTCTGATGCCCGGGGCAAACGAGCTATAAGCCCAAACACAAAGAGATCGCCTCGGAAAATATATTGAATAAGAAAACTCACCATGTCCACATTTGTCGATGTGATTGGTCGCGTGAAATTCTTCCCTGCAGAGGCACTTTCTAGCCTTGGGGTCGCAGTGAGAGCCGTCGAAGCCACATTCGCGATCTTCTCTGCAGTCGTCGCTGAACTTCTTCGTGCCGCGAAGATCCGACAGGTCTGTAAAAAATTTCAATTCCTTTACCATCAGCACTCGTTATCCACATCGCAAGTCGTCCCTCACTGCGCCCTCGAGCGCTTAGATTCTAGTCTGATATTCAACACTTTCATGTGACTGAAATTGTTAGAGTATTAACTCTAACGCGATGTTACCGTCTGATCTTAATTCGAATATCACATGTTGAGACATCACGTAATAGTGTCCCAATTGATCATATTGTAGGATATTGATAATGTCTCATGACTATTTTTAACAATAAAATTTTAACGCAAGAGTTATTTTTTATTTTTCTTAGTCAATACTTGAGGCTAGTGCATTGAATCCACATTTTAGTAACTCATGCTAAAGAAGGAGTTTATTATATACAGTGGAGTCCAAATAACTGGAGCTTTAACGAATTCTGTCAATTCCATTGGATAACAGCTGTTATCAATGGTAGAAATCAATCTAATTTCTAGCCATTCTTAGCCATTTACAGACTAAGAAATGGCATTAAAATGATTTAATAGTCTGTTTATAACTAGTACTAGCCAAGAAATAGATTGAATTCTACTAGGGAGGATATAAATTTATTAACAGAAAAAAGTTTAAAAAACTTGAATTTAAAATATTATTTTTATTTTGGGTGAGAGCATCGGAAACTTCGAGAAACGAACGTTAAATGTAAGTCTTTTAGTCTACCTTTCTCACAGAACACTAATAGAAAGAACAAGTTAAAAAAAATTTAAAACGGTTTTTTTCTCTAACAAGAAAATGGTAACGAGTTGTTAGCTCTGCGCGCGACTTTGGAATGAAAACTGAGATCAAAAAAAGAAAGATGTTCAAACTACTTCCTATGTAGTACATGCAACTGAAATATCAGAGTTTCATCCTGACCTAGTTCAAAATTGCTTTAACTAAAATATTTACCAGTAGTGCATAGCACCGATGCTCTTTTCATATTTATATACACGAATAAATAAAAAATCAAGTTAATGTAATCGTTTGCTCGTAATTTGTGGGCTATTGCAGTTGTTAAAATTTTTATTGATTCAATGTCTTAATAGTGTTGCATAATTAACAACTGTCTTTCTTTTGCAAACATTCAATGCTGCTTTTAAAACAAATGTTATCTTGCAAACGTTTTGAAAAAATGAATCTTGATAAAAGTCATTTATCATTGTTGTAGGGTAGTATTAATTACTCTAATCCGTTAACTATGATTTGAAGCTGTTGAACTCGGGGTGTAACAGCCAAGACTAATCGACGTTCTCTGCAGGGCTATATGGTTCTTCGCTGATAATATCAGTCGAGGTAACATTGCCTGACATCGGATTGAATATTTGAGCAGCCAAACTTATGAAAAGAACAGAACTTTTTTCAGCCTCATAAATCTTTTATACAAAAAATATTGATTACGTTAATCTTAGCGTGAATATTTAAAGTTGAAAATTGATGGAACGTCAAAAACGTATTCGTCTGACCAATACGTATGCTTACTACTTCCAATAATTTAAGTTTTAATGTCCGCTTCATATCCGCAATACAATTATCTGCCAAGCATCAGAGTGTTCGTGAATTAATTTTCAGTCATTTTTTTGCTCCCAAAATTGATAAAAAGTCTCGAACTAAATCGACCGGATAACATTTTTTCTATTTTATAGGATACAGAACAAGAAAAAAAGTGAACCCACGAAATCGATCTTGTAACACTGTTTTTTTTGCCAGCTTTGAGATTTTATGCAGCAATTATTACGCATCTTTTAGCAAAATACTCTGGATTTGTTCGTATGCAAAGCTAAATTCACATATAGGTAGGCTTAAAGTATACTAGAAGAGTTGTCATTTGAACCTAAATTCGTCTGGATCGTATGCATTGATTGAAAATTACGTACATTTGATATAAACGAACTTTGTTTTAAGCTCGCTTTAGACCATTTCGAAAATTCTCGATTTTTCTTTTTTTTCTTTCAATCTTTGTCACTTTTGACCCAAACATCAGTTTTTAAAGTTCAATAGCTCAAATTAAAGCTTTCTTCTTCTTATAAGTATATAAGTCTACTTATCTGCTAATAAGTCTTAACTAAATTTTATGTACTGAGATATATATATATATTTATAGAAACATGGTTTCAGTGTTTTCAAGCAAACTTGTTAAAATGAATAGCTCGCGAAGCGATCGATAGAGTCATTAATCAATTGTAAAAATCATTATTACAAAGCTTCCACTGGGAGGAAGCAATAACTTGGTATTGATCAGGAAAACTTTGTCAAAAAGATACTTTCTCATTGAAGGCGGACTGTAAAGAAATGAGACGAAGGGGATATCACACGCGTAGGTTTAAAGAAAATGCTTTAGCCTCGAAATTTTCAATCGCTTCCGATTTTCCTCGGAATCGATCGTGCAGGCACGCCTACAAATTGCAATCAGACAAAGGGTTCCTGCATCAACGGCAAAGGCAGCGGAAACGCGATCTCGCCATATACTGCTCGCTTCGATTGCTCGTGCGCATTAGAATGTGACATGCGCATCAGCCTGGCACGAGGATTTATCGGAGCTTGAAAAGCTTGGGAAAAGTACGTCGCAAAAGGCACGTCGCGCATTCGGCTCTATACGTATACCTTCAGACACACCTATAGACGCAAGAAATCACACATTCATGATTGGAAATGTGTTACATGCCGTACGCGAGTGAACATGTAATTCGTCGAATACCTCGAATCGCAAGTCAAACGTAAACGATCGCATTAGCCGATTCTATAGTTAGTGCGCTGTACATACTTAGCGAGGCTGAACGTATTCAGCGAGTCGCATACATCGCATGACAAACTAATAAGAGGCTCATATTTTTCTTATACGATACTACATTAGCACCTGCGATACCTGACGCAAATTTTTCAGACACTTCTTTCAGGAACGCATTCCATTTTGAAGCTGAGATCATTTTTTGAGCTGTATGATGTGAAAAATAAGAAAAAAAGATATCAAGAAACCAAACCATACTGGGCGATAATTTTTTAAATAAGTTATGCAATTAAATATTTTACACTCAAAATATTTAACTGTATCATCAGTAAAAAAAATTGCCTTTAAGATGGGCCAAGCAATTATTTCAAATGTTAATTGTCGTTTAATTCTATATTTTATAAAGGTGAGTTTATATCAAAAGTCGACTTTGACTCTACAATTTAATTAAAATTTTTAAGGAATTAATTAAAAGATCTGGTCAAAATAGCTGTGATAGACTCTCCTTTAGACTGCAGTGGTAGGCTTGTGGCGATACTCTCTTTGTGGCAGTATCAGGCTTTCGAGCTGTAGGTTAAATTCAGAGGTAGTTGCGGCTGGTCGCGAACTTTATTTGCGGCTATGCCGAGATTTGAATGATTGATGGCGGGATTGACACGAATCTGTTTGCCTCGTTTGCGAGTGCGACTTGAATTGTTGTTGAATTGTTTCTTTTTTACGTCTGTTAAATCGTTAAACGAGTTATGAATTTTATGGTCATAAGCGACAAACGAAGAAATTAACATTTTGTTTTGCAGGGCGCGTAAAGTGCTTACAGACGCCTTGTAAGCGAAATACAGTATAAACATTTTACAAAAATTTAAAACTAAAAAAAATCAACATTTTATGCTCCCAGTGCAGAAAAGTAGTATACGCATTACGGAGCAAGTAAACAATGCGTCAAATGACGTATTTCATTACGAATGTATTTATACAACGATGTGTAAGTTGAGACATTATTCATTTTTACTCACTAGGTGCATATAATTCACTATTTATACTTATGCATTTGTAGAAGCCTTTTCCAATCAAATGTAAGCAATTTCAAATTTCATGAATGCATTCATAAACTGATAGATTTACTCCTTTAAATAATTAATTCCAACTCATTATGAAGACCTCTAGTAAATCGATTGATTTAGCTGCTACATTAATTCGGAAACTATAGAATTTGTCAAAGATAATTAGGAAGCGATGTAGACCGCAGTATTCGAATATTACTACATATTTCAAATATGAGCTAGTAGAATAATTGTAGGTACGATCATGAGTTTATTGATTAATTTGTCAGTATAATTAGAACGTGTTTCCAAAATACTTGATTTTCATTATAACAAACACGTCGAGCATGCATATTAAATGCAGTTAATCATATTTTCCGTTCAAGTATGCGTAACATGTAAATTTCCCTAGCCCGCAAAAACAATAATCCATCACGAAGTTGCTATAGCTCAAAATGCAAGTTACCGCGCCCCGCTCATCTCGAGCAGAGCGCTTTACTTTGGCTAAAAAGCATTATTTATTAGAAGAGAGTAGGCGCAGTGGAGCGCGATGTTCCCGAAAAATCAGTTTCATGCAGCCTAGCTGCAGCGTCAACTTGTGGCAGCAGAGCCTCAATCGCGCGATGCCTCTTTGAAATTCGAATCGTGTGGTGCGCAGCCTCTTTTCCCCCGCATCGGTGCAGATGCGATAGCCAGCTCGTTAGGCGAGAGCGACGAGCGCATAAAATGAGGCCTGCAGCATCCTCGTTTTCGCCAGTCGGCATCACTTTAATGAGAATTCTTCTTTCTTGCTGGCTGTGTACTTACGACTGCAATAATTTGGCCAATAATAGGTTTGTATAAAATGATGAAATCGCATCTTCTTCAATGTTTTATACATTCACTCTTAATAGAAAGCTTTTCATAATTTTGGAAGTACAATGTCAGGTACTTCTGGTCAAAATGCGTGCAGGGCTTTTGAAAGATGTCAATATGTCTCGAGACGTGTCATGAGATCAAAAAGTGATTTTGCAATTGACAGTGACTCATTATTTTGAGCTTCAAATTCAAACTGCATACGTCATAAAGAGAATTATCTCGACAACTAGCCTATGTAACAAGGAATAATTTATCGTTTCCTTTGGTTAACTGCGACACGCTGCGTGCGGACAGTACCTACAGTGTGAGCACAAGCGGCCAAGAATGTGTTACACATGTATATCTGTAACGTATATACAGCGAACTATCTCTACGAATATATTTGGAAATCCAAATTTTCGCAGCCACTGTTTAAGGGGGTAGGCTCGAGTCAACGACTTAAAAAAGAAGTTTTATTTCTACGGCTATAAACAAATTTCTGTTTAAGCAATCCTAATAAAACTTTTTGTTTTTGAAAGTGCTTTCTCAGACCTTCAATTTAAGATATTGAACACTTAAAAATATTCATTTAAGTTTATCTAATTTTTTCCAAATTAGTTTTAATATTTAAAGAAAAAATTAGATAAAGTACTCTGTTAAAGTTTTAGTAGAGAAATCAATGAGTAAAATGAAATATTAAACGTTTCATTTCATCTAATCAAAAGCTCAGAATAGAGCACGATGCAAAGAAACTTAAGTAAAAATATTTCTCAATAGTAATAGATTTGCGAGGCGAAGAATCAATAGTTTTAAGTATTCAATTGCGTAAACCGAAGGTCTGAGAAAGCGCTTTCAAATACAAAAACGGATGTCCATTATCGGATGGGGGTCAATCAAGACTCAAGCCTTTCGACTCGTCTTCATTGTCGTTCATTCATTATTTCTGATTTTACAATCCAGTTTATTATTGGTTTTTTTTTAAAGTTTATCGTATAGTAGAGCAGAATGCAAGTACTTATTTTACTTAAATTCTAAAAATTAAAAATGCCAGCAACTTTCTTTCTCAGGTCTACGATATCTTGTAAAATGTATGCAGGGACTAATTTCTCCTGCTCGACTCTTCGTCGCAAGTTGGTTTATGAAATAAAGTAGCGTAATATTTAAATTTAGATGTATAGTTCACTGGCATTTGGGGGTATCGACCTCCAACTCATGACCGATAACGTCTATACATCCGCTAAAGTCGATCACTGGACTGGAATGCAACACATCGAACCATCGACATCAACAGATATTTATGAATAAGTCTCGAGGTTCGAGCTGCTTATGCGCTTATTCCCTTTAAAAAGTGTAAAAATCTAAAGACTCACGTACTACTAGATAGTTTTTTATACTTCATGTATACCTGGAGATACCTAACACAAGATACCCTTTTTACGTTTAGAACATTGAGTGCGCTGCGCGCGTTTCAACAGTCGAAATAGGTTATGTACATACTCACATCTGCAGCGCACGCATGCGTAAAAGCAACCAATCGCGATCGAGTTAAATCAGATGGCGCAAGCGAGAGTTAATTAGATCTTAAGAAAAAAATGTTCGTCTATCGATTGTTTTTATTTTAGAATTACTAGGCCATCGAGCGCGCTTCGAAAACCAAAATATAGGTTATGAACACTTGCATACGTATATATATTCATAAAAGTACTGATCTTCGCGGGTGTATACACCTACATCGTTCTCAACCTTATTCTAAACATTTGTATCATATTCAAATTCTAAAATTGCAGTTCGCGACTAATTTTCGAAATACGCGCGGGCACTCGAACAAATAACAGCCAATCGTGAACGAGCAATAGGTAAGGAAAAGCTAAAGCTCAATATCTGAAACTAAATTATTTAAGTCTTCTTCTTCTTCTTCTGTGGTTCGTGGCGCCAGTGTTCTCTTGGAAACTATACGGCCATCAACTGTCTGGTATTTTATGCGCATGCGTGAGATGTGGCGGAGAAATTGAAAACGACGATGTAGTCGTTTTCGTGGTAACCTGTCCTGAAAACCCTCGGACCTCCGTTAGCGAGAATCCGAGGGGAGGAGGCAAGGCTGCAATTTTAAAGTTCTGTGTTCATATGTTAAGTTCACATTTTGAGAGGAAGCGGAGGAGAGGGTTGATGAAATCTGAGCGAGGGTTGTGGAGAAAATAGGAAATGATGAATGGGGGGAAAAGTTTGACTTTGGCAAGAGCAGAGAGAAGTCGACGACGTTGATTGTTGAAGCGAGGGCAGGCCCAGAAGATGTGGTTTAGATCTTCTAATTATTTAAGTACTACGCGAAAAGTTGAATGCATTTTATGGAGTTTGAAATTGATTATCTCTATACGAATCCTTGTTTGAGATGAGATGTCATCTGTTACGTTATCTCGATTTGAAAGATATTGAAATGTCCACACGACTGCTAGCGCACGCTACTGCACGCAGGCATCAGCCCGTACGCGCGTAATTGCGGCCGAGCCGTTAACAATCCATGTATGTATACAGGTGGCCCGCAGGGACGCCCTACTCAAGCTTCGCACTCGTATATGTGTAGTGTATATACCTGGGCGCAGGCGAGCGTAGGAGTGTTAACCCCCGCCTAGAACTGCATGCTCTCGTTCGGGTCAATCTACGCGGACAGAAACTGGGTCAGCTTCTCTTTCCCTCTCGCAGTCTCTAGAGCTATAGCGATGGTGGCTTGTCAATGCTCTCACCTGTGAGTTGCTGCTGCTGCTGCTGCTGCTACTGCTGCTGCCACTGCCTGCTGTTACTGCTGTTGCTGCTGTGCCCTTCCAGTTTTACGGATTCGCTTTGCCTGACTGGACACAGACGTCGGACAATAGCTCTACGGCTGCATGGAATTCGCATAGGCACTGCGGCTTTAAATTTTTCAAAGCATCGCTCGCGTGGGATCGATGCTTTTTTCCATTCGCAAATGCGCAAAAGCTCTCAGCTATACGAAACGACCATAAAAGTTGACCTACGGTTTTCCGCAGCACAAAAGAATGGGGGAAAACTCGCTGAAAACCTATTGCACTTATTAGCCTTTTCGCGAGCTGTTGTCTCCGTGAATTTTCGCGCCGAGGCCTTTTAAATTCCATTAAACTTTGACCGTGGGAGCTGACTTAATTCGTCGGAAAACTTTGTAATGCGCATTTAAATATATAAAGGCATCGGTAATTAAGATGTGATGATTAAACGACATTTTGAAATTACATTTTTTCTTTAAAATTTTATAGAACAAGGAAAATCATTATTCATGTACTTGTGAAATGAAGTACCGAGCATGCGTAACACTCACATTTATATTTATGCATGACAATAAAATTAAAATATTACATATACATGCTCCAAATGAGAATTGTTTAAATTTTAGAATTATTAAAACTATTTTATCTTTTGTACATTGCATTATTCAAAATATATTAATAGCTACAAAACAGACAGCTACAGGTAATATAATAAGATTGAAAATAAGTTGAGCATATAAAGTGTAATGAAACATTCCATATGCTTTACACTTTATAGTATATTATTAACGATCGGTGTGTGTGTGTGTGTGTGTGTGTGTGTGTCTGTGTCTGTGTCTGTGTGTGTATGTGCGTGTGTACAGTACACATTATAATTACACTTTATCAATGAACATTTTCATAAAATCAGTGATATCTATAAAACATCGAACGTTGTGCAATGATTCAAAATAATTTTTAACACCTTAACTGTATTCACAGTACAAAGTATCACATTTATAACGAAAATAATCAAAATGCCATACTAGCTGTATTTTCTGCGTCAAAAAGTATAAAACTCAAGAGAATCGATGAGCCACGAGCGAACGTGGTAAATTTCATTCCGCACCAATACAAGCGAACATTTGAAATTCACGAGGGAATTAGAAAATTGTGAAAAACTTAAAAATAAAGCGAAGGGCGAGGGCGTCGACAGGGTTTACGCTGAGCCAAAGACAGTTGCACGGTAATGTATCGCCAAGTCGTTGCTGCAGCTGCTCTCGTCTTTTATATATATATATATATATATATATATATACATGCAGAGCTCCCATGTGCATCGATTCGTCGAAGTCGCGACGTCTGGCTAGTCGTCTGTCGCTATAACTACATAAATTACCAGGAACTCAACAACGATCGGTCTTGTTGACGCCACATCTCTCATTTCATTTCTTAAGTATATATTGCTCTCAAAGTACGAAGATTACAATACAGACAAGCAAATTTAAACATTAAACATGTTATGCACATTTATGTATATGTACACAAAATAATATAAACTTGTAAAAATTTTAAAATGTATCTGTTTAACAATAATTAGAAAACGGATAAACGGAAAAATCAATAACTTCTTCAACAATAATCTAACAATTACTAAGGAATAGAGTCCAAATAGATAAGTGCATGACACGAATATAAACCAGATAAATAAATGGTAAGGAAGCAGCAAAACCTATATTTTGTAAACGTTGCCTTGTGTTTATTTATTGACGCTAGAGGCCAGGGGGTCATAGGTGTAAAGGGTACTCATAAATCATGTAATTATTGTACCATTGGGATATCAGATAGATCAATATTCATTCGTAGATCAGCATATCTATTAAAAAAATACTAATTAATTAAAGAGAATTAATTGAAAGATCGCTTCTATATTCAAACTCGTTCATTCGATTGGTTCAATACGGTTCATTCATGAAATTTAGGCCTTCGCCGGCAGATTATCTGCTGAGCATAAACTGCGAAATTTATAAATTTTTGTGCTATTCGTAAAATTTTAGATAAATAAATGGGCGAAATCGACTCTTAGGAAATGTTTCATGTGATTTCGAGGTAAATGCAGGAGTTTGAATGATTTTTGTTGTTTTTTTATAACTAAACATGAATTACATAAACGCAATGATGGCTCATCCATTTCTCTTACATAATCTGATTAAAAATAAAAAAAATACTCGGGAAGGAGAAACAATAAGTAGGTTTGTTAAAAGTTCCGGTCTAATTAGTTCAACGGTAGAACTTGTGTACATGCAAAAGCAGCCAAGTGCTATGCGCCAATCAGGCGTCCCAATGACCCTTTCTCAAGTATGCAGTGTCTCTCGCAAAGCAGCTGAGTCTTAAAACGCAAAAAGCAAACGCAAGAACACCACCATTCTACTCAACGATTCTCTTGCTTTGTTCGAGACTTGGCTGTTTTGCAACATCGAGCAACGTACTGCAATAAAGCGACACCGAGCCAAGTTGTAGAGTGATCCTTTGTCGCAAGTAGGTTGGCAAACACATCGATGCTATTTGCATTTACAGCCTTTTTTTAACGCGAGGATGCGCATTATGCTACAAAACGCTTTCTGCAAGCCCTTGATGAGAAGAGTAAGCATTGCAAGCTCTTTGACACTGTCATTCTTCGATTTATTATTCAAAGATAAGCGAAGGTATTGTGCGTAGTCCTGGTCAAATATCTAGATACGTAAATGATAAAGAACAAGATATATTGAAATACAAGATACAAGATACACGCGCGTAAGATTGAAAATATATTTAGATATCTGTTTCGTTAAGTACTACGATCTCAAAATAACCCTCAAATCTTAAAAAGTTTTGGATTAATATTTGAATCTAATTGTGTCCATACCATATTTCTAGTTTTAATATTTCACACCATCTCGATTATTTAAAGTAACGATCTTTTTCTTAACAATTTTGCTTAAGCCTACAGTTCTCGATGAAAAATCTATGAAATATTCAAAGAAATATTTTTTGTATCGTATGCCATTTTATTTTATTGAAAAATTTCCAGTATTAATTAACAGCCGTATAATTATAAAATGTAAGCCCAAAATATAAACAGAATTCAAATTTATAACATTTATCATTATTGTTTGTTTATCAATAATATTTTTTGTTTTGAATTAATAAAATTTGTTATATTAATGCATAAGCATTTGGTAAACACGATTTCGTTTACTTTGAATAATGGGATTTGGGCTTAAAAGCTTTGATAGGACGTTATCACTGATTGTTGCAGCATAGTATTAGTAAGCGTAGATTAGTGCAATGGAGTTTTAAAGTACGATATGAAGTTACACATGGAAAGAAGTGAAAGATTTTGTGTTTTTGAAGTATTCGATTAATCATTATAGTTTGAGCCTTGTGAACTAACGCAAGTAATTTAATTTATTGTAGTATGATCTATTGTCATAAAGTATAACAATTTTTACAATCTGCTGTTTATATGGTAGATCAAGAATGTCAAGAATACAAATTTGGTTAGTGCTCTACGCTTTACAATTATTTCAAGTATATAGCAACGAAAATTTGTGGAACAAGTATCTGTTTTTAAACGAAACATCGCCAGAAGACGTGTGGAACAAGTATCTGATTTTAAACGAAACATCGCCAGAAAAAGACGTGAGGAACAAGTATCTGTTTTTAAACGCAACACCGTCAGAAGAGGCTTTCTATGGTATAAGAAGTAGTATAAAAACAGTATACATATATATTCTAGGGGGTTGCTCCTGCTCGTTCCGTACATGAACCCTCTTATCTGAGGTTAAACATTTCTAAATGTCATGACTTCAAATAAACTTAACAGAAAGAAAAATAAATTTTTTATGTCCCGTGGCTTCTTTAGACTACAAAACAAGAAGAAAGTGGTCCAAGAGATGTAGTAAGACATTTTTTCAGCCCTCAAGATTCCAAAAACTAAATTAATATTTGTTGAATGTGATTTTTATATTTTGCTTTAATATAATTAAATACTCGGCATAGCTTCTCGTGAGGATCAAGAAAGCCAGCGGTTACATTCGACAATAAGTGATACGATGGAGAGGACTTAGACGTTAGTCGCTCTCATGATCTTACAATATCTTTCTGTTCTCTCTGTTTCTGTTCTGCTTTCAGTCAGTCAGTCAAGGTAGCACATAACCTCGGTCGGTTCAGAGGTGCGCATTTACAAGTTAGGATACAAGAATATTATTGGTTGCTGGAAATAGGTAGGCCGTGTGGAGTAGGGAGAATAGAGTATGTCAGGGAAGGTTAGGTTAGATACCTTAATGCATTTTTAATTACTTGTATCATTACGGACGCGATCGGCAGTACATAGTCGATTGGGGTTTGGATTTGCGGTTTCCCCGTAATAAATAGAGATATAGGACAGTGTACAGGCTGTAGGAGTATACACTCATAAGAGATGTTAGGATGGGCATAGATGTACGAAGGATAGATTTTACGCTGGAATCATTAACTGTCTACATATACATATAAGCATAAATTTTTTTTTGTTTATAGATTTCACATTTCACCCTGTATTTTTTAGCATACTAAAAATATTAGAAAGAAACATTTATTACCAAAATACTTTTGAAAGTTTATTTGCACGATGATGTGTAATCAAATTATTATAAAAAATAAGACTCTTAAATCTTTTTCAAAAATCAACATTTGAAATCATAATCGGAGTGAATGGGGAAGGAGGGGGTGGATAAGCCTCGCTAGTGTAGTTGTATGGTATGCATGTAATAATATTCTTTACAAACAAATGATTCATACAACGCATGTATTTTTTTAGCAGATCTAGAAGCAATCTACATTGATGACCTACAAGTAATAGAAAGGTCAGAAAATTCTTTGACCATATCCTGGACCACGAATGATGCAAACGTAACGTCCTACGCGATACAATGGGATGCGCTTAATGATTTAGGGATCCAAGATATTAAGCTAAATGGTTTGGTTCTCGGTGAAACCACATACACGATCACAGCATTACTGCCTTGCACCGTTTACCGTATTACAGTTACAGCCTTCAACTTTGAAGCTGTTGTTACTAGAACCATAATCGAAAAAACTAAGTTCCTGCGTAAGTATACGACAAAATTTTGAACTTGAATTTCAATAGTGAGAAAGAACCTCTATTTTTCAGAGCCAAGTTTACCTCTGAATTTAAAAGCAGTTCCATCGACTTTTGGAATCACACCGGGATTGGAAGTATCATGGAATATGCCGAGAATTGGGAGAACTTGCGTCGACTACTTCAAGGTTGAAGCAACCACAAGAGTTCACAAGAAGAAACACTTGAAATCTCTAACAGTTACCAAAACGAGTCTCACAATGTTTGGACTGAATGCGTGCGCTTCGTACAACGTCAGCATTCAAGTGTGTGATCAAACAGGCGTCTGCGGAGAAAAAACTTCGATACAATCGATAAGTACCATAGCAATGGGTAAATTGATTAAAACTTCTTTTACTTTTTGGGAAATCTATTAAATTAATTCAGTTTTTGAGGCACCATAATATTTATAGTACTTTACGATGCAAGTGGCATAAGTGGCATTTTCTGGCACGACGCGGTTAAGCGCCTGACCGCAGAAAATTTCGTATACTATTTTATATAGCACTGTTTGCTTAAATCCACCAAGTCACACTTATCCGTGGCGTAAGTAGTTTGTTCGGGCACCGTGTTCGGAGAAGTTACCGCCCGAGCATACAGCGAGGGTAATTCCCATCCAACCCAGGGATCCAAACAACCCAGTGCTATTAAACAAATTTTGTGCTATACTTTTTTTCTTATTTTATATAGTACTCGCAGAATGCAAAATCAATGAAAAAAAAATTAAAAAGTCTTATTTTCATATTGCAGATTATAAAAACATAAATAATACATCTGATTATTTGTAACATATGCATACATACAAAGTACATGGGTGATTCTCTGTAAGATCACCTGGCTGAAAATTTTTGTTATTCCAAAATATGATAAATTTCTTCTACTCAGTGTCATGTACCTTCCTGAATTTTTTCACATTTTAACCTGCATTAATTGTCGAGCTATAGTTGGTCAAAGTTAGGATTTTAAGCATTTTTTTCATTTTTTGCAAATTTTCGTATAATACTTTTTCAAGAAAATTTTCTCTAGTTTCTATGAAAAATATTTCCAATGTTATATATAAACGTTTCAGAGGTTTTATATGCAATTTAGACATTAAAATTCAAAATTTTCAAGGTTTGATCCTACGGATTGAGATAAAATATTTGTAAAGATAGCTTTCTTCAATACAAAAATCCAAGAACATGAATCAAAGTTTAAGACCACTTAAAAAATTAAAATATCTTTTGTCAAAAACAAAAAATTGGATTTTCTATATATAAGAAAAATATGTTGTGACGTACCCTTGTTAGCCTTCGTGGTCGCTCCTAGCTTCGCGACCGACGACGCAAAAGGGGCTTTGTGCACAAAAACCTGAGCTAGTGGGATCCGGGGGTACTAGGTATGGGGTGCAGAACACGCGGAGAGGGATGCGTAAATGAACCTCTCGCGTTACTATAGGGGCGAGCAAGCAGAGCGCACTTGCTCGTAAGCTTATTCTGCAAATGATGTTACATGAGCGCGCGCTCGCGCTGTGTGTTCGCGCTTCTTCGAATTGACTCGACGAGGCGAGGATCAAGCTCGGCGAGTTATGAGGCACGACTGAGCTCACCCGGACTAAACCTGCTCTACGGTCGCGCTATGGGCACAACGGACCCGGGGTATCACCGCGAGAGAGAGAGAGAGAGAGAGAGAGAGAGAGAGAGAGAGAGAGAGAGAGAGAGAGAGAGGCTCGCAGCGAATACTTACAGGTGTTGCTGGCGGACGCTGGACTCCGGGTCGTACGTCTTCTTCTCGACGGTTAGGGACTCGGTACGTAGGCGCCGGGAGCGAGGCTGAACAGCTTGTTGGGCTTCCCAGCCGTTGGTAGCATCGGTTGCAGCCGCGTCTAGTTGCGTGTGCTCTGGTCAAGGGCC
Source organism: Philotrypesis tridentata (assembly GCA_018906965.1). Taxonomy (NCBI): domain Eukaryota; kingdom Metazoa; phylum Arthropoda; class Insecta; order Hymenoptera; family Pteromalidae; genus Philotrypesis; species Philotrypesis tridentata. The sequence goes on along the minus strand of JACCIB010000003.1, from coordinate 83,976 downwards.
GGGATCGGAATCTCTCGAGCGCTATCGCGCTCGCATAGTTTTCGGCACGCGTACAGTCCGAAAACTCCCCACTCCTGTTCTTTGTGCAACGGCGTCTTCCTTAGCGCTGTCGCGTCTCTTTGTTTCTCTCTCTTTCCTTCGCGCTCTATATGCGCGATGATGTAGGTATCAATGCCTACTCTCTCTCTCCTAGTACTTTTCCCTTCCCCTTAAGCGTTTTCGCGTGCGGCTCCTGCCGCCTCGATTCTCGCCTTGCCGTGCGTATACATGTATGTCTGTACACATGGCTTTGCGCTAGGCGCTTGTATGTGCGACTATACGAGCGCCTTGTCGCAATATTTAGATAGTGAAAAAATTCTAAGAGAAAATTTTTCTATTTTTTCTATGCTTATTTTTTATGCTAAAATTCGACGTGTATATTATATCACATTGTAAGTATTTTTCATAGAAACTAGAGAAAATTTTCTTAAAAAAGTATTATATGCATTTTCCCTCAGAAGCTATGAATTTTTGAAAATTTGTAAAAAATGAAAAAAATGCTTAAAATCCCAACTTTGACCATCTGTAGCTCGACAATTAATGAAGGAAAAAATTTGAAAAAATTCAGGAAGGTGTTTGACATTGAGTAGAAAAAATTTATCATATTTTGGAAGAACAACAATTTTCGGCCAGGCGATCTTACAGAGAATCACCCATATGTAAATTTTTAAACCAATAATTAATTTTTGGGGTCCCAAAACTATATTAATTTCGTGGATTTTTTTTACATGCTGATAGATAATTTGAGAAATATTTCTGTGATTTCAAGGCATAACTAAAAATGTGCAATTTTCATGGTTAAGAGTAAATTACTTTTTCATGTTTACACTAATGCAAGGGTATCAGGAGCAAACTCAGTCTCTCTGTACATCAACTCATTGTACGTGAAATAGTGCTCTTATTACATCTAGTTATGTTATAAATTAATCATATATTAGAAGATTCAGTATCTTTACGTCTATTTTTGGAGATTAAACTGCACAGTATAAGTAATATTAAATATTCGTAGCTTAAAACTATATATAGAGTATATATATCTATATCTACATTATATTAATAATTTAATGAATAATTTAGGTTATTAATAATTTTTATGATTAATAATTTATTAGATATTTTGGACAAAAATAAGATATCTCGACAAAAAATTTTTTTTCATATATATAGTGGAGTTACGAGATGGTCAAGGGGTCTCTTGCAAGATGTCATCTCGAAATGGGGTCCAAATGAACGAGATATTTTCGACAAAAATAAGGTATTGTTTATGTGATGGAGTTAGGGGGTCTCTTGCAAGATGTTATTTCGAGACAAAAATCAGATATTTTGATAAAATTTTTTTTTCTTGTGTATATGACTTAGGGGATTTTGCAAAATATGTTCGATAAAAATAAGATATTTTGAAAAAAGTTTTTTGTATATATGATGAAGTTATGGTTTTTTTAGAAGTCACGTTATCTTAAAGCCAATGTAAATTATTAATATAAGGTAGCTAGATATAAATTATAAACATAAAGGAAGGTTCGTTTACACTAAATTTTTCAACAAATATTATTTATAAAATAATATTAAAATATATTAAAATCTTTACATATTAAAAGTTTTTTAACAGTCTTATCCCAAAAAAGAAATCATTCTTAAATACGCGAGTGAAGTTAGCGTTTACTTGCTAGTAGTATATTTAAAAAAAAACATTCATTTAGCTAGTATATATAAAATAAAATAGCTACACACCTAGTAAAACAAACACATTGTGGATTTATTGAATTATACCCGCTAAGAAAACTATAAGACATATTCACTTTTCTGATTATAATTAGTGCCAATATTTCATTACTTTTTCATTAATGAATATGTCACATATTGAGTTATGCCTTTAAACCACAGATTTAAAAGGGTGGGCTTTAGTTAGTCTGAAAATAATAAAACAAATATGACTTTTTATCAACTTCTATCAATTATAGATCATCAAGCACCAACCTTTGTTTTGATATTCGTTTCTGGGAGCAAAACCACCCATTTGATACAAAGATTTTGAAAAAAACATGAATATAGAAATTGCTTTCAAGCAGTATCTCGTTTACTTAAACTAATTAATTTAAGCCAAGCTCTAATATAAGTCAGCTAAGTACATATTTGAACTTTTGGTGACATATCTACTAATCATATACTAAGATTTATGATAATTTAGCGATAAATGTACGGATTTGAATTTATATTAAGTCTTAATAGGATAATTAGTCAAGACAAAAAAGACCCTCAATTTTATTCTACATTATTAGCAGCAATAATGTTCTTTTTTGTGCAATAATATTATAAATTACACAAGTAGGAGTGAACATTACTTTTTTTTATTAAAGTCCGTACCCAAGTCCTCTATTCGAGTCTTATACTGCTCTTCCCACTATCTGATACCGCATATATAATTAGTTGTTACATTACTTGGTCAAGATAAACACATTACTTGTTCAAGAACGGGTGATTAATTGTGCACTCATGTCCAACTATTTAAAAGGAGATTTTTTAACGTGCTTTATAGCATATTTATTTGATGTATAAAAAGTCATGTTAATCTGGATTAAGTTGCATCGATTTTCAGTCTAACAAATAATTTTGTGACACTTTCAACATTCAGGCTTTTCTTAACCATCTTTCTGCGAATTTTTACAGTTCCCCATCCTCCAAAATTGGTAAAGAACGCATACATCTCGCCGATCATAATTACAAAAAACACGATTACCTTTCATTGGAACATGGAGCAAAAACATAATAATTGTACCTTCTATTATCTGCGTACGAGTTGTCGATACCTTTATTCAGAGGGATACGGATTCCAGATTAAAGCAAAAAGTGTAAACTTTACGGTGATTAATTCAGAACAGAATCCTCTAAATATGACTACTGTAATTGAGAATCTCAGCCCGTTCACCAAATACAATTGCCGATGTTCAAGCTTTAATATCGCTGGTTGGAGTAAATTTGGAGCACCGATAATAATTTTGACCAAGGAAGACGGTACTTTCTTTTAGATATTTTTGATAATGTGAAAACTATTTTGTAATGTGTATTAATTCCAATGAACATTCAAGCATGTATGGGGTATTTCACTTCCATTTTCCTTGCGTGGCTTGCGAACGTTAAAATATGTCATGTACAACTCGTCGCTTAATACGAAAACTAGCACCACTCAAATTTTTATCAAAAACTAACACTGTTCATTTTATTAACGAGACAACATGGGTCCGCGAAAACTAGCGCAGTTCACATTCCCCCGCGAAGACTAGCACAATTCAAGCCCCCCCCCCCACTTATCGCGTATATATATATATATATATATATATATATATATATATATATATGGGTGATTCCATGTGAAATCAAAAAGAATTATTCTTTACCTATCCAAAAATATATGGATGTTGTTCTATAGAGTGTCAAAATATGACATAATTTTTTTCAGATTTTTTCCATCAAGTACCTTCGAGAGGGTCAAAGTTCATGAAATTCGTATTTTTTCCATTTTTGCCAATTTCCATTAATTCTTCAGAGATGCATTTTACAACAAAAGTGCATATAATACTTTTTTTAGTAAATTTTGTCTATTTTACAAAAAAAAATACCTTTAAAGTCATATATACATGTTATCATTTTCTTACATAGAATTTAAACTCTGAAATCAGTGAAACTGGAATTTTGACGCAGAGTTGGACAAATAAAAAATTCATGAAAGAACCTTTTTATAGTTTAAAACTATCTGCAAACTTTCAAAGTGGGTCTCAAAGATTAAGACTATTTAATAAATCAAAATATGAATTTTGAAAAAAATTTTTGGATTTCTCATCGAAAAAAATTACATTTAAATAGAAAAAAAAATTCTAAGAAAAAAGGTATTCATGTATTTTTCGTAATATTGCTTCCTTTCCTTTTCTTAAAAAGCGACGAAAATGTCGCATTTTTTACTGTTTAAATTTGGATTTTCGTGGATTTTAAGCTCGAAGTAATATTACGAAAAATGACAAAAAGAAATACAATTCCTCAAATTTTTTAGATTTTTTCTATCTAGCCTCTTCGAGCTGCAGAGAATCAAAAATAGTGAAATTAGGATTTTGGCATTCTTTTACTACATTACAAAATGTGTAGCTCATCAGGAAAGCGATTTTCAACAAAAATGTTTAGAACACTTTTTTTTAGAAAATTTGCTCAGCTTTAAAAAAAATACTGTCAAAATGAGATCTCGCAGAGATCACTCACATTTATATATGTATATGTGACCCGGGGGGGGGGGGTGTCTTGAACTGTGCTAGTTTTCATGGGGGAAATGTGAACTACCCTAGTCTTCGCAGGGGGAATGTAAACCGCGCTAGTTTTCGCGGGAAGAATCTGAACCATGTTAGTTTTCGTTAATAAAATGAACCGTATTAGTTTTCACGGAAATTTGAGCGGTGCTAGCCTTCGTATGGGGCCACGAACAAGTGTTTGCGATATGCAAATGTACGTTAAAAATTTTTTTTCTCAACCAATTTTTTAACTTTTATTTTCGTATTGCAAATACAAATTAAACATGGCATGATTTATTATTCTTGCAACGTACTGGAATAGTGGAGATAAAATGCTTCATTCTGATTCTGACCATTGTTATTCAACTCAAAATAGAATTCCTATTAAACATTGTGGAGCGAATATATCAAACCTTTGTAAAAATTAATAGACAGAGAACTATGTTGCGTTTACATTATATATCGCTTTTGATAGATGTTTTTTCGGAAATCCTCCAGTAAAAAAAATGAAAATTGAATTGGAATAGTTTTAAGAAAAATCCATGTATATGTCAATGACAGTTATAAAATTGAGCGTTCAATGAAAAAGGATTCACTTTTTTTATGAAATATGATGTTACTAATCATAAAATTGTAACATTATTGCCAAATGATTTCGAATACACCATTATCGCATAATTTTCCAAAGAATACTAGATTTAACCCATTCTTCTCGAAATCGGGGAATGTATCATTTACACTTGTACTAACACTGTATTAAACTGACTAATCTGCGTGTAGTGTCTTCAGCGCCAGAAAATTTCCATTATGTGAAAAACTTAGGATTCGTATTTCAATGGGATCCTCCAAAATCATTGCCAGGACAGCTTCTGGAATACAAGTTAACGTTACAATGGAAACCAATGTACCCGGTACCAGACTACTGTAGAATCAAAAGTAGAACTAGAGTCGAGAATATACATAGAGCTGCCAATAACTATACTTGGTACGGAGGCGAAAGTTTCAGTGAATATAAGGTTTATATACAAGCAAGGACACATGCCGGTTGGGGCACTATGAGCAGAACTTCCTTTTTCAACCATCAGATAAGTGGTGTGTTTATTCATATAAATATATATTCATAGATATATAGATATAATCTGTTATACGAGGACGAAGAGTCGGACTAATTTTGAGGACACATTGATCGAACTAGGTTTGCTACACTCGTTAGGATATACAAAAAAAGATAAATGGGTGTAGAATATCGGCATCTATGCCAATAATAAGTTACGGACCAACTGAAAAATAAAATACGTCAATTTTTACATTTCTTTTTCATTATCCTACAAGTTTAAGAAGTAGGCCTTATGTAAAATAAAATGCTCAATGAACAAATACTAAGTACTTAAAAAGATCTTTCATTTGCATATAAATTTGTCCAAATCGGATGAACTGGTCAAAAGTTTCGCACGTTTGAACACAACGAACTTGGATTCAGGCTTTCATGAAAATAGTTGATTTTACATTTTTTTCTTAATATCTTTCTAACTTTTGACCCAAGCATCTGTTTGGAACGTTTAGTACGTTAAATTAAAGGTCTTTTTTGTACTTTTTAATTACTAGAAGCATATTTCGCTTATGATTAGCTATATATGACGAAATCTACAATTTATATTCCCTTTTCTGCCCCCAAAAGTGTCAAAAAGAAAATCTCGGGCTACATCAACCGGGCAACGTTTTTCCTGTTCTTTGAGACGTACAGAACAAGAAAAAAATAGTGTACCCACGAAATCGATCTTGTGACACTGTCTTTTTTGGCAATCTTTGTGGTTTTATGCAGAGATAATAAGCATTTTTTAGCAAAATATTCTGGATTTTTTCGAATGCAAGTACGCTAAAGGATATGTGATTTGAACTCAAACTTGTCTAGATTGGATGCACGGATCAAAAGTCACGTACTTTTTAAATAAATGAATTTTGCTTCAGACTCCCTTTAGGCTGGTAGCAAAATCCTCGATTTTACATTTTTTTTCTTCGAATCCTCGTAACTTTTGATTCAGTGACTCGATTTTAACGTTTAATACGTCAAATTAAAGCTCTTTTCTTCTACTTTTCTGCCAATTGGTGTAAATTAAATTTTTTTATACAGTGCAATTTTTTTAAAAAATGATCTGCTTAAGAGACATATATATAGCTCATTGAATTAAAAAATTTTAATTTAGGCATATTAGAAAAAAAGTAGAGGAAAAGTGCTTTCGTTTATTTAAAAAGTACGTGACTTTTGATCCGTGCATCCAATCCAATTTGGACAAGTTTGGGTTCAAATCACAGACCCTTTAGCGTACTTAAGCCTATTTATATGCCCATTTAGCCTTACATTCGAAAAAATCCAGAATATTTTGCTAAAAAATGCGTAATAATCTCTGCATAAAATCACAAAGATGGCCAAAAAAGACAGTGTCACAAGATCGATTTCGTGGGTACACTATTTTTTTCGTGTTCTGTACGTCTCAAAGAACAGGAAAATCGTCGCCCGGTTGATGTAGCCCGAGATTTTCTTTTTGACACTTTTGGGGGCAGAAAAGGGAATATAAATTGTAGATTTCGTCATATATGCTTCTCAAATAGATAATTTTTGGAAAGTATATATATTGCAACTGCGTAATTTTAAAACTTAGGTTAATTAGCATACTTACGCTAATCACAAAAGTATAAGAAAAGAGCTTTAATTTAAGCTGTAAAACTTCAAAAACGCACAACTGGATCAAAGTTAGTAGCATTTGAAGAAAGGGAAAAATCTCTGGATTTTTCAAAATCAAATGATTTCATGGAAAAAAAGCGAACTTTGCCCTTTTCAAATCCTTGTACCTTCCGATTCAACCGACAGTTTTCAAAGCTTAATAGTTCAAATTAAGTCAGTCGGCTTCTCTTTTTTTTCTAGTATATCTAAGTTTTAAGTTTCTCGTGCACTAAGCTGTATATGTGTTTCTCAAACTCAGCAAAAACCGATTAACTTGACAAACATATATCGTCGGTCCGTACGAAGACTAGCACCGTCTAGATTTCTATCGAAAACTAACGCGGTTTATTTTCTTAACGAAGACTAATACAGTTCAGATTCTCCTCGCGAAGAGTAGCAAGTTTCAAAAGTTCCGGCGAAAAGTATAGCACGGGTCAGATTTGCGCCCGCGAAAACTAACGCAGTTAACATTCCCCTGCGAAGACTAGCGTAGTTCCCATTCTTCCCGCGAAGACTAGCGCAGTTCATGTCTCCCCACGAATCACTATTTGGAAGAAATATATATATGTATCTATATATATATCTTCCTGTATTATATAGTTGTTTTGAGCGGAGGAGGAATTTGCCCCCTACCCTCCGTCACCCTCCCCTACACCCCGCCACATCCGGCCCTCAAAATAACCAAATATTGTGTTAAAAACATGGTTATTTTTACGGCCCCCCTACTTCCACCACACTTGCCACCACATAAACTCTCCCACATATATTCTTTTATCATATAATTCATGTATTGTTCTTCTATCTTTAAATATTTATCAATTCTCTATTTATTTCTTGTAAATTCAACAAATGATTACACAAAAATGTGCAGGTTAAAAAAACTCACCTTCATTCCCGAGTGCAATATACAATTTTTTAACACACCCTTAATTAGAGTATGTACACTTATCCTCGACAAACTGAGAAAAGAGTGGTGCGTTGAAACGCTGTTTTGAAACGCCGTCTCACCTCCGAATCGGGTATAAACAGTGCCTGTCCCTATAGAGACAAGAGTGGAGTTAGGGATTAAACGCATCACTTCTTTTCAGTTCGCCGGGGAGAAAGTACGCACTTTAAGGGGCTAAAATTTCCAAAAAAATCGATTTTTTTATGAACGTTTTTTGTAGGAAATTTAACGTAGAATATGCTCTCGGATCCCGTTTTTCCATACAATTTTTTTTAAGTTATAGACATAATACTAAAAAAAACATGATTTTCAAAAATCGCATATTTTTGAATAAATACAGTTTTTATATTTTATAAGTGTTTTTATTGAAAAGTATATAAGATGCAATACATAAGACAATATGCATTTTAATTTATGGCGCATTCTGAAAATGATAAATTTGGTGGTTACCGATGGAGGTAACTGCTATGCGCAATGAATGACACGCTAACCAAAATCCTGTTTTATCATACCACTAGCAGATTGTTGAAGTAGCTTTTAAATAATAAACAGTGATTTCATTTGAATTTGACTAAATAATATTGAGTTCATATGTCCAATTAAGATTTTAGTTATAAACTAATAATTTCAACTGAAAATTGAAAATATTTTATTTAGTTCAAAATCAAGGTTATTATTAAAAGTGTATTAGTGGAAATTCAAGATTTATTAAGAACAACAAGACGAATAATTCAAGAAATAGAAAGTCAGGCTCATCTGCACATGGAAATCACAAATTTGGAAGAAAGAAGAGCAGGCCAAAGGTTTTTTATGGAGATCAACCATCGTCAACCTCGATCCCACCTTCAAGAATTGAAGCTCCGCCTGAAGCACTTCCTTCAACATCAAGTACACCTATACCAATATACATTGTTTGGATTAGGAACATTTTCTCAGTGTCGTAGATAAATCGACAAAATATTCCATTAACAGAGACTATAAGAATACCTTTTCAATCCTGCATTAATGTATAAGAACATAGTATTTAATATTGACAAAGGTTTCTTGCTAAAAGATTTCGATTCAACCATCGAGCACGGTAACCGTAGTTGCGGGCGATAGCGTCTTTTGTGGAAATTAAAATTATTAATAATATTGACGGAGTATGTGAGGGTTGTGTGGTTGAGCGGTATTCGCAGTGACTGGAGTGTGGTCTTAATTACCTGGTCCAAGAGGCTGAGCGAAGAGAAATGCCTTCAATATCTAGTGCAAGATCTCCAAAAGGATTCAGTATACAACCATCAACATTAGGTGTAGCAGCTACGCAGCCAGAAAGTGCACAGACAGAAATTCCTGTATCCGGGTCAAGACAAAAATTAAAATCAGATTATGTGGAAGCTGATCCTATTCAATACAGAATATATGACATTTCGTTACTTTTACCAAGATTATAGGAATTCATGGCTTACAAAAGTTGTGGCGGTGATATCACATTCAATGAAGTTGATATCAGAGGCCTTGGTCCCACACTATGTATTACTTGCACCAACTGCTACCAAGCTGCGTTCATTTACTCAAGTATACAAATTGGTACTAAGCATAATGCCTTTGAAATTAACAAACGAGTAGTATTAGCAATGAGAGCTCTCGGTCATGGATATACTGGTTTGAAAACCTTTTGTGGAATCATGGATTTTTTACCACCAGTTGCTCATAGTCATTTTGGAACGATCAATCATGAACTGAAAATATCGAGTAAAAAAGTAGCTACTGAGTCCATGAAAGCAGCTACGCAAGAAGGTTACAGTAGTGGCATAGGTAAGAGTCAAGAGAATGGCTGTGACACTGTATCTGGTGACGGTTCTTGGAGTAAACGATGATTTTTTTCCCTTCAAGGAGTATGAACATAGAGCCGTAACGACAATGGCAAAGTGATTGATGCGGCACTGAAACAATCATTTTGCAAGGTTTGTGAATCGCATCAAGAGAAGAATACTAAAGAGTATAGAGAATGGTTTGAAGCACATCAAGACCAGTGCTCCGCCAATCATCAGGGAAGTTCTGAAAAAATGGAAGTAGATGGTATCGTAGAAATGTTCAGAAGATCAGAGACAATCCACGGAATTAAGTACAAGAACTACATAGGAGATGGTGATTCGAAAGTATATAAGGCTATAACTCTGTAACGCCAAGCCTTATGGAGATTTTTTCATCAAAGAGAAGGAATATGTTGGACATGTGCAAAAGAGGATGGGAACAAGGCTCAGAAATGTCAAAAAAGCTTTGGCTGGCCAAGAACTGTCTGATGGTGCAGACATTGGTGGAAAGAACCGTTTGACAGTTCAAAGGATCGACCAGCTAACTGAGTATTATGGCAATAACATCCGAGGCCATTATCATTCTCTTGAAGAAATGTCCAATGCCATCTGGGCGACATTTTACCACAAAGTATCAACAGATAAAGAGCCAAGAAACGAGCTTTGCTCACCAGGATTAGACAGTTGGTGTAAATGGCAAGTAGCCAAAGTCAAGAAGAAACTAAAAACGTTTCAACACCGAGACAGTATTCCTGTGGCAATCATGGATGCAATAAAGCCAATTTACGAAGACTTGACATAAGCTGACCTGCTGGAGAGATGCGTTGGAGGCTTCACACAACAGCAATGAAAGCTTCAACCCGTCCATTTGGAAGCTCATCTCCTAGGAAAGTTCCAGTGGCCTCACAGTCTTGGAGATTGGCACTTACATCGCAGTTGCTTCTTTTAATGATAGCAAAGCAGGAATACTTGAGGTAATAAAGAGTTTTAATATTCATCCAGGATCTTCTGCAGTAGACTGGGCCAAGAGTGCAGATGAACATCGTCTTTTCTGGTGTGACAAGAGAGCAATGGAATCTACACTAGAAACACGAAAAGCTAAAAGAAGGAGAAATAATCTTGATGATTCCTACTTAGTAAGGGCATACTAATTTCACAAACACTTACACAAATAACCTCTATACAACTACTCATTCCTAACCAAACACTGACACGAGCACTAACACTACAAGTTTCACATCACTTTTCATCAACATAGATATATCACAAATTACCCAAAATCAAATGAAAACTCGGTCAGAGTGAAGCCAACTGTTTTTTAGTTTTTTTGTTTGTACATTTAGGGTAAACAGTCCACTAGATGGACACTTAAGGAAATATTCGTATATAAATTCACCCACTGAATATAAAATTAGTTTAGTAGGTAGGCTATGGTGGTACGGCCGCAGGCCGGTACGAGCGCAGGGGAAGGGTGTATACAGTGGTAGGTATAGCTATGATGGTACGGCCGCAGGAGGATACGGCCGCAGGGGGAGGGTGTATACAGTGGTAGGTATAGCTATGAGGATACGGCCGCAGGGGGAGGGTGTATACAGTGGTAGGTATAGCTATGAGGATACGGCCGCAGGGGGAGGGTGTATACAGTGGTAGGTATAGCTATGAGGATACGGCCGCAGGGGGAGGGTGTATACAGTGGTAGGTATAGCTATGAGGATACGGCCGCAGGGGGGAGGGTGTATACAGTGGTAGGTATAGCTATGAGGATACGGCCGCAGGGGGAGGGTGTATACAGTGGTAGGTATAGCTATGAGGGTACGGCCGCAGGGGGAGTGTGTATACAGTGGTAGGTATAGCTATGAGGGTACGGCCGCAGGGGGAGTGTGTATACAGTGGTAGGTATAGCTATGAGGATACGGCCGCAGGGGGGAGGGTGTATACAGTGGTAGGTATAGCTATGAGGATACGGCCGCAGGGGGAGGGTGTATACAGTGGTAGGTATAGCTATGAGGGTACGGCCGCAGGGGGAGTGTGTATACAGTGGCAGGTATAGCTATGCGGGTACGGCCGCAGGAGGAGGGACTATACAGTCGCAGATATAGCTATGCGGGTTATGCCGCAAGCCGGTTCTACCGTAGACTGCTTTTGGCTTAGGGGGCGGATCTGCTGCAGTGAAGCCATGCCCACTCCCTTAAATGTTCGGTACGGCTGCAATGACGTCAACCCCCCCCCTCCCCCTTCAAGGTGTTATGGCAGGAATGACGTCACATCCCTCCCTTAAAGACGTTATGGCGGTACCGCCGCAATGACGTCACTACCCCCTTCCCTTCACAGTACCATACTACCAAATTTTATAAACATATATACGTACAGATACCGCCGCAGGGGGCGATATGGTCACAATGACGTCACCATCCCTCCCCGTAATGACGTCACAATACTCGTCTTGCGATACTATCACATTTTATATACATATACGTATGGATACCGCCGCAGGAGTAGACACGGCCGTCATGTATACACATACGTACACATACACATACGTATACATACACATACGTATACATACACATGTATACACATACGTATACATACACATGTATACACATGCGTGTACATACACATGTATACACATAAATTTGCGGTCAATGCCCAGGTGTCAGGATCTTCCTGCAACCGCTGCTACGGTTACCAGCCCGCGGAGCACGGCTGTTGCTACCCAGCTGAGTCGAGCTGACCCACCGCTACATATGGTTGAGCAACATGCAAGTCGCCACCTAGCGGTCACGTAAGCAACCTTCATGCGTGTAGGATTTAAAGAGGAAGACAGAGGGTATAGCATCTCTCGTCGAGAGCAACAATGGCGAATTCCTTGAAGATCAACTCGTTGGAAGCGGTCTTGAAACCTTGCACGTCTACTACGTACTCCATCTCGGAAAATAATGATTCCTCGACTGGTGATGCATCTCTCTTATACTACTCCCCCCACCAGTCCTACGGCGTTGAGAACTAATGCGCAACTACATGGCCGCTCTCTGCGCATCAGTCGAGCCGCCGCGCTATCCCCACCAGTCCTACCGCGTGGAGGACTAATGCGCAACTACTATAGCCTCTCTCTACACATCAGTCGCGAAGCCGCGCTATCCCCACCAGTCCTACCGCGTGTAGGACTAGTGCGCAACCTCAGTGGACGCTCTCTGCGCATTAGTCGAACCGCCGCTGTGAGCGTCAACAGATGGCGATAGTATCTATGCAGGACTATACTTGCAATAGACCAATCAGCCAACGTTAAACATGTTCAAACCTGCAAATCTACTAGTAGCGGTGGGGCAGCCAATCCTGCAGATTCGTGGCGGGCAAGAAAGAAGTCTTTCGAAAATCATTCTCACCAATTGATCGACGAGTAAGCATTGTACCTAGTGCACAGCAAGATGCCGGTAGTGATGCTACACTCGAATCTTAGATAATGGATTCTTGCAAGTCGGAAATATGTATAATATTAGCCACGAATACTGACTGTGCAAAGCCTAATAGTTGACCAATAGAATCCGGTAGACAACAGTCAATCGTTTTAAAGCACTTTATTATACTGCGGAGAGTATGGTTATTCGGTTAAAGTCAGATTAAAATGCCTTTGATGCTTAATGTATCGATAAGATAATTTTCAATGTCTTCAATCTCGTAGCTATTCGTTGATAGGTGAACTGTCCTCCTACGTAGAACTTGTTACTTGTACTGGTATTAGAAATAATTCTTCCTAGCGGAAACTTCGATTAGGGGAAGGTATTGAGCTTTATGTACAGGTAGTATTAGCGGAGAGAGTCAAAGTTAATGAATACTCCATGACATTTGAATAGCTTTAGGGATACTTTTGCGGCTCCTTATATATAATCCACAAACCAAAAAATATATGCAAAGATAGCCACAGTTAAATGAATTGTAGTCTTGATATCGTTTATAGTTATACTTGTCTTCATCAATACTTAAGTAGAGCAATAGCTCTATCGGAGGTTGAAAAACTGCCAAAGTAGACGACATTGGAGCCTCGTTTACGATATGCAATCCAGTGCGTACCAGATCCGCGTGCATCATCCAAGTTGACTACAGCTGACTCATTATCATGCAGTCTATTAGTAGGCAGCGAGTCTTGCATGAATACACACTGAAGTAGTTTCAAATCTCAATAATCTTAGCATCACAGTCAAAGTATAATTCAAGTATAATCCAGGTATAATGCGACCACAATCAAAGTATAACACGAGTATAGTAAAAGTATAAAACTCCTATAATCAAAGTAGAATATCAGCATAGTCAAAGTACGATGCAAATATAGCCGAAGTATAAAGCCACTATAACCAAAGTATAAAACGGGTATAGCCAAAGTATAACGCTACTATAATCGAACTATGACATGTGTATAGTCAACATTTAACGCGAGTATAGCCAAAGTATAAAGCCACTATAATCAATGTATAAAACGAGCACAGCCAAAGTTTAACGCTACTATAATCGATGTAGAACACGAGTATGGTAAAAGTATAACGTCAATATAATAAAAGTGTAACGCAAGTATAATCAAAGTATTACGCGAGTACAGTCAATTTATAAAGCTATTAAAATCAAAATAGATCGCAAGTAGAGACAGTCTAACGCCAGTACACTCAAAGTATAACGCGAGTATAGCCAAAGTACAATACGAAAATAGTCAAAGTATAACGCAAGAATAGTCTAACTATATTGAGAGTATAGTTAAAGCATAACGCGAGTATAGTCCAAGTATAAAGCTATTATAATCAAAATAGAACGTAAGTATAACACAAGTATAGTCAAAGTATGAAGCTATTGCAATCAAAATATAACGCAAGTATAGTCAAAGTATAACGCGAGTATAGTCAAAGTATGAAGCTATTATAATCCTAGTGTAACGCAAGTATAGTCATAGTATAACGCTAGTATAGTCTAAGGGTAACGCCAGCATTATAAAACTATAACGCGAGTACAGTCAAAATATAATACGAGTATAGCCAAGGTAAAACGCGAGTATAGTCGCAGCATAACGCCTGTACAGTCTATGTATAAAGCTATTAAAATCAAAGTAGAACGCAGGTACAGTCAACGCAAGTCTAACATCAGTATAGTCAATGTATTAAGGTATTGCAATCAAACTATAACGCGAGTATAGTCAAAGTATAAAGCGAGTACAGCCAAAGTATAAAGCTATTAAAATCAAAGTAGAAAGTAAGTATAATCAAAGTATAACGCAAGTATAATTAAAGTATGAAGCAATTGCAATCAGAATATAACACAAGTATAGTCAAAGTATAACGAGAGTATAGTCAAAGTATGAAGCTATTGCATTCAAAATATCACGTAAGTACAGTCAAGGTAGAACGCCAGTACCTATAAAGTGTAACGCCAGTACAGTCAAGTATAAAGCTATTATAATCCTAGTGTAACGCAAGTCTTAGTATAACGCCAGTACAGTCTAAGGGTAAGGCCAGCATAATAAAAGTATAACACAAGTATAATCAAAGTATATCGCGTGTATAAAGAAACTGTAAAGCTACTATAATCAAAGTATAACACCAGTGTAGTAAAAGAATAAAGCTATAGTAGTCAAAAATAACGTCAGCATAGTCAAAGTACAACGGAAGTATAACCAAAGTACAATGCAAGTATTATTTCAATTCAAGTCAAAACATAATGCGAGTGCAGTGCAAGTGTAAAGCTATTACAATCAAAATAGAACGCAAGTATAGTAACTTAGTCGAACGTCAGTATAGTCAAAATATGAAGCTATTAGAATCAAAATATAACGCAAATTATAGTTAAACTGTTAAGCTGCAATAATGAAAGGATAACGCAAGTATAATGCAAGTGTAAAGTTACTATAATCAAAGTGCAACGCAAGTACAGCCAAAGTCTAACGCCAGTGCACTCAAAGTATAAAGCTATTGCATCATCATAACGAAAATATAGTCAAATTATAACGCGAGTGCAGCCAAAGCTCATAGATACTATAATCAAAGTATAACGCAAGTATAGTCAAAGTATAACGTCAATATAATCTAAGAATAACGTAAGTATAGTCAAATCATAACGCGAGTACAGTTCAAGTATAAAGCTATTATAATCAAAGTAGTCCGCAAGTATAGTCAAAGTAGAACACAAGTACAGTCAATTTTAATGCCACTATAGTCAAAGTATTAGCTATTGCAATTATAATATAACGCAAGCATTATCAAAGTATAACGTGAGTATAGCCTGAGTTAAAAGCGACGATAATCAAAGTACAACACAAGTATAGTCAACGATTAATGCCTTATATAATCAAAGTATATCGCAAGTATAATCAAAGCATAACACGAGTATTATGAAAATGTAAAGCTGCTATGATCAAAGTATAACGCAAGTATAATCAAAGTACAAAGTGAATACAGTCAAGGTATAAATCTATTATAATCAAAGTAGAACGTAAGTAGAAACAAAGGCTAACGCCAGTATACTTAAAGTATAAAACTATTGCAATCAAAATATAGCGCAGGTATAATCAAATCATAACGCAAGTACAGTTAAAGTTCATAGCTATTGTAATCAAAGTGTAACGTAAGTATAGTCCAAGTATAACGTCAACATAATCAAAGTATAACGCAAGTATAATCAAAGCACAAAGCCAGTATAGTTAAACAATAAAACTATTGTTGTCACAGTATAATACGGGTATAGTTAACGTATAACGCAAGTATAGTCAAAATATAACGCAAGTATAATCAAAGTAAAACACCAGTATAGTCAAACAATCAAGCTATTGTTGTCAAAGAATAACGTCAGTATAGTCAATGTACAACGCAAGTTAAGCCAAAGTATAATGCAAGTATAATCAAAGAATAACACAGTACAATCAAACTATACAGCTATTATAATCAAAGTAGAACGTAAGTAGAAACAAAGTCTAACGCCTGTGCACTCAAAGCATAAAGCTATTGCAATCAAAATGTAACGCAAATATAATCAAATTATAACGCAAGTATAGTCAAAGTTCATAGCTACTGTAATGAAAGTATAACACCAGTATTGCCAACGTATAATGCCTAGTATAATCAAAGTATAACGCAAATATAATCGAAGTATAATGCCAATGTAGTAAAATAAAGCTATAGTAGTCAAAGAGTAACATCACTATAGTCAAAGTACAATTCAAGTATAGCCAAAGTTTAATGAAAGTCTAATCAAAGCATAAGGCGAGTTCAGTCAAAGTATAAAGCTATCATAATCAAAGTAGAACGCTAGTATAGTTACAGCCTAACGCTAGTATAGTCAAGCTATAAAGCTGTTGCAATCAAAGTATAATGCAAATTACAATTAAAGTATTAAGCTACTATAATGAAAGTACAAAGCTAGTACAATGAAGGTATAAAGCTATTATAATCAAAGTAGAACGTAAGTAGAAACAAAGTCTAACGCCAGTGCACTCAAAGTGTAAAGCTATTGCAATTAAATATAACGCAAGTATAGTCAAATTATAAGGCGAGTACAGCCAAAGTTCATAGCTGCTATAATCAAAGTATAACGCAAGTATAGTCAATGCATAACGCGAGTACAGTCCAAGTATAAAGCTATTACAATCAAAGTAGTACGCAAGTATAGTCAAAGTATCAAGCTATTGCAATTAAAATATAATGCAAGCATTGTCAAAGTAGAACGCGAGTATAGCCAATGTTTAAAGCTACTATAATCAAAGTATAACACGAGTATAGTCAGCGTATAATGGCTAGTATAATCAAAGTATAACGCAAGTATAATTGAAGTACAATGCCAATGTAGAAAAAGAATAAAGCTATAGTAGTCAAAGAATAACATCAGTATAGTCAAAGTACAATTCAAGTATAGCGAAAGTATAATACAAGTACAATCAAAGCATAAGGCGAGTGCAGTCAAAGTATAAGGCTATTATAATCAAAGTAGAACGCAAGTATAGTCACAGTCTAACGCTAGTATAGCCAAGGTATAAAGCTATTGCAATCAAAGTATAACGCAAATTACAATTAAAGTATTAAGCTACTATAATGAAAGTATAAAGCTAGTACAATGAAGGTGTAAAGCTACTATAATCAAAGTAGAACGTAAGTAGAAACAAAGTCTAACGCCAGTGCACTCAAAGTACAAAGCTATTGCATCATCATAACGCAAGTATAGTCAAATTATAAGGCGAGTACAGCCAAAGTTCATAGCTGCTATAATCATAGTATAGCGCAAGTATAGTCAAACTATAACACGTGTATAGTCAAAGTATAACGCAAGTATAGTCAATGCATAACGCGAGTACAGTCCAAGTATAAAGCTATTATAATCAAAGTAGTATGCAAGTATAGTCTAAGTATTAAGCTATTGTAATTAAAATATAATGCAAGCATTGTCAAAGTAGAACACGAGTATAGCCAAAGTTTAAAGCTACTATAATCAAAGTATAACACGAGTATAGTCAACGTATAATGCCTAGTATAATTAAAGTGTAACGCAAGTATAATTAAAGTACAATGCCAATGTAGAAAAAGAATAAAGCTATAGTAGTCAAAGAATAATATCAGTATAGTCAAAGTACAATTCAAGTATAGCGAAAGTATAATGCAAGTATAATCAAAGCATAAGGCGAGTGCAGTCAAAGTATAAGGCTATTACAATCAAAGTAGAACGCAAGTACGCTAGTATAGTCAAGGTATAAAGCTATTGCAATCAAAGTATAACGCAAATTACAGTTAAAGTATTAAGCTACTATAATGAAAGTAGAAAGTGAGTACAATGAAGGTGTAAAGCTACTATAATCAAAGTATAACGCGAGTATAGTCAAAGTATAATGCAAGTATAATAAAAGTATAGCGCAGATTTATATGCAACGTACAAACTCATATTTATACGAGCAACTTGCGTGCATAGGTATAAACTCATGTGTAAAGTTATATTTGCTTCCGAAGAGCTTACATATATACATTTAAACTCATCTATATAGCGCTACATGCTATAGTTATATACTAAACCTATATAAGTTTCATGCATCTGTATAGCTTGTATGTATATATTTAAACTAGCCTATACACAGCTATATGTAACGTATAAGCTCTTATATGCTTCCATATACCTTACATGTAAACTCATTCAAATAGAGTAACGTAAAAATCTTATATGTATACTTAAATGCATATGCAGAAACTCACGCATATAGAGTTATAAGCAACGTATACACGTTTGCGTATGGTTATATGTAACGTATAAACCCTAGCGTGCATACGCATTGGACAATAATGAAGCTATGCAATGTAACAGCGCCTGTTGTATATAACTGTATATAGGTTAGTTTTATGCATGTGCATATAAGTATACATATACGAGTTTACGTATGTGTTAATACTTATGCATATAAATTATACGTATACATGAATGCGTTTGTACGTTGCATATAAGTTTATATAGATGAGTTTTGATTGTATAGATATACACGCTGTACAGATGCATAAGTTATGTAGGTTTAGTATATAACTATAGCATATAGCTCTATATGGATGAATTTAAATGTATATATGCAAACTACATGAATTCTTTAAACTAGATTAAACTTTGATTACCTCGCGTTATACTTTCTGTAAACTAGTTTAAACTTCGATTAAATTCGCTTTATGCTTTGTTGAAACTTGTTTTAAACTTTGATTAAATCGCTTTATACTTTGTTTAAACTACTTTAAACTTTAATTAACACGCTTTATACTTTCTTTAAACTAGTTTAAGCTTCGATTAAGTTCGCTATATACTTTGTTTAAAATAGTTCAATCTTTGATTAACTTGTTTTGTACTTTCTTTAAGCAAGTTTAAACTATGATCAAACTCGTTAAGCTATAATTAAAATAGTTTCAACGTTGTTTGCATACAACTCTATATGGAAAGGTTTAAATGAATATATGCAAGCCATACGTATGCATCTAAAACTTTACATATGAGTTATAGATTATGCATTTAGATGTATTTATACTAGATGTATGCATATAAGTTATACGTTGCGACGTAGCAATAATTATTGCTGCGTCGTGAATAATATTCTTTTGCCAGCTGACTCACTCTCGGTGAAGTGACAGCTCCTGGAGCGGAGCCAGCGCTCGGTGGCGCTCGAAGGAGTTGCCTCTAACCGACCGCGTGCGGAGCGCAGGATGTGAGCTCCCGAGTCACACCTGCGCAGCACGTCGGCGCTCGGGAGGGGGCACGGCAGGAAGCGAGACGGCGACCGCACACGCGCGGTTACATGCACGCCGCGGTGTGTAGAGGGGAGCGCGTTTGTATGTGGAAGAGAGAGAGAGAGTCGGTGCGCGTGGGAGAGAGAGAGGGAATCGGCGCGCGGGAGAGAGAGAAGTTGGCGAGAGTGAGAGAGAGAGAGAGCATGTCGCGTATGATAGAGGGGCGAGAGCGAGCGCTCTCGGTTATCGACCGTGATCGAGCGGGAGTGAGAGGGCGCCTGCTATCGGGCTACGAATTGGCAATATAGATGCAATGTATTGTACAGGGGAATTGTACAGTACATCATATAGTGATATAGAGGCTTTCTTTTTCCAGCATAGAGGAACATGGCGGAGATCTTGTATGCCGTGAAGCTCCAATATAGATCGAGGGAATTTGAATCTCGCGCGGCTGTTTCGTTATCTATAGGGGGAGCCACTGGATGGGGATCGATATTGATTGATGTATTTTTATCAATAAAGGGGGCGCAGATTACAAGATTAGTCAAGGATATAGAGGGCGATAATTGTTTTCCAACCAATGAATAAATTAGGATTTGGAAAAGAGGGCGCTGGAGGAAACTCACTGATAAAGGAATAGATTGGTGGTAGTTTCGGGAAACCAATAGGGGATTTTTCTAGGAGATAGGACCAATGATGTAATTTTGGAGGCCGGGCTTGTGTTTCCGTGAAGAAGGAGGCCGGGTGGGAAAACGCGGCATCCTTCCTCGTTCGGAGCGTCGGCCTCGGGCATTCCGTTCCTGGTGCCTGATAGAATCAGTTGTATTGCAATAGATCTCGTTCTTTCCTTTGGGAATCCAGGAGCCATATTGGAGACAACCCGGCGTGCTGCTTCATTTATTTTTGTTTGGAATTGTAGAGGATTTTTGGAGGAAAAGGAAATTGGAGGATTTTTGGAGGAAAAAGGAAATTGGAGGAATTGAGTCGTCGACAGCTATAAGGAAATACTTGGTAAATTTCATTGTAAATTTATGTGTTCTTTATATGGTCGAGTAATTCGGAAATCGTAGAGGATCTTTTCGCGGGATTTTCAGCGGACACCAGTTTTCCCTTTTTGTTTCTTTAGAGGCATCCGTAGAGGAAATTTTCGTGGTCCTTTTTAGGTTTTCTCCGAACGGCTGTGGAATTAGTAATTTGGCCGCGTGCCCATGTTTTTATAAGTCAAATCACAATTAAATCTGTTTGCTGTATCGACATGTATAGAGAGGGATTACAATATATTTGTGTTTATTATTTTTAAATATTGGTGTTTATAATTTGTAAACCTAATTGCCACCACTTTCCCGCTTTCCACCATCTGCAGGAACATCACGAGCTGGAGAAAGGGAGATAGCCGCGCAAATATAAATACTTGTATACTAACTGGGATTCCCGTGCGGGCGGGAAAATTCCACGTTACAAATGGCGCCCATCGTGCGGCTTTAGGTGGTGGAATTTTTTTTTTCAGCAGGAAATTTTGTGTGGAGGAAATTTTGTGGAAATTTTAGCAAAGACGACTTGAAATCAATTTGGCGGGCATTTAGCGGACTTGGCGGTTGAAACGTGGTCGTGACGCCATATTGGACGCTAAGCGTCGGTTGCGAATTTCAAAGTCCTTTTCCTTTCCTGGTTTTGTGGTGGCAATTTTGGGATTTTATGTTTGGTAATTGGATTTATTGTGCAAGACTGGATATTTATAGAGGATACCCATGGTGGGAAAATTTTTTTTTTTCTCCTTTTTCACGTTTGTGTTTGGAGATTTTCTGTGGATTTTTGATTTTTGGGCGGGCCCTTATTATTTATGCGCACACACACACATGATGTTTTTGGGATTTATCGTTTATGTTATAAATTATTATTGCTTATTATTATATATTATTAAATATTGTGTATTATGATTGAATTTTGTGGAGGAAATTTTCTTTCAGGAAGATATTCGATCAATTGAAATTTTATTTTCGAATCTGTGTGGAGGAAATTTTCTTTCAGGAAGATTTTCGATCGATTGAAATTTTATTTTCGAACCTGTGTGGAGGATATTTTCTTTCAGGAAGATTTTCGATTGATGAAATTTTATTTTCGAATCTGTGTGGAGGAAATTTTCTTTCAGGAAGATTTTCGATCGATTGAAATTTTATTTTCGAACCTGTGTGGAGGATATTTTCTTTCAGGAAGATTTTCGATTGATGAAATTTTATTTTCAAATCTGTGTGGAGGAAATTTTCTTTCAGGAAGATATTCGATCGGTTGAAATATTATTTTCAAATTTGTGTGGAGGAATTTTCTTTCAGGAAGATATTGATCGATTAAAATTTTATTTTCAAGGTTGTGTGGAGGAATTTTTTTTATTTTACAGGAAGATTGCTAACCCGTGCGGGAGAATTTTTTAACACAAGTGTAGAGGAATATTTTATTTCAGGAAGCTTGTGATTTGTATGGTGGAATTTTCAATTTCAGGAAGATTGTGGAGAATATTTGGCTATATTTTCTCTTTTCTGGCCATATAGAATTTTTTTTTTCTCCCGCCACGAGGGTTGGGGGTGTCCTGTATTATCATATTTATATTGATTTTTCTTACGCTACGAGCGTATTGAATTTCCCTGTATTTTAGTGTGTGTGCGTAGGTAGGGTTTCCCGTTTTGTTGTGGAGGATTTATTTATTTGTTTTTGTGGAGGAAATTATTGTTGAACTTGAAGATGTCGACCATGGAGCAAGAGTATAGGAACTGCATGAAAAAGCTGCTGCAGAAAAGGGAGCTCCGAGCGCGGATGCGGGCTATAGTGGCCAGAGATATAGAGGAAATCACGGATGAATTGCGGGAATGCGGCTATAGTACGTTGGGCTCGAATAGAGAATTGGCGGAGAGGCTGTTTCGAGCGAATTTATTAGTGGAAGGTTTTGAAGTTCCCTGGTATAAAGACGTAGATGAAAGAGAAAATTTGTCTCCTGCGGAGAGGCTTGCAAAACCGACTCTAGAAATGGCGGCTGAGGATCAGACTGATCCGGAGATAGTGGCGACACTTTCATCTGTGGAGGAGACCTTGCCGACGACGACAATCGTTACAACGATGTGTAATTTTCCAATGACGACAGTATCTTCGTCGTCGTGGGATATTCCGGGATTGGCAACGTATTACTCTACAGCGCCAGTAGAGCATTTCACTTTTTCGGATCCAGTAATGACTACCTCAGGGACAACTCATTCTGTGGCGGGTACTGGTACTAAACCAAAGGTTAAGGATTCGAGGAAAAGAATTCAACTGACTGATCAGGTAAACTCGGATGTAGTTAATGTAGAGGATGCTCAATGGAGGAATAGAGTGCAGGGGATGTATTTAAATCTCCCGATATCTCAGGTGCCTCCAAAATCTTCATTGGGGTCTGGAGATAATACGAAGACCGTGTTTTCAATGCCATATGTTGTAAGTAGTGGTTTTGGATTTTCGAACACGGGTCGTAATTACGTGAAGCAGTCGAGTACCCTTGATAACAATGCCAGGAACGAGGAGGAAGGAGAGGATTTTAGAGGTACGCATACGAGTCCAGATCATGACCGTTGCGATTTCAGAGATCTTAGAGGAAATTCTGGAGTTGATTTTAGGTCTACGCATTATCATGGGAATTTGGTGAAGACGCTGCAGAGTTGGTGTCACAAATTTCATGGTTCTGAGGATAGGGTGGTGGCGGAAAACTTTCTGGATCAGATGGAGGATTGCCGTCGCAGTGAAAATATTCCGGATGAGAGAATGTTGACGGCTGCGGCTTGTTTATTTACTGGCATAGCGGCAAACTGGTATAGAGTAAAAAGGAAAGAAGTTTCTTCATGGCGGCAGTTAATGGTGGCATTCAAAAATCGTTTCATTGGTGAAATCAGCCAACGCGATATTTATAATGACTTGATGCGGAGAACTCAAGGAGTGGGGGAGCCCATTACAGCGTTTATAGACTGTTTCAAATATATAGTGGATCACCTGGATAATCCTCCAGAATATAGAGAACTAGTAGGCATGGCCTTTGAAAGAATTAGATCAGAGTATCGAAATTTCATGGTCAACATGAAAATTACATCGTTGGAGGATATTGAAAGGTATGGTCGGCAGTATGAAAGAGTCAAGGAGATCAACGAATATTGGGAGCCTCCACCTTCGAAGGAGAAAATGAAGCTTCCAGGCGCTGTTTTCATCCCAAAAGAGGGAGAGAAAAAGGTAATTAAATCAATGGCGGTAGATGATGCTGTGTTACCTAAGCCAGCAAAGAGTAAACCTTCCAAAAAGATAGTGGTCAATAAAACTGAAGTTGCGAACAGTTTGACTGAGTCTCCGGTAAAGGAGCAAGCTAAAATGGAGGTGGCGGTGAATCAGAATATAAATAATTTAAACCAAAATCAGAATGAGCAACGCCAACAACTCCAGCAACAGCAGCAGCCGCGGCAGCAATCTTCAAATTGGAGCAACATGGGGAATCAGAATAATAGAGGTCAAAATGGAGGAAACTTTCAGAATAGAGGAACTTTTCAGGGTCAGCGAGGGAATTCTCAGCAAGGTCCGAAGAAATGCTATTCTTGTGGAAAGGAGGGCCATTTTGCCAACAAATGTCCTGATGTGAAATGCTTCAAGTGTCAGCAGTTGGGTCATAAAGCAAATCGGTGCCCAACTAGAGAGAATTCGGATATTTTCTGCCAACTATGCAATAAACCCGGAGTTACGGTCAGAGAATGCCCTGATTGTGACATTTTGAGTCGACTGGGAAATGGCAGAGCGGGGGCTCAGTTCAATTCCCTGCCCTCCGCGAGCATATAGGAATTGGTAATAATGGCGGAAGCAAGGATAGTGGTTTGATAGAGGTAGATAGTGGAGCCATGAATCCTTGATGGCCAATTGGGGTAGTAATTCGTCGAGGAGAACTAAGCAATTACGTTCGCCGACGAGAATAGTGGATCCATTAGTTAATATCATGCAAGATATTACTGTTGGAGGAGAAATGCATTTGGGTAGACCTACTGTCGATAGAGATCAAGAGAAACTTCAGCGTATATTGAGGAGATGTGATGAGTCTTCAATGTGTAGCGGAAGTAGTGGAAATAATATTGGCAGTAATAGTGGTAATAATGCAGGAGAAGAGGAAGAAGAAATTGAGTAAGAAGAAGAGTAGTAATAAAGTGAATATTATGACTCATGGAGATGGAATGGATTTGTTGTTGCTCAGTGATGCACCGTCAGTAGAGTTGCGTGCTAATTCAAAAATAGTGGGCAAAACTCTCATGAATGTGTCTGAGTTCCTGAAGAAGGCAAATCCAACGGGAAGATGTGGAATTATAGAGGACAATGGTGGAATATTCAAACCTGTGGTTTTTAATAGTGGTGAGAATCTCAATAAAACAACAGGTATGCCACCAGAAAAGTCTTCTGTGGAGGTAGGAGAAGATGTGTCGAAAGGAGCAATTCCAAAAGATAAACGTAATGTTCGTCCATGGAGGAATAGAAATATGGAGGAGCCAGGTTTCGATTCCCGATGGAGGTTACGGGAATTAGCACTGAATGGAGGACATCTTTCGCGGGATTTGGAGTACAATGTTGACAACAGAAATAGATATAATGTAGAGGATTGTCAGCATGGTGACGCGGAGCCCTTGATTACTTCCTTTCGTGATGTGGCTAAACGGGTAGATAAATTTGTAGACGCAGAAGAAAGAATTCGAAGAATTCGAAGAGCAAATCTCATTTAATAACTCAAGGCGCTGTTATAACCGCTACGGAAAACAGAAATTTCCTAATTGTAAATTTTGGAGGGAAAGAGTATGTGGCATTAGTGGATAGCGGAGCAATGGTGTCTTTGATGAAGTCAGAAATAGCGGAAAGATTTGCTGACAAAATAGTCTTTTGTAACAAATTTATTAGTGGAGTGACAGGTCAAGTTACTCCAGTGAGAGGCAGTATAGAAATCATACTAGATATAGAGGGAAAATCCGGAGTTTTAGATTGTATTGTGATGGATGACCCTGGTCATGATTTCATTCTTGGTGTGGATTTTTGCCGAGATTGGGCCTTGGATATTGATTTTAGGAAGAATCTATGGAGGATCAATGGTGGTATTTGGTATTCTTTTGAGGAAAATGGTACTTACGGCAAACCGAAACTGATAGCAGAATGTGCAGGTTTATCTGGGTTGAAGATGGAAGAGCATGAGAAAATCATTGAAATAGGTAAGAAATATTTGCCTTAGGATCCACCGATCCGGCTGAATGCTACAAATCTGGCGGAGCACAAAATTGTGTATTTAGGGGATGCTCCTATTAAGCATAAATTCAGGAGATGGTCTCCTAAAAGGTGGAATGCAGGCATGAAGGAGATATAGGAAATGTTGCGGATAGGGGTGATAGAGGAATCGAATAGTGATTTTAGTAGCGCTCCAGTGATCGTCTTTAAGGAAAACGGCGATGTTCGTTTCTGTTTTGATTATAGGGATGTTAATAAGCTGACAAAAAAGGATGCTTATCCGTTGCCATCGATTGACGGAATTCTGGATAAATTGCGGCACGCTAGGTACATTTCGAAAATTGACCTGAAGAAAGCGTATTTTCAGATTCCAATGGAGGAAAATAGCAAACGTTATACGGCTTTTGCAATGCTGGGTAGTGTTTTGTGGCAATTTACTCGTTTACCTTTTGGGCTTTCGAATGTCCCGGCCACATTTCAGAGTTTGGTTGACTCCTTATTTGGGCCAGAGTTTGAATCGCATATTTTCGGTTATCTGGATGATGTTATAGTGGTGGCGGATGATTTTGAGGAGCATATTAAATAGTTGGAATTAGTATTGCGGAAAATTGTAGAGGCTGGTTTGACGGTCAACCGGAAGAAATGTGAATTTGGTTGTTCCAGAGTACGATATTTGGGGTATCTTTTGGATAGAGAAGGTCTGAGAGCAGATTCAGAGAGAATTGCTCCAATGATGGACTATCCACCTCCCAAGGACAAAACGCAGTTGAAAAGATTCTTGGGGATGATTGGGTGGTATAGTCGATTTCTGGAACATGATGCGGAATTAAAAGTACCATTGCTGAAGAATGTCAAGAACCTGAAGGAATGGAATTGGGGAGAGGAGCAACAACAGGCATTTGAGGAATTGAAGAAAGCATTAACAAATGCTCCTGTGTTGGCTCGCCCGGATTTTTCTAAAACTTTTACAATCCAGTGTGATGCGTCAAATTTTGCGGTTGGGGCGGTTTTGACCCAAGAAATGGAGGATGGTTATAGAATTATACAACTACCGAGAAAAAATGCTTGGCTATGGTATGGGCAATTAAAAAATTGAGGCCTTATATAGAGGGGTACCATTTCAAAGTAATAACTGATCACAGTGCTTTGAAATGGTTGCAAAGTTTGAAAGATCCTACTGGTAGATTAGCCAGATGGGCCTTGGAACTCCAACAATGGGATTTTGAAATTATCCATAAGAAAGGTGCTTTACACCATGATACAGACGCGTTATCTAGAGGTTTTGTTATAGAGGAATTAAAATTAAATATAGAGGATATTAAAGATGATTGGTACTTACAACGTCTCAAAGAAGTACAGGATACTCCAACTAAGTATTCCACATGGAGGGTAGATAATGGATTATTGTATAAATACAGAAATGATCCGTTGTTAGATCCCATAGTGTTTCAGGAGGAAGGTTGGAGGTTAGTGGTACCGTGTGATTATAAAAATCAGGTTATGGTGGAAGCGCACAGTAATTTTAAGGCTGGTCATTTGGGTTTTGAAAAGACCTACGATAGAATTGCTCGTGAGTATTACTGGCCAGGAATGTGGTACGAGGTTCGGCGATTCATTCAAGGATGCGAAATTTGCCAGAAGTATAAGGCAGTACAGTCAGGTCCTATGGGTCTGATGGGAAACCGAATTGTGGAACGTCCTTGGGCGGTGGTGGCGGCAGATCTAATGGAATTTCCGTTAAGTAGAGGTCAAGACAAGTATCTTATTGTTTTCTAGGACTTGTTCACTAGGTGGATAGAGGTGAAACCCATTCGGAAGGCTACGGGTCAAGCAGTAGCTAAAGCGTTTGAGGAATTGGTTTTACTTAGATGGGAAGTTCCCGATTATTTGTTAACGGATAACGGGAAGGAATTCATTAATAAAACTTTGGCGGATACTTTGGAGGAATATAGGGTGAAACATATGACCACGCCACCGTACCATTCACAAGCAAATCCTGTGGAGAGAAGTAACCGGACTTTGAAAACCATGATTGCCTCCATGATAACCAAGGTTTTGTGGGGGGTATTGCGAGGTAGCAATAATTATTGCTGCGTCGTGAACATTATTATACGGCCAGCTGATTCACTCTCGGGGAGATGACAGCTCCTGGAGCGGAGCCAGCGCTCGGTGGCGCTCTCAGGAGTTGCCTCTGACCGGCCGCGTACGGAGCGCAGGATGTGAGCTCCCGAGTCCCACCTGCGCGGCGCGCCGGCGCTCGGGAGGGGCACGGCAGGAAGTTAGCTAGCGGCGCACGCGCGGTCACATGCACGAGGCTGTGTGTGTGTGAGAGCGAGAGAGAGAGAATGATGTGCGCGAGCTGTTAGCGAGAGCGAGAGAGGGAGAGAGAATCTGTGGCGCGCGTGATAGCGGCGAAAGTGAGAGAGAGGGAGAGAGCATGTGGCGCGGGCGATGATAGAGGGGAGAGAGAGAGCGCTCTCGGTTATCGACCGTGATCGAGTGAGAGTGAGAGGGCGCCTGCTATCGGGCGATAGATTTGTGATGAATGATGGATATAGACGCGGAGTACTGTACAGGGGAACTGTACAGTACATCACATGGCGATAGAAGTTTTCTTTTCAGCATAGTGGAACATGGCGGAGATTCATTAGAATATTTTAGTTGGTATCTTAGGGTCTGTATGCAGTGAAGCATATGGATCGATCAATGGAATTTGAATCTCGCGCGTCTAGTTTCGTTATCTATAGGGGGAGCCACCGGATGGGGATTGATATTGATTGATTGATTTTTATCAGTAAAGGGGGCGCGAATTACAAGATTAGTCAAGGATATAGAGGGCGATAATTGTTTTTCCAACCAATGAATAAATTAGGATTTGGAAAAGAGGGCGCTGGAGGAAACTCACCGATACAGGAATATATTGGTGGTAGTTCTGGAAAACCAATAGGGGATTTTTCTAGGAAAGAGTACCAATTATATAATTTTGGAGGCCGGGCTTGCGCTTCCGTGAAGAAGGAGGTCGAGTGGGAAAACGCGGCATCCTTCCTCGATCGGAGCGTCGGCCTCGGCCATTCCGTTCCTGGAGCTTCTCTGGAGCAATACTGTCCGCTGTAGATACAGTTTTGGTGGCCATCTTGTTGAGTATTTTGAAGGAGTTTGGAGTTGCAGAGTGATGAGGTGTTTCCGTTGGAGATCTTGTGGGATATTGATAGAGGAATTTGGTGAGAGTTTGGAGTGCTATTAAATATACGGGATAACATATAGAGGAAAATTTATATATACTGAGGAATACGTGCCGCGTTCGGTAGAGAAATATTTCGCGCGTTTCAGCGGATGGCGGTTTCCCTTTGGTTTGTTTAAAAGCAATCGTAGAGAAAATTTCGCGGCCTTTTTTCTATTTAGCACTACTAAGCAACCTTGGATTTAGTAATTTGGCCGCGTGCCCATGATTGTATTTCGAGTCACCATTAATTTGTTTGCACGGAAAATAATTGTATAACAAAAATAGAATATATCCGTACTTCATTAACCAATTTATTTGTGTTCAACAATTTTCACCCGATTGCCACCACATTTCCCGCTTTGCATCCATTGCAGGGATACCACGAGCCAGGGAAAAAGAAGAAAGCCGTGTGTTAAATAAATACTTTGTAAATAACTGGAATTCCCGTGCGGGCGGGAAAATTCCACGTTACAATATATTCTTTTCCTGATGGAAAAAAATATAAAAAATGTTAGACGTTAATTAATCCAATATAACATAAGGTATGCAAACAATAAATTAAATTAAAATATCACAGGATTTTAATGAATTAAAAACAAGATTTGAAATTATTTAGTAGTTTGTAAGGGTTTATGGTGTTAAATAGTAAAATTGCTTATACTTTAGGTCATATATTTTCAATTAAAATCTTTGATCATCTACTATCGTAATATATATATTGTCCCATGACATCGTGTATACAAGAAAAAATTGTGCGATTATTATGATAGAATAATTAGCTGTTATAATATAAATGAATTACTTAAACATAAAAATCTGAAAAATAAAAGATAATTTAAACACAGAATAAGTTTATGAAATTGTATATATTCATTGGATGACTTTTGAAATAATCAAAGATTAAATCTTTAAATATTTAAAAACTTAAAGCTCGTACCATGGTAAACCTGAAAGTTGTCATGGAATCTCTGTGACTAATTTACTTACTGAAAATTTAGTTCTTTTCAATTTCCAGAGAGCACGAAGGACAACCAGCTTCCAGAATGTGGATTAGCGATACTTTTTTTCAAGGAAAGCATACCTTCTGCTATCTAAAAGGAAAAAGAACATATAAGTCGTTAAGCCCATCTCTTAAAAGGATACTATGAAAAATTTTAAGTTGACCCCATTGAATAGTTTTGAATATTCTAATTTTAATACATTTATTGTTGATATTTTAAAACTGGTTAATGGCAACAATTTAAAATTTATCATGGTATCTTTTCGACAAATGGGCTTGACAACTCATACACTCGTTTTACCTTCTAGAAAGCAGAAGGTATACTTCCTTTGAAAAAAAGGCACGCTAATTCATATTTTCAAAGCTGATTGTACTTCTTTCTCTCTTACAATTGAAAAGAACTAATTTTTCAGTTAGTAAATTAGTCAAAGGAATTCCATAACAACTTCCATGTCTATTGGTTGAACGAACTTGGAGTTTTAGAATTTTTAAAGCTTTAATCTGATTATTTTAAGTGCCTAATCTTAATAATAATCAAACATTGTCCTACAGATAGTGCGAACATTTGCGATTGTAATATTTTTTAATTATTAAGTTTGTAATTTTATAATACGTAACCATAATAAATTTTATGACAGAAACACTTTTTAAACATGAAATTTGATTACACTGGATAAAAGTTGTTAAAGTTCATATATTCAGTGATCCATTACTAAATGGATACATTTACTGTTCTTGTCAATTGAGTTCTTCCAGCATTATTTATAAATAATTGATTAATACGTAATCATAGTAAATATTGCTGGTTTAAACGTGATAAATGTTCCAGCTATGTCTAGTTTATTATAAATTGCATGAAATACATGCAATTAACCTTGTCTACGAACTTATAATTTTGACTTTCATATAAATACTTACACTGTTGACTTCATGCCTTTAGTGTCTAAATTTTCAGGTAGGTAACAATATGAAAATGAGAACTATAAGTTCTTAGATAAAATTAATTGCATGTATTATTTTAATATATTAAAACAAACTTGTGTGCCAAATTTCAGCCCTCTAGCTGTGATATATATTAAATGAATGCGAAGAATATAATTGAAATAAGTAATCATCCGCTAGTAACGATAGCTACATTTTGAATATTTCGGTCTTCGCCTGATTTAAAATCTGTTATAGCTAGCAGGCTGAAATTTGGTATAAAAACTTGTTTTAACATGTTAAAACAATACATGCAATTGAGTTTATCTAAAAACTTATAGTTTTGATTTTTATAGTTATGCACCTAACGATTTAGATCCTAAAGCCATAAAATCGATGGAGTAAGTATATCTATATAAAAATTATCTATATATGAAAAGTAATTGCATGTATATTAAAACAAATTTGGATACCAAATTTTAGCTCTCTAACTATGATAGATATTAAATGAGTGCGAGGAATATAAGTAAAATAAGTAGCTATCCACTAGTTATGATAGCATTTTCAATATTATCGTCTGTGCCTCATTTAAAATCTATTACAGCTAGAAGGCTGAAATTTGGTATACAAACTGGTTTTAACATTTAAAAAAAATACGTGCAATTAACTGTATCTAAAAACTGATAATTTTGATTTTCATATTGATACATATAATTATACATTTCAGTATAGACAGTTAAACTAAAACTACCAATGCAATCTCTTTTTCATTTTTTAAGCAGGCATTTGTCTAACGAAGAAACATTTTAAAGTTATGAGAACAACACAAGCTATTGTTTTGTTGTTGTCATTGAAGTTAATGTGTTGGTTAAAATGAAAGGTAAATGAGGGCCTTCAAAATATAACCTAGGTTCAAAATCATTTGACAACAAAAGAATAACTCAGTGGATAACGAGCGAGTCTACTGAGCGAAAGGAGTTGGGTTCAAATCCCGATCGGAGACATTTTTTTTAAACATTTTTCTTTGATCCCTTTGTAAGATATTATATTCCAGTAATGGTGTGATAACATTGTGCAATGTTACCCTAACATTGCTGTAATATTTCAATAGGGAAGAACTTTTTTCGAAAAAATCGAATAAAAATTTATAATATATTAATGTTCTGGGAATGTTGAATAAGCTTACTACAACATTACTGTAATATTACTTTCCACGAATCGATGTAATATTAAAACGGACATTCCACTTCGCAGCAATGTTGCCTGACCGTGGCCAGCAGGTTACGTAACCTTCCTGCAACATAATTTATCCTACGTTACCTACCAAAGTAACCTTCCAGCAATATTCCCGGAGTATTGAGTGCTATGTGGGAATCTGCTACAGCTTTCACGTAGCAACATATTGTGCCGTTGAGCGGCACTACTATAACTAATACGTTTTTGGACTGTAAGAGTTAATGTAAACGGAGCTTAGGCTGTAGTAGCATATGTGTTTACATTTTATGTATATACAGCTTATTATTTTCAATGACACGAAGACAATTTCCAATTAGTCTTGCCCATGCTATGACAATAAATAAAGCCCAGGGTCAATCGTTTAAAAAAGTTGGTTTATATTTACCTTCCTCAGTATTCTC
This sequence comes from Philotrypesis tridentata, assembly GCA_018906965.1. Taxonomy (NCBI): domain Eukaryota; kingdom Metazoa; phylum Arthropoda; class Insecta; order Hymenoptera; family Pteromalidae; genus Philotrypesis; species Philotrypesis tridentata. The sequence continues at coordinate 50,946 of JACCIB010000003.1, read as the reverse complement.
TCATGGAGTTATATGTAGCATTATCAAGGGCAATAAATTCTAAATATTTAAAAGTGTTTATCAATAAAAAAAATAAAATTAAAAATGAGAAAAAATACACAAAGGGAAGGGTGGCTAGTATGAAGGGGAAGGGTGGCCAGCAAAATGGACCAGCACAGGGGTATAGACAGCTTTATATGCAAAATGCAATTGTGACCTTGAGGTATACGATAATGAATATCTGAACAAAGTATTCATTGTTTATTGTTGAAACATGACCACCATAAAAACACCATAAAATCCCATAGATAAAAGAAAAGCTATATGAACACGTAATCGTTGTATCGAAGGACTCTCTACATGAAAGTGTCGAGTAATACAATAAAAACCCCATAGAAAACCAATAAACCCCATGCTTTGTTGAGTTGAAAGCTGAGTAAATACGTATATGCTAATATATATTGTATTGGATTGATATTCTTTATCCAACCAAAATCGCATCTTCCTCAAGTATAATCATAAGTATATATGTCATATTGACTGAAAAAAAAGTCTTAATCGATAAATTCAATGTGTAATCTGCAATTGTGACCTTGAGGTATACGATAGTGAATATCTGAACAAAGTATTGGAAAGGCCTGATTTTCAGCTTTAAGTGTGCGAATGGAAATATATATAAATATGTCTTGTCATATTGTTTTTTTTTAAATGAAATCAATAGTATCAAAATAAGTCTGATCAATTTTTAAAATACAATTGTGACCTTGGATTAGAAGATACTTGAAATGTCAATGATGGCATTTAAAGCTGTGAGTGTAAAGTTTATGCCTGTATATTGCAATATACATATATAGATGTTTATATCAATTTTTGAGCCAAAAAAAAGCTGGGATAACACTAATCGATATTCCGAAAGGAAGCTGCTTAATATAATAGAAGATTTTCCTTGGATAAAAATACTTTTCACTTCACCAGCTTGTCACAGGAATTCCAATTGTATATAACCTGTCAGTTGCGTGATCTCCCAATAGAAATAGGAAAACATCAACTGCAAATTCTGTAAAAACTTTCTTCGATACTTAAACGATGAAAATAAAACACTTTCACTAGCTTGTCACATGGAAAAATTGAAACTTTCCTGCATGAAAAATCATTAAATCTTTACACTTCACTAGCTTGTCATCAGAAGAAAATTCTTTCCTTGTATCCTGATAGTTGTATATGCCTTCCAATCTAATAAAACCAGAAAAGTAAAAGAGAACATTTTAACAAAGAATCAGTTCACAAATCCTTTATTTGTATTATATATTTATTTAAATCAAAATAAAACTAAATACTTATCTAATTATAAACTATTAGTTTATGATTGCTTTTCGATTGTGTACAAAAGAATTTAATACTGTTTTAAAATATATATTTAGGTTAAATATATTTAACACCGATTTATAATTATTAACAAACGCGCCCCTTGATAAAATGTCTTGCTTATCTATTATCTATACTTTAGCACTGTGTTATATTGTAATCGTCATCTGCACCACATATCTGTATAAAAGTATATATCTATCGCGCTGACGTCACACACGATGACGTATGGCGGAAAACATTTTCTTACGGAAACGACTTTTTTTGACGAGAATTCATGAGCCAGAACTTTCACTTCAGAATAACATTTAATAGAAGCCATTTCACAAAATATGACCCTGGTGTGATTTTAATACTCTTATTGCAAGCTTTCATTTGAGTGCTGTCAATGCGGAGAAAATCATACGCCTAGTTTCCGACAAGGCCTATGAGAAGTATATAAGGTTCTGGCTAGTGCCCGACGGCGGCGTGCGTACTGAACGTACCTTATACTTGCCATCGTGGCGCTACCGCGCCCCTTGATTTTCTTCGCTTGTATCTACGACGAGTTGGTTTATGCAACTCTTCAGCCACTCTTTGATGCTCCATTTTCACTCTTCACTGTTAATTTTATTTATTTTGTTTCCCAATATCATCCCAAAACTTTTTCCAAGCAGCATCTTTCAATTCTTGTTTTTGTTTTTCTTTATCATTGGTTTGATTATCTTATCATATTCTACTAATTGTTTACGAAGATTATCTATTATATTTTGTTGATTTCTAAGAGTTGCATCGATTTTATTGAGTTCACCTTTCTCTTTTTCCATTGATTAGATTATCTTATCATATTCTACAAATTGTTTACGAAGATTATCTATTATATTTTATTGATTTCTAAGAGTTGCATTAATTTTATTGTGTTCTACTTTTAGAGGATCTTCTATTGAAATTTTAATTGTACTAAATTTTCTGTTTATATCACCAATTTCTTTGCTGAACAGTTTTTGTAAAGTATCAAGGGTGACTGGATCATTAGGCTTACTGGGAGAAGCGAGGTTGCACAATCTTTTATTTTGTAAATCAAAATTACCGTCTGATGTAAAATTGAAACCAATACCTGCAGGACCGCGAGCTACCTCTTGCGGTCGCTCAAGTGTATGTCCAAACACATCGGGAGACTCATGATATAAATGATTTAAAAAATTCGTATGCATCAATATATATGCCTTGCTTCACGTAACTCCTCAATAATTGATCGGATTTCATTGACGTGATTATTATTTCCAGCAGATTGTTCGGCAATGAGCAAGCGAAGGCGCTCAACAAGCTCATTTGGATCATCTCCGTAAATTTCTTAGCGATTTTATATCTTGGTATAAGACCTTCTCCACCTATAGATTTCCTATTGCGACTTGAGCTGCGGAACATGGGTGATATAACATATCTATATTTTATACTCCTTGATGTATGAATAGGTCCATTTTTACTGAATTTTTTTCGATGAGCATTCGATGCTTCCAGAATTTTATTATAATTTTTACGATCTGCATTGTTTATTTTATTTGCATCTAGTTGTCTGATAAAGAGTAGCTCCATTAATCCATCACTTTTAGGATAACTTTCGTTATTCACTCTTATGGTATTATTATCAAACTCAATTTCTACATTACCAATCATATATCTTTCATTATCATTCCTAACTACATATATATTATCTAAATTGCTGCGGCGTGTATTCAGTATTGATAGAAAGTCAGATGCGTGAGTTTAATCGCGCAAAGATTTAAACGTAGAATTTAAAATTGTGCCATCTAATGAAGCAAACTCATCATTGCCATTATCATCATCATCGTTATATGTAGAACCTGATTGATTAATGTGTTATGTGCCGATGCCGAACGACCAAATCGACAACGTAGCATAACGCAATAGACATTAGAGAAGTGCACTAAGTATGCGCCTAACTGTCGCCAAGTCGAACAAAGACGAGCGATAGCGGTACTTCTCCTCCAGCCCTCGAAACGCTGACCAAGCGCTTCACTCTCCCATGCGCCGCCGGACTTCACCCGAAGTTCACGAGTGCAAGAGAGAGCGAAGTAGCTAATGAAGCGAAGAGAGGGATGGGGGAGAGGTAAGAACAATTAGTGGGAGAGAAAGTGACGCGCTCTCTCCCATGCATAATTGCACGCCTTCCGGCAGAGCGTCTTGAGCCTCCGAGCGGACTCGACGTGTTTTCTCTAGTTTTCCGAGTTACAGTTTAGAATCTCTATCATTTTCAATAATTGCTCTCAGAGGCCCGAGTGGCATATTGTTACCTTTTTGAGAATAAATAGCATTACATCCGAATTGTCTGGTCGTGTGTTGGATCATTTTCGCTACACTATAAAATCTGATCGAGACTTCCTATTTGGGACCAAGCCGTAGGCGCACTCCGAGCCTTTGCACCTTCGCATCATTTTTGCCGGTCTAGCCCAGCTGAGCAGCCACAGCAAATCAAGGTAAGATTTTATAGCAAATGTAATCATTTATGTTCATATTTGAGAACGATTCAACCGCGTGATTTCACCACAAATTATCGGTGCGTTTCTTGTGATTTTTCCGATTGCGCTCGTCCGAAGCGCAGTTAAACACCCCGCGTGTTTTCCGATCGATCTCTCTCTCTCTCATGTTTCTCTCTCGATCTTCGTGTTCGATTTAGCTTTCGTGCGTGAATACTTAACAAAAAAACAATCAGTGGAGGTCCCGGAGGGATAGCCGCGATCGTCGGGAGTGAAACAAAAAAAAGGAAGGAAATAAATCTAAAAATTGTGTGCTAAAAGAATTACGTGGGTAGCGTCAAGAAGCGTCGAGAGAGACAAATTCGAACGCTCCGGAGCGCGTGCGCGGCCATCTTTGTGAGCAGTGTGGGTAGTGCGCACGGCACCAAAGCCACGCTCAGAGTCAGTGTCCGCCATTAAAATCGCGCGCATCATTTCGAATTTCAATTCTTCGCGTTTGCCTATGTTGAAAAGAATTTGAATTTAAATTTGACGATAGTGAAAATTAATTTTGGTGAATTTTTATGGCAGGTACATAATTATAATTTTTTGTTGTAATGCGCATAGTCACGTAAATGAGATTTGTATGAAAAGTTATTTTTGAAGAGTCGAAACTATTTAACGAAATTCGAAAATTTTATTTGGCGATTGGATAAGAAGTTGAACAAGTCAATTAAAAGTTAATTTGAATTGAATAAGGGTATCAAATATTTTTTGTATGGCGTTTTGAAGACTCACGCCACGAGTTAGGCACAAAGTTCAGTAATAGTCTAGCTCAGCCCCTTAGTAAAATAAAATTAATTGAATTTTTCAGAATCTTCCCATTAAAAGTTCAGGGTTAATGAGAGTAAATCAAGAAATTCACAAAGGGTTTTGATCATTCACGCTGAAAAGTACGCAAAAAATTAAACATTAAATTTGCCAAGAAAAATTTTGTCCAAGAAAAATTCTGGAGATAATCTGTGCAAACATGGTTTTTTTTCTCTCTTTATCAAAATACGTGTACTCTAATGAATGCTAAAAATAATCTGTTGATGCATATGAAGTGAAAATTCTTGACAGCGAAAGCAGCAAATTGGTTTAATTTCTATTGCAAGTACTCGATAACATTTAATTTTTACAATAAACACTAGCTGAGAATAACTCGTGTTTGGGGCACGAAAGGCGAGTTACAAGACAATATTGCAAACTAATAGTATAAGGTGGGCCCTTTTCCCTCAATTGAATTGTCGCAGATAGCTTCAAGGACATGCAGGAATAGGAATAGAAACAACTTGTCATTTTTATTTGATTCAAAAGCTATATTACCATTTCAACACTTTAAGTAATATTATGAAGCGATGCAACTCTAGTCGTGTGACATAAGCACCAGGACTACGAGTTTTATATTAAATATTCCATCATCACATTTATTGTGCATGACGAGCTGCCTCCTGAACGAGGATTTAAGTGCAGTCTCGTTGCAGCAGGCTGTGTGACATTGGAATCAGAGCCTGGTCTGCATCAGTCGCACACATATGTAAACCTTAGCAACAATTACACGCCTTTTGATTTTATCTCTCCATTTACACAAACGTTGAATTGAACACCTTAAGTTTGTCAATTTCGGCGGTGCACACAAATTTTTGCTTCTTAGTCGGGGCAAGTTAGCATTTTTGCATTAAGTTTCTTATAACTTTAGTTTTATGATTGAAATGTGTTGTTGGTAACGTACTGAAAATATCCTTAAAGTCTCGACTTCGGGTCAGGTCGGGAACATTGTTATTATTGCAAAGTAAACTTCAAAAATGTACTTTTTTTAAGCTTTTCGTGAATAACTTCTTTATGACTCATTTTATGTAAAAAAAGATAGAGATGAAAGTTGTTCAGAATTGAATTTTGTATAAGGTGCATATATTCCCGACTGCGAAATTAAGTTTTTCATCGTTAAATTGTTAAACAAAAAAAATTTTTTTTTAAATTTCATATTGCTACAGATTTCACAAAAAATAATTTTTTTAATTGGATTAACACCTATTGATAAGTTTTGGTACGAATAATTTAAAAATCGATGTCCGATCTTGATATCTCAAAATGGCGTCTTATTGCAAAATTATTTAGCCTAAAATTTCAAATTCATCTCCAAATTGCCCATGGAACGATAACTTGATCCAACCACCTTTAATCGATAGCTTACGACGTACTTAAGGGGTTATGCCTGAGTTAAACCTGAAAAAAATAAATAATCAGTTAATAGGCAATAAAAAATTATACATAAGTAGTATCATAAAAAATCTTTTTGGTAGTTCAAATATACATATTTATTGTAATTTTGCATATTTTTAGAATATGATATATCTATACTTACTGCTTAAACAATCCCATGTGTGAAGCACTAAATTTCAGTACTTTTTCTCCTTTACCGCATGATTTCTCATCATCCGGGTGATGAATCCAAGCCAAACTGGATGGAATTTCTTCTAAATGTGCCTCTCCTCAGCATGAGCGGAAGACTTTTCTGAAAAATACAAATTTTCAATAATTAGTAACAAATAAGTTATAATATAAGTAATTATAGTGAATGTTACGTATGTTTACATACATAACATTCACTTTTAACTTATCTTGGCCAATTTGGCTCCGCTTAGGCTGTGAAGAAGGGTTTCCTGGAGCTGTATAAAAAATTTCAGCCTAATTAGAGTTATGGATCCTGAGAAATCCTGCGGTAACTGACCTAAAATCATAAAAATTCAAAATTTGAGAAAACAGCATTTAAAGTTTTACGTAACATTTAATTATATAAAATGTACTTACAATTTTTTTCCACACCTGGACCTTTTTTAAATGAATAATAGGGATGTCCTGGTCATCTTTGTACGGTTTGGGCATGATCCAAAAATTGTACTCGTGTCCAGTCCTCTGAAAAAGGCAAAATGAAAAATTAAAATAAAAAGTAATTTTTCTCATTTTCAAACATTTTTATAATTAACCTATAAAAATGTTTTTATTGTTAAAAAATAAGTTTATATACTTACATCTTATGAAAAAAAGAGCAGCACTACCATTGTGTACCAAGATTCAGGTTAGAAAAAATCCAGATGAGCCTGATGGTAAGGAAGCAGAAAGCAAGCAGACAGCTCTAATCAGCTGTTTAGCTTGTATTCTGTGACCTACATTCCATTCAGCTACAGACTGTTACAAAGCTGAAGCTGTTTGTGTATGTCAAAAGTGTTTGAATTTAAAATTTAAAATACAATAAAAAAAGATGAAAAAAAACATGAAAAAAAATGAGAAGAAAGGAAAAAATTGTGATTTTGTTTCGAGTGTTTTGGAGTGAAATGCATTTATGTTTATATGTGAGGTTGTGTATGGTGTGTGAGTTTTTTGTGTAATGTGTAGATGCATTCAATATGCTCCAGCTCTGTAGAAGTCTTCATCCTGATGGCTTCTTCTCCTTCTGGCTTGACGTGCTTCTAGGGTGGACTCCAACTCTCGTTTGCTGGACAATTGAAGCCTCTCCTCATCTTGAGTCTTGGCCCAGTTGACTGCAGAGGATCCTGGTGCAAGGCCAAATTTCTTCATGACCTCAAGCATTCCTGCTTTGCCGTCATTGAAGATGGTGACTGCAATATAAACACCAATTTCAAGGACTATCAGACCACTGAAACTGTGCTTGGGGATGAGTTTCCAAATCGAGTGATTGAAACCTTCATTGGAGTTTTGCGTGAAACCTCCAATGCATCTCTCAAGCAAGTCCAGTTTCGTCAAGTCTTGATAAATGGGTTCAATTGCATCCATGACAGCAGCAGGAATGCTATCCCCATGATGAAATTTCTTCAAGTTGTTGTTTGCCTTGGCTTTCTGCCACTTACACCAAGATTTGGATCCCTGTGGACAAAGGTGGTGAGTAGGGTGTTCATCTGTTGATTTTTTATGATGAAATGTTGCCCAGATAGCGTTGGACATTTCCTCAACAGAATTACTATGGCCTCTGATGGCATTGCCATAGTACTTCGTCAACTGATCAATCCTTTGAGCAGATAGACGGTTTCTTTCACCGATGCCCAAGCCATCTGAGAGCATCTGTCCAGCCAAGCTTTTCTTCAAGTTTCGGAGTCTCGTTCCCATCCTCTTCTGAACGTGTCCCACACATTCTTTCTTGTTGATGGTAAAATCTTCATAGGGCTTGGCATCGGAAAGTGCCTTGAAGACCCTGGAATCTCCGTCTCCAATGTAATTTCTATATCTGACCCCATGAATGGACTCCGATCTCTTGAACATCTCGACTACACCATCCACTTCCATCTTGCCAGAGCTTCCTTCGTGATTGGCAGAACATTTTCCTTGGTGGGCTTCATACCATTCCTCGTACTCTGTTGTATCCTCTTTTGGGTGCTTTTCACAAGCCAGGCAAAACGATTGCTTTGGAGCAACATCGATCACCTTTCCATTGGCATGGCGTATCAATGTTGAAACACCTTGTAGGGAAGTGTGGCCTCGTTTCCTCCAACTAGCATCGCCTGACACTGTTTCGTGGTCATCTTCTTGATCTATACCACTGCAATCTTCCTGCATAGCTGCTCGCATCGACTTCTGAGCTATACTTTTGCTTGCATCGTTCAAGTCTTGATTGATTTTATCAAAATTACTATGGGAGATTGGAGTAGAAAAATCCATTACTCCGCATAAATTGCTCAAACGAGCATGTCCATGACCAAGACTTCTCATGGCTAGAACTGCTCGTCTGTTCACTTCGTAAGCATTACTCTGTTTCCCTATTTTTCTGCAGGAGTCGATGAAAGCAACTGCATTACATGAAGTGCAGGTGATGGATAGTTTGCTACCAAGACCTCGTACATCAAGTTCTGCAAATCTAACGCATCCACCACAAGCTTTACAGGCCAGAAATTGCTGTAATCCTGGAAGAAGCAATGAAATGTCGAAAATTTTATTTTGAACCGCACTAGGTTCTGAATATTTAGATTTTAATTTTTGCCTAGACCTAGACACAGTAATTTCTGGCTGTGTAAATGGTGCTGAAGTACCTGGTAGAGCTTGTGCAGCAGGTCTTGGACTCCGTGCCCTGGATGTTCAAGGTGGATGCGTATCAGGCGTAGGTCCTGAAGTGGTTGCTGTGGCTCGTCCTGGTTGTAAAGATGTTGGTCCTGATCCTGATCCTGATCCTGAAACTTCCTTTTGTTGTTTGCGTTGAAAAACATGAGCTCTTCTCTTTCTTCTTCTAAATCTTCCTTTTTTATCTGATGATCCTGGTACTCTGTTTCTCTTGTCTGGATTCATTTTGAACACCACTTTACACTTTTACCTGTACTTTTTTGCTATCAATATTATAAAATTAATTATTTAATAATATTGAGCAAAGCAGAAAAAAGTATACATTCAAAGCAAGTGGTATTGCTACTGAACTGTATGGTAAAACAGATATCTAGACGAATAACCTTTTCCAACAAGCATCATACCGCCCGGTCGGTAAGCGCGAAATTCAAAATTCGCGATATTCAAAACTTTATTTGTTAGTGAATACTTGTGCCTTTTTGATGTTTTACAAAGCACGATATATAAGCACATGTTTTTTTTTATAAATGTTCAATATAAATAAACAAAAAAGAGTAAATACAAGAATTTTTTAATTTTTTAATTTTTTATTATCAATATCTTTTTAACATTATTTATTGCAAAATAAATATTTTTATTGTATTTTACATACAAATATCATATATATATATCATATATTAGAAGCGTTAAAAGTGCGAAAAAATCATGTTCACTTATATAGCACTAAAAAATAAAAACGCGGAAATTACAGTTTTTTTAAAAAAAAGCTATTTGCATGCTTTCCGTTTTTGGTCCGTAGCTTTGAGCCAAATTTTTTTTGGACAAAAGGGACTTCAGCATCGTATTCTACGGACAATTTCCTATAAAAAAAGTCAATAAAAAAAAATCAATTTTTTCAAGATTCTAACTCAGGCATAACCCTCTAATAAACGCTAAAAAAAACTTTTTAAAAAATTAATATTTGATAACATTTTTAACAATAAATAATTTTTATTTTCGCCAATTTTGAAGTTAGACGAATGCAGTAAAGTGCATTTTAAATTACGTAAAAAACCATGAATTTTCATGTAAACTTTATTTAGATCGGACCAATAGGAACGGAGATACGAACATTTTTTCAATCGACGCTCACGCCGAAACTACTTAATAATTTTTGATGATATTTAGTCTACAGCTTGCTCAAAAAATACTCTAAATGATGGCATTTTACGCGATAGTTGTAATGGACCTATTTCGTGCAAAACAACCGATGAAATAATGTGAAATTAACGCGCGCGGCCGCGCGGCTGCTTCGGCCCGGCGGCGCGGTGGTGGAGGGAGCGCCGCTGCAGCTTTCGGGAACTTTAGATGTTAAATTCTTTTCTCGGCAACTAGAGGTCGTACAGTAATGCTTTTTTTTTAATTTTATGTGTTTTTTTCTCAGCTTTCATGTCGTGTTAATGAAATTGTCGTAGCTGCATCAACAATACTTGAAATTGACTTGTTTTCTAGAAAAAAAACTTTTTTCGAGGTATACACTATACGTACATGAATATATTGTTCAACAAAATACATTTATGATTATATCTGTGGCTTACAGGAAGAACCACTTAAGTGACATTTTCGTCTTTTCGAGAAAAAGCGATTTCAATGTTTGGAGTAATACGTAAGATAGAAATGTCAGAGAAAAGATCTAAGTATTGGCTCATTTGATTAGGTATCTAATACGGATACAACCGTAGTATTACATTTGTAAATAGTTTCATTATCGACGCCCAAGCTAAACAAATTACTCGAGTTAAGTGGTTCTGCGGGAACTTTGCAGATAAGTGGTTATGCGGTCACTTTCTTTGAGGGCTCGTAACTAATGTAATTTGCGATTTAAAAAATTCGGGCAGGGCATATTTTTAAAGTTTAACTCATGCCCTTTCCAATGTTATAATTAAAATTTTCGAAAATTGTTATTAACTATGAGAAAAAACGGTTTAAAGAAAAAAAGCATAGTTTTTCCACAATTTTTTGTTTTAATTCGAGATTTCAAGAACGTTTTCATTTGCAATGTATCTGGAACTCCACTAACCAATGGGATAAATGTCCAAACCTAAAAGATACGTGATTTGGGGATTGATTTTGAATCTCGGTGTGGTTAAACTGGCACATATTATAATTGAAAATTTTTTACGAAGACTTTTACGAATTTTTTATTCAGAAACCACAAACTTTTGGAAAAAATTTTCAAGAGTAATAAGTTCTTAGAATTAGCTGAGGAATACGTATCAATTTTATCAGAGCGATTCCAGTAATTTTTTTGTTTTTGCAAATTGACAATTTTTGAAAAATTTAAAAACGTTAAAAAATTCTTTTTTAGTGTAGAATAAAAATTGATGCGTCTCTTCGAGCCAAGTTGTTTATTTTAAAAGGCCAAACGTTTCGGGATATTTTTATCCCCTCTTCAGTGGCTGTATAACGTTTAAATTACAAGGTTTATTATAATAATAATATTAAAATGAGTGAAATTGAAAATTGTTCATATAGACATAGTTACCTAATTAGAAAAACAACTTCCGTGTTTTTACATTATTAGGAAACGGACCAGAAAAGGATTAATCGCATATGGCGCTATAAATATAAATTTAAATTTTAAACCAAAGTTTACAGAAGAACTATTACAAAATTTTTTTAAATAATAACTTACGGCCTAGGACTCGAGAATTTTATTTTACAGAACGACTCCCCGGTGCCAAGGTGGTGATGCGGCACCGGTCGAGGCAAGACGTCAACTAATGTCTCTACAAAATTACGGGCAATATATATTCCGCAATACATACGTTAGATGTACTAATACTTATAAATGTTATTATAATGCAAACCGCATCAGCGACGGATACCTCGAGCTTCATCCATATACCAAGAACGAATACCACATTGGAGGTGGCACGTTAATACTCAAGTAGCAGGACGGGGGGCCCGCGCCGCAACGTAAGAAACGCTCCTGCCATGACTATATGACTATATAGTATACAGTATGGACGGAGCGTTGCCACGGCAACCCGGTCTCTCCGACCTCCCACTGGGCTGTTCCTCTCCGGCTCGCCAGCCAATCACTATTGAACATGTGTTGGCTGAGTTGAAGAGAGCGCGAAGCGGTATGCCACCTCTCACTGCGTGCTAAGTTCCTGATACAGTTCGCTCGCCATCGAGCCTCCGCAATCACATTATTTACAATTAAAATTTATTCGGACTATTTTTTAGGTTCGATATAACATTTTTATAACTCGCTTTGAGGCGGCACGTATCCTCAGCCCTATTAAGTGTGCCATCGAAAAACTGAATGTGTAGCATTTCTGAGAACCATCTGCGGAACATAGACGGTTCTCTATCTATTATTTTAATATTGTTAAAATCGAAATTGTGTCCTGTTTCCAATGCATGTACCGCGAGAGGGGAGTTAAGATCCCTTTTCTCTATATATCTTTTATGTTCGTATTGCCTAGTTTTTAACGGTCGATACGTTTCTCCGATGTACGTAGATTCGCAATCGGAGCAATCGATTTTGTATACAACATTTCTCGTATCTCCCACAGCAGTAGGATCTTTGCCAAGTTTAATAAATTTATTGAACTTATCAGTAACATTATTAATCAAACTCATGTCATTTCTTTTTAAAACCGACTTTAATTTTTCGTTAAACCCTTCATAGTAAGGGAACACCGCATATCCTTTTCTAGAGTTAGATTTATTGTTTTGAGAGTGTGCATTACTTTCAAATACCCCTTCTAACGAGGCCCTTGAAAGGCTCAGGTTGCGAGCAATCCGTTTTTTACTAAATTTCTCTATAAAATCTGGAGGATAGTCATTAGCTATGAGAATTTTTTTCCGCTTTTTCGATGTTTTCACAGTGAAACCGCGGATCGGACAACAATATCGCCCTATCAAATAAATTGTACATTATTGCTATCTTCTGGTTTTTTGGGTGGTGAGAGAAATAATTTATGTATCTTGATGACGCTGTATTTTTTTGAAACCAATTCGTAAAAATATGACCACTTGAATCATGAATAATAGAGATATCGAGAAAATTTATACTATTATTGACTTCAATTTCGTGAGTAAATTGAAGGGAGTTATTATAGCTATTAAATATAGATAACACAAGTTCAATCTTATCTCTATCCAAAACCAAAAGACAGTCATCCACGTATCTGTAAAAAAGTCGAACGCTAGATTTTGCAATACCCAGACAATGATCCTCGAGATCCTCCAGAACCATATTCGCAAAAACAGGGCTCGAGCAGAATCCCATCGGAGCGCCTGAGACTTGTTTATAAAATTTGCCATCGAAAACAAGATACGTACAGTCGAGAAGAATTTTTATACCATCCATAAATTCGCTCTTCGACATACAATTCAAACACGAGAGCCATTTCCATCTCTTTTCAATCGACAGTATAATCGCATCTTTTGGCAAACTCGAAAACAACGAAACAACGTCGAAGGACACAAAACATTGCTGATCAGAAATATTTACATTAGTGAGGTTACTTTTTAATTGTGTACTATTTTTTATATGAGAAGCTGGTAAAGGAAAATGTTTAGTTAATAAGACGGATATGCATTTATCAAAAAAATAAGTAGGGCTATTAATTGCTGAAACTATAATTCTTACGGGATTGTTTGGTTTATGAATTTTTATTAGGCCATAAGCTTTCGGCAGCGATGTGTGCTCGATGCCCTTGGAAGAAAGACCTCTAAAAGCCTCGTCGCACTCTAGAACGCCCCGTGTACTCCAAAGGTCAATGAGTTTTTTTATCCGCTTTTTTATCCCTGCAGCAGGGTTAACTTTAACCAGTCTATAAAATCTCTCGTCGCTGAGGGCCTCATTAACCTTCGAGATATACACGTTTCGATCCACCACTACCGTAGCATTGCCCTTGTCTGCTCTAGTGAAAAATAGATCGGGATTATTTTTTAAAAACTGTTTTGTAAGTCTAATATTGTATGACATAATACGTTCATGATAAGGCACATGCGTCTTATTTTTAATCTGAGAATTTAATGGAAATGACTCCATCTCGCAGTCCTCCGTCTATGTTTCGATTGAACGCATATACATTCTCCAGGCTTTTTAATATCTCAATAGCTTGCTTAAATTGAAAATCTGTATTAAAATTGAATTTATCTCCCATGGACATCACCTTCTTTACAAATTCCGGAAGCTGCGAATCAGTAAGATTCACAAGCCATTTAACCATGCGGAGATTTTACAATTAAGAGAAAAATGGCTTGTGAATCTTACTGATTCGCAGCTTCCGGAATTTGTAAAGAAGGTGATATCCATGGGAGATAAATTCAATTTTAATACAGATTTTCAATTTAAGCAAGCTATTGAGATATTAAAAAGCCTGGAGAATGTATATGCGTTCAATCGAAACATAGACGGAGGACTGCGAGATGGAGTCATTTCCATATTAAATTCTCAGATTAAAAATAAGACGCATGTGCCTTATCATGAACGTATTATGTCATACAATATTAGACTTACAAAACAGTTTTTAAAAAATAATCCCGATCTATTTTTCACTAGAGCAGACAAGGGCAATGCTACGGTAGTGGTGGATCGAAACGTGTATATCTCGAAGGTTAATGAGGCCCTCAGCGACGAGAGATTTTATAGACTGGTTAAAGTTAACCCTGCTGCAGGGATAAAAAAGCGGATAAAAAAACTCATTGACCTTTGGAGTACACGGGGCGTTCTAGAGTGCGACGAGGCTTTTAGAGGTCTTTCTTCCAAGGGCATCGAGCACACATCGCTGCCGAAAGCTTATGGCCTAATAAAAATTCATAAACCAAACAATCCCGTAAGAATTATAGTTTCAGCAATTAATAGCCCATGGTCCGCATGGTTAAATGGCGGAGAATTTACAATTAAGAGAAAAATGGCTTGTGAATCTTACTGATTCGCAGCTTCCGGAATTTGTAAAGAAGGTGATGTCCATGGGAGATAAATTCAATTTTAATACAGATTTTCAATTTAAGCAAGCTATTGAGATATTAAAAATGCTTTTAGATGACGAGGCTTTTAGAGGTCTTTCTTCCAAGAGCATCGAGCACACATCGCTGCCGAAAGCTTATCGCCTAATAAAAATTCATAAACCAAACAATCCCGTAAGAATTATAGTTTAAGCAATTAATAGCCCCACTTATTTTTTTGATAAATGCATATCCGTCTTATTAACTAAACATTTTCCTTTACCAGCTTCTCATATAAAAAATAGTACACAATTAAAAAGTAACCTCACTAATATAAATATTTCTGATCAGCAATGTTTTGTGTCCTTCGACGTTGTTTCGTTGTTTTCGAGTTTGCCAAAAGATGCGATTATACTGTCGATTGAAAAGAGATGGAAATGGCTCTCGTGTTTGAATTGTATGTCGAAGAGCGAATTTATGGATGGTATAAAAATTCTTCTCGACTGTACGTATCTTGTTTTCGATGGCAAATTTTATAAACAAGTCTCAGGCGCTCCGATGGGATTCTGCTCGAGCCCTGTTTTTGCGAATATGGTTCTGGAGGATCTCGAGGATCATTGTCTGGGTATTGCAAAATCTAGCGTTCGACTTTTTTACAGATACGTGGATGACTGTCTTTTGGTTTTGGATAGAGATAAGATTGAACTTGTGTTATCTATATTTAATAGCTATAATAACTCCCTTCAATTTACTCACGAAATTTAAGTCAATAATAGTATAAATTTTCTCGATATCTCTATTATTCATGATTCAAGTGGTCATATTTTTACGAATTGGTTTCAAAAAAATACAGCGTCATCAAGATACATAAATTATTTCTCTCACCACCCAAAAAACCAGAAGATAGCAATAATGTACAATTTATTTGATAGGGCGATATTGTTGTCCGATCCGCGGTTTCACTGTGAAAACATCGAAAAAGCGGAAAAAAATTCTCATAGCTAATGACTATCCTCCAGATTTTATAGAGAAATTTAGTAAAAAACGGATTGCTCGCAACCTGAGCCTTTCAAGGGCCTCGTTAGAAGGGGTATTTGAAAGTAATGCACACTCTCAAAACAATAAATCTAACTCTAGAAAAGGATATGCGGTGTTCCCTTACTATGAAGGGTTTAACGAAAAATTAAAGTCGGTTTTAAAAAGAAATGACATGAGTTTGATTAATAATGTTACTGATAAGTTCAATAAATTTATTAAACTTGGCAAAGATCCTACTGCTGCGGGAGATACGAGAAATGTTGTATACAAAATCGATTGCTCCGATTGCGAATCTACGTACATCGGAGAAACGTATCGACCGTTAAAAACTATAGGCAATACGAACATAAAAGATATATAGAGAAAAGGGATCTTAACTCCCCTCTCGCGGTACATGCATTGGAAACAGGACACAATTTCGATTTTAACAATATTAAAATAATAGATAGAGAACCGTCTATGTTCCGCAGACGGTTCTCAGAAATGCTACACATTCAGTTTTTCGATGGCACACTTAATAGGGCTGAGGATACGTGCCGTCTCAAAGCGAGTTATAAAAATGTTATATCAAACCTAAAAAATAGTCCGAATAAGTTTTAATTGTAAATAATGTGATTGCGGAGGCTCGATGGCGAGCGGACTGTATCAGGAACTTAGCACGCAGTGAGAGGTGGCATACCGCTTCGCGCTCTCTTCAACTCAGCCAACACATGTTCAATAGTGATTGGCTGGCGAGCCAGAGCGGAACAGCCCAGTGGGAGGTCGGAGAGACCGGGTTGCCGTGGCAACGCTCCGTCCATACTGTATACTATATAGTCATATAGTCATGGCAGGAGCGTTTCTTACGTTGCGGCGCGGGCCCCCCGTCCTGCTACTTGAGTATTAACGTGCCACCTCCAATGTGGTATTCGTTCTTGGTATATGGATGAAGCTCGAGGTATCCGTCGCTGATGCGGTTTGCATTATAATAAAATTTATAAGTATTAGTACATCTAATGTATGTATTGCGGAATATATATTGCCCGTAATTTTGTAGAGACATTAGTTGACGTCTTGCCTCGACCGGTGCCGCATTACCACCTTGGCACCGGGGAATCGTTCTGTAAAATAAAATTCTCGAGTCCTAGGCCGTAAGTTATTATTTAAAAAAATTTTGTAATAGTTCTTCTGTAAACTTTGGTTTAAAATTTAAATTTATATTTATAGCGCCATATGCGATTAATCCTTTTCTGGTCCGTTTCCTAATAATGTAAAAACACGGAAGTTGTTTTTCTAATTAGGTAACTATGTCTATATGAACAATTTTCAATTTCACTCATTTTAATATTATTATTATAATAAACCTTGTAATTTAAACGTTCTACAGCCACTGAAGAGGGGATAAAAATATCCCGAAACGTTTGGCCTTTTAAAATAAACAACTTGGCTCGAAGAGACGCATCAATTTTTATTCTACACTATTCCATCATCGAGCGATAGATTCATTATTAAACAAATTCTTTTTTAATTTAAAAAAACCGACGAATACATCGGTATAGGTAATTAGATATATATTATACCGCTTTAATGTACTCCACACGGTGTATATCGCACAAAAATAAAAAAAACGAGTGCACTTAAGTGGTTCTGCGGTAACATTTTTACGAGAGACGCAGTTAAGTGATTATGCAACCGGCTGGCATTTAAAATATTTGTGCATTTCGAAAATCCTACTATTGTACAATGAAAAAGGGTACTAAGAGCTCCTCGAATCCGACATAAAAAAATTTTTCGCAAAATGTCACTTAAGTGGTTCTTCCTGCAAGCCACAGATATATATCAGTACAAGAATAATAACTGCTTACTATTTTGGTAGTACATATTACTTTCAATGTTTTTGCTACATAGATTATCTTTACATGTATATTGTATATAGTATACTATAAAACATATTTATGATTATATACATGTGTTTGTGTGTGTGTGTGTGTGTGTGTGTGTGTGTGTGTGCGCGCGCGTGCGTGCGTACGTGCGTGCGTGCGTGCGTGCGTGTGTGTGTACATAAATACGTAAAGAACATGTTTTTTATTCATTCATTCATTGACACACACATATATATGTATATACATACACACATGTATATAATCATAAATATGTTTTGTAGTACATGCAAGAATAATCTCAAGTATATACATGCAAGGATAATCTGTTCAACAAAAATATTAAAAATAATATGTACTACTGAAATAGATAAAAGGCAATTTTATCTATCGTATTTGTATAAATAAATACGTACACATACACCAATACATATATTTAATAAAGTCAGTACAACTCCAAAAATATACTCAAAATTCGAAGCAATAAATTCCAATTGAATCCAACTGATTTTACGGAGATTAATACCTTAATTTAGTATAATATTAAAATAGAAAGCAGTTATTATTCTTGTATTGATATATATAATCATAAATGTATTTTGTTGCACAATATATTCATGTACGTATAGTGTATACCTCGAAAAAAGTTTTTTTTCCAGAAAACAAGTCAATTTCGAGTATTTTTGATGCAGCTACGACAATTTCATTAACACGACATGAAAGCTGAGAAAAAAACACATAAAATTAAAAAAAAAGCATTACCGTACGACCTCTGGTTGCCGAGAAAAGAATTTAACATCTAAAGTTCCCGAAAGCTGCAGCGGCGCTCCCCCCACCACCGCGCCGCCGGGCCGAAGCAGCCGCGCGGCCGTGCGCGCTAATTTCACATTCTTTCATCGGTCGTTTTGCACGAAATAGGTCCATTACAACTATCGGGTAAAATGCCATCATTTAGAGTATTTTTTGAGCAAGCTGTAAACTACATTTCATCAAAAATTATTAAGTAGTTTCGGCGTGAGCGTCGATTGAAAAAATGTTCGTATCTCCGTTCCTGTTGGTCCGATCTAAATAAAGTTTACATGAAAATTCATGGTTTTTTACGTACTTTAAAATGCACTTTACTGCATTCGTCTAACTTCAAAATTGGCGAAAATAAAAATTATTTATTGTTAAAAATGTTATTAAATATTAATTTTTTAAAAAGTTTTTTTTAGCGTTTATTAAGTACGTCGTAAGCTATCGATTAAAGGTGGTTGGATCAAGTTATCGTTCCATGGGCAATTTGGAGATGAATTTGAAATTTTAGGCTAAATAATTTTGCAATAAGACGCCATTTTGAGATATCAAGATCGGACATCGATTTTTAAATTATTCGTACCAAAACTCATCTATAGGTGTTCATCCAATGAAAAAAATTATTTTTTGTGAAATCTGTAGCAATATGAAATTTAAAAAAAAATTTTTTTTGTTTAACAATTTAACGATGAAAAAACTTAATTTCGCAGTCGGGAATATACAGGGTGTCCAAAAAGTATCGAAACACGCCTATAAAGTTTTCAGAGAACATATTTTTGACCTGGGTCAAGGTCATTTCCGTAGTAACTTTTGACGCTCGATCTAATGGTGACCTTGGATTTGACCGTGGACCTTGCCATCAATGTCATTTCAAGGTCACTATGATTTTTTTAAATGGGAACACCCTATTTTGACATCGGCAATCGAAAGAGCGGAAAATTTTACGTTCAGATATGTATTAAGGTCCAAGGTCAAGGTCACCTGTGAAGGTCGTAGCAAGGTCAAAGGCCCTAAAAACCCACTTTATGAACTAAAACTTTTTTTTGTTACATTTAAATGAATTGTGTATTTTGACCTTAACCGGGCTTTATTAAGTCCTTCATTGTGCCAAACTGAAATTCGATCCAAAACTCCTACTCCGCGACCCCGAAAACCCCCCTAAATAAATTAAAACTTATTTTTTTGATGCATTGAAAAAAATTATTTATTTGAGCCTTAACCGGGCCTCATGAAGTCCTTTATAGTGCTAAACTAAAAACCAACTCAAAATCCGTACTTAGCGACCCTGAAAAGCCCTTGAACAAATTAAGACTCATTTTTTGTTACATTTAAATAAATTGTTTATTTGGGCGTTAACCAGTCTTCATTAAGTTTTTAATAATACCCAATCTAAATGTGAACTCTTAATTAGTTCTCAGCGACCCCATAATCGTTTGAATAAACAGAAACATACATATTTTATGGTAATGTTCAAAAAGTTTTAAAACTTAACGCCAACGTTGCAGTACTGAACCAGACCTCTAGATGGCTATATTCGGTAAATCGCGATCTCACACTAAAAAAAGCACCTTAAAAACATAAGTTACCAAGCAAATTATATTGTCCACTTATTTTAAAACTACAAATGTTTACCTCGAAATCTTAAATAAGTATAGTGGTTGTAAAATCTATTTCTTTAAATTGATATTTAAGTATTCATAGTTTGATCAACAATAAAATCTGTTCATACCTAATTGAAAATGCAACATCTTACGAAAAGAGAAAGGATTACACTTCTCATGATGAGAGGCTGGGGTGCCGCAGTGCAACCTTACCGCACAGTGATTAATCTTTTTAATGAGACTTTTAGAGCTGATAGAACTGGAATTGTCATTTCAACTGCAAGGAACCTTGTTACAAAGTTTGAACAAACCGGCACAATCGACGATAGGCCAAAATCAGGAAAAACAAAGTCAGCAACAAACGATGATACTTCCCTGGATGTTTTGTTATCATTCATTGAGGATCCACATAGTTCCACCCGTAGAATTTCACAACAGCACAATATAAGTAAGTCATCTGTTCATAACATACTAAAATATGCTAACTTTCATCCATTCAAAGTCACACTGATTCACAAACTTAATGAAGATGACTTTGATCGTCGCGTTGAATTTTGTGATGACATGATGACACGTATAGTGCAAAATCCTAACTTCCCATCAAATATTGTTTTTTCAGATGAGGCGACATTTCAACTTGACGGAACCTGCAATAGACACAATTGTAGATATTGGGCAGAAACAAACCCACATTGGGCACGAGAAGATAAATCACAATACCCAGAAAAATTAAACGTATGGGCAGGCATATTCAATAACAGAATCGTAGGTCCGTTTTTTATTGATGGCAACTTAAATGCTGAAAACTATGAAGAAATGCTACGCAATCAAATCGTGCCTGCGATAAGAAGAATAGCAGGAGACAACTTTATGAACACATGCTTCCAACAAGACGGCGCACCAGCTCATTATGCACGTGATGTTCGCAATCTTTTAGATGCAGTGTTTGTTAATCGGTGGATAGGACGAAGGGGCACAATTGAATGGCCAGCCAGATCACCTGATTTGACACCTCTTGATTATTTTTACTGGGGCTATTTAAAAGATCGAGTATACAAAACTAAGCCCACAAATTTAGTCGAGCTACGAGAGAGGATTGAATTAGAATCAGCAAATATTAGTCCTGAAGCGATAGAAAATGTTGTTAATGCTTTTTACCATCGATTAGCTTACTGTCAAGAAGTGAATGGTGAACAATTCGAGCATTTACGCTAAATATTTAAAGTGAGAGGCAAGGGGACTCACGTAAAACAAGCACCCCATCGTGAGAGGCAAGGGGACTTACGTAAAACAAGCACCCCATCGTGAGAGGCAAGGGGACTCACGTTAATCAAGCACCCCAAAGGGAACATTATCCTATTACGTCCACGTCGTTGTTCCTGGGTAACGCTAAACATAGGTCATCTACCTTTCTTCTGACTGCTAATTCTGCAAGAATTCCCTGCAAATACAATTTGACCTTGCTACGACCTTCACAGGTGACCTTGACCTTGGACCTTAATACATATCTGAACGTAAAATTTTCCGCTTTTTCGTTTGCCGATGTCAAAATAGGGTGTTCCCATTTAAACAAATCATAGTGACTTTGAAATGACCTTGATGGCAAGGTCCAAGGTCAAATCCAAGGTCACCATTAGATCGACCGTCAAAAGTTACTACGGAAATGACCTTGACCCAGGTCAAAAATATGTTCTCTGAAAACTTTTTAGGCGTGTTTCGATACTTTTTGGACACCCTGTATGTACCTTATACAAAATTCAATTCTGAACAACTTTCATCTCTATCTTTTTTTACATAAAATGAGTCATAAAGAAGTTATTCACGAAAAGCTTAAAAAAAGTGCATTTTTGAAGTTTATTTTGCAATAATAACAATGTTCCCGACCTGACCCGAAGTCGAGACTTTAAGGTTATTTTCAGTACATTACCAACAACACATTTGAATCATAAAACTAAAGTTATAAGAAACTTAATGATATTCCACATTTGAACTCCCTGACGCCCGGACTATCTATGACTTCCTGTTTATATTGCATCTCGCTCGCTAGAAACGTTGAATTCACAATTTTACACTTCACATAACACTTTCACACAATAAAAGTCGCAGAGTCACAACTTAAACTCAGTGATCAACAGTCAATACTTTTGCATTTCTAAATATTTATCACAACGACAAATTCATGTAATATAACTTCAACACATTTTTACTAAGTCGGATAATTTTCTACAAAAGTAATAATTTTTGAGTCCCCACGACAAACTTGCAAAATAAAAAAGGAAACGCAAGTTCCAGCACTGCCACCTGAAGCCTGGTAACAAGAGCAGCTGCTGTGAACCTGAAAAATAAAAGAAAAAGAATCAGGTAACCACAAAGCAAAGTCCTTTAAGTAAGGTGCAAACTTTGCAAAAAAATTTAACACTTCAAAAAATACTCATCTGACAAGCCGGCGGCGAAATCCGAGTTGCTCCAATGACTCTGGTTGCTGGCAAAAAGTTTAGTGTCGCGAAATTAAACGAAATATAATATTTTATTTCCTCTGCAGACTCAGTCTTTAGGTTACTTCGTAACCTCAAACGAGACTCTGTTTTCACGCCGTGTGCAGACGACACCTCCGAGTCAGCTGCACGCGCGTGAGAATTGGTCGACGTTTCGAGGCCAAGAAGTTGGCACGAGGCTTGACATCACACAGATTTTTTGCACTTGCTATACTATAACTATATTAGGCGGCGGCCATTTTGGCAGTGGCGACAACTGTGTCCCCTCTAAGGCGCGACTATTTGAATTTGCAAAACTCAAACTCTGTTCACAAAAATTGATACACACATGCATTGTTGAACTGACACTCACTATTCACTCAAATTTTAAATTAGAATTTTTGTTAAACACAGTCAAATAAAACAAAACTCTCCGAAAATTTTTCACGTAAAAAAAAACTAATAACAACTCACTTTTATGAATAAACGTTGCAAATGCAACCGAGTAATCTCTTCGTGAATAATCAATCACTTTGTCGGAAAAAGGAAAACGATCACTGATTATATACAAACTCATCTAAAATCATTAAGCCATAACCGCATCGATACACATTGTCAATGCAACGAAACTTCTTGATTAGCTTAACCACTCGTCTCTTTCAAAACACACATTAAATGACGGCTCCAAGTTGAAGACACAGAATTACGCCTGTACATGCATGTATTCATAATGCACAGCAAGTGACGTTGCACAGAGCACGCCTTTGCAATTAGCATAAAAAACCGATAAAGTCCATCCATTTTAAACAACAAAACACAAAAACCATTGCTTGTTTGAATCAATTCTTCACAGTAATATCTAGTGAAAAATGACAAATCTCCTTGACATTTGAAGTAATAAACACGTTTCACCGAATATTGCAAATTTATATCATAACTTATTCATGAAAATTGTGCACGTTTCAGTCCAAAATATCACCAACATTTTTTACGTTTAAAACCATCACTTGCAATCAAAATTCACGTCAAATCCAAAAATCGAGTTCAAAACATTTTCAAATTCTCGCACTTTTTAAACAGATTCCATTCAAGCATTCTTTATCAAGCATTAAATATACTAAACACTTGTTTTGTATTAAAATACACAATCAAATCGAAATCACAAAATTTTTCAATTAAATGATCTGACAACTGATGCTTTATAGCGGGACCACACACAGTAAAAAAAAAACAAATTACTTGTGGAGTCAATTAAAAGACTCGCACTTGTTAAAACACACTTAATTATTTTCACCACAAATCTCTCGCATTCTTATCTCAAAAGGGAATGCGTGCACCAAATTAGAAAAAAAAAATACTTTCAATCTAAATCAAAAGTAAGTTTAAATGTCGCATACACAGCAACAAAATCATTAAACGCGTAAACACACTAAGTCATTCTAACACTAATAACACCTTGCACATGTTTATATTTCCCAATAAATTTTTATTTTTAACAGCCGGGAAACTTCCCTCTTTTAAGGAGGCATAGCTAACTCCACATTCAGTCGCTGTCAATGGTCGAGGCTGAAATAAACTAACAAGGTGATACCACACCCTTCGGAGAGCAAATCTGGCTGAAAATTTTTTTGGTGGCTTCTTTTATTGTAAAAATAAGAATCCTAAAATATTTCCTTCCAACGGAGCCTCTATCCCAACTAAAAAATACTACCAGTTTTTGAAAATTGGCTATAATTATCAACAGTTCATATTTAACACCTGTCTCCTTCGCTAAAAACTGAATCCCAATATAAATGTTTTGCTTGCTTTTTCTATCATAGAAGTGATGTAGAAACACTCATACTATCTTCTTACACCATGTAATCCTAGTTACGGAGCCAGGTGCAATATCAAATTTTTGTCGTAAAGAATATTATTATATTCTATTAGGATTTTTTATTGCAACCTGGCTCCGTAACTGGGTTTACATGGTGCAAGAGGTTAGTAACAGTGTATATAAATGAATTGTGGTTAAATTGTGTAAAAATGTACGTACTCATGTGTCAATATTATAAATCTAATGGAACTTATAAACTGTAAATGCAATAACACGTACACTACACAACCAAATGCATTTACAGTTTATAAGTTCCATTACTCATTAGATTTATAATAATGATACACGAGTATATACATTTTGACATCATTCAATCACAATTCATTTATATACACTGTTACTAACCTCTTGCACCATGTAAACCCAGTTACGGAGCCAGGCTGCAATACAAAATCCTAATAGAATATAATAATATTCTTTACGACAAAAATTTGATATTGCACCTGGCTCCGTAACTAGGATTACATGGTGTAAGAAGATAGTATGAGTGTTTCTACATCACTTCTATGATAGAAAAAGCATGCAAAACATTTATATTGGTATTCAGTTTTTAGTGTAGGAGACAGGTGTTTAATATGGACTGTTGGTAATTATAGCCAATGTAAATACAATAGCTTGTATAGTGTATATCAATAATATATCAATAACACGTACACTATACAAGCTATTGCACTTGCAGGTTATAAGTTCCATTAGAATTATAATATTGACACATCTTTTTTTTTAATTTTAAACATATTGATGAATTCTAAAATAAACAATGTTCGACTTTCAATATAATTTAAAAATTGTTTTAATAGTCTTAAATATTAAAAGAAGAAAATTAATGTTAATATTTTAAGTAAGCTTAACCTTTATATTAAATAAAAAGCAGTTGTTAAGTTTTAAACAGTTTGAAAGAATTGAGTAGCAAATAATTAATTTATCTACTTTTTAGCTAACTAATATACACTTTTTAAAATTCAATTATTTATACACAGTACTATATGATAAAAAAACCTTTACAAATAATATCCTTGTCGAATGATGATTGATTTGCATTTTACTAAAATGCCATTCAAGATGATGATGGAGCACGTAATTGGTCTTCATGGCATATCTAAAAAATGTTGCATTTACCTGAAAATAAATAAATGAACACAAAGTATCTAACATGCTTTGCTGATTTTAAGATATGTAATTGTTTTTTTATACTTATCTGATGTTTTTATTTTGACTGATGTAATTAATGTGTATCTGTATCGATATCTGTATCTACGAAAAAGCTAGGAAGAACCAAAGCCAATTATATAAACTATAAACTTTTTATATAAACTATTAACATTGAAGTAACTAGAATACGTTCATATTGTTGAATAAAGGTTATGTTTTGAACTATCTTTATGGTGAATCTAAAATCACATATAAGGAACAGTCCGGATTGGTTTGGAACGTTCCTAGCGAACAGAGCCTGCAGAGCAATCCCATTTCGCAGTTCAAATTGTTCTTATTCGTCATGGCGTCCGTTCACTGAACGGTGTTCAGTAACTATAAATGGCGGATAAAAGAAAAGCAGATTTTGCCGTAAATTTTTGTTGCGCCCTGTTAAGTCTGACAGCGCCCCCTCAGTAAACAGTAGCGAACAACCCATACGAAACTTTGTGGATCGCTTCGTGATTGCTTGAGAGTTAACAGGGCGAATTGGTAGTGATTTTAAAACGTTTCAAGATTACAGTTATATTATAGTACAGTATTATAGTTTTAAAATAAGAAATGGACGAATCTTTAAATAATTTAATATTGTCTGAAGATAAAAAAAAATTGATAACTGACAGTCTGTTTTACTGTCAAGAATTGTTAAAACAAAAAAACTATGTAAATGACGAACATAGCGAAAACTACTTATCCACACTATCAATATCTCTGGGAGAAATAATAGCTAATAATGTAGTTGATATTGTAATGAATATGAAAGCATCTGAAGATGAAGAATTATTTCTTTATGAGGAAACTGTTATAAATGAGTGCATGGAAGAACTTGAATCTGTAGTTGAAAATAGCCAGTCACAGAGTCAACAATCATATACAGGTAAGCGAAAACACTTATTTTACTAAAAACTAAACTACTTATATATATATATATATATTTTTTTATCAATTGCTTTTGTAGTGTACATTAAAAAAAACCTTTTCAAGGTAAAAGGCTGGCAAGTATAAGGTCGTTTCTTCATGTAAAACTTGAAGATTAATTTTGCAACTCTTGATATCTCAATGTCACAAAAATTCTAAGTGTTTTCTCTATCTATACAGTTATTTCATTATATTAATCAAAGTTAATTTTTCAACTCTCGATATCCCTTATGTGGTGAAAATTCAGAGTGCTTATTCTAAAAGTCTATTTTCATTATGTAAATTAAAGTCAAACTTTCAATAATAATGTAAATAATATTCTAGCAGGTTTATTGTGTACGTTTATTACTTTTCCCTTAGTAAAGGTTGATAAGAAATGTGATTATAATGCAATGATTAAAAAGGTATTTCTAATTAGTTCAACAAATAATTATGTTAATATATGTGTCTTCTTTTACCTCGTAAATGAGTGAATCACAGACACTGAAAGAACATGATGCTTATACATGAAGCTGAATAACTTGAAATTTTTATCTATCTACATCAATATGAATGCGTAAACATCTTTGCTTGAAGGATCTGTTGGACAGACTACCATTTCTTTAGTGTTTCTTCTTTATACCGTCGATTTTACATAAATTTCAATTTTAATATAGCAAAAGAAAGTTATGATATCAATAAAGAAATTGGCAAGTTTTTGTTATAAGAAGCAATTGAGTTGATATAAATAAATAATTGTTTAAATCGGAGAAGGATTATAAATATATATGTATTCATCATTATAAACACTCGACCAAATTGTGACATGTGAAAAGGTGGATAGCCTGTGAAAAGATACTGTCGGTAGAATTGTGGGAATAACTGCGATTGCCGCCACGTCCTGCGCATTCCAGCTGACGTTTAATGACAGATCACTCTTACGCCGTATTTAGTGTGGGAGGTTAGGTCACCGTACTTTCGGTAAATAGAGCGTTCCGTGACCGGTCACAAACATGCGCAAAGCATAGCACTAATTCGATATTATTCAAAGTTCAATAGTATCCGAGTGTACATATAGGAATGATGTTCTTACATGACATTATCACATGAAAAATGTGCCCATAATATATTACAGGATTGTTTCACATTATGAAAACTTTTTCGATTATTTATGGAAGCAACGAGCGGATGTACAATCTACTCTACTTAGTAATTCAGTAAATTGCTATCCTTATTTCAAGAAAAATCTATGATCCCACATTTAAAAAAAACAGTAACAAATTCTAGCATGTAGAACGCAATTTTTTTTATGGAAAAACTTGCCGTCCCGTCCTATAATAGATACCGATGGGTACTATCTTAAAATTGTGCATGGTTATCCAAAGTAATTTGTTGTTAACAAAACACTGTTAGAAAATCTCGTATCGGATTTTTCATTCTACATGTATTTACTACTATTCTTAACCAATTTTTGAAGAATTCAAACTTCATCTTGTAATCATTGTAAACACAATTTTTGGTTATTTGTATTTGTATGCATGTTTCACAAAAGTATGTTATTATTATCGAATGGTTACAAGATGTTCAATAAAAATAATTATTATTATGTATTACAAATTGTTATAAAATAACTTTTGTGAAACATGCATACAAATACAAATAACCAAAAATTGTGTTTACAATGATTACAAGATGAAGTTTGAATTGAAAGGATAATAAAATGCGTCTCTTCGAGCTAAAATGTTTATACTACGCCAGACGTTTCGGGGTAATTTTACCCCCTCATCAGTGGCTAAGCAAAATATTAAATTTTATTATTAAAGTTTTACAATAGAAATTACAATAACTAAATTACTATAAATTACCAAGTTTAAAAAAATGAGTCGCGCGCTACATCGACGACGTGAAAACCGCAGACGGCGCTAAAAATTACAATTCGCAAATTTAAAGAAATTACAAAATGGCTTTTATTTATAATTAGGAAATGGCTTTCATGTTTGAATTGCATGTCTAAGGACGAATTTATTGACGGTATAAAAACCCTTCTCGATTGTACATATCTTGTATTTGATGGCAATTTTTATAAGCAGGTTTCTGGCGCCCCGATGGGTTTTTGCTCGAGTCCTGTATTTGCAAATGCAGTTCTTGAGGACCTTGAGGAGCTTTGTCTGAGCATTACAAAATCTAGCGTTCGACTTTTTCGCAGATACGTGGATGACTGTTTTTTGATAGTGGACAGAGGGGAGATTGAGGTGGTGTTATCTGCTTTTAATAATTACAACGAATACCTTCAATTCACTTCGGAAATTGAAGAAAACAATAGTATTAACTTTCTTGACATTTCTATTTTTCATGATTCTAGCGGCAAAATATTTACTAATTGGTACCAAAAAAACACAGCTTCTTGCAGATATATTAATTTCTTCTCCCATCATCCAAAAAGTCAAAGAATAGCAATAATATCCAATCTATTTGATAGGGCAATATTATTGTCGGATCCTCGTTTCCACTGTGAGAATGTTGAAAAGGCGAAAAAAATCTTAATGGCTAATGATTATCCTCCCGATTTTATCGAGAAATTTAGCAAAAAGCGAATTGCACGTAATTTGGGCAT
Source organism: Philotrypesis tridentata (assembly GCA_018906965.1). Taxonomy (NCBI): domain Eukaryota; kingdom Metazoa; phylum Arthropoda; class Insecta; order Hymenoptera; family Pteromalidae; genus Philotrypesis; species Philotrypesis tridentata. The sequence continues at coordinate 21,740 of JACCIB010000003.1, read as the reverse complement.
CTCAAGGGCCGCATTGAGAGGCACAGACACGAGCAATATTGACACTTCCAATTGCAATAGTAATAATAATTTACACTCGGGAAAAGGCTATGGTGTGTTCCCTTACTACGAAGGGTTCAATGATAAATTAAGGTCCGTATTTAAAAATAATGACGTGAGGTTAGTTAATAATGTTACCAATAAATTTAACAAATTTATAAAACTCGGTAAAGACCCTACTGCGGTGGGTGACACACGGAACGTGGTTTATAAAATCGATTGCTCCGATTGCGAATCAACATATATCGGAGAAACGTATCGGCCTTTAAAAACTAGGCAATACGAACATAAGAGGTATATAGAGAAAAGGGATTTGAATTCCCCTCTTGCAGTACATGCGTTGGAGACGGGTCATAGTTTTGATTTTAACAATATTAAAATAATTGACAGAGAGCAGTCTATTTTCCGTAGACGGTTCTCGGAGATGCTCCATATATAGTTTTTCGATGGCACGCTTAATAGGGCTGAGGACACGTGCTTCCTCAAAGCCAGTTACAAGAACGTTATTTCAAATCTAAAAGTTAGTCCTAATAAACATTAATTGTCGAGTATTGTGATTGCGGAGGCTCGGTAGCGAGCAGAGAGTACCAGGAGTTTAGGACGCGGAGAGAGGTGGCTCACCGCTTCGCGCTCTCTTCAGTTCAGCCAACACGTGTTCAATGGTGATTGGCTGGCGGGCCGGAGCGGCACATCCCAAGTGGGAGGTCGGAGAACCGGGTTGCCGGGGCAACGGCCTAACCATACTGTACTATATAGTGATACAGTCATGGTAGGGGCGTCGCGTGCGGAGCAGCGCGGGCTCTCCGATCTACTGCATGAATAACAACTCGTGCCACCTCTGTTGTGCTATGTGTTCTGGATACACTTAGCGAGCCCTGCGGCTTTCGTGGCTACAATATTCGCCTTATTTTTGCATTTTATACACGTTTTAATTGTATTAGTATCCAGTTTGACGGATGTATTGCAACATATATATAAGATCGATTTTAGCTGTAAGCTTCGTTGACTTTTGTCCTTGGCCGGTGCCACATTACCATCGAGTGGCACCGGTCGCGTTTATTACTTTTGTTAAAAGTTTTTCGAGCGTCATTCTTTGTAAGTTGCTTAATTTTTGTAACGGATTTTGTAACGTTTATTAAATTCTTTTGTAATTTCTTTAAATTTGCGAATTGTAATTTTTAGCGCCGTCTGCGGTTTTCACGTCGTCGATGTAGCGCGCGACTCATTTTTTTAAACTTGGTAATTTATAGTAATTTAGTTATTGTAATTTCTATTGTAAAACTTTAATAATAAAATTTAATATTTTGCTTAGCCACTGATGAGGGGGTAAAATTACCCCGAAACGTCTGGCGTAGTATAAACATTTTAGCTCGAAGAGACGCATTTTATTATCCTTTCAATCTACCATCATCGAGCGATAGAGTCAGTTTCAAACAATGAAGTTTGAATTCTTCAAAAATTGGTTAAGAATAGTAGTAAATACATGTAGAATGAAAAATCCGATACGAGATTTTCTAACAGTGTTTTGTTAACAACAAATTACTTTGGATAACCATGCACAATTTTAAGATAGTACCCATCGGTATCTATTATAGGACGGGACGGCAAGTTTTTCCATAAAAAAAATTGCGTTCTACATGCTAGGATTTGTTACTGTTTTTTTTAAATGTGGGATCATAGATTTTTCTTGAAATAAGGATAGCAATTTACTGAATTACTAAGTAGAGTAGATTGTACATCCGCTCGTTGCTTCCATAAATAATCGAAAAAGTTTTCATAATGTGAAACAATCCTGTAATATATTATGGGCACATTTTTCATGTGATAATGTCATGTAAGAACATCATTCCTATATGTACACTCGGATACTATTGAACTTTGAATAATATCGAATTAGTGCTATGCTTTGCGCATGTTTGTGACCGGTCACGGAACGCTCTATTTACCGAAAGTACGGTGACCTAACCTCCCACACTAAATACGGCGTAAGAGTGATCTGTCATTAAACGTCAGCTGGAATACGCAGGACGTGGCGGCAATCGCAGTTATTCCCACAATTCTACCGACAGTATCTTTTCACAGGCTATCCACCTTTTCACATGTCACAATTTGGTCGAGTGTTTATAATGATGAATACATATATATTTATAATCCTTCTCCGATTTAAACAATTATTTATTTATATCAACTCAATTGCTTCTTATAACAAAAACTTGCCAATTTCTTTATTGATATCATAACTTTCTTTTGCTATATTAAAATTGAAATTTATGTAAAATCGACGGTATAAAGAAGAAACACTAAAGAAATGGTAGTCTGTCCAACAGATCCTTCAAGCAAAGATGTTTACGCATTCATATTGATGTAGATAGATAAAAATTTCAAGTTATTCAGCTTCATGTATAAGCATCATGTTCTTTCAGTGTCTGTGATTCACTCATTTACGAGGTAAAAGAAGACACATATATTAACATAATTATTTGTTGAACTAATTAGAAATACCTTTTTAATCATTGCATTATAATCACATTTCTTATCAACCTTTACTAAGGGAAAAGTAATAAACGTACACAATAAACCTGCTAGAATATTATTTACATTATTATTGAAAGTTTGACTTTAATTTACATAATGAAAATAGACTTTTAGAATAAGCACTCTGAATTTTCACCACATAAGGGATATCGAGAGTTGAAAAATTAACTTTGATTAATATAATGAAATAACTGTATAGATAGAGAAAACACTTAGAATTTTTGTGACATTGAGATATCAAGAGTTGCAAAATTAATCTTCAAGTTTTACATGAAGAAACGACCTTAAACTTGCCAGCCTTTTACCTTGAAAAGGTTTTTTTTTGGGGGGGGGGGGGAGATTTCACTACTTTTAAAAAGTATGTAATACCTAAATTACAAAGAATAGTTAACATCAACTGAATAAGTTATAAATTTAAAAATTAATGTGTATATGCTCACTGAAGATGGCCGCGGTAGTGGTACTAGTATTTGTCACTAGCGCCCTAGTTCTAAAAGTGTGCGCGCGTGCTCAGTCTGTGGCGTCGGTAAGTCGCTCTGTAGTCCTGGGGTTATCGACGTTACGTCTGCTATACCGTCAGTGTTTAACCTCTCGCGTGATTAACTTTGTCGCTGCTAAAGTATTTTAAAATTGTTGCTACGGGATCGAAACTCGTACTCAGGAGCAACTATGGATGGTCAGCTACTCCGAGGAGTGATTTCTTTTGGGACTTGTACACTGTGGTGATGGGAAACTTGTGCTTTCCCTTGATCGATCATTGCTGTTTGGAGTCAGATAAGTTATTTTTTTATATTTAAATTATTGAGACTTTTTGTTGATTTAAAGCACCGGTGCTTTGTTAAAAGAATTTTGTCTTTTTGTTTTCAGGTCACTGGGTCAAAGCTGCTTCGAAATTTGTGTGTTACGTCTTAAGAAGATTTTGACGTCTCCCCTGGAATGGCATGCCGAAGCTAGTGCACAAGTTTTCGCTAAAGTTTTTTGTAGTGAGAAGTACAACAGTGTTGTAGAGTGTTTTAATAGACATATTTAATTAATTTACATGACTTGACCAGTGCTTTTGACTTTTTGTAGTTTTTAAATTATGTATATGTGTGAATAAGTGTAAATCACTATGGTGTTTTTCAATAATTATTGTGTGAATTTGTGGATCTCAAGTGTAATTTGTCGAGAACAAGCAAAAAATGGTATAGTTATTTTCACTTTTTTTCCTACACATAATAATTTAATAATAATTCACATGATAATATAATTCACATAATGTATATGATAATTCACATAATAATTTAATTTATGTTAAAGTTTTCTTTGTTGTTTGGCTCTGTTTCCCTGGATTTGAATGGACTTATTGGTGTATGTTTATGTCAGACCTATCTGATTGAGTTCGTCTTTTGGAGCAAAGGCCGTCTCTTTCAGATTGCTCTTCCTGGGTTCGACTAAGTTTTGATGTGTAAATAGTGGGTCTCAATAATTGTGCACATTGAATTTAGTTTGTGTGTTGGCTTAATTATTTGTTTTATTGCCTATGGAATTGATAATGACTTTTGCCGACTAAGTTTTGTTTGTGCATGAATAGAGGAATACTTATGAACTCAGTGCTTCGTGCATGTGCGTTGCTTTAATTTTTTTAAATTATAGTTTGAAAGTTTTATTTATGGGTCCAATATGGGATATTAATAATGCTTTTGGGGTGCCTGTCTATTAAGTTAACTATTTGCTTGTTTTGTTATTTGACAGACTCCTATGCTAAACGACTCTGTGGTACGTTAAACTATTTATATTGAGTTTGGGGTATGTGAAAAAGGCATTGGAAGTGCAAACTGTGAATCTTTCAACGTCTTTTATCTTGGTACACTGTGTTGAATTACGTTCAATGTTTTCTATTATTATTTACACTCTGTATTATAGCTGACAACCTAATTTACTATCATCGTTAAATATTTATTCATCACAGCCATAAAATGTATATATACTGAATTTACTGCTAAACCATAATATCAAAGAAAGTATAAAATATATATATAATATCAACTTCCATTTGGTCCCATTAAAAATGGAATAAATATCTGCAAAAAATACATGTTTACAAAGACCAGAGCTTATACAGGGTGTCCAAAAAGTATCGAAACACGCCTAAAAAGTTTTCAGAGAACATATTTTTGACCTGGGTCAAGGTCATTTCCGTAGTAACTTTTGACGGTCGATCTAATGGTGACCTTGGATTTGACCTTGGACCTTGCCATCAAGGTCATTTCAAAGTCACTATGATTTGTTTAAATGGGAACACCCTATTTTGACATCGGCAAACGAAAGAGCGGAAAATTTTACGTTCAGATATGTATTAAGGTCCAAGGTCAAGGTCACCTGTGAAGGTCGTAGCAAGGTCAAATTGTATTTGCAGGGAATTCTTGCAGAATTAGCAGTCAGAAGAAAGGTAGATGACCTATGTTTAGCGTTACCCAGGAACAACGACGTGGACGTAATAGGATAATGTTCCCTTTGGGGTGCTTGATTAACGTGAGTCCCCTTGCCTCTCACGATGGGGTGCTTGTTTTACGTAAGTCCCCTTGCCTCTCACGATGAGGTGCTTGTTTTACGTGAGTCCCCTTGCCTCTCACTTTAAATATTTAGCGTAAATGCTCGAATTGTTCACCATTCACTTCTTGACAGTAAGCTAATCGATGGTAAAAAGCATTAACAACATTTTCTATCGCTTCAGGACTAATATTTGCTGATTCTAATTCAATCCTCTCTCATAGCTCGACTAAATTTGTGGGCTTAGTTTTGTATACTCGATCTTTTAAATAGCCCCAGTAAAAATAATCAAGAGGTGTCAAATCAGGTGATCTGGCTGGCCATTCAATTGTGCCCCTTCGTCCTATCCACCGATTAACAAACACTGCATCTAAAAGATTGCGAACATCACGTGCATAATGAGCTGGTGCGCCGTCTTGTTGGAACCATGTGTTCATAAAGTTGTCTCCTGCTATTCTTCTTATCGCAGGCACGATTTGATTGCGTAGCATTTCTTCATAGTTTTCAGCATTTAAGTTGCCATCAATAAAAAACGGACCTACGATTCTGTTATTGAATATGCCTGCCCATACGTTTAATTTTTCTGGGTATTGTGATTTATCTTCTCGTGCCCAATGTGGGTTTGTTTCTGCCCAATATCTACAATTGTGTCTATTGCAGGTTCCGTCAAGTTGAAATGTCGCCTCATCTGAAAAAACAATATTTGATGGGAAGTTAGGATTTTGCACTATACGTGTCATCATGTCATCGCAAAATTCAACGCGACGATCAAAGTCATCTTCATTAAGTTTGTGAATCAGTGTGACTTTGAATGGATGAAAGTTAGCATATTTTAGTATGTTATGAACAGATGACTTACTTATATTGTGCTGTTGTGAAATTCTACGGGTGGAACTATGTGGATCCTCAATGAATGATAACAAAACATCCAGGGAAGTATCATCGTTTGTTGCTGACTTTGTTTTTCCTGATTTTGGCCTATCGTCGATTGTGCCGGTTTGTTCAAACTTTGTAACAAGGTTCCTTGCAGTTGAAATGACAATCCCAGTTCTATCAGCTCTAAAAGTCTCATTAAAAAGATTAATCACTGTGCGGTAAGGTTGCACTGCGGCACCCCAGCCTCTCATCATGAGAAGTGTAATCCTTTCTCTTTTCGTAAGATGTTGCATTTTCAATTAGGTATGAACAGATTTTATTGTTGATCAAACTATGAATACTTAAATATCAATTTAAAGAAATAGATTTTACAACCACTATACTTATTTAAGATTTCGAGGTAAACATTTGTAGTTTTAAAATAAGTGGGCAATATAATTTGCTTGGTAACTTATGTTTTTAAGGTGCTTTTTTTAGTGTGAGATCGCGATTTACCGAATGTAGCCATCTAGAGGTCTGGTTCAGTACTGCAACGTTGGCGTTAAGTTTTAAAACTTTTTGAACATTACCATAAAATATGTATGTTTCTGTTTATTCAAACGATTATGGGGTCGCTGAGAACTAATTAAGAGTTCACATTTAGATTGGGTATTATTAAAAACTTAATGAAGACTGGTTAACGCCCAAATAAACAATTTATTTAAATGTAACAAAAAATGAGTCTTAATTTGTTCAAGGGCTTTTCAGGGTCGCTAAGTACGGATTTTGAGTTGGTTTTTAGTTTAGCACTATAAAGGACTTCATGAGGCCCGGTTAAGGCTCAAATAAATAATTTTTTTCAATGCATCAAAAAAATAAGTTTTAATTTATTTAGGGGGGTTTTCGGGGTCGCGGAGTAGGAGTTTTGGATCGAATTTCAGTTTGGCACAATGAAGGACTTAATAAAGCCCGGTTAAGGTCAAAATACACAATTCATTTAAATGTAACAAAAAAAAGTTTTAGTTCATAAAGTGGGTTTTTAGGGCCTTTGACCTTGCTACGACCTTCACAGGTGACCTTGACCTTGGACCTTAATACATATCTGAACGTAAAATTTTCCGCTCTTTCGATTGCCGATGTCAAAATAGGGTGTTCCCATTTAAAAAAATCATAGTGACCTTGAAATGACATTGATGGCAAGGTCCACGGTCAAATCCAAGGTCACCATTAGATCGAGCGTCAAAAGTTACTACGGAAATGACCTTGACCCAGGTCAAAAATATGTTCTCTGAAAACTTTATAGGCGTGTTTCGATACTTTTTGGACACCCTGTATATAATAACTACTGTATTAAGGTACTAAAAAATGTATGTAAAATATCCATAGATTTTAATCACTACTATAATAATGACTACATATAGAAATGAGAGCAAAGAATATAATTGAAATAAGTAAGCTACATTTTGAATATTTCGGTCTTCGCCTGATTTAAAGTCTGTTATAGCTATAAAAGCTTGTTTTAACATGCTAAAACAATACAATTGAGTTTATCTAAGAACTTATAGTTTTGATTTTTATAGTTATGCACCTGACAATTTAGACCCTAAAGCCATGAAATCGATGGAGTAAGTATATAATATATACATGCTGATTATTGTATAAAACATTACTGTTGCATCAAGCAAGAATATTCTCTATTATATAAACTGAATAATCTCTAAAATCCAACAAAATAAGACGCTTTCACTAGCTATTCATAAGAATCCCTTTCGACGAACAGCCTGAAAGTCTACCTCCCAGGAGACGATAGGAAAAGTTATGAACTATTCATATACACTTAAAGAACTTAGAAACTTTCATGCATGAGCGATGCATATTCTTGACACTTCACTAGCTTCTCACAATACAAGACAATTTTTTCCTTATATAAACTGAATATTCTCTGAACCAAGAAAATAAAACACTTTTACTATCTATTCATAAGAATTCTTTTCGACGTACAGCCTCAGAGTCTATCTCCCAGGAGACGATAGGAAAAGTTAACATAAGCATTTCCACAATTGTAGAAACTTTCTTGCGTGGAGGATTGAATATAATTGTAACAATCAACCAACTTGTCACATCACAAGAAAATTATATAAACAGGAAATTCTGTATAAATTTTCTTTGATTCTTGGACGATGAAAATACAACACTTTCACTAGCTTCTCATCAGGATCCCTTTCGACGAATAGCCTGAGAGTCTACCTCCCAGGAGACAATAGAAAAATTACACATCCACTTCAAGAATGTAGAAACTTGCTTGAAAGGTGAACCCAGGAAACGATAGAAAAAGTTACATATTCCCTTCAACAACGTAAACTTTCTTGAAAGATGAATTCTTAACACTTTACTAGCTGCCACATCACAGAATAGTTATTTCTTTATATAATCTAATAGTAAAAAAACCTGAAAAATAAAAGGATATATTTTAACAAAGAATCAGTTCATGAATCTTTCATGTATTGTATATAATTTTAGACATTTACTTTTTAGCACTTTTTTCAACTTCACATAATAATACTTATTATTATTTTGCATTAGTTTTGCTTCTACTGCTGGCTCTGCTGCATAACAGCATAACCTCATGCGCGTCGGTACTCAAAATTCATTCTTATTTAAATTATTTAAAACGCGTTAAAACCCCGGAAAACTCATACTACGCGTGTGCAATAGTGTTTAAGCAAGAACTTTAAAAAAGTTTCAAGTGGATTAGTGCACTTACAGAAAAGATTGCATGATATTAAAATACGATCACTGGATCCTACTCTCTCAGATATGTACATTTTAATTATCTTCATAAAAATTATGTTTAAAATAATAAAACACAATTCTTTGTTTAAAAATAGATTTTTCTTTCTCTGTTACAGGTGATTCGACGAAATTAGAAAAGATAAATGCAGCGTTTTTTAGATGTGCCATGAAATTCAGTTACGTGCTCCATTATATCCTTGAATGGCTTTTTAATAATGTAAAAATAGATCATCATTCAACAAGGATATATTATTGGTAAAGATTTTTTTATCGTATAATACAGCATATATATATTTGAATTATTAAAAAGTGTTTAATAGTTGGCTAAAAACTGATAAATATTAATAACAGTAATCTTTAATTAAAACTTTTTAAATATAAAGATAAAATTATTTATTAGTCTATTCCTTGTAAACATTTACTTTATAAACTTTTAAAAATTAGCAACGGCTTTTGATTTAATATTGAGGTTAAACTCACTTTAATTTTTAATATGCTTTTTCTTGTTTGATAAATATCATGAGTAATAATAGAACTTATAAACTGTAAATGCAATCGCTTGTATAGTTAAGATGTTATTGGAATTGGAACTTTTAAAAATCTTTAAATGTTTGCATTGCAATAACACGTACACTATACAAGCTATTGCATTTACATTGGCTATAATTATCAACAGTCCACATTTAACGCTTTTCCTATTGAACTCGTAAGTATACTGAAACAACAAGGGAGGGGATCCACTGTTTCATTATACTGTAAGCATACTGGAGCAACAAGGGAGGGGACTCACTGTTTCAGTGTATAGTCCAGTCGGCAGAGATCGAAAAGTATCTGTTTATGGAAATTTTCTGGTAACTCGGATCTGGCTACATAGATGTCCTCTAAATGATGTGTACAGTGACCAAAAAGTTTGATGCCAAGAAATTTTATCTGGAAAAATAGTTATTAACAATTTAAGTGAAAAAATTCGCCGCCATCGCGGTTTTTTCCTAATAGCTCCGTAGGATGACTTCGTGCGAAAAAATGATTCAGATGAAATTAATTTGTTATTAAAAAAGCTACAAAATGGCGTTGATCCGATTACGAAATTTGCAATAACAAAGCCGTGAGGTTGACGAGAAGTTAGAAAACCCTAATTTTTTTAAGTAATTTTTTAAAACGAGACGCTGAGTATTTTTTATATTTCTCAGCTTCTATTCGACTAAAAGCTTTGTTTAATAGCCTAAATTTACAATATATTGTTATTGTCTTTAGATGTATATTATGCATATATAGATACATATATATGTATATATATATACTAGGGGGGTACCCCCCTGCTCGCTCCGCTCGCCAACCCCCGATTTAAAAAAATTTTTATTTTTGATGAAGTCAAAAAAGAGAAAAATACATTATTTTTTATAGTTATCATAGTTTAAGTCATCACAGTTTACATATTGTTTGTACAGTATTTGTTGCATTCACAAACAACACTTAATTTACATACATAGTTTATTTTACATATCTATGTCTATATAATTCACGCGTGAACAACATTTACAATTTTAATTCTATACTTATAAATTTTTAATTACATTTGCTAAAGATAGTAAATACCGTATCAAATTGTTATCGTTATTGAGAATAACATCTGGGACTCTTTTTCCAATTTTTAGTCTAAATCTTAAAAGTTGTATTATTTTTACAAGTATATCACTACTAATTTGGTCAATTGATCTAAAATGTTTCAAAAGTGGATTGTTATTTTGGTGATATGAATTAATTTGATCATTTAATTTTGATATTTGTTGCCATTGTATCGTTTCTAACATTGAAGAGTGCATGTGTTCGAAATATTTCTCTTCAAATGTAATGTCGTCCAAATATTCAAATGTATTTTGATCCAAATTATTTTCATTTTCCATATCGAATTGAAATGTTAAATTGAAATGTGGCTCCATGTTCTATAAAACATAATGAAAATGTGAGTGATCTTATATAATTGCAAAGAAACTGTCCAACGTTAAAGTGAGTGTATATATTCTTGTGCACATGTAGTCAACAACAAACAGATGGAAATTGTATATGAACTTACATAAAAATTTCATTCCAAACTATATTTTCTATTTCTGAGTTGTTTTCTCTTTCAAGTTGAATAAAGATATTATTTGGATCTTTGCATCTTGACAAACATACGTACAATTGACCGTGAGAAAATAATGGTTTTTTTAAGTATATCCCAACTTTATCGAAACTTTGACCTTGAGATTTATTAATAGTCATAGCAAATGCTAAAACTAAAGGAAATTGTTTTCTATACAAAATAAAGGGCAATGAAGATACGGTTCCTGTATTTAATGTAATTTTTGGTATAAATACTTTTTTTCCGGTCTTTTCTCCGGTAATAATTTCTGCTTCAATATTATACTTATATAATTTAGTAACTTTTAATCGCGTGCCATTACATAAACCGCTTGTTATACTTAAATTTCGTATTAACATAACAATAGCTCCGACAGTTAAGTTAAGTTCATGTGGTGGCAATCCTTCACGAATATTATTTAACATTTCAATTGGAAAGTCAATATAAATATCATCATCGGATTTATCAACACCTTTGTATGTTGCCGTATCTATACTATAATACGTCATTATATTTCCCTTTATTTGTTTTAAAACTTTATTATTTAAATAATATGTGTATTCATTGTGAGTCGTTAGTATTACTTTATTCAATGAGAAATTAATTTTTTCATCATAAATTTTTGAACATACATCATTTGTTTTCCATATTTCGGGTACTTGAAATGATTTTACTTTTCCTTCTCCAATTTTTAGTAATAATTTGGAAAATGATTTGTTCAGTGAACGCATGTTTTTAGTTAACTTTAAAATACGGAAATTTGACCAAAGGTAGGATGATTTGATAGTTTCTTCTATAATCATACTTCTACTACTATTTTTTAAAACTGGAAGAATTTGACGGAAATCGCCTCCTAAAACTATTAATTTATTACCAAAAAGAATGTCAGTGTTACAAATATCTCGTAAAGTTTTATCAACTATTTCTAAAGCTTTTTTAGGGATCATAGAAGCTTCGTCCCAAATGATTAAATCAGCTTCCTTCAATTTTGTTTTATCAGATTTTAATTGTAAAAATGCAATTTCAATAGAGTTTAAGTCTAAAGGTAAACGAAATGTCCTGTGACTGGTCATTCCTTTTGGAAGTAATACTGACGCTATACCGGTCCATGCCATAGACAAAATTTGTTTGTTTTGAGAAATAAAATAGTAAATTAATGTTTTATATAAAAATGTTTTTCCAGAACCTCCAGGACCATCTATAAAATACATTTTATGAGGTTCTTCACATATAATTTTAAAAATACTTCTTTGGTCAGTATTTAGTTGAGTGAACATTGTTTCAAACATTAATTTACTATAGTTAATTTCTTCATTATTATTGCTGCTTTGTTTATCTATTTTGTATGGCATAGGTAAATTAAATGATTCACATGATTTGTCTTCTGACTGAAATATTTGATTAATACGTAAAAGTGCAGAATTTTCTTTGTCATTAGCAAAGTCTTCCATGAAACTATTCTTAAACTTATGCCATATTCGATCACCTTGAACATTTTCTGACAGTAAAAACCATGCAAAAAATTGTCTTAACTGAAATGGAAGCATGACAGTACAAGCTTCTTGAAAAATAATATCAATTTGCGAGTCACGTTCAATTAAACCCATAGCAATAGCAGTGTCTTTAAATGTATCATAAATTATTCCATTATAAGTTTTCAAATCTTCGAATGATTTTGCACCCTTTACTTTATTTAATATTAATTTTAAATGAAATCTTTCGTGATCTTTCGGTGAAACCACATTTAATCTTCCAATTGTAGTGTTTAAAATTGTAAATGTTGGCAAGCGTAGCGAGCAGGGGGGTACAGTTAAATTATGATTTGACCAAATTAGTACTTGTAAAAATAATACAACTTTTAAGAATAAAAAATTATAATATAGAGAATAAATAATTGAAAATAAAGTGCCAAAACTCAAAACGTTTTATTTCTTTTAGGTATCACATTTAATTTTGTGGGGGGCTGTGGGGGGGTGGTGGGGGGGGTTTTGGGGGGGGCACTGTAGAGGGGCTATGGGGGGGCTGTGGGGGGACAATCAATAATTCAAAATAACATGAAAATGATCGAATTTTTGGTTATTTTGTGGGGGGGCTCGATGTGGGGGGGCGTGGGGGGGGGGGGGGGGTGTGGGGGGTTGTGGGGGGGTCTTTGACCTAAATAGACATATAATATAGGAGGATATATATATATACGTATATACACACATACGCATTTCTGTACTGTATTAAATTGACATAAATAGAACTGTTACTGCGTAGATGTAAACAACAGTATTAAAGAGTTCTAATGTCATACAGTCAGATTAACAGCCTAAATTTACAATGTATTGTATTTATCCTTAATAATAAATTCATGTATATTATGCATATATATACTGCTGTTTATACCTTTAGGCTATTAAATATAGACAAGTAAAAGTAGAAAATATAAAAAATATGTATGTGTCTATATGTATGTATATTGTACAAAGGGGAGGAATTCATGTGAGAATCTAGTGATGTGAAAAATGTGTTTTCAAGATTTATAATTATATAAGAGCTGAAGACAAGTGGTTTAGAAGTTGTTCCCAATTTTGAGAGAGCAAGTATACTAAGTCTCCAGATGTAATGAGACTTTTCCCAAGGGAAAAGTATGTTTTGTTTTGAATAATTAGGTAACGAAAACTTACGAAGGCATACAACTATCAGGTTATACAAGAAAAGAATTTTCTTGTGACGTGACAAGCTAGTGAAAGTGTTGTATTTTCATCGTTTAAGTTCGAAGAAATAATATACACAAGTTTTGTATTTTATTTTTATTTTTCCGTATACTACTTACAGTGATAAATAAGGCTGATTCAGTAAAGTCTGCTGTTTATAAATTTCTTTTTTACCTGTAACAGAGAAAGAATAATTTATTTTGAAACAAAGAATCATGTTCTATAATCATAAAGTTAATTTATTTGAAGATAATTAAAATATACGTATCTGACAGAGTGAAATCGATTGATAGTATTTTGATTCTAATGCCATCTTTACTGTAAACGCATTTTTTCACTTGAAACTTTTTGTAGCTTCTAGATTAAACGTTATTGCACACGCGTAGTATGAGTTTTAGGGGTTTTTAACGCAATTTAAATAATATAATTTGTGATAAACTTGGAGTTCCACGGGGAGGTTATAAACTAGCAGAAACCAACAGTAGATTAGTACTTCAGGTTAGACGTAGTGGGTTGACACCAAGTTCAGGTGAAAGTGGGTTGGCACCAAGTTATGGGGATATAGAGATTCCTATAACGAAATTATGAAGTATAAGCTATGAAGTATGCTCGAAGAGTATTAGCAGAGATGAGTAGAGAGATTGATGGAGACGGGGGTTCTCGTGAGACGAGTTTTCGTTCGGTTGCAACGTACACGGACCCTAGCCCCTATTAAAATTTTGTATTTAAAACATTTTTCAATTAAATAAAGTTATATGCATGGACTTAACATGCATATGGTCATGTGTATAACAATATTTTATCATTTATTAGTTTAATTATATTTTTTATTTGAGTTGCAAGTTGGCTTGCCGCTTGGCCATATATAATATATGGGACACGACGCCAACTTACAACGTTCATATCTACTATTTAAACAATAAATTTCAAAAAGTAAATGGCCGTATGAAATTCTGCGATTAAGGAACTTTGTAAAACGCAAAAAACCCGGTTGCGATTCGTTAATTTTTATTCGAAAAATATCGTTCCACGTTGATGAAAAATGAAGCGCGCGCGCTTGAGAATCACGTCAGCCGCTGTGACGATAATAGAAATATGGGGTAAGATGAAAATGTCACAAAAATTCTAAGAGTTTACACTATCTATACGGTTATTTCATTGTTTTAATCAAAGATAATTTTAGATCTCACAATTTGGAACGCTTATATGGTAAAAATTGAAATCTATCTATCTATGAAAATATTAACGCGTAAACATCTTCACGTTAAGGGTCTGTTGGTCAGACTACCACTTCTTTACTGTTACTGCTCCTATACCTTCGAATTTACATAAATTTTAATTTTACCAAAAGAAAGTTATGGTATCAATAAATAAATTGGCAAGTTCTTTTATAAAAAGCAATCGATTTGAAATAAATAAATAAGCGTTTAAAAGGGGGAGGATAAGTAATATATATGTATTTATATAAGTACTTGACCAAATTGCAGTATGTGAAAAGGTATAGTCGGGAACAATTAAAACTTTGAATAATTGCGACTGCTGCCACGTTCTGCGCATTCTAGCTGATGTTTGGTGCTCGATCACGATCATGCCGTATTTACCGTGGCAGATTAGGCCACCATTCTTCCGGTAAATTGGGCGTTGCGTGATGGATCACAAACATATGCAATATAATGGTATAGAATGGTATAGTAATAGAATGGTATGACGTTCTTACATGCCATTATCACATGACAACTGTGCCCATAATATGTGGTAATATCATGTTCGTCTAACATTATTATGTAATTTCACAAGATTGTTTCGCATCATGAAAACTTTGTCTTTTATTTATGGAAGCAACGAGCGGATGTACAATCTACTCTATTTTCTTCTGATGATTTAAATTCATTTAAAAAAATCAGGAACAAATTCTGTTGATTTACATTCATTTAAAAAAATCAGGAACAAATTCTATCATGTTGAACGCAATTTTTTTTACGGAAAAACTTGCCGTCCCGTCCTATCATAGATAATCGATGAACTACGAAATGACAGTGTAATTAACAAGCCCCCCAAAATAAACCTTTTGAAGGTAAAAGGCTGGCAAGTATAAGGTCGTCGTTTCTTCCTGTAAGAATTAAAGATTAATTTTATAACTTTTGATAACCTTAATGTCACACAAATTCTAAGGATTTAACTCTATCTATATGATTATTTCATTGTTTTAATAAAAGTTAATTTCCGAACGCTCGATTTTGAACCCTTATATGGTAAAAATTCAATCTATCTCTCTATGAAAATATTAACGCGTAAACATCTACACGTGGTCAGACTACCATTTCTTTTGTGTCATTATTCTATACCTTCGATTTTACATAAATGTCAATTTTAATTTAAAATATATAAATAAGTGCTTAAAACGGGGAGGATTATAAACACATATGTATTTATATAAACACTTGACCAAATTGCAGGGTTGTAAAAAGGTGGAGAGCCTGTGAAAAGATACTTTCGGGTACAATTATGTTATTATACAAAATTTCAATTTAACCCTGTGGTACATGTAATAGTATGGCATGATGTTCTTACATATGTCGTTATCACATGACAAATCTGCCCATAATATGTGGTAATATCCTGTTTGTCTAAAATTATTATGTAATTTAACACAATTGTTTCGCATCATGAAAACTTTATCTTTTATTTATGGAAGCAATGAGCGGATGTACAATCTATTCTACTTAGTAATTCAGTAAAAGTGCTGCTATCCTTTTTTCATTAAAAATCTATGTCTAGGAAGATAATATAAAACTATATATGAGATTTAAATTCTATTGATTTACATACATTTAAAAAAAAACTGGAACAAATTCTATCATGTAGAATGCAATTTTTTTTACGGAAAAACTTGCCGTCCCGTCATATTATAGATAACAATGGATACCATCTTCAAATTATGCAAGGTCAACCAAAGTAACTTGTTAATGAAACAACGTTAGATAGTCTCTTAATCGATTTTTCATTTTATATGTATTTATTACTGTCCTTAACCAATTTTTGAAGAATTCAAACTTAATCTTGCAATCATACAAAGCTCGATTTTTGGTTATTTATATGTATGTTTTCAAAACTCTGTTATTATTAGGGGAAGATTACAGGATGTTGAATAAAAATAATTGTAACTATTATTGCATAATAAAAAAATGTTATCAAATAAATTTCTATGACTCAAGTTGGAAAATAAATCAAGCTTACAAATTTTAAATTAATATTTATGTAGTTTACAGCTTTTAGTTTCCAATCTTTACTTAATTAAAATATTCCAATCATTATTATTTGAGGCCATCCTTCTCTTAGTTTAATATAATGTTTTGTGTAGTACCCAATATAGGATAATAGGATGATAAATTAACTATATTAAAAGTTTTATGATATTGTTAATTACACTGACATTTAGTAGTTCATCGATTATTTATGATAGGACGGGACGGCAAGTTTTTCCGGAAAAAAATTGCGTTCAACATGATAGAATTTGTTCCTGTTTTTTTTTTAAATGTATGTAAATCAATATAATTTAAATCTCATATATAGTTTTATATTATCTTCCTAGACATAGATTTTTAATGAAAAAAAGGGATAGCAGCACATTTACTGAATTACTAAGTAGAATAAATTGTAAATCCGCTCGTTGCTTCCATAAATGAAAGAAAAAGTTTTCATTATGCGAAACAATCGGGTTAAATTAAATAATAATTTTAGACAAACATGATATTACCACATATTATGGGTACGTTTGTCATGTGATAATGTCATATGTAAGAACATCATGCCATTCTATTACATGTACCACAGGGTTAAATGGAAACTTTGAATGATAACCTAATTGTACCCGAAAGTACCTTTTCACAGGCTATCCACCTTTTTACAACGCTGCAATTTGGTCAAGTGTTTATATAAATACATATATGTTTATAATCCTCCCCCTTTTAAGCACTTACTTATTTATTTTAAATCGACTGCTTTTTATAAAAGAACTTGCCAATCTATTTATTGATATCATAACTTTCTTTTGCTAAAATTAAAATTGACATTTATGTAAAATCGAAGGTATAGAAGAATAATACAAATGAAATGGTAGTCTGACCACGTGAAGATGTGTACGCGTTAATATTTTCATAGACAGATAGATTGAATTTTTACCATATAAGGGTTCTATTCGAGAGTTCGAAAATGAACTTTTATTAAAATAATGAAATAACCGTATAGATAGAGTTAAACCCTTAGAATTTGTGTGACATTAATGTTATCAAAAGTTATAAAATTAATCTTTAATTCTTACAGGAAGAAACGACGACCTTATACGTGCCAGCCTTTTACCTTTGAAAGGTTTATTTGAGGGGGGGGGTGCGAGAAAATTCCACTACTTTTAAATGGTTTATATACCTAAATTACAAATAATCATTGACATCAACTAAATAAGTTACAAATTTAAAAAATTAATGTACATATATGCTTGTGTATTATTGCAATAATAATTACTTTTTCGACACCGTCTGTACAGCAAATAGATATTTTTGGATCATTATTATTCAAAAAAGAAATGTCTAACGCGCAGTATGAGTTTTAGGAGCTTTTAATGCGATTTAAATAATATAGTTTAGAATAAACTTGGAGATCCACGCGAACGTTATAAACTAGCAGAAACCGACAGTAGACTATAATACTTCATAGCTTCGTTATAGGGATCTTTATATCCACGTAACTTTGTGCCAACCAACTTTCGTACTATAACTATGTCTAACCTGAAGTACTAATCTACTGTTGGTTTAATTCTGCTAGTTTATAACCTCCGCGTGGATCTTCACGTTTATCACAAATTATATTATTGAAATTGCGTTAAAAAGCCCTAAAACTCATATTACGCGTGTGCAATAACGTTTAATCTAGAACCTGCAAAAAGTTTCAAGTGAAAAAATGCATTTACAGAAAAGATGGCATTAGGATCAAAATACTATCAATGGATTTCACTCTGTCAGATAAATATATATTAATTATCTTCAAATAAATTAACTTTATGATAATAGAACATGAATCTTTGTTTTAAAATAAATTATATATGTTTTAAAATAAATTTATAAACAGCAGATTTTACTGAATCAGCCTTATTTATCACTGTAATTAATATATATAAAAATCTGAATAAATAAAACATAACATTTAAACATAAAATAAATTTAAGAACGTGTACATATTCATTGGACGACTTTTGATATAATTAAAGATTAAATCTTTCAGAATTTCAAAACTCAAAGGTCGTCCAATGGATAAACCTAGAAGTTGTCATGGAATCTCTGTGACTAATTTACTTACTGAAAATTCAGTTCTTTTCAATTTCCAGAGAGTAGAAAGGACAACCAGCTTCCAGAATGTAGATGAGCGTGACTTTTTTTCAAGCAAAGTCTACCTTGTGCTATTTAAAAGAAAAAAAGAACATATAAGTTATTAAGCCCATCACTTAAAAAGATAGTATGAACAATTTTAAGTTGACACCATTGACTAGTTTTGAATATTATTATTTTGAAACCTTTAAATGTTGATATTTTAAATCTAGTCAATGGTATCAATTTAATATTTATCATAGTATCCCTTGGACTAATGGGCTTCACAACTCATTAGTTATTTTTATCTTCTAGATAGTAAAACGTACAGTTCCCTTGAAAACAAGGCAAACAGATCCATGATCTGGAAGCTGATTGTACTTCTTTCTCTCTGGCAATTGAACAGAACTAATTTTTCATTTAATAAATTAATCACAGGGATTCCATAACAACTTTCATATTTATTGGTTGCACCTACTTCGACTTTTTAAATTTTGAAAGCTTTAACCTTTAATTATTTTAAGCACCTAATCTTAATAATTGTATAATTTTATAACACGTAACCATAATACATGTTACGTCAGAAACATTTTTTATTCATGAAATTTGATTACACTGGATAAAAGTTTTTAAAGTTCATATGTTTAGTGATCCATTATTAAATGGATACATGTACTATTCTTGTCAATTGAGTTCATCCGGCATTTCTTATAAAGAATTCTTGATTCAAAATATTTTTCCACTTCACTAATTTCATTCCGTAAGTATAATGTTTATTATTCTTGTCAATCGAGTTCTTCCGGCATGTCTCATAAATAATGTATGAATACGTAACCGTAATAAATGTTAGTCAGAAACACTTTTTAATCATGAAATTTCATTACACAGGATAAAATTTGTTAAAGTTCACGTGTTTAGTGATTCATTATTAAATGGATACATTTATTATTCTTGTCAAATGAGTTCTTCCGGCATTTCTTAGAAAAAATTCTTGATTCAAAATATTTTCCCACTTCACTAATTTAATTACGTAAGTATAATGTTTATTATTCTTGTCAATTGAGTTCTTCCGGCATGTCTCATAAATAATTTATGAATACGTAACGGTAATAAATGTTACGTCAGAAACACTCTTTAATCATTAAATTTCATTACACATGAAAAAATTTGTTAAAGTTAATATGTTTAGTGATCCATTATTGAATGGATGCATTTATTATTCTTGTCAATTGAGTTCTTCCGGCATTTCTTAGAAAAAATTCTTGATTCATAATATTTTTCCACTTCACTAATTTCATTCCGTAAATATAATGTTTATTATTCTTGTCAATTGAGTTCTTCCGGCATGTCTCATAAATAATTTATGAATACGTAACCATAATAAATGTTACGTCAGAAACACTCTTTGATCATGAAATTTCAGTACACATGAAAAAATTTGTTAAAATTCATATGTTTAGTGATCCATTATTGAATGGATGCATTTATTATTCTTGTCAATTGAGTTCTTCCGGCATTTCTTCGAAAAAATTCTTGATTCATAATATTTTTCCACTTCACTAATTTCATTCCGTAAGTATAATGTTTATTATTCTTGTCAATTGAGTTCTTCCGGCATGTCTCATAAATAATTTATGAATACGTAACCGTAATAAATGTTACGTCAGAAACTCTTTTTATTCATGAAATTTATTAGAGACTTTTTTGACTCAAAATACTTTACTAATTTCACTTCTTCATAGGAACCTTTTTTTACTGGTCTAAACTTGATAGATATTCCAGCTATAGTCGCTATTTATAAGGATCCCTTTCGACGTACAGCCTGAAAGTCTACCTCCCAGGAGACGATAGAAAAAGTTATGAATTATTCATATCCACTTCAACAACGTAGAAACTTTCTTGCATGAATGTTGAATTGCATGAAGGTTCAAAATATTCTTAACATTTTTTTATACTCTAGATTTTAGCCATATTTAGGCACTTCCGTTGCTCTGGATCAGAAGATACGTGTCTCAGCATTTCTATTATTTAACTCCATGAAGCCTTGCAAACTGCTATATGATTAAAATCTTGTAATATTTTAATCTAATTTATTGCCTACACGCATCACCTTAAGTTATATTTGATTAATTAACATCTAATATTTTTTATATTCTCTTCCAGCAAGAGAAGAATATATGTAATAATTAATTACAGATCTTTTTTTCATTTAATTAATAGTTGAAATCCTTTTAATAAGTTCAAAAATAATACTTATAGTGATAAACAAAGTCTGTTGATCATACGTCGCTTTTTCATCCCGAGTACGTCAAATCATCTGTAACAGAGAGGGAATAATATATTTATAAACAAAGAATTGTGTTCTTTTATTTAAAAGTTAATTTAATTAAAGATAATTAAAGTATACATATCTGATATAATGAGATCCGTTGATAATATTTTGATATCCTTATCCATCTTTTCTGTAAAAGCATTTTTGTACTTGAAACTTTTTGCAGGCTCTAGATTAAACACTAAGTATTGCATACGCGTCGTATGAGTTTTATTAGCTCTTAGCGCATTTTAAATAATATAATTCATCTTAATCTTGTAGTACCCAAGCGGAGGTTATAAACTAGCAGAAATCAGCAGTAGATTAATACTAGTTAGATATAATGACTGGTCTCAATACATTTTCGTTTCCGCTAGCCATAGACATTGTAAGTCAGCCAGCTGACAGTGTAGCTGATAATCTGATCTATGTTAGTACTCAAGTTTATTAAAATTATATTATTTAAATCTCATACTGCGCATATGCAACATGTT